>WARS01001868.1:0-595736 GCA_008933995.1 Datnioides undecimradiatus
TATATATATATATATAAATAAAAGTATCCGACAGCTGTGCACTGACTCAGCAACCGTCAACTTGAGGCATGGAAACATTTGGGAGGACACAGGCGCCACAACATTCTTCACTCACAGTGTAAAATTAAATGAGAGTGAATTATTAATAATGGAACATAATCAGTGTGGTGTTTTGGTAATGCTAGAAGACTCTGGGAGAGGAAGAGAGTACAGTGGAAGGAGGTGAGAGAAGTCAGCATTGAACAACTTTTAATAGCCAGCAGGCATCGTGAAATTACATGTTAAACCTGCACTCTAACTGCCAGCTCAGAGGTGAAACAGGTGAGCTGTATGTGTATAAATACACACACAAAAACGTCAGAGATCACATTTTCTTTTTTGTGCTACTATATCTGTTTCTGCACACGGATGTGTGCTGTGTCGGTCTTGCCCTGGAGTCAGTCGAGGGAGGAAGTACACAACAAAAACCCATGGGAAATTAACATTCAGCTGGCACTGTACCTGCCAAGAGATTTACAGTAAGCACAAAAAGTTCCAGTGAGATACTGTTAAAATAAACTTGCATTGAAGCAACAGCTGCAGAGTATTGTAAAGTGTGAATTATCCTTTTGTATTTCTTATGCTTATTATTTTTATTTTATTTATAGGGGGAAAGAAGGAAACATCTGTCCTTTGAGAATAGACAGCTATCTATAAATACCTCCCAGGCTACTGTTTGCTGTTTTTGAACTCTTAACCCACGCTAACACTACTGAATGAGCGTGAGCGGTAGCTACTCACCTGCTGAAGTTGAAGAGGAGTCTTTCAAAGACAAGCACCGGGCCTGTGCTACTGAGAATAGTCAAGGGCTGACCGGCCAGCAGGCAGAACACTGCTCCTGTCAGTGCCGTACCCAGGAAACTTTCCAACACTCCCTGCAACATGGGAAAAAAAACCACAGACTTTACACACAGCCCTTGGAGCATGCTAGGCCTGGAAAATATACAGAAGAGAAGGGAGGCAGCACATTCATCTGTTGAGCATTACCCTATATTAACCCTCTAGGAAAGAGAGATTATTTTATCATTATTAAGCACATTTTTAAAGTTTTTTTTTCTGCAGCTCGAAAGATCACTATTAAAATTCTGCCTACTCAGCTGGATGCTTTGTTTTCGCTGCACACATAACTGCAAGGCCGACCAATCAGGATTGGCCTGTTTCATTTCTAGTTATGTCAGTTGTTCAGACACTTTATTTTATAAGCATAATGTTACACAGATGCACTAGATGGCTCATTAGTTGACAGTTGGTGCATTGCTTGTATGAGAGTTGCAGTAAGAAAGGTCAGGTGAGGGCTGGGATTCCCTCTGCTGTGCTCAGAGTAGAAAAGCATTGAGGATTGAGGAGCACTGGTGGCGGTGTGGGGGTCATTGGGAATGCAGCAGTGATGAGGCTGCAGTGGCTGAGTAATCTGGATCTGTGGTTATTTACAGCCTGGGCAAATCCCTGAGGCTGGTGCTCTCCAGGTCTGCAAGGATGCAGCTCTTTGCCTGGAGAGACGCCAAAGCAAAGAACCGTGGCAACAGGACAACCTCATACACTCAGCTGTCAGGGGCACCAGAATGGATGCAACAGTTTATGCCCTTATACCACAATTGTGCAACACTTCCATGTGCAGTCCTATCAACAGCAGGTACAACAGATGGATGCAGTATGAGCCTTTGAGCTCCAAATTAGCATGGCTTAGCAGCTGAAGTGAACTCTTTTTGTTCTTCATTAGTTTGACACTTAACACAGAGCAGTGATGGAGGTGAAAACAACCATAGGAGACACCGGGCTCACGCTGTTTTCAAACATTATAGCAATGAATGGGAATGTGCATTAGAGTAAGTTCACCGGTAATTATCAAATATTCAATGTATTTCATTTCATATTAGGTGAGCAAAATAAATGCAAAACAAAGCCTTTCTATAGCATACACATCTCTGTGGAGACGATGAAACTACATGCTATAGGCTGCCTCAACACATTTTCTGTCTCAGTGCTGTGCTAAGTGCTGAGTGCTAACAGTTACCTGCATGTTTTCTGTAGCGTCACCAAGTAACCCTCCGAATGTGATCGCATTGGTCACTGTGCCCAGATAGATGAACAAGATGGTCGACAGCGACTGGATATGTAGTGCATCGTAGAAGTCGCTGGCGAAAAATGGCAGCTTCCGCTTGATGTCCAGGATAAGACCTCCACAAAACCTTCAAAGACAAAGGCAAGACAAGTTAACAGCTGTGGAAGTGTAATCCACAACGTGCATGTGGTGGGGAAAAAAGATCACTTTGGATGTGTTTTGCTAAAACTTCCAAAGAAAAGAAAACTTGTGCCAAGTTAAAGAAATCCAAATGCTTTTTGAATAGTGCTTCATTGTTCTTCAGTCATGGAAGACTTGCACTTACATATTTTCCCAAGTTATGACTTTTACTGTTTATTTACATATCTTCACTAACAACATCACATATTGTGATCGTAATCAGAATGATATTTTCCTCGTGAGGGCCACAATGTCACCTACTGGTATGAAGAACAGGAAAATGCCACTACAAAAATGAATGCGTTCATATAGCAAAGGACTTTTACCACATCTGCAATCATTTTCTTTAAGAAAGTGAAATCTTATTTACTTTCTAGTTCGCTGAAGTTCCTCTCCAACCTGGTGTCCCCCTCCCCCTCCATGTCCTGCATCGTGAGGAGTGTCACCATTCATCTGAGGCGGCTCTAATCCAGCATACATGTTCTTCCTTTAAAAACAGAAGACAAACACAGTCACATCAAATGTCACGTTATCTCTGTCAGTTTACCCTTAAAGACATCTCTGGGGTAAAAATGATATTTGCTTTGCAGTTATGTCACATGTAGATCATTAGATCTATGTATAGAACAAGAAACTAGATGCTGCCTGGGGAGGGTGGGGGGGTGGGTCAGCCATTCCCAATAATTTTCTACAGAAATAAGCAATCAGCTTTAATGCCATATAGAGAGTATTGATTTGAACTTACAGTAACACTATATAACACTAATATACTACATACCAGTAGTAACTGTGCTCAGTCTAAATTAAGCAACATTTTATCTTTATTATTATTATTTTTATTATTATTATTTTAGATTTAGACAAAGGCAAGATGAAAGAGATCCTTGTGTATTCTTACATTTATAAATGACACAAAAGTATTCTTGATTGAAAAACAAATTCAATTCATAAGAAATTAAACACAATTTAATTCACTGACATGATGAGATGAGAAAACCAGAGAAAGGCAATGTAACAGAGTTTTCATGGCGTTATTCTTCAATTCATGGTGCAGAGTAGATGGATTTGTGATAGATTTATGTGTGGTGACTTCATTCATTTGGATTAGATTGTGGGGATTAGAGCGGACCTCTTGTCTGAGGAGGGCAGCGACTTGGGTGGCTCTATCCTGATGTCAGGGTCCCACTCTCCAGGGGGCAGCACAATGACCTCATCCAGGAACTCCTCGATACCAGCCAGCAGGTCCTGCCGGTCCTTCGCTTTATAGGCAATATCATGGAATACCTTGAAGCAAACAAAAATAACCAACCTATTAGTAATCAGCCAATCAATAATGCAACATGTCCTTAAATTACTTATACAAGGCCCAAGGGAAAAAACAAAATGTGCAATGTTGGCTCACTGAGGAACACATCCTACTCTCGTCTGATTACTGGAACACAGCAAGTAGCATCAGTCACTGAAATGCAAATCATTGCAACCAACCTAACCACTATAATACTGACTCATTATTTGTGTACACTGTCAAAGAGCTTTGTGAAATCATGTCACTGTTTGTGTGCAGGCACGTGGACAAGCAGGTAGTGTAGTACTGGGCAGCGGCAGCAGCAACACAAACAAATGATGAACCTATGACACAGCTGTCACAGGAGAGCCAAGGGGTTAAAGTTTAACCTGAGGAAATCCTAGAAAAACACTTCCTATCTGGCTATGTCGACATATGAGGTATACCAGGATGAGGTGAGGCTTGTGGGAAGTTTTTCCACAGGGTTGACAAACTCACAGGCTGTCTGCTAACATTCCTGACAACATGGAGGGGTTAAATCAGGAGAGATAAGACTCAAAGCACACAAAGAATACAGGATGATATATAAAAAATGTGTCATTTGCATTGCATTTATTAGGCTGATTTGCTTCCCACAACTTCAACACACAGCTTAATAATTAAGCTATAAGTTGGCCACTGCCAGCAGGACCGGCTAGGCAAACTGCTGTGATGACTAATACAGCAATAGCCAGGGAGCTGAGACATTTGGCAAGAAGGCAAATGCTGTCGGAGGTCTACGTGTACAACCCTCTTACACAACTTAATCACTGCAACTCGTGTAAGTAAAGATAAAAATGGGGGGAAAGGATCAGTCCATATGATCTGGTGTGGCTGGAAGGTTGACACAGGTCTGTCTGTCCACCACTTGGTTCCTGATGGGAATATTTCAACATGGCCTAACATGACCTAATGTACAGACATTGATAAGAATCTGTAATCCTTAATTTCTAACGTAGCCACTCTTTAATGGTGTATGCCGCTGTCCAGAGGATCAGGCACCTCTCAAGATGCCATTATCTCAGGTTCACAGCTGATTAGGGCTCAATTAGTCCAATTAGAGCGTAAATAGGATGAGATCTATTGTGTTAGAGCAACGAGCATCAGGGTTAGTGTTTTGCATCAGTTCTGATGCTTCACAGTTTGAAATAACACTAATTAAACAAAGCTCATTAATTGTAAGACATGAAGCACAAAACATCCATTTAAAAAAACAAAACAAAACATGGCAACTAAACTAAAGATATCGTCTGTCTGCAAGAGAGTCGCAAGCGTGAATTTTAAGCACACTCAATGTAAACTGATAAGTATCTAAACTGGCAGAGTAATAATGTACCTCATCTGACATCAGGGTGGCAATGGCTCTTCCAATCTCATGATAGGACTTTGCCTTCCCTTTGGGGCCCAGCAGGACAAAGAGAAACCTAAGTAACAACAAGAAAATTAGATGTTAATGCACATTTTCGCCAGAATCTCATTGTTTTAATCTCAGGATATTAATAAAAATAAACCTGAGCCTCAGTGCTGGTAATTATTTTTCAGTTAAGGGTGCTGCTCTACCTTGTGGGCACTGGGACCTCGGTTAGAGCCCCCAGCATGACAGCCTGCTGCAGGCGAACAAACGCCACAAAGGGGGTCTCCAGGAAGTCAACCTCTCCGACCAGCACGTTTGATGCCTCTGCATCCCGTGGCAGTTTTTTCATGAACTTATTCTTCAGCTGTTAGGACGGAGAGAGCACAAGAGCAGAGTTGGAGTAGAAAAGATAGAGTCAGCCAATGAGAAGGAAATCATGCACACACAAACCTATTCCACTCACTTGCTTCCTTCCTCTGTCTCATGCAGTATGATTAATGAGAGATGTGACATTTTAAATAAATATGGCAATTAAAGTGTGATTAAAATACAGCGGGCGGGGACATGGTGTTTTAACTGTCTCTATAAAACACATAAGAGCAGGTAGTACCCACCCTTTCCTAGAATTATGTGTTGAAAAGAAGCTCGACTGCATGCCACCTAACAAAAGCACTTCAGTACAGAATATTAAAATCCATGTACATTACTGGAATAAACTGGCATACAAAGATATTGTGCTAACTTTGGATTTAGCAAAACAGACACACACACACACACACACACACACACAAGATCAAGACTTGCAAGATGATTAACCAAGGTACTGGTGTTGTGTCAAAGGGCAGAACATTTGGACAAATCTACAGTTTCATTAACCGTCAGTGGAACACAATTCCACTTGTTACAGTTTAACTGCCTCTGTGATCTTGTGTGGGTTCACCACACAGACAAATTACACTCGGCTTCTCAATCATGAGTCTGGAGAATGATCAAACTGCATGCGCAGATGATAGAAACTCACACATGGGAAACAGTGAGCTTTTGTTGCACGGAGAGGGACAGAGAGAGAGAGAGCCAAGGGTCTTATCTATCAGTATGTGAAGCTCACAAGCTCATGAATACACACAGCCAAACACATGACCCCGCATAGTGCTGCTTTGTGAATGGAGACCTGAAGTATCATGTATTACAAAAGCTTGCATATCAGCTCTATGTGATATTATATATTACCTGATCCTTCTCTGGTTTATCAGAGAAGTCACTCAGGCTGTTGGAGGTGAGGTTTCGGTGGGTGGTAGTTGGACTACCTGCAGAGAGGAAAGACACTGTCAGAACAACTGCAAGACTGCTGAGCATCAATTGAGACATTTCTGGCCACGGAGGAGGACAAGGAGTCCCAGAAAAGAAAAGGCAGAGGGAAAGTACATGAAGTGAGCCAGAAAACCTAGAACCCAGCTAAATGTGGTAAGGCTTAAGCTTTAGGACTAATGCCAGATGGTCATTCATTCAGGCGCTCCAGGTTGAGGAGAGCTGGGCCGTCTTAGGTCCGCTGCTTACACACGTCAGCAGAAACATTCCTGGCAACCAGTGGCAAGTGATTGGACCATTTACTCATCTGCTGTTGCTGACAATGTTAGAGAACAGACTTTTTAGCTTTCTCTTGCCAAATAAATATTTAGTTAAGTACACCGGGAGTTAATGAGTGAAGCTTTTCCATTGTTTTTGCTTCAGTTTTATAAGTTCTGAATAAATGGGCATCCAGCTTTTTGATGCAGTAAACTGAAAGAGCGCTCTGCTGCATTTTCACATTTGCGACTCTCCATGCTACTGCTTTTAGAAGGGAGTACTTTCCACCTATGCTGCTTTCAGTAGCTGTGAACTCACTTACAGAGGTATCCCATGCTGGAGCTCCTCATGACCTCACATGGTTCCTCTGAGTCTTGTGGGTTTAAACAAGGCACAGGGTGCTCAAGGGGGTTGCGTGCTATAACATCCCAGATGCAGGAGGTCAGAGACCCAAAGAGAGAGAGAGAAAGAGACGGGGGAAACAAGGTGGGGAAGGAAAGGCAAAGAAAAAGAAGAAAAGACAAGAAAGGAAAGAAGTGAGGTTGTATTAGTAAGAGAAAAAGCTACAAAACAGAAGTTAGTGTAAGGATTACGCATCAGAAATGAGAAATCAGAAGACAGAATAAAAAAGGGAGCTGTTTGGGTAAGAAGAAAAAAATGCTTTACCATTCTCCTGGTTGGAAAACAGCCTACTTGCACTGGAGACACTCTTGCCAATGTCGGCAAGGGACCGCAAGTTAGACTTCTTGGTCTGGTGGCGATGCTTCCGTAGCAGTGTGTACATAACCTTCTCCTTCATGTCGGCCTTCAACTGGCCAGTCTCAATCTGGCTATCAGTGATCATCTCTATTTGGGGGGGGGGGAGATCAGAGATTTGAGCTAACAAACTCAGACTCTTCAAAAGCTCTTCAAGAGTGTGCTGGTGTTCTGGTCTACTTACCGACAACCTGTGGCAGCGTGGAGGCCTCCAGGTCAAGCATGATGGTGCCCTTCTCGATGCACATTTTGAGTTCCATCAAGCTGTGCAGGGACAGCGTGGCCACATGAGGCTTACTCCAGCGCTCGCCACCTTTCTCCACCTTCTCCTCAAATTTGATCCATCTGGGGAGGGGAGAAGAAAAAGACACAGATGAAGGGAGAGACATACTTCCCTCAACCTTGACAATAAAAAAGGGCCTTGATGCCAAAGCGTGTACAATCATTTTTACTTTTTTCGCCACTTTCAAAAACAGGTTCCTGAAAGTAAATGTCACTGAATAATATAAAATAAAGGAAAGGGACATAGCAGTGGCTTTATAAGTTTATGAACAAATACGGGCTACAAACAAAGAGACAAGATGGACTCTCTTTTCTTTACAAAACAACCCCACAGTGTTTGAATTAGTCATGGTTCACGAAGCGAATAGGGGATGCAGGACAGCGTAGAAATAAGAAATAAATCACTAGAGATAAGCAAAAAAAAAAACAAAACAAACCAGCTTGCTGGAATAAAGACAGTCTTTCAACTTTAACTTTCAGAGCAGACATGGCTAAACTTAAGAAACGTGACCTATGTTACTACCGTGGATGAGGTTAGTCTTAACGGCAAGACTCAGGACAAGGATTCTTTTTAAAAATAATACCTCACATGTCACTACTACAAAGAGCCATTCTCCTGAGGCCTGAGGATGGGGTTTCCTCTGGGGATAGAGTATCCCTCTGGCTGTGGTCCACGCGCCTGTGACCAGCCGTTTATACTGGGAGAGGAGCCTGACCATAGAGACGCCGTCGATCCCAAGGAGTTAATTTACCTTGTTTATCCTGCCTTTCATATAACCCTTGATTCCCCTTCTCGAGACAGGACAAAGAATTAAAGCACTGATGATAAAAGCACGAGTTTGTATCGTCCTTATTTTGTGCAACTCTACAATACTTACATCTGTTTTTGTGTTGCTATGTAAATGTTCTTTATTTAACGAATTACATTCATTGGACTTTGATTAGCACCACATTTAGCATTGCATTCATTCAACGTAGAAAGACTTATGATAGCATTCTTCTTCCCCGTCAAAACCTGGTGCTTACATTACCCACAATGCAGTTCAGATTTTTTTCTTTCCTTCCCGAAATTGTCTGTCTTGACAAAATATTGCATGACTCTGCCTTTGCCCTGCTAGCTTACCTCTCTGTAGCATGACAGTGTATTCATCAGACCCATATGTGCCTTTCACTGACCGAACATTTGACTTTTTCAACAGCAAAACAAAAACTGAAATCTGTTCAATGAGACAAGAAATATCAAGGCAGTCATGTCACATGTGGATTTCACAATTATTTTTTTTTTTACATTATTATTACATTATTTCAAGGAACCATCAAACAACGATATCCACATTTCGAGAGCCAACTGGAACACTAAGTCTTGCACTACACATGTGGGAGTTTCTGCCTTTTCCTGGTCCCACAGAGCAGGTACTACAGATCTCAATCAGATAAGAGTTCACTGGAGTCCGGCCTATTTCCCTGCACATACAAAACACTCTTCATAAGGGACTGTGTTCCGCTGACTGTACCGGGATTGTGAAGCAGGAAATTTCTGACTACACTACCCATTCCTCAAGCTGAGCTGAAAGAAAAAAGACATTTAGCTCAGCAGCTCACCTGGCTGTTTCCTTCCACTCCATCTCCTGCCCATCCACAGACAGCAGTTCGTCCAACTCAGTGAAGAGCTGAGGAGGTGGGGGACCATCATCTTCCTCTCCCAAGATAAACCTGATCCTCTCAGCTGGAGAAACTGAAAAGACAGAGGCAAGTTAGGGATCAACAAATCAATCCTAGTTTAGCGATTAATACTGATACAATGGGATTATGGGACTGGTGTGTAGCTTGACTGTGCATGAATCAACCTGAGGTAAGTAATAGGCCATGCAGCTTCAGAACAAACACATAGCTTAAATAGTTGTTAATGAATTCACATCATGATATCAAATGCTGGATGATTAACTAATTGCTCTGTCACAAGGCGTTTTCCAGAAACCTTAATCCAGTTGCATAAATTGAGCAGATCATTAAAACTTTGGTTTATTTAGCAATGTAAAATCCAACACTGATCTTCGCTTTTGTTTCTGGTCGTACTGGCCTGCAGAGAAGGTAAAAACAGCTTTGATATGCAGTGTGACAGATGTGTTTTGACCAGCTTGAACTGGTGGGAGGAAGAAAGACAAAAGACGCTGCTGACAGTTAAGGTAGAGGGAAAGACTTTTCCACACCCTCATGAGGAAAAACATTTCCCTGGCATATAACGTTTACTTCCTGCTGAGAAAGGTGTGACAAGATTACTGTCACCACACTGACATGTGAATATACTCAGAAATGCAGAACCCTGACAAAGACAAAGTTATACAACAGTCTACAGAGCCTCACTGTTTTATCTGCAGCATGTTAATGGATAATGCATTGTAAGAACAACTACTTATTCTTGTTAACCCTTCTAAGAAACTTGTGCAACTGTGAAGTGACGAGACATAGTGGAGGTTAAGTGGCAGTAACACGAGGCTTTCTCAAGGTACGCTGTACCAGTCAGGACTCCACAGGTCAGTACCTGGACAACACAACAGTGCCTGCAACCTTTTAATCCTGACACAGCACAGCCAAGCTTATTTTAAGATGGGGGTTTTAAAAATAGTTCTCTTCTGCTGTAGCGAGAAAATCTAATGTTAAGCTACATGAAGGTCAAGATCAATGTCCTGGAAACACTCGAAATAACTTTGGGATACAGAACACTTGATGATTCCCCATCTTGTGTATCGCCATTATTGTTACGCACAGACACAGGGATCATCATCCATGGCCCATAACAGAGACACAAGAGATCTTTCAGTCTTCCTCATAACCACAGGGGCATTGCTGTTGTCCTTTGGCTGACAGACAGACAAACACAACCTGACTTTTAAAAAACGAGACACTTCTTGACGCCACATGGTGTACACAACACCTCTAACCCCTAAAGTCTCTCAACTGGTGTTATCAATGAAAACCAGGCCTCTGTTGTGGTTACACACAACTTTTAAGTGGACAGCTCCATGGGGTTTGCCAGAATCAACAGGATTATGGGGATTTAGATGGAGGGCAAAACAGAGGAAAATTCAACAAGTGGAGGGTTCTGCGTGTAGTGTCTAGCAGAGTGTCTGTCCGTGTGTGTGTTTTGAAATGGGCTTTTGTCCGGCACACATCAGCCTGAATGCTACCCATACCTATATGACTGTCTTGTATGTGCCACTATAGCAGACCTCCTCCACATTATCAAACATGCAGCTTTTTGGGGAACTCTAAACCTCATTTGAGGCCCAAAAGGGATGCAAATCGAAAAATACCCCAATGCACTTCAATTAAAGCTGAGGAAAAAATAAAAGGCATGTTAGCCACAGGCTTAAAAAATAAAAAGGCCAAAAAAATCTAGTAACAAGACCTTTGCAGGGGATCAAGTGTTTCACTGCTCAACAGGAGAAAAATGTTTATCCCAACAGTGGCTGCAGTCTCATCATACAGTTGGTTCTGCCCTCTCATTCAACCATACAAGACTGTTTAGAGTCCAGATCCTCCACAGAGATACAGAAGGATGAGAAAGACCTACGTAAGAGCCAGTGTCCCGTCTGTGTGCATTTACAGTGAACCACAGTTCAGTCTAAAAACCTGCTTCTGTGTTTACTCTGACTCCACTTTCATCCACAGTCTGCTGCTTTACAGTCCAATTCTGTGGATGAACAAGCAGCAACACTGCTGGCATTTAACACTGCCACGTTTGACCCATACACACATAAAAATGGGGTGAATTAAGGCCGCAGATTTGGATAAGATCTTTATAGGAACAGGCTTTATCTGCAACGCTGAGGCTACTGACATTTAGCTTGCAGTTTCTGACAAAATACAGCTCTTCACAGCTACTGTCCTGAGTTTTATAACACTGATAAGGCCTAATTGATAAGTGAATAGTTATAAGGTTGTTATCAAATCAACATATACTTTATCTAATGGCCTTTCACAGATATGCTGATCAGTCCATTTCTCCATTACCTCATGTACAACAATTAAAAAAGGCTGTAACTGCTTTAAAAAAACATTACAATGTAGTCTCTGCTTCAACTCAAGTGTCTTCCCTGAACCCAAGGTTTGACTCAGAGTATATCAGATAGGGCCTAAACAACTAGAGAGAGATTAACTTGAGCAAAACGCTTATCATATCATGGCACCTCGCGATGACTAAGCACGCAGACTGGTTTACACCTGAGCATGAGGTGTAACAAAGGAGGATTACAGCGTCAGAGGAGCTAGCAGCATGAGGGGATCAATCAAGTGCTTGTCTGCCGCGTGTAGTCTGAACAGTTTGATGGGGCGCTGGCATGATCGAGAAAGGTGTGATCCTAGGTGGGATGAGACACAGATCTGACATGATTGGGCTTCATTTCTTAAATTATTATTGTCTTAAATTTCTGTTTTATTTTAAAAGTTATTCATTATTCCTGCTGCTGGATAATGAACCGACAGGAACGCCTCATCTCTACTGGTATGGATCCAATCTGTGAAAACAGACCTACATACTGTATGTGTAACTGATGCCATGAATAAATTAACAATCATATTTCACAACATCAGGCTGTAACAGCTGCTGCATATTAAAAAAAACAAAACTGCCAGATGATGGAACAGATGGAAATTCCTCATTATGTCTGATACTACAGTCCCACCCTGATCTGTACCACTCAGTCCTCCTCTGTCTAATCTGTGATAGCAAAATTCCTAAATACCCAATACATCTGAAAGTTTGATTTTTGCCAATTTCCTCCAACAAGATTCAAGTCAAGCTTTATTTTGAACTTGATTTAAAATATCACTGTAATAAGTTCAGTGATATCATATAAAATCATACATTTGCAATAGTTAACCTTCAGGTATGTGGTGTTCCAGTCATTTTCCACTTGTACCAAGATAAGTTGGGCGGCAAATTCCTGCCTTTTCCCATCTCCATTCCATTTTGAGACCATAATGGTTACCTCCACCAGCAGGAAAGCAGAGTGTAAACACTCTCCCTATTATGCCAGTTTCCAGGGTGTGCCAATTTTAAGGTGAATTCCAGCATTGTGATAATTGTATGTCTTGCAAATGGCTTTTAACCAGATTGTAATGTTTGGTGCTTTAAAAAAAAACATTACCCACCCAAGAGGTGTGTGTGGCAGAACAGACCCTTCATCAAGGTTAAAGAGATACACCATGGGGATCCCCATACAATTATAAGGCTCATTTACTGTACACGAATGGTAAAGACTCATTTAACGCTTTCCCACCAATATTACCACATTAATTTTTTTATTTTTTTTTTTTTAAAAGGGTAGGAGGAGACATATGGGTTTAAACTGACTTAAATCTAAAGACTCTGATATTATTATTCCTCCTGCTGTAGAAAATGATCTTGGGATTAATGGTTAATGCCACTTTCCTAAGCTTCTCTATAAGGAGAGACATCTGGTGTGCTTTCCTTCAGCAGGGAGACGACTCCTGGGAGTTATTTAATACTATTGGTTGATACTCAGTGAACTATTTCACAGATTTGATGTGTACTTCTTTCTTTAAGGGTTGTATCAAGCCTACTTTTTGTAACGATACATATTGTGAAACATCTTGATATTGCGTGGTTTGTGCTGCCTCCCCGTGCGTGGCTACTCCTCCACTCTTTTCCCTCACTTGATTTTCAGCTTCCGAGAATGCTTTCTCACAAATCTCACAAAGTCCTGCGTTAATCATCAAGGTGACAGATAATACCCCTCTTGTATTTACTTCACACACTTTAAGATAATCCAGTGTCATTTTCAGATTAGTATCTAACATGTTCCCATCCTCTGGGTCTATTAATTCTCTTGAGTGTTGGTTTCTGCCCGCTGTTTTTTTCCCCCTTGCTTTCTTGGCTGCATCCCCACCCAGTCCTCCCTGTTCTATTTGAATGACTACCTCCTTAACTACAGAAGCACTGATATCCTGTACGCTATGATTTGCAGAGTGCAGCTGGATTTCACCCAAATGACTTGACCAACATCTCAAGTGCGCTATAAGCAATACTGGAGGGATTTTCCTGAGTTCAGACTATCCAAACTGGATTCTTTCATTGAATTTCACCACTGTAATCAGAACTCACTGAGAGGTTTGAGGATGTTTGAGCTGGATTCGTCGGCGTTCTCCGCATCCGACTTGTATCCTTCCGTGGTCTGCTCAGCTTTTTCCCGCTTCTCCTTGTGGCTAGACTTGCGTCTGTGGCGTCTCCTCCGGTGGTAGCTCTTGGGAACATGCACACCAATGTACACAGTGTGGTGACCTGCCACAACACAATACAATAGGAGGGAATGCAATGCTGGTCAGATTACAGTCACAAAAGGAAATCACATTAATCCTGAACGCTGGTAATCCGTATCAGTGCTGGAAGAACAAAAACAACAAGGACTGGTTGATCTGGTGTGATGCAGTGTGAAATGTTTGTTTATCACAAGGCTGACGCATCTATTCTTTCGTTTTTTTTGGCATGTGCCGATTTTGAAACTGTTAAGAGGAATCTATTGGCTGTGGTTTATTTCCCAACCAGGAAGAGACAAACCTGTCTTCCATCAGTCAAACTGTGAAAGTGGCAACTACTTCCTACAGAGTAGCTCATACAGGAAATGATGACTTACTGTCTCCAGGAAGTAATTAGAGAGAGAGAGAGAGAGAGAGAGAGAGAGAGAGAGAGAGAGAGAGAGAGATCTGCATAAACTCCCATCTCTCAGTCTCACTCTGTCTTTCTCTCGCTGTCTGTCTCATTCTGTCTTATCCGCAAACACACACACATAGACAGACACGTGCTGCAGGGGAGATCTAAGTGTTGGGTCGCTGAGCATTCAAGCCCCCCCCCTTCCTTATCCTCATCTTCCCCTTCTCCATTTTCCTCTCTCTCTCACTCTCTCTCTCCCTCTCCCTGTTCACCTTGTCTGTTCCGGCTGTATGGTTTATTGTTGCGTCAGAGCCAAAGAGAGCCAGCAAGAAGCATGCCGGGGGAGAGCACTGAAAGATCTGTCCCCACGGACAAACATCCAGAGCAGGGAGCTGAGGAGACGGGGCTCCCTGGACCAGGTAGGACCTGTGGGGTTGGGGATGGAGAATGGANGAGAGAGAGAGAGAGAGAGAGAGAGAGAGAGAGAGAGAGAGAGAGAGAGCTCTTACCAATACCATGCTAAGCTGACCAAGCTGAAGCAACCGTGGTATTTTTCCATTCAACCATGCATTCCATAAAGACGTTTTGTGGGTTTTAAATGACATCTTTCACACTACACCATGGTCAGCCATGCTTCCTTGTAGAAAACAAACAAAACCTTTAGGTGCACACTAAACAAAGCACCACCGCATTCCCATGCAGGGAAGCAAAGGGTCCTGCAACCACAACTGCATACACAAAACCAGCTGGACATAATGCGAGAATCTCTCATGTGTTTCTCTTTGTGTGCAGCCTTAAATGTTGGTTTGAGAAACATGTGGGTGTCTCAGTAAATGCATGTGGGCATCCACAGATAAATTCTTCTGTGGCCAACAGGATAAGAACACTAGAAGAAACCATTTCCTGTGCGCAGCTTTTATTTTAAGTGGAAATGATTAATGTAATGCCGTGCCAACACTATTTTTTCACCCATATAGATGAAGGGATGAGTTAAAGCTTATCAGCAAGATGAGGTGCTGGTATTCATCGCCGAGCTTACCTTCCACTTCCTCTTCATCGCAGACATGTTTGAGAAAGGACGCGCCTCTGTCCAACACTGCCTCATCCTCCACTCTGAAAGGCAAAAAGGATCGATTCAGTTATATGGATCCCCACATAACACTGCATGATGGACTTTCAATCCACCTGATCTACAGGTCTGACACCACATTAAAGGATAAAATAGATTCACAGTTTAACAATTAGCAAATAAGCTAAAATTTTCTAATCAAAAATGGCTTTGTGCCATATTTGAACCTCAGGTCAATATCTGTGACCTTCATTCAAATCCTACCTTCAAATCCACATATTCAGCAAATTACTAAATGTTGCTCAAAACCATTTCTCTCTTATTTCACACCTATAGGCCAATAACTGTGCACAGCAACAAAAAAGTCAATACGTTATAGTGACTGCGAGCCGTCTATAAAGATAAGTAAATTCTGGACTTTCATCATCAAACATCAGCATCATCACTGTTGCAACAGCTTGCAAAACAATCTAGGCAGAATGATGTAAAAACAGGAGTATTTGCATAGCAGGGCTTCAAAAATCACTTAACTTGGCAAACTTTAAAGTGCTTTAGCATTTCTGATGCTATGGCAATCACCCACACATCAACAAAATGTCATCTTATCATCCACCTACAATCTTGCACACACCACAAATAATAATTTTTCCGTTTTCCTCTGAGTGGTTGTATCAGTTGCACAGTGCTTTTCTCACAGTAAGATGGACTTAGATCATCAGTCGGTTTTGAATGACTGCCATACTGGACCTTCCGTTGCACAAAGACGACTTTATGTTTACTTCCTGGTCCCAGCGATGTCAGAGGCATCTTCACTGGCTACATGACCTGGACTTTCCTCTTTGATCATCGAGACTCAACCTTTCTGTAAGGTTGAAAGGAATGTGGCTCCTCCAGCGCAGCAAAGTGTGGACTAATCCAGGCCACAAAAGCTTGTTTAGGCCATTATATATTCCAAAAAAAAGGATGCATACACCAGTTCCCAAGCACAAAAAGTAAAGAAAAAATTAATTTCTACTTGGAATAATGTTCACTTCTGTCTCATTTCCAATGTGCCTCCAATTCATTGCTTTAAACCGTAGGGACAACATAAGCGTGTCAGTATCAAATTAGGGAATTCATCTGCCCTGGCCAATCTGGCCAACTGCTTTATTGGGATAGTTTTGTTAAAACAACTAAAAATAAATATTTAATTTCAGCTGCGTATCAAGAATGTCAATAAACACATCAACAGTTTCCATTTGCCACTGAACAATCCTCAACTGAGGACAACACAGTTCGAAAAATGAGGGGATGGGAGCAGTGTACACAAACGCCTAAATAAACAAAGTCAGGAAGGATATAACTTGCTCCTCCGATTGCACTGCAAGCTCATCTGAATTTCCCCAGTGGGTATGGTATCTGGCCTCGAGAGACACAGAGGTATAAGGCTGATAAGCAGACGCAATGTTGAGCCACCAACTAGGAGATCAAACAAGTGATGGAAGAGTGGCGCAGGCTCCGAGCCAAGTTCGCAGGCAATACTTATACAGCGATTAACCTCTGTACCCTCCTTTTGTTGCCCATTGTTGCTTACAAAAAAAAAAGAGGGGGAGGTCAAGTTCCCACACAGAATCACATAGAGAGGGGTCGACTCTATCGTTTAGCTCCAGATTTCTTTGTGTGTTCTGCTCTGCTTGTACTCCTCCAGGACAGAGCGTTCAGAACAGAGGACCAGCTTCAGGGAGCTGCTTCTGTTTGACAACTTGTACTTAACCAGTTATCGTAATATAGCCTTAGGTGTCCCTGAGAGTTCACATTCGAATAACACGCACATTTAAAAACTATTTTGAAAAAAAAAAGAAAAAGGGTGACGGTGTTTAAATTCAGACATTGCACACAGGGGTAAATACGTTTTGGGATCTTTCCAGGAACTTAACTCAGTCTTCTAGCTCGTACTCCTGCAAGACATACCACAGTGTTGGTGATGGTGTGTGTCTGTGTGTGCGCATGTGTATGGAGGCAGGTCATGTAACAGTGAGGGGACCAGAAAACCATTGGCCACACAGGAGAGCAAAGGAAGCTCATGTTGCAGGTTTACTGCTGCTGCTATAGCCAGTGAATGGAGCCATGTTAATCACTCCACGCTGAGGCCGCAGACAGGGGGGCCCTTATGATGAGAAACATACCACAGGTGGTACACAGACATGCAGGATGCAGTCAAAGAGGTCAGCATTCCTGTTTTGAATGCAGTGCTAAATCAAAAAAAAAAAAAAAGAATTAGACTGGTATGAGAGGTGGAGTGAAATGCAGGACATATGATACGCCAATTCGGCCAACGAGAGTCAGCAGGGTCTAAATGACTTTAAGTTAGATGTAGGTAGCAGTAAGCAAAAGGGAACCTAAATGCATATCTGCATGAAAACACAAGGAAGATAAGATCCACCATGTCTTCATTCACGTCACAGTAAATGCAGGAAATCTTCTTGATCTTCTTTTTCATTTCCTGTTATGACTTCCTCTGCCTGATTAATAAGAAAAGGGGGGAAAAAAAGCTGGGTGAGGGTCAGAGCAACCAGCTGTATCCATCTCACGCTGGTGAACTTCTCACTTTGCTTCTGTTCTCTGTGACCTCATGAGGCTGGATAAACCTGTCGGTGCGTGAGGAGCTGGGATCAGGGATCAGGGATCAGGGATCATCCCCATCTCTTTACAGAATGACGCACCCAATCCCACCAGCCAGGTTCACCTCGGGAGTGTGTGCCCCCAGCATCAACGGTGCAACAGGCAATACAGTGATGATTCAGAAGCCTTAGAGTGATACTCCAACCAAGAGTGATCTTTTGACTGTAAAACCACCAAAACCTGATAGTCTGAAAGGTGTGTGGGAACACTTCTAGCTCACCTCTGACAGAAGAAACTGAAGCAGAGTGAAAAGAAACTCCTCAGAACCCCTCTTACAGTGTAAACACTTCATAGCCACATTTCGTAGAGGTGAGTGACACTAAAATAGGAGAGATCAGTTATTTTATAGGTGAAACTAATAATAATGTCCATTATATTCATCTTTTACTTGAAAAATGACCTCAGATTAGAGAAGTCGCAGTAGTTTATAGGTTTACAAATCTCGTCAATGGTTTAAAAAAAAGTCAGTAGCTGAGAGAGCAGTGACAAAGGACACGTTATGTGATTATGCATCTCTTATGCAATCACTGCATTGTAATTAACTCTCTGCTCCTCTGGTCCGCCTTGACGTTCGGAATTTCCTCTGACAACACTTGAATTGACAAGGAAATGGATGATATCTGCATGCACAGAACATCACTCAGCAGTGCACAAAAGAGCATTCAAGATTCCAGTTAGCAACAAGAGGAAGAGTCACAGCCATAAATGGATGGCGAGAAGTAAAGAGAGAAACATTTCCCCATTGCAACGAGTTTTCATACAGTCTACAAAAGACAGATGAATGAGTCAAAGGTTTTTACAGTATAGTGCAGAGGAGGGTAGGGCATGATAAGTCACTATAGGTCACTGTGGTTTCACTCCTTGATACTTGGAAGGGTTCTTGGTTTCACTTTGAGGAACCGTGTCCAACCTTGTATCAATATAATATCGTGATACTTTAAATCCTGTTCCCTATACTTCATTCACACGGACTGCAATTAAACAGCTGGTGAGTTCCACGTTAACTGAGAGAGGTGCATGCAGACCCAGGGCTGTGTTTCCGTGTTTGCAACCGTAAAGGCTTTGCTTTGGCGCTGACAGACGCGTCATTGCGCAACGTGAACGCACGCGCTGGCTCACGCTGACTGTAAAAAAAAAAAAAATGAAAAAAATGGGGTGTCAGCTCACAGACCACATAGTCTGTGGGGCGCGCGCGCACACAGGTTTATTCATAAAGTTGCACTGGTGGCACCTCTTCACCACTTGGCCTGCGCTCTTTGCGTCTCCCTAATTGATAGTGACAGGTTCTTGGAAAATAGATTATCGGCCGCTCATAGCCACATCGGTGCGGCAACAGTGGCTTATCCAGCACAGGGTGCAACTTCAGTGAATGAAGATATATAACTTAGTGAGAAGCCTAACCATTACTCCACTGAAGTTTTATACACGATGGCAAACTAAAGTCACATTTACGCACAGAAAATTCTCCAAAGACGCAGTTTAAACACAGAGAATACATCTCATTTGATATTAGTTGGCGAATGATATTCACCTGATGTCCGATTTAGACGTTTTTACCTGGTCGGGATATGCCTTTGGCACACGGACGGCAAGCTACAAGGTAACAGTGCCAAGTTTAACGAAGAAAGAGGAGAGCTTATAAACTTACTTCTTATCGGAAGTCATGGTGACAAACTTCGCTTCCACAGGTGATCAGCAGTCCTCCGGACTCAGCTCAAGTCGCTTTAGTGATCGGTGTTTGAAAAGCTTCACCTAGTCGAGCTGTGGCGCTTCTTTCAAGTGGATAAAAGTGGGAAAGAAGTCGAGGAGCTGCGGCTGTGTCGCGCTGGAACGATTTCTCTGACTCTACAAATCAAATTATGCGCGGAACACACAATCCTCATATCGCGCTGGACTTGTTCAGGTCGTGCCTTGGTGACATCGTGGAGAAAAGGCTCGTTTAGTGACTCGCTGGCAGCGTGTGGAGAGCCTCTGAGCGCAGCGTGTCTTTTTCCATATTTAAAGTGCCATCCCTCCTCTTGCGTGACGCCACCGGAGGGGGGTGGGGGTCAGAAAGTTAGTCTTGGGTGGCGCATCAATCCCTTAAACTTGACAAATGGTTTCTTTGCTTTTCACTTTGCATATGCGTAAGACACATTATACTTTAACCGCATCTGTAGATGCATGTGAGAAATATCCAAACATTAAAGCCTGGAACACTTTTTTGTTGCGTTCCGTGCAGTCTGGGCGGTTCATGCCTTTTAACATTTTCACAAAGATTATTCTTTAAACTCAGTCGCTTGTTATGAATCATTTCCGAACACGCTTACCTATTTGGGGCCTTTACTTTAAACCAAAAACATCAACTTGATTTAACTTTTCAGCGCTGACATAAAACACTTTTTTTTTTACTTTTTTCCCTGACATGCATCAAATCATGCGCTTTCTAACAAGCAAGAACTTACCTTGCTGTGCATTCTGATCTATGTAATAATAAAGACAGTATTTGTGAAAATGAAGGCACCTATTTCAGGTAGCTTTAATCAGATCCCATTGGAGCTACCAGGTAAAGGCAAGCTCAGCAGTCAAAAATAGCTGACTGGACTGCTGACCGGCGACCTCTTCTGGAGGAGTTGTAGCTGAGACAAAGGCATTAATGCTGCGTGTGGAAATCAGTTATCTCTGCTTTTAACTAAACGATAACGATCTTCTTTTGTGATTCTGTTTCTTGTAAAGATTAATATCATTTTTATTATTACTGCAGCAGTTAGATGACACTGCAGTAAACAATAATATACACACACCAAAGATTCCACGTTCCAAAAAGTATTTCAAGTTTATTGTCGTTTGTGATTGGATCAATGGACATATATTCTCATTTGCACACAAAACACTTATAAATACATGACAGATATTAAAAAAAAAATCAATAAAAGCTATAAAAATGTTACAGAACAAGTCATTTTTAACGATTGTATATAAAATAGTTGCTATTCTTTCATTGGTTTAAAAAGTAACACATCCACTTCTCCATTCACATCCTCCTGTGGCCACAAATGTTTTTTCCATCATCAGGTGATCTTTACAATGTGCTCAAGAACTCTTTGACCTGAAAAAAGAAAAGCCACAGACAGAACAGCTGTTAGCATTAGCAATGAGCAGCCTCGTGTCAGCATCAATTGCATCTTTCATTTGCTTTGTTTAGTTCCCATTCTGATCCTGGGTGACTAACTGAAAAACAAATTGTCATTTGTGCAAAGCATTATCTGTGAAATGGGGTCCATTTCTTCTTCTTAACGTCTGAATGGAGTGAAGTCTATAAGGAAAAGTGCCTGTGTTTACAGTCAACATGAAACTGCTACATAAGCAGCCCTGCAGGCCTCATTTCCATTTGGTGAAACTCATTTGTTGAATGTTTGCGTGTCTCAGCATCAGAGAGATCACGCTCAGCCCAGTGCTTATAACCTCCCCCAGAAAACAATTGAAATACTTGATTTCAGCCTGTGTGCTCCCTTAAAAACACAAAATATATATATATATATATATATATATATATATATATATATATATATATATATATATATATATATATATAAATAAAGGTTTTAGGCACAGGGGCAAGCTGAAGCAGGGGANTATATATATATATAAAATAGTTTGTGCTAAAATATCTGCTGCAATATGTGAGATTTTGTATTTCTGCACGTAGTAACCATGAAAACTTCTGTAAAACTGTACAGACAAAATGTGGATCAGGTTCAAGTATTCAGATTCTTTACTTTTGTAAAAGCCCTAATACAACATAAAAAGTAAAAGTCCTATGTTTAAAACTTCATTCAAGCAGTAGTATTATCTACAAAATGTTTTTGAAGTTTTAAAAGTAAACAGTCATTATGATAGCAGAGGCTCCATTGAAATTATTCCCATCTTGAGTACTTTTTGTCCAACAGAGTCTCATTTTCTACAGATAGCAAAATTTGAAAATGTTCCCAAGTCAAATAATGTGGTTTCTACACATTAGTAGTTCTTTAAACCATGTGAATTCTGTTTCAAACATGTTTATGCACCGACAGAGTTTTTATCACATCAAAAACAAGACCTTTAGAGCTCAGTAATGTTAAAAAATTACATAAATTGGAAATCTTATATCTCATCAGTTTATTACTATTGATGGGTTAAAATAAAAGCAGCATTTCTGGCTGGAACCCATTTTTACTGCTTTAAAGTTGGGTAATTTTATTTAAAGCAATGCTTTTTATTTAGAATCTCATCTTGTATTTTCATATGCAATATTGAAATCAGGAACTACAGGTTTCAAATACATGAGCGAAGTTAAATGTGCAATATTATACTCTGAACATTATGAAAGCACACCCAGATACTTGAAATCTTTAACTGGGCTGAATCATTCCTCACCTTCTCAATCATGTTGCCAGTCTTGATTTTGTTCCCCTTAAAGTCTTCATTCACATCAATGGTCAAGACGGGCACATCACTGAGATACTCAAACTCCATGCTGAGGGCCAGAAGGAACACAGGAGACACTGTTGGTGATTCTTTTGTTTCTTTTCCATGGTGCTTAAGTTATTTCCCTAAAGTTGATGAAGCTTTTATCTTTTAAAAAAGGACAATAGACCGTAGAAACAACCCTTTCCTAGCCTCATCTATTTTTTCAACACATTACTGTGACAGATGCAGATCGCATGCATCCAAAACAGTTTCAACCCTCAGGGTAATGTTTTAATGGGGTCTTTTTATCTCATGGCCAAGATCGGTCAGATAACTGAACACCCTTTTCTTCAGTAATACAAATGCATCTGTTGTCCTGACAGAACTGGATACAGTTTCTGACGCATAACGTGCCATAAGTCTGCGTTCAAGTGCATATCTGGGCTCACCTCATTGTCTTGTGCTGCAGCCAGCTCTCATGCTTAAAGTGGAGCTTCTCCAGATACTCAAGAGGGATGTCCTGCTCTTCTTCTCTGCCTCTCAGGTGCAACCGCTCTAAACATTTCTACACAAACACACAGCAACAAGGAAAATTAAAGTGAAAACATTTTGCATTTTTAAAGCAAAATATGCTCTATTCATATGTAATCAAATAGTGCTGAGAGGATGGGGAAACTAGGGAGAATACCTCCGGTGAAGCTCTGAGGTAGATGATACCGTCCAGCTCGATGTTCTTGCCAAACTGGCTGTGCAGCCAGCCATGCCAGTCCTGGTAGACAGACCACTCTGTCTCATTCAGGCACTCGCTCTCATAGAGGTTGGCTGCGAAGATGTACCTGGGACACGAGGGGGATTCATGGACAATGAATCAACTTTATGTAAAAAGACCATATGAGTGTTTTTGCATATTCAGTACAAGCTGCAGATTCTCTTTATTAACGGTCTATGTCTTCTACAAATATTTATTTTATCCAGTCTTTTTACATATGGTAATGATTGTAACTATTTAAAGTTCTGTTTTGGATCTTTTTGAGTTTTATGATTTGTCTATATTGTAAAACTCTCTGTACCTTTGTTCTGAAAGGTACTACAAATTTAAAAGAGACAACAAATCAATCGATAATCAACACATTTCCAACACAGTTTTCACCAAAAAGTTTCAAGTGCTTTCATTATGTCTAGATAATGGACGATACCTGTCACTGTAGATGGACCGTTCAAAGAACTGCACAGGGTCCTCAGCCTCTCGTAGCTTCCCATTGGCCGACCTGATCTGAGCTCTCACCCTGCTGATACAGGCATAGCTCTGGAAGGTGTAGGCCCACCTCTCTGGTTTCTCATACATCATCTGCAATACGTTCCCTCCACTCCTCTGAGATGTGGTCAGCTCCTGGGACAGAAAGGGTGACTTTAAAACCAAGTATAAAGTGAACTGGATCGCATCTGGGAACAATAAGTCTGTTTTGTTACTACAGCTTAGTTTTGTTTTTGAACCAGCACCACAGGTAAAATCCTTTCATTTTTAATTTCGTTTTTATAAATTTATTTAATTACTGGGTTTATAGAAGGTATATATTAAACTCCATGCTGACATATGAAGTAACTGTTCTTTCTCAATTAAGGATTTGGTCTATGAAATAAAGCAAGTTACTTTTATTGTAAAGTATTATTTTATATTATTATCTAAACTACTTATACTGTCGTTATTACTACTGTTGACAACTGATTGTTAATTGACAAGTAGTTGTAGCTGTAAGTTGTTTTGTGTAATATTAATGCTATTATTTATTACTTTGCCTGTTCCTGGCATCTACTTACCTAACCTGCTTTCAAAATCACAGCATCAAGACACCTTGATTTTCTTGAACACGCTCAGTTTAAAGAAAAAGGACAAACCTATGATGATGACTTAAATTATGGATCTCATCTTTCCAAATTCCACTTTAGTTCCCAGTTATAAGCTACATGAGTGTTTCTGTTGAAATGTTAACCTCCCCCATAGCTCTGCACAACTTCTGTTCCATGATCAGCAGAGGGCGCCTGATCAGACTACTGCAGCTGTAAAGACTGAATGATAGAGTTGATGCAGCAATGGAGCCTCATTAGGACTCCTTAACAGTTGTACATAGTGATAACACCCCTAACTATCATCTTACACTGTACTACACAGTGTGTGTTGTAGTACGCATGTTCTGCACAGTTTACGGCTTTACTGATGAAAAATTATGCTTGTGATGATTTGGCTTTAGCTTTGTGCTATTATTCTTATAATATATAGCTTTTTGTTTTGATATATGAATTATCAATTAAAAATAAAAATGCTATTATTATTACGGATCAAGCTGCAGCGCTGGAAACAATTCATGTTTTAAAGATCGGTCACATTAAACAGATTTACTGAGCAAAAACAATATTACTTTCATCACATGATAGGTTGTTTAAGGGGACTCCAAAATAAATCATCAGAAAAAGTATTAATACATAATTTAAACATTAATAATTTATGAATCGCTTGAGCAACTCATAAATAATGAAATCTGCTTTAACCTGATCATGTATATGCATTTTCAAATAAAAAAGTATTCTAATCATCATAGTCCAAACAACACTATCATATGGTGCCCTATACTTTGAACTAGTAGCTCAAATAAATAAAGGAAGCACCTGAATATCCTACTTCCTGTTTATAACGGGTGTGTTTAACCACTGAGCCTGAGTATTGAGGCCAGTCCTGTGGGAGTTTGGAGATGTTTGCCCCAGCGATGGCATGTTCATCTGTCCAAAGCTGGACCATCTGTTGCTCTGGGTGTGTGGCGGTGGGAAGCCAGTGCAGATATATGGACAGATGGCAGCTGCACTCTAAATACAGATGAAGACTCTCCCAGTTAGCCTGCCATAACGTGTGCAATGCATGCTGAAATAAGAGGCCGGAGTACTGGAGGATCTCATTCCTCTCAGGGACCAAAGTGCATGATGGTTTTCCTGGTTAATAGCACTGATGATGCAGCTTATAAACACTGTCTCACCTTGACCTGTAGACATGCAGGTGCTAAACTAAACTGATTTAACAAAGTGCCTGTATATGAGTGTGCATTGCTGATATAACTGAATTAAGACTATTATTCCAACGTGCCGGTATACTGTACTCTATATTAGCATGTAAATACCTCAAAGTCACTGCCTTTTGTTTGTACATTGCACCATCTGGCGATTGGCTCTGGTACCACCTCCCAGTCCCCGCTCTCCTGCTCCAAAAGGCGCACAAAGGTACTCTTGCCCGCCGCTGAACACAAAGGATGCGGAGATTCAGTCACATAAATCATCTCAAATGCACCATCTAGCAACACATTGTGCAGTTATATCAGCTACGGAACCTACAAACTATTAGTTCAAGGGGCAGAAACACAGGATGGCAAATTGGCGGTAAGATTTTAATGTTAACAATATCGATCGATGCAGAGTTACCGCTGTCTAAAAGCACATGAATATACAGAAATAACTTTCTTGCACGCAACACCTGCTTATTGCATGTTTAATGTTGGTTTGTTGATATTAAATGTCGTTTTTTGCATAAGCAGCGCCGCACTCACCGATATTTCCCTCGATTGATATCCGCTTTATCCTTTTCTCCATCGAGTCATTCAGCGAGTCGTTCATCGGATCGGGGCAAGGCCTCTTTGGAGTAAAAGACATGTTTTCAGCAAATAACTAAAGTCGTCTTTTATTAAAGAAAGCGGTGGCGGCTGCGGCTGCTGCTGCTGCTGCTGCTGCTGCTGCGGAGCTCCCTGTTGTTTAAAGTTTGGCGGTAATGAACGTCAGCAGGAAGCGGCGGATGGCCCAGATGTGTGTGTGTGACTCCGCCCAGGAAGCAGCTGCTGCGCCTCATGTGTCCACAGCGGCGTGTTGTTGTTGCACTGTTTCCCGGACAGGAAGAGGTTATTTAAACTACAAAGTAAAGTGCAAGAAACGTTACATGTAAAAATACACTTATAATGTATTTGTTCATATGTAAGCAATAGTCAAATTTTGTTAGATACCTGTTACAGCAACTGTATAATAATTCATCAAATGTAAATGTAATGTGTATAATATAAAAATCGAAACAGTAACTAGTTATGGACTATGGGCTACAGTAGAAGTAGAAGTTGTTTTTTATTATAACTGAGTACCTGAAAAGACGGGATATTCAACCACTTGTAACAGAGAGTGGTATCTGTGCAAATAGAAAATGTGCCAAGTTAGCCAAGGGATTGGAAAAAGTACTCACTTATTTATGTTTTCATGTGTAAGCAGTAGCAGTAAGCGGTTTTTAAAGTAAAAGTACCCGTCCCACAAGAAAGACATTTTCTACAAGTAATAGAAACTGTATTGAAGTACAAATACACATTTGCTATTAAATGTTCAGATAGCTGGTGTGCAATGTGCAGGCAGTATCATATTATCAGAAACTTTACCTGGATCTAATTTTAACTGCTTTATGGGTCTATACATTGAAGTGTAATCTGATTTAATGACATATTTTACATTTAAAATGTTAATGTGAAAAGCAACTATAGCTATTACATATTTGAAGTTATTTGAAGTACAATAGTTGTGTCTGAAATGTATCAATGGAGCAGAATTTAAGAAGCAGAAAATGTAAAGTAAAAAGTAAAAGTGCCTAAAAACAACCCTAGAGTGATTTAAAAGAAAGTAAATGCACTTACTTAATAAATATACAATTCATTCAAAGAGTCAAGACCACCTTTATTTGCCTTGTAAACAGCATAAATCAATTCAGTAGCATTGAAAAACCCCTACCAAGCCATTATTTACAAACATTTCATCAATTATTACAGTCAAGGAGGAAAAACTGTAGGCAATAGGCTATGTTATGGGCATTTCATAAGGATGAGATGCTTTCAGGATGACTGATTTTCTATTACATTTTCAGATATCTGGTGAGCAGTAACATTCATAATAGCTAGCTAAGGAAGTGGAAGAAGATATTCAACAATTAAAACAAACAATATTTTAATATCCAAATAAGGGAGGGGAAGCAGCCTCTAAAAAGACTCAATGCATTCTTTAAACCAAAAGCTACCACTCCATGCTCGCTGAAAATGTATGTTTAAGACAGGTCTAACCCTCAGTATTTACATGTGTGCATTGAAGTATTACACCTCTTTGACAAATTGCAGAAAAGAAGATATATAAAATGTTCACGTCGCTGTTTTTGAAACCAAACCTGAAAGAGAAGCCATTCTAATTTCTATCATACACCAAAGTTTAATTACTCAAAAGGAAAATTAACATCAGATAAAGTATGAATGAGCCATCCGGTAACCCTTTTAGTGTTTAGTGTCAATTATTGCATAGTAAACTACACTTCGAGTTTGAGAGGGGTACATGCATCGGCTGTGTAAAGCACAGCAGCAAATAACTCGCGACCGTACAAAAGCAAAAGGGATCTCACTTGTGCCTTGTAGCCAATATCAGGGGAGGTTAGGCAATTCAACATTCATTTGGGGAAACATGAGGGGGAGGAAATGATGATCAGTCACGTGACACAGCTTCTCACAAAGCACGGCCTATGCAGAGTAAACATTCAGGCGAGAGAGGTCAGGAAAATTGTTAAAAGTGCTTTATGGCTCGTGAGATTAACAAGGGATGCAGTGTAATCCAATTCAAAATGCCTGCGTTTTCAAACAGCGGAGGTTGTGACTTTAAACACGGGTCTCTACTTCTATTTACGGACATTTATATACAATTTAAGGTTTTAGATCCCTTGAAGACTTTTCCTAAAACATTGTTTCTACTTCAAGTTTCCGGGGAGAAGAAACTAGTACACAGGAACGTTTCTCTAGAAAATGCTAAATGTTTTGTTAATCATTAGTCCCTGCTACTACATGACAATATTCTAACCTCACTTCTATGTCCTTTAACACATTCATTTATCATAACCTGCACAGAACACTTTGTAAAGAAACTTTCTAACTATGCAAGGGTAAGGCTGGTGAGCTGTACGGTTTTACAGAGAAAATAGTTTTCTAACCAAGTTACAGTACAAATTGAAAAAGGGGGGTATGAAGGAAGTAAGAACCACAGAAACTCAAAGGGAGGTTGGGTTGGAAAATTTAATGTTTTGTCTATCAAGTTAGTGTTATATGGCCTTTATCTTCTTACAGTTCTCAGTGTTCGTATAGGGCGATTATGAGCCATGCTAGGCACTTAGGGTTCTTTTGTTACTGACGTATGTGGGCTATTACAGATGTGAACAGTAGCAGACTGCAACCCAGATCCTTCTGTTTGGATTGGTGAATAAAATAAGTAGCTACTGCCGTTGAACTGGCTTAAAGGCTGGCTTTAACTCTCACCGTGACACAGGCAAAGCCCCCCTATTATGATACAGTGACTTTGCTTACACACTATTCTTCCCTACGGGTGAGCTGGAAATAGGAATCTGAGAGCATGGAAATGTCTCCTGTTGCCATAAATCCAAGTCAAATGAAAAGAAAAACCTGTGCAGTGTAAAAGAAACCCAATGAAAACATGTCTATAGGATACTAACTCAGCCCTGACTGAATACTGGGGATCTTTACATACAGCTAAAAGCATCTTCTCCAATATGTTAAACTGTGGTTTGTTCAATTAAGCGTGTAATCCCTGATTGCATTAGTCCTGGTGCCTTAAACCTATCAAGACCCTTCCTTCTTCCTGGCCTTATTAAAAACATTTCCCCAAATGGAAATATAGTATATACTGCATACATACAGCCAGGGTGGGGTGGGTATCTGTGCAAAAACTAGAAGACCAATAAAATAAGGATTAAACTGCTGTTTATCTGTCCTTGGTTGTCAGTTTTTCAATCAGCTCCTGAAGTGGGACCAGCTCTTTCCTGTCAATGAGGTTGAACTCCTGAAAAAAGGCAAACAAGCAAATGTTAAGAGATTATCCACCGTTATATAGCAAACATACCAACTAAGGTGAAAAAAGTCTGTTTTTCAAACATCAGAGATTTGTCACCTGAACAAAAAAGATGAAGTGTTTGAAAGACGTGTTAAGGTGGGCCTCCTCTTGCAGCTGCATGACAGAGTCAAAGTGCTGGTGGTAGATGTGAGCGTAGACTCTGAACAGGCGCTTCAGGATGGTCTTCGCCACTGACATAAAGTTTCGCTTAAAGGGGACACCTAGGGGATGAGACAGCAAGACAGACAAGATGTTATTTAGATTTTCATATACTGTGCTTGGGCTCTTTAAGCATATCTTAAATACAATGAATGCTTCAGGAGGATTGACAGACACATAAAACGTTCACTAAATCAATCTTTTTTCTTTTTATCCTCTAAAGCTCAGAGGAATGAAGGCAGGTGCAGCTCCAGTACGTTCTCCGATTTGCAAAATGTCTCCACAGGCAGGCCGCAGCACGATTTAAGGGAAGTGCAAACAATCACAATGACAGCAGCACAGAACCACCTCAAAAAAAAACCAGCACACACACACAAAAGTGCTGAGGGTTCGTCTGTAGGTGGGAAATTCTGATGGAGCTACAACCGCTCTGCTCTCTAAACCTCTGATGTGCTGTGCGCCTTTTCTGTCATTCAGTGAGCATTTGGGGAGCAGAGGAGCCTGCTGGAGTGCTTCTTTCTACGGTGCACAGAGAGCTACAGTACCTACAGTACAACACAACATCAATTATTCAAAGGGAGTGGGTGACTGACAGGACAAGGGGTTCTTGATTAAAACAACAGTACAGCACTGAAAATGCATGAGGCCCACTCTTCTAAATCCATTTGTTTTGATACCTGACTTGATTATTTCAGAAATATTAAACCTTCATAGGTTAAAGGTTTGTGGATAGCAGCAACAGCTCTATTCATCGTGGAAAATCAAGCACCGTCACTCCAGGTGAGCAACTTTTCGTCACTAGCTCCTTCCACTGAGATGTACCGAGGGTGAGATGAGACATTTATTTGTGCTGGCTGCCATCCAACTCTATTAAGGCTCCACCCTAGACAGCACAAGCCTCTGCTAGTTGGGAAGCTGAGAGCCGTGTAGGTGTGTGTGTGTAAACTCTTATTCTGTACATCGTCATAATTGAATATGTTCATGCAGAGGCATTTGTGAAATCTATTCTTAGTGAATTCATAGAAAAGCAGAGCAATATTTAGATGCACTTCCCTGCAGACAACTCATGTGATCTCCTAAGGACATTACCAATAATCCATCGCTTATGTAATTAAGTTTTCTTTTACCAACTTTTCCATTGTCCACATTGCACAGCTTTAGCTTTAATGTAACAACTAGTTCATTTAATATTTCGGGCTAAATTATATTGTAAAGATGCAACCTTTATGTTTCAACACTTAATCTACAAACATGATTTACCTTTTCATTTTTTCAATCCATTAATTGTGTGCAGCGGTAAAGTTCAATTGTTAATGATGACCCTTTTGTGGGCTGCAGAGGCCTTCTCTTCAACATTAGACACAATCACTCAGCGGGTGTATAAAGGTTGGCTTTGCTTTGAGCTAAGCACTACCAGAAACCATAGAAACACATCAGGCCCACACAAAGAAAAGCCGGCTTTGACAGGACCGAGAAAACAGACTCGAAGCGTTACCAATCTTTGAAGGGAAAAGTGTCTCATCATCAAGCTGGTCTTGCACCCAGGTCATGAGGTAATCAATATACTTGGGAGCAGAGCATTTGATGGGCTTCTTGATGTTGGTTCCGTCAGCCCAATGGTACTCGTACCTACAGGAAATACAGATAGCAAACTCAGATAACTGATCCACACACTGTGCTGATAGCTCTAAGCAAAATTACTTTTACAGAGCAGCATTTTTATTAAACATTCAACAATTATTTCTGATTCAGTTTCCATCCTGATGCTACTAAAAACCTTATTTCCTTAGGGCCCCTTTCAACCTTACAGAAGCCAAGCGAAATCCTGTGAACTTGTTTTACCCTGTGAGATACTAGCTTGTAAAACATCCACTGAGAACAGTTTGTCAGCACAAAGCTACTAAGGCAGGTGTTTGACATGATCACACCAGCAAGTGTGCTGCAGTCTGAATGTAATTAAAATTTAATTGTCATGCTAACTCATGTAATTTATTTTGTTCCTCTGACAACATCCATCCATACCCCACACCCTGCTGAGCCTTAACACGCCAAGATGGGTGAAGCAAAGCTTGAGAACTTGTGTTATAAAGACTGCAGGTGTACAACTCTACAATGATCAACTTACTTCGGACCAGCAGACATGACTGGACAGCTCTCCTCTGTGCAAAAATCTGTGATGGTGCCATAAAGCATGTTGATCTGGTTGAAGAAATCCACAGCTGAAAGTAAAAAGGATTAAAGAACATCTTCAAACCAAGCATACATGAGACCAAATACCATGTGTGCCAGCAGAAATAGCTGGCATCAAGCTCCCCCAGGGGCCTTTAGCCACCCCACTTCACTGCCCAGTCCAAACTGTAGACAAGGGCACACTCCAGTTATCAGCAACAAACTGTGTTATCGCTCGTTCCCAGGGGCATACGGCCAACTTTGGCGTCCCATCAGTTGGAGAGATCCATTTAAAGCACTGGCAGCATGAGTGTTGGTGTTCCATTTGCTAATCTCACTGAAAAAACGCATATTGAACAGCAACGTTGGCATATGTTTTTGCGAGGTCCTGTGCTCCCTTTTATGTTTGATGAGGCTAATCAGCTTCCAATAAAGCTATTTATGTCCAAAATGTTTGTTGTTAATCATAATTTAAAAAGTGGCAATGATTTTAGAACATTCAATGTGCTATTAGAGCTAAAAGCCCTGTCAAAGTTAAATGTGATTAGGACAATAACCTGCAACCTCTTCTTATTAAATTCTTAAAGTAAAATGTCAGATGCTGTAATGACCTGTAATGGAGAGAAATGGAAAAACAGTTGCATCATTTGTCAACTGGCCCAAAGTCATTGTCACCATGACAGATTTTCCTAGAAATCTAGACTGATGTAGAGGTGTATGCAAAGAGACAGCAGAGCTAGAAAGCATTACAGATGTCTGAATTTTTCAAGTGAAAACCACTGGTGGCCCGGTGGTTAACAGAACAATTAGTAAATCAAACAATTAGCTGTCAACAATTAAGTTTATCAACAAGTATTTTAATAAAGTCTGGAGTCATTTTTAAAGAAAATATGTCCACAGTCTTTGAGTCCAGTTTCTCAAAGCTAAATAGTTTTTAGCTTCTTTAATCTTCTATTACAGTTAACTGAAATATTTGGTTGTGGGTTGGGCAGGACCCCAAAAAAGGCATTTAAAGACAACTATAAGCAACAGATTAATTAGTTAGTTAGTTTCAGCCCAAGGAGTTAAGATGCAAACCATATAACCAGTTTGGTCCCAGTTTGATTCTTTGGCGCATGTCACAACCCTCTTTTCTCTGTCTCGCCAAAATGCCAAAAATAGAGTCTTAAAATGAAGTGAACTGCTTCTCGTGAACAGAGATCATGAGTAAAGCCATATAAACCTGGTGATGGTGAGAAGTTAACTTCCCTTTATTGTGCAAGGTAAAACAGCTCATGCAATTATTGGAGTGATGACATAGCTCTAGGTCAGTCTCTAAGACACACGTAACAGAGCTAGAAAACAGCTGAACTGAGCATAGTAGATAATACCAGCTAAATACAGTCACTTAGCTTTAGTTTTCATGCTTCCTTGAAAAGGGATTCCAACATGCATTAAAACATCAACAAACAAATCAAATGACAGCCTAACTGTCAAATCAAAGAAAGACTTCTTTGAGGACGCATTCACGCCCTGCATGATGTGGAATCAAAATTCAAACCTTAATTACTTTATTTTGAACTAGCAGTAAAAAACTTTAAATCAAAACTCAATTGAATTGCTAACTTGCCAAGACACTGACCATCTGAAACCCTAAAGGCAATCTGGCGCAAGAGGAAATTAAGCTTCTACTGACCAGCCATTTGTCTCAATTTAGAGGAAAGTAAACAAGGCTCTCAGAGCACAGACAATAAAGTCTATTTAACATTCACAGTGGTTTTTCCAGCATGAATGCACGTGGTCTTTAGAGGGAATGCCAAGATCTTACACCCTGATAGTTCACCCTCAACCGATTCTCGAAGTGGACTAATTGAGATTTCAGGAACAGAACTTCCAAGAAACATATAAAGACTTGGAGTAGCGGGACAGATATAAAAATAAAAAGGCATGTGAAGGTGAACTCTACCAGGAATTTGAACCTTGTATCAAGGAAGGGGGGGGGGGAAGCTAAAAATGGTGCTTACTGTTGACGGCGACCCACTCATTTAAGTCTTCACCCTCGGGCAACATGACCGCCATGCGCAGGTTTCCGCTCCCCAGCGTAGCTTCTGCATGTTTCAACAGCTCGTACTGATGAGAACCCTCTGGGATATTCTTCTTGGGCTTGAAAGTCTTGGATGAACGGTTTCCACTGTGAGTCACATTTGCAAGAGGAAGACAAATGCGGTGATAAATAGGGAGGCAGACAGACAAAATGACAAACAGTGAGTTCACAATGGCCCCTAGGTGCGAGAATATTACTGAGGAAAAAGTCAGGTTCTTTATAAAAAAAGATGACAAAGGGGGTGAGTTCTTATTTACTTGATAGGTTTGGCAGGATCAGAGCGAGAGGGGCCAGAACACTATGCCTCTCTGTGTGTGGAAATGCGTAATGAGGCCATTTGGAGAGGTACTGTATTCAATCCCTCTCACTGCCCCATTAAACAAGAATTTATGAGAGCCATCACAACATGGTAGGTCCTACTCCAAAATTTTTAGAGGTAAAATTGCATTAACATCTGCTAAAAGCAATCTTTATCAAAATGAACATCCTGATCACGTTAGATATCAGAAAATAGAAAAAAACCCCAATTTGTGACAGATCATAGGCTGCAGCAACAAACAGACAGGTCTTGAACGCAAATGTTGTCCACGCCTCCACCTTTTAGCTGAAATGTGCTTTTGATATCAATGAATAATTAGAAATCAGCTGTTAGCTAATCAAATGTGTCTCTGAACCATCGTGCCTGATGAAAACGACGATAAACATTTAAAGAGACCGTGACTGTGAAGACATTTATGCTGTATGGCGTCAAAGAAATGTCAGGAGTTTGTGTGACTTTCATTGATTCAAAACAGAGATCTATAGGTTGGGTGACACAACATATAGGAAAAAGTGGTGATCTATTAAGTAAATGTATTTCAGAGGTTGAGTGTTGGCTTTTTAACCCCACTCCTCTTCCTCCATTTACTTAGAGAAAGACTCACATCCTCAACAGAGGGCGCATTTAATGTCCACCGTCTGATTTCATCCACGAAACGGACATTTTAGGTAGCTAGCTAAAATTCAACGAGACAATAGCGTTACTTGAAATATATATTGGGTCAGACATTGATTAGTGCGTTCTGTCACATCGAGGCTGGATTAGCCCGTGGACACAAAGTGTTCACACCAGCAAATATCCAGGACAAACTGTGAGAGGTTCACAGTTAAAATTTGCTCTAGGATCAGATCTGTGCAGGCTTAAATTTCAAAGCGAAACATGACAGGATATACGCAATTAAGTTAGAAACAATACACTATCGATGTGGATGTTAAAGCTAAAGAATCTACAGAAAGCAATCGCATCAGAAACTCGGATGTTAATCCAGGAAGTAGTCGTATCCCGTACTATGCTATAGCTAGCCGGCTACCTGTGTTTCGTCGCTGATATTTTCAGAACATAAAGCTAAATGGCATGGCAAAATAAACATAATGACACAACAATTACTCACAAAAGAAAGCTCATGTTTCCTCGGGCCGCGGAATACAACTCTTCTGGCAAAATGCTAACTGGCAAAGTGGTGACAGACCAAAGAGATTGTTTGATAAAACTCTCCTCGCACGTCCTCCGGCTTATCTCGAGCTTCTTTAAGCACTCCTTGTGAAAAACCCAAAATGATTATTAAGGAAACAGAAACAACTATACGTTAATAAGAAAGAATAAGCATTAAATTTATAGAGACACTAGTCCACTGGATGCTGCTCTGTACGCTGAGAGGCAGCAGCGTACTGACTGTGGTGCTCACTTCTTCATCTGACGCTCAAGGCAGATCAGACGCATTTCTGTCGTGTGCTGCCACCCAGTGGAAGAAAGGGTCAGCGCTGCCGCCCTTCAATTTGAGTGATGACGAGTATTATTTATGCTTTTGTCATTCTGTTTTCATAATTTGTCACAAAACGAAGTGTCTTTATTTAGTGCTGTTGAGAAATATGTTTTTGTATGTGAATTTGAGTGGTTGTGCGTATCATATAAGAATAACAACCCGCCACTAGATGTCCTTGTTTTACGTTTACTTAAATTACAAACCAACGCTTTTGAACACAACGGTGACATCACGAGGCATAGAGCTGCGATGCATTCAAGTGCTGTTGGGAATACGGGATTTTGTCAGGCTGCGTTCCAAATTTTTCATATCTTTCATCCTTTCCCTTCTCTCTGTGACACGGCCAACTTATGACTGACCGCTCGAGTGTGTAACAAAAACCACGTATATGTGTAGGTGTTAAATGACAAAAACAGTATGCTTAATTGTGAATATGTTTGGCTAAAACCAGATCCGGCACTAGGACCCCTCAGCCGCGTGTCAGCTGATGAGGCAGCCAGATATATGCGACGCGAGTCTGTATGGCCCGCAGCCTTTTCAGCTTGTTGCGAAAACGGATGTGCCCGCTGTTACAGGCCCATGTCTGAAAACCCAGACAGACGGTCACATTTCAGTAGAAAGTCAGCCACACTCGAGTACGTCGACCAAGTCACAAAAGGTAAATCAGCTTCTCTGTATCTAAAATCAGCTATTGTATCCAGATAATGTACCATTGGCGACATTAGTGAACCATTTGATGGCAAATACCCTCCGTCAGCCAATGTTATTTCTTTATCCGCAGAAGCAACAGAGCAAGATGGAGTGTGAGTGGAAGCCAGACGAGCAGGGACTTCAACAAATATTACAGCTGCTCAAAGAGTCTCAGTCGCCAGATACGTCCACACAAAGATCCGTCCAGCAAGTATCCTTTGCAGAACCAATCACAGATAGTAATTGTTGTTTTATTGCTTGTAAGTGCTTAATAATGCCAGGTAGACTCAACAGGCTAGCGATAGCAAGTATTAGCCGAGGTGGTTGACGTTACCGTTATAAGCAGGTACGCAGGTGCTGACCGGTTGGTGCTTTTTGTCTCTTAACAAGCTCAACATGCTTCTAGCAAAGCGGGCCGTGCCCTGCCGATTTATTCGTGTCTGGACGCGTACGTTACAGTAGAAATTGGTGTATTATGGCCAGATTGATATTAGTTTGCCACCACACAAACAAACGTCGCATGTAGGCTTGATCCAGCAGCTCATCGCCCCCATACACACACCCTCACTTTGCATTATGCTCCAGCAAAATTAAGTTAACAGCCAATTCGTGTAGCACTCACACGCATCATCCGCAATCATCTAACAACACTGGGCAAAGTGATGTTTACTTAAGTTTCTTTCACACTTAAACTTACTTAAACTGATTATTGCTTTTAATATTCTGTGTATAATAACAGTGATGTAATACAGTTTGTGTAAATGGTGGGAAAATGCCCCAATACATCAAATCATTGTCCTCCTATTGGCATAAATCGTACAGTATAAACATCAGTCAAATTTGGACAGTAAGCTTATGTGCAAGGTGCAAAGATTATGCAAAAAAAGGAAAACAAAAGACAGACTTGGTGATCATTTATTTGTTTTTTTCCCACAAAATCAGATGTTTGAATGCTGTCTAATGAATTCAATAAAAGTAGCAGTATAGCATTAGAAGTGCTTTACAAATCCACATTATGGCTTCATCACTTTTGTCACATGCAAATGTCCTACAGGATGTTGTACATGGCACCACATACTTTTGCATTAGACAGCAATTATCTTGTGCTAAATGCTATTTGGTGGCATGCTGATCCTCAAAGATTTATTTATGTAATGCTTCATATGCACTGCATCGTTAACTCATAGATGAGCGGCTGTTATAGCCCTAAATACGCCATCTGGCTGGGTACATACAGTGTTCATTCATGTCATGAGACATATTTATGCCCCCCCCCACAAACACTCACACACACACTGCTGTACTGTTACATTACACCACCACCTGACCACATAAACTCTACTCTCTCTACACTTCTTTAGATGAGGAAAAATATCTGTCTTTGCTATTATTACCATGTAACACATTGCAGTGCTAATGATCTTGCAACCTTTTAACACGCTGTACGTACAGTTAGCGCCTTGTCTTCCTCAACCACTTTTCTCAGAGACTTGAGCAGCTGAACCAGTATCCAGACTTCAACAACTATTTGATATTCGTTCTGACAAAGTTAAAATCAGAAGGTAAGGCCTCTGTTTGTTTTGAGCGTGTCACTTTGTCGTATCTCTCCCGTGTTCCTAGATCGTCCGATGTGTACTGGACAGTGTGAACGTCAGACATGTCGTTTTTATGTAACTGCTCAGTGACAGGTCTGTTTGGCCGTGACTCAGGTGACCCGATGGCATCTTTGCCACAGATGATGTGGCACTCAGAATATGGGTCACTCTAATTTTAAACCTAATTCCTGGCACCGCTCAACTCTTGGCTTCACTGTCTGCACAGTGGATGGCCGAAATGTTAAGTGGTGTTAAGACATTTTAGGATGCCGTCGCTGGATGCACTATTGCTTTTAGCTTAGATTTAACAAGCCCCAAATACGTAGAAAGAAATGGAATGAGTCTAGGTATTTGCTATCCACTTAAAAGTAACATTTATGTGTAAATAATTGGTGTTCTTGCCGTCCTAGTTTGGCATTCTGCTGTTCCCCAGTTAAAGCACTGTGCTATGTTAAATGAAAAAGAAAGTGAAGGCAATGAAATCCTATGAGGAGATACCAAGTTACCAGCCCTCAGTGCAGTAACCTTTGTCCTGACTCCACCAATGAAGTTGTGCCTACCCTAAATTGTTATTTTATTATTCATTAATCTGTCTCTTTTCCACACAAGATGAGCCTACACGTTCCTTGAGTGGGCTGATACTGAAGAACAATGTGAAAGCTCACTATCAGAACTTCCCTAATGGCGTGTCTGATTTCATCAAGAGTGAGTGCCTCCAAAACATCGGAGACTCGTCTCCCCTCATCCGGGCCACTGTGGGTAAGTTGGGTCCTCTGGGTCCGCCGAGTGTGATGGCTTGCTTTTCAGATGCTACATGAAATGTTCACCCACCATGACGTTCTTGTTCGTATTTATAAAAGAAAAGCATCCACCCTAGCACTGCAGTGTAGGACTGATTGAGCAGCTTTGTTTGGGATACGCATAATGCAGCATATAAATCCATTTATGTGCTGCATTATGTGTATTGCATTTTATTTTTTCTTCATGCAAACTGAATGTAAGGAGAATATCATGTGCATTGTGATGTTTAAAATCTGTATTTGATTGATTACTGCTTTTGTTATTGGTTTTGTTTTGATCACCATGAAAGCAGCGTGTGTGTGCGATCCTGGTAGGCTTATGACAAATATTTAATCCACCCCCTAACAGGTATCCTCATCACCACCATTGCCTCCAAGGGAGAGCTACAAAACTGGCCGGAGCTTCTGCCCAAACTCTGCCTGCTGTTGGATTCTGAGGACTACAACACATGTGAGGTGAGAATGTTGCTGGGATCTTGATTGGACAAATTCATCTGAAAACAGCGCAGCGAAAGTGAGACAAAACATTTCTAATTTTTATACAGAGACTTTAGATGGCATTTAAAAAAAAAAAAAAAAAAGAATAAAAATATAAAGGCTAACTAATATAAGGTAAAAACTGAATGCTGCTTCACTTATTCATGCAGCTCTTATGCTACAGGGAATTGTTCACATTCAGATCCTAAACTTAAACATGTTTGTCCACTGATTCCTAGATCATGAGCATCAGGGGCAGCTCCTCTACCCCCAGTTAGCCTCCCAAACCTGCTTAATCGGCATGCATTAGACCCACGACACTGGGACTGGCAAAAACCAGTAGCCACATCTTTTAGGGATTACTGGTAAAAAATTGCATTTATTTAGTCACAGTTTTTACTGTGTGTGTGTGTGTGTGTGTATGTAAGGGAGAGAGATTAAGTGTATGCACATTTGTGATCATATGTCATAGCACACTTTTGCTCTAAGTAAGCATGTCTGGGCATGCAGCGCTTGCACGTCTGTTTATTTATTTATTTCTTGTGGAAAGGGAAGAGAGCTGGGTCAGCTATAAAGCAGCATCTGGATAACATCCTGCTGGCCAGATGAGCTAAAGGCAGTCTCACAGCTGGAGCGCCAGCCACAACTACAGATTATTCAACATGGAGTCAGTTATTCTCTTTCCATCCTTTTCACCAGAAAACCATCATGACCCCATTTCTGACTGGGCATAAATTGTCACATAGTGTCGATCTGTCTTATGTTGCAGGCAGTCTCTTTCTCTCTAGTCCATTATTATACATTTTTGCATTTTAAAAATATCTTTAACTCTATCTATTACTCTTAGGTTTAATATTTATAATGGGGCCTTGATTGAATCAAGCAGAAGTGCCTGATGTTGTCAGTTCTTGATGATATCAGCGTTTCCACAGTTGCTACAGTGAAACAGTGGACGAATGCTCCATTGCAGCGAACACTAAAATTACTATACGGTAGCTTGTAATGGATCTGATCTGTCTAGTGGTGCCACACCCATACTTAGGCTCACATAAACTGCCCCGGTCGTTAATATGCTGTCTGCTGCGTGTGCCCGTGACATCACACACTGTGGGGAAGGTGGTTACGTTACATTGGAGAACACGCGCAAAATTAAATTTGACTGTGTCGGAGGGCGTTTCACATGTATCCCGGCAGGATTACTCATCACCCCTCGGAGGGGGAATGTTCATGTGATTTTCACTGAGCTGTACCATCTGAAATTTAAGGAAGAGGTGTGGCAGAAAAAAAAATGGCTCTGCCCGTGTCACCACAGCCCGTCTGTCTTGTAACGCTCATTCAAATGCGGAGATTTAGGTCAGCTATTTACTGCGGAGGATCTTGAAGTGGATGTGTGTACAGGGCTTAACGCAGAACAGCGACCAAATGTAGCAGCTCCTCATAAGATTCACTATGATTTTGAAAAGCAGCTTGGAGGCTTGAAAGCTCCTTAGTGTCTGATGTTGAAGATGGTTGAGTTGGTGCCGGGTGAAAAAAGCTTCTCCTAATCTGGTGATGGAAGGTGAAAAATATGCATTAAATGCTTCAGGATTTTTGGGTGTTTATCATCTTGTTTATATCCAGTACCTTTACGAAAGGAAAGCAGATGTATTTTCTGTTCCCATAAATCTTTTCATGCTGTTTGCATGAAGTGTTTTTGATGCCTGATTGAAACGCCGTTCTGGCTGTGCACTTTTAGTCTTGTTTAAATGGATGTGGTGAATTTTTCCCAGTAGTGTTAATGACAATAATGATACTCGAGACTGATTTAAACTACTACAAGAGATCACCAGTTCCATTTAAAGGGAGACGTTCTTTCACACAACACTACTGTCATCTAACTGCAGGGATTCATGGGGTTGTGTGAGCTGAGATGTCTGTCTCGTCTGAACAGTCTCTGTCCACTCAAACTAAAATACATTGTTTATTCTTGCTTCTGTTGTGAATGGTACCTATTTTTCTTTGATAATCTGCAGTTTGTGCTCAGACTTACTTTGTTAAACCCAGTACAAGTAATTTCTCTGACACCTAAGACCCCAGACACAGATACTTAGTAAAGCTGAGCTTGTTTTATTGAACTGAAAATGGGCAGTGTTAGATTTTATACTGACAGCGCCACTGTCATCAGGGTCATACATGTTTTGTCAACACGGCACCTGCTGCCACTCTGTGACTTTTGTGTGGAGCGTGGAGCTGACCGCTGCAGCACTTATTCATCTTATTCCCTCTGTTTATTGTGTGTCTCTTGTGCCTGGCTTTGGACAAAAGCCAAGTGGATATATTTAATGTGTAACACTGAGGTTTTAATCTCGCTTAATGCCATTTATTTTGCTAAATTAGTAATAGTTTCGTGTTGTTTTGTTCAGAGAAGTTCAAACAAATGTCAGTGATCTGCAGATGTGCAAAAACCAGGATGAATGCCATCCACTGTATAGCAGCCTAGAACCAGAGGCAGCAAATATCCGTGTCATGTGAAACTAATTTTTGAAGGTGTTGACTGTTGCCATAGAGGCGCCTAAATAACCCTCACCATTACTGCCACCTGCACTTTGATATCTATTTTGGGAATATATTTGATAGCTGCCAGTATGCAGTTTCAGGGCTGTATGCACTTTGTAATCCAAGCAATAAAAAACATGTGTGAGTACATGTTGGCCTTGGGCCATTTGATCAGTCTGCATCAGTATATCTAAGCAAGATGATCCACATCACTCTGTTAATTATCCTCACTATGAGTGCACATCAGTGCCACACCGTGCTGATGTCTGCTGATGTTGGGAAGGAAGAGAGGTTTGGATAGCAGCTGTTTTACCTTTCAGTAATAGTCCTATCATTGAGGTAATCCGCTGTCATCTTTACTTAACCTTTTTGTATAGTTGTCAATGTATTCAACAAAGTCAATGCGTTTAATATAGAAAAGAAAACACCTTGCTAACATCAGGAGTTGCAGCTGTGCCACAGTTCTTGTCCAGTTTGTGGTTTAAGAGCAGCAGTTGTAGGAAGATCCCCCCTGTGCAACCACATCGTTCCCCTCTCTGCATGTTCTATAAAAAGACATGAGCAGGTGTGTTGGATGCCAAGTGTAATGTTGGGGGAAGGCTTTATATAGGTTTTGCTTGAGAGCAGTTTTACTGTCCTGATAAATGACAGTTAGAAAGCTGTTGCGATCATGTTGTGAGGGTCAAGTAGAGGGCAGGCGACCGTGTATGAAAATGCTTTGTCACCTCGGTGCACGTTGGGAACATTTAAGTTTTCAGAGCAGGAGTCTTTAAGAACTGCGCAGTTGACTGAATGCGTACCGCTCTTTTCCCTGGCTGGCTGTGATCAGCATGACTTACATTCTCGCATTTGATAACCTTCCACAGCAGGACTCGAAGGGAGGATTACACTTTAGATGCTTCAGCGTCACTGGAATGCTTGAAAGCCACTCCCATTCCTTTGCCCTTCTCTGTTGACACACGGACACGCCACGTTGAGAGCAGTCTTTTCTCTTGCTCCATATGTTTTCATATAGGCAAAGTTATAACAGAGGTTCATTTAAGCAGATTACAGTCTCTCCAGAGCCTAAATGTGCAGGAATCATTCATTGATTCGATGAAAGGAAGTATAACTGTTATCAGATAAACTGGGCATTATTTGCGTTCATGAGCACCTTGAATCTCGTGCTACAGTAAATCTAAATCTGGTGCTAACATCTCAAAGCCTCAATACGAGTTTCATACACGTAAAATCACTCAAAGTGTCTTTTTTTTGTCCTTTTTTATGTGTCTCAGTCTATTTTTTTTATTCCAAACCCACACAATGAAATCTCTTGTTCTGGCTGTGAAAGTTTTATTTTCTTGTTCACTTTACTGCAAGGTGAACATGAATCATCTGTATACTAATGAGGGAGACGACATTCAGATTAGTTGCACTTTGCCTCCTCCTGTTTGTGACCTTGACACAGTCGCAGCCTCACCCTCCGCAGCTTATTGCATCCCTTTGGCTCCTCCGTCTTTTTTCAGACCATTCTGTATCTGTCATCTCAAAGGAATGCCGACATGGGAGCGGTTTCCATGGAAACACGCTTCAGACAGCGTCAGTATCCATGCCGCGCTGTTGTATCTGTTTTGCAGACTGCATTTCTGTGAGAGACACTGAAGTCTGCAGCATATTGTGAACATGCATACTAACCATGAATTGAGCAGCTTATATTAAGAAAGGGATGTGTGTGTGCGTGCGTGTGTATATGACTGCTTGCCAACCGTTTGAAGGTTATTAGAGCAGACATGGTTGAATCCTATTGAAAATTGTAGCCAAACACAATTTTTTACTGCAATGTGAAAAAACTGGAACGAGCTCTTCTATACCACCCTTAATTAAACACAAATGATAATACATTTGTTCACTGCCGAACCATTACATTTCAGCATGTATATTCAACAATATGTTGAGGATGAATTGCAAAAAAATGTGAAGTCAAAACTAAAACAAACGAAGGTGCACAGAAACCTAAATCCTCTCCACCGCGACCCCTCGTCTGTAGCTTCAGTCTAACCTGCCCTGAGGTTGGGTGGGGGTTGAGGGGAAAAAATAGAAAATCCCTCCAGGAGTCAGTAACGTCACTGTTATTATCAGCCACAGTCTCACATTCTCTGTTATTTTTCTGTTTTTTGTTGTTCCTCAGGGAGCGTTTGGAGCCCTGCAGAAGATCTGCGAGGACTCTGCTGAGATCCTGGACAGTGACATGCTGGATCGTCCTCTGAACATCATGATCCCCAAGTTCTTGCAGTTTTTCAAGCACAGCAGCCCAAAGATTAGGTATCAGGTTTCCCTCCTATAATTTTCATTTTCATTGCCTATGAAGTCAATTTCATACATAAAACTTACCTCCGCACATAACGATATACATACTACGTACCTTTCTACTTAGGTCCAATACTTGACATTACATTACGTTTATGTCTGATAGGTGTAGAAGTTAAGTGGTAAAGAGCAGTGGTGGTCAAACATTTTCCTTTTTAAGAAGCCAAAACTGAAACTTAATGGTGGGTCATCGAACAAAACAAGTATCCGTTGTGTTGAATTGTGTTGCGTGCAATGTTAGGATGCAAAAACTCAAGCTTCCTTAACTGACTGACTTCCTGTGCAAAGTGTCACTCTTGCTGTGCTGGGCTTGCTGCACATTTATTTATATTATTTATTCAAGAGCATTCTGCCTCCCAAAATAAAACAGTATTAACAGCAATTTATATTATTGATTTTTTTTTTTTTTTTTTTTAAATAATTAGATATTACTGCTTTTTGCTAGAAACTGCTTGCAGATAAGACCTTATGGCCGATGGTTGACCCACTAGCCCCACTTTAGCCATCTGCTACAAATTGTTTCTATCTAGAGAATATCATAAACATCTTAATTTGCGCAACAACAAGCCAGATAAAATGACTACATCATTGCACAGTAGACGTCTCAGCCTGTCAGAATGCAAAAGGCCTGTTAACAGAGGATAAGACAAGTTCCTCATTTATAGGTTAGATCAGTGGAGCAAACAAGAAGACAGGGGCTGCATTCATAGCATGCAACATGTGAGGAAAACATGCCTGTGTGGCTCTTAAGCGGTGGTTTTTGTGTTGCAGGTCTCATGCCATCGCCTGCGTCAATCAGTTCATCATAAGCAGGACTCAGGCTCTTATGCTGCACATCGACCCTTTCATTGAGGCAAGTGTGATTGCACTTTGTTGTCCTTTTTTGCTTCTGCGTGCGTAGACTCAAGTAGACACATGAATATGCACTGTCTGAAAGCCAGACAGTCTGTCCCCAATCACAATAACCTCCCTGCCTCAGGTCTCACTTCAGTAAATACTAGCCACTGCACCAGCTTGTCTGTGGTTCGTCTCTCAGCTTGTCCCTCGGAAATCCGTTCTTAAAATCCTGTTTTATTTTTCGTCTTTGAAAAGGTTCCAATCATGATTGGTTTTTAATTTGGGTTTTAAATGGTCCTTTTTCTTGCCTTTGTAAATTACTGTTTAGTGTTTTTAATGTATTGATTTTATATCTTATTCATGTGCTATTCATACCTGGGAGAGAATTGGAATATTACGTTAACCTTAAATGCTAGTCTGATATTTTGCATTTATATATAATACTGTAGCAAAATAGTGAGTGTTTAGCACCGTGTCCACATCCTTAAATTGTCAAACAACAATGGCAATATGCAGGCCAGCTACAAATGGACATTTGGGCCTACACTATGAACATTTAAGAGCCGCTTAATCAAACATTTGACTAAGATCATTGTCAGTGTATTTATCTTGGAGAAATGAATGTGAACATATATATACAATGTGACGTATTACTCTATTGACCCGACCCACTCATGTTTCTTCTGGGGCACTCTTCGTATTTTGAATGCTATACAGTTGTTAAAAATATAAGTCTTGCCAGTTGTCGTGGTTGTTTGATGTGTGAAGAAGACTTCTGACCCTGCACTTTCTATCATCTGTAGAACCTGTTTGCGCTGGCGACAGATGAGGAACCAGAAGTGAGGAAGAACGTGTGCAGAGCTCTCGTCATGCTGCTGGAAGTTCGCCTGGACCGTCTCCTGCCGCACATGCATAACATCATAGAGGTGAGAGAGTTTTGTGGGCTTGTCAGCTGATGAAGTGAGAGCAGAGAGGAAGACTCAGTATAAGGGGAATGTATAATCCTTGTGGGTAATTATCAACAACATCTCAGATAGACAAGATTAAAATGATTTTTTTGCTGACTAGAAACTGTTATATCATTCTGTTGAAACCCACCAGACTGCAGCCAAAATAATAGTCATTTTAACATTGTTCAACACACTTCATGCAAACTTTACAAAGGCAAAATGAAACTCACCAAAAGCATCACTGTTCCAACGATCACCAGCCCTGGTTTGGTGATTGTTAGACTCACTGGGCTTGACACCATATACGACCCGTTTTCAAAGCGTTATTTCTTGATATGGACAAATGAGCCTGGACATGGTAGTAGGTAGTAGAGGGAGACTGGTTTTCATGTTTTCATGGGCTGTGTTGACAAATATCTGTTATTCTTAAACGATACTTTCATAATGACCCCCCATGGACAGATCTTGTACTTGTGTCTTGGTAGTTAAAAAATGAAATATGTAGTTTTGTGAAGAATGTGAGGTTACACTCCTGTTATTTCATTTCAGTACATGCTGCAGAGGACTCAGGACCAAGATGAAAATGTTGCCTTGGAGGCCTGTGAGTTCTGGCTAACTCTCGCAGAGCAGCCCGTGTGTAAGGAGGTGCTGTGTGGACACCTCTCCCAGTAAGAACACGCGCGCACACACACACACACACACACACACATACAGGTACCCATACATAAATGTGCATACAATACACACACTGACACTTCAGAACTAATATTGAAAGCTGTTGATTCATATCAACCTTGGGAATAAGTTAGTAAAGACCTTGCACCACGATGTTATTCTTCTTCTTCACCTACGGATGGCTGATTAAGAACCCTGGCCGTTGACCTCAGCTGTAACATCTGTCACAACTCTGTCACATTAAACTGAGCCCACGGCAGGAATCGGATGTGAGTGATTGCCTGTGGGCTCGACCTATCCTTGCCCTTTGTTCTCATAATTTTTCCTCTGGCTTCCTCTCCAGGCTTACTCCGGTGCTTGTCAACGGAATGAAGTACTCTGAAATTGACATTATCCTTCTCAAGGTCAGTTTATACAACCTAATATTTGTGCCTGTAGGTAAGGTGACGAATTTCCCATTAGTTCAGTGTGACGTGCGGCTCAATTAAGTTGTTTGTCTGGCTGTGTGAAGTGCCAGTTCATGTTTTATACATTTCAACCCAAACATTTCTAGATGTTCATATAACGTTATGGTGATTTTACTTTTACTTGCATGTACTGCTGAATTTTTGTGTGTCACAAATGAGGAAGTTGCAACATACATGAGTCTCTTTGATCCTGTACAATCATCATCAGGGGGACATTGAGGAAGACGAGGCCATTCCGGACAACGAGCAAGACATCAGACCACGCTTCCATCGCTCGCGCACAGTCGCCCAGCAGCATGAGGGCGATGGGATCGAGGAAGAGGAGGAAGAGGATGATGAACTTGATGATGACGATGATACTATCTCTGATTGGAACCTGCGTGAGTTCAGTGCCCGTGTGACTGGAGCTGTGTTGATCTGCCTCCAATGTTTGTCTCCTCACAAATTGAAATTTCCCTTTCCATCTTCTCCTGCTATCTTAATAAGAACCAGGAACCATACAGTGTATTGATTACTTGTCTTATGTTTGTGTGCACTGTACCTGTGATGTCTTTATGATGTTTGTCTGCACGCTTCTATGTTCGTATGTGTGTCTCTCGACTCTTACCAAACATTAGGCAAGTGTTCGGCTGCAGCGTTGGATGTGTTGGCCAACGTGTTCAGGGACGATCTGTTGCTGCACATTCTGCCCCTACTCAAAGAGCTGCTCTTCCACCCAGAGTGGGTAGTTAAAGAGTCTGGCATCTTAGTGCTGGGCGCTATAGCTGAAGGTAAGAAGAGGAAGCAAAAGTAAGACGTGAGGTGAACCCTTATGGAGTTCTCACAGTATGGAATGAGGAAATGATTCCTTACCAATTCTTGTCTCCAGGCTGTATGCAGGGCATGATCCCATATCTGCCTGAGCTTATTCCCCATCTCGTCCAGTGTTTGTCTGACAAGAAGGCCCTGGTGCGTTCAATCACCTGCTGGACACTGAGCCGCTATGCCCACTGGGTTGTCAGCCAGCCTCCAGATACCTACCTGAAGCCTCTAATGACAGAGCTTCTCAAACGTATTCTGGATAGCAACAAGCGTGTACAGGAGGCTGCTTGCAGGTGAGCAAGAAGCCCCGATAAAGCCAAATAATTTTACAACACATTAGAGACACTGTAAACAAGACACTTTCTCTGGGTGCTGAGATGCACCTGAGTTTCTTCCATGTTATTAAGACATTTTTTTCCATCTCTCCCAACCAGTGCCTTTGCCACTTTGGAGGAGGAGGCTTGCACAGAGCTGGTGCCCTACCTGGCATTCATCCTGGACACGCTGGTGTTCGCTTTCAGCAAGTACCAGCACAAGAATCTGCTCATTCTCTACGACGCCATAGGAACACTTGCAGACTCAGTGGGGCACCATCTCAACAAACCGGTATGCAGAACAGAAACACAGACTCGGTTTCACTTTGCTTTTTCTTGTGAAAATAAAATTAGCACTTCCAATGTGCTCCTTATTCCTCATTTCACTTTTGCTGTGGGGGGAGCGGTAATGGCACTCTCTGATGTCAGAATGTGAACAAGCACCAACAAATTCTCCATAGGTGCATTAACATCTGTTATTATCATGCTGTTTCTGTACAAAGACTTGCATTAATCTGTGTTTTTTATTAGGAATACATTCAGATGTTGATGCCTCCCTTGATCCAGAAGTGGAACCAGCTGAAAGATGAAGACAAAGATCTCTTTCCTTTATTAGAAGTGAGTCCCTGATGTGCAGTTACTGACTGTGCAAGTCATTCAGTAAGTCAGTCCATGTTCTGTGATGGCAGCATTGTATGGACAGACTGCTGACTGTATCTGCCCCCTGCCTGCCTTCTTCAGTGTCTATCGTCTGTAGCCACTGCCCTGCAGAGCGGCTTCCTGCCCTACTGTGAGCCTGTGTACCAGCGCTGCGTCAACCTGGTCCAGAAGACGCTTGCTCAGGCCATGGTGAGTGTATAGGGCTCAGACGTGTACATGTATACACACTCTCTCTCTCTGTCTTTGTTTCCTGTATACAAAAGAATCACATTTGACCTGTCAGTTCTTGGACCTGCTTCCTATTTATCCAGGCTAGACTCAGAGCTGCTTTAATCAATATGTTTGTATTTGGATCAAAGGAGTATTTTATTAGAAATGTTTTCATCATAGTAAGAAAACCAGACTGAATAATCAGATGACTCATTGCTCTACAGAGCTTTCAGGCGTCTTTTTACACATTGTTTTGGTTTTATGGCCCATATCTGTTAAAGTCCAGTCTTACATGTTGCACGTTAACCTGCAGCAAGCTGCTGTTTTCGGATAAAATGCACTGATGAACCCACTGCACACTGCCACTCCGTCAGCAAACAGAACAAAGTTATCAATCAGCTGGAGAAAATTGTAGATAATATACAGCAATATATGGTGTACATTGAATGTTGTGTTTCCTTGTTGCACTGCCTCCAAGTGGCCAAACAAATCAGTGAATGCAAGTTTATGGAGCAGATGAATGGGCAAAACTCAAAGTCACAGTGGAGAGGAAATGTAGTTTCAACATAGAGAGCTGACTTCATAACTTAGGTTTTACCATAATGATAACTCAATTATCTCTTAATTATTCATGCTAATTTGATTTTACACTTTAATTCAAAAATCTTTTTTTCCATCCTACACTTCTGTAGCTTCATCAGTCACAGCCAGACCAGTATGAAGCCCCTGACAAAGACTTCATGATCGTGGCTTTGGATCTTCTTAGCGGACTGGCCGAGGGTTTGGGAGGCACCATTGAGCAGCTGGTTGCTCGTAGCAACATCCTCACTCTCATGTACCAGTGTATGCAGGTGAGGAGCCAGCAAGAGCTGTCCAACGTGCTGCTTATCTGATGAACTGATTGAGTCCCCAGCATTGTTCACCTTTTTGTTGTTCTTTCCAACTGTTCAGGACAAAATGCCAGAAGTACGTCAGAGTTCCTTTGCTCTGCTGGGAGATCTGACCAAGGCTTGTTTCCAACACGTCAAACCATGCATCGGTATGTACAGTGCAGTTAACCCTAAAACACTGTTAGGCAATAAGTTGTTAGTCATTTGCTGAGTTGACTTGCTTTCCTTCTTCCAGCTGATTTTATGCCCATACTGGGAACTAATTTAAACCCAGAATTAATATCAGTGTGCAACAATGCAACATGGGCAATTGGAGAGATATCTATACAAATGGGTGAGTGTTTCACTTTCCACAAATATTCTCAATGTGTGAACATTTCCACTGTATATTTTGTTTTCAAATTACGGATTAAACAGTCAGCAGATTTCTTTCCGTGATTTCTTATTGTTCCTCCACCCATAGGGCCTGAAATGCAGCCGTACGTTGCCATGGTGCTGCACCAGCTGGTGGAGATTATTAACAGGCCCAATACTCCAAAGACTCTTCTGGAGAACACAGGTACCACTCGGTGGCAGTGCTGAGCCAGCCAGCCAGCTCGCCACATGCAGGGAGGTGCTCACATACTCAGGTCCATTCAGCCAGGATTCACCACACTCATTAGGGTGCCTGTCCTGCCCTTTTAATCTCGATCCAAAATCCCTTCCAATGCCATGGGCCTTACAGGTTTTGCTGGTTTCAACAAAGCATGCAAACTATTTCAGCTATTGATTTGCAGCCTGGCAGCTCGGCCTGTAAATGGAGATAAAATAGAGTGAAACCATGGGCGCAAATTCTTGACACTCTTAAATCGAGCAAGCCATGTAAGAGCCCAGCTTGGAACTAACCATTGTGACTGACTATGCACCTTCAGGTGAGGTAGCATACTGAGCAGAACAATACAAAGTACAGGCAGTGTGTGAGATGGATAGGTGAGTTCACAGCCTCACATAGTTAGGTGTTAACACTTAAACAATAACTGCTTATAAATGATTGAGAGAACACCCAGACTGACTAAATGTAGGGCAACTAGCCTAGAACATTAAAAAGGTTACACTGTGCTCTTGTTTTACTAGTTGAATTGGGAATTAGAAGTAGGTGAATCAAACAGACTTTTGTCATCAAAAATATGCATGCAAGGGTGAAGTGTAACCTGCCCAAATGAAAGAAAATCTAGGGACTCTGTAGATGTGTTCCTGTTTGTTTGCTGTCAGTTTATTTGTTGCTTTTATTTACTGTTCTTTAAATGTGGATGCATATCTGCCAATAGATGTTAAATGTTGTTAAGAATGGCCGATGTTTGATGCAGGATACACGTCAATCATAACTGTGTCATGCCAGTCTAATTTCTTAAAAAAGATGATTACCGTTTGCATCTGACCGGTGAACTTTTTCACCATTTGTTGCATGTTTTCGGTGAAGTAATTGAAAACGCAGCGGCGTATCAAAAGATACTAAACGAATTGACAAAAATCAGATATTTTGGTCATTTGAAACTCTGTCTGTCACCAATAGACACATTTTATCGCTGGAACAAAATGTAGACAACCGTGCAACGCCACAGTCCGTTAAATGTGGGTGTGGCGCTAAAATTTTGGACAGTGCATGGCAGCACTTTTCAGTGTGTCTCTGATCAGCTTATCCTGCACTGAACTTTATTCTAATGAGCATACCATCTGCTTTCTGCATGTGTCATTGGACTGTTCATAAATGCCTGTTTGTTAATGAGAATGTTGCATAGTTTTGTGTCTCTTAAACTTAGGTCCTCCCTCCTTCTCTGCCTCATAAGAACCTGCTGTGCTGGATACTAGTCTCCCTCCATGTAGTTGGCTTGGAGTAATCTGTCATTTCTTTTCAAAAGAACAAAAAACAACATTTCTGTTTCTTATGTAAAATTAACATTTGTGAGTTTAAGGGAGAAATCTCTGATAGCCCAAGTGAACTGCTCTTGTTTAGGCCTGTCACACACACATGCTACACCTTCGCTGGCTCGTGTCTTTTCATTGAGACCCGTATTCTAAAAATCAAGCTAATGAAGTTCAATCAGCTTCCTACTAGATTTAACTAGCGAGCCATATGATTTTTGAAAGCAGATGCCATTGTTTGCCTTTTTCTATGAATGTCCTGTCAAAGTTGTCAATGTGTTCTCCCTTAAACGTGTTGTATGTTTTTTTTAGAGTGTCATATTTTACATTCCTCCCCATGACTGAAGGGGCAGTAATAATCAACGCTAGTGAAGTCTTCTATTTATTATCATACACAGATTCTGTTGATTTATGTCTCTGAGTTGTTTGTTTTTTCTTTATTTTTCTCCTCCCCTCCTCATTGCTCATGTCTTGGTTGGCGTTTGGTGATGTGTAACCGTGATTGCGTTACCTTAGCAATAACAATTGGTCGTCTTGGTTACGTTTGTCCTCAAGAGGTGGCACCCATGCTACAGCAGTTTATAAGACCCTGGTGTGTATTATTCAATCTTTTATTTAATTCATCTTCTCTCTGCTTTCTTTCTATCTTCTCGTCTGTCTCCTGTTGCTCCCTTTTCTCCCCTGTTGCTCTCCTCTCCTCACTCCTCACTTTCCTTCTTAAGAGAAGTCTTTTCAGTTTTTTTGTTCTTTTTTTCCTTATCAGTTTGTAATCATTGCCAACCATGTGACTAACCCTGTCCTCTTTTAGGTCCTACTTGTGATTTTGTTTTTGCCTCAGTAGCACCTTCATGTATTATACATTAATTTGTTTAATTTCTAGTTTTTTGTCATTGTTAATTGTCGCTAACCTAAAAGATGCATGGGATCAGATTTGTCACATGCCTTGCTGGTTCAACAACGGAGAAAGGATGCAGTCTTTGCTGCAAAAGAGCATTCCTAAAATCCCTTTCTCATTTAGTAGTCACCCAGCTGCATGTGCCTGTCCCAAAGTGACCCCAAACCTTCTCAAGTCAATCATTCAAAAAGTAATATTAATCTCAAGGTGCTATAGATGAGGTTTTTGCTGAACACACTGCTCATAGACATAACTGAAGTTATAAGAACTCTGTTTAGTTCTGTTAAAAGTAAAAATGTTTGACTTGTTTTATTTAGATCAGTTCTGTGTGCATGCTTGATTTGTTGTGGTTATATCTCAGGTCATGATAGACACAGCTCTCTCCTCACATGGCTCTATACATAGGGTTTAATATGTGTTTACTGATAAGGAAGATTAGTATTGACGATGATAAGAAAACGCCTAAACATTACATTTGTATTAAGGATTGAAATAGGATATATGTGTTCATTTCTCACAAATATAATATTAGAGCATAGATTAGTGGTAATTGTTGATGTAGGTCTCTAAAATTGTTACTGCTACTTTTTTTTTTTTTTTTTTTTTTTTTTTTTTTGGTCTGATGTTAAATATGGTCGTCCCTGTTGTCAGGTGCACCTCTCTCCGCAATATAAGAGACAATGAGGAGAAAGACTCTGCATTCAGAGGAATTTGCACTATGATCAGTGTAAATCCAGGAGGTGTGGTGCAGGTGAGGTCCAGGAGCATGATGGTAGCGTTGGTCATTGTGTCGCCAGTTGCAAGTTGACATGTTGCCTCACCTTTCTTCTCTGGAACAGGATTTTATATTCTTCTGTGATGCAGTGGCTTCCTGGGTAAATCCAAAGGATGATCTCAGAGACATGTTCTGCAAGGTAAAAGCTGAAAATGGCTTTTAAAACGTAGCTGAACGTACTGAGTAAAATTTTAGCAAAATGCAACTATTGTTGTTCAATGTACACTTGAAATAAGAAAAAATTGCACTCGCAGATTCATGTTCATGTTCATTCATTCTGTCACCCTGTCTGCTCCCCTGGTGGCCATATAGAGGAACACAGGGTCTACACTTGACACACTGATAATAGCCCTGTGGTGTACAAATCTATTTTGAAAGGCAGCACTCAGTTATAACTTGGTATCAACTTCATATGGTGTTTTATTTCAGATCCTTCATGGGTTCAAGAACCAGGTGGGAGAGGACAACTGGCGGCGCTTCTCAGATCAGTTCCCCATGCCGCTGAAGGAACGGCTGGCAACCTTTTACGGGGTGTAACTGTTTCCACAGCAGTGTGCCTCATCACTGGGGTCAGTTCCTTCTCACTATCGTTGAAAACTAAACAATTGCTATCATAGACAATTATCAGGTGGATATGTTGGTTGTGTATTCAAGTATCAAAGCAAATGTGATATAATCTAATCTAGCCTCTCTTTCTCTGCACAGGTCATTCACTATGGGAGACAATATAGGGAACCTCTTTTACCCAGGGAACATGTTACCCTTTATTAGGGGGGAAGGCTCAGCCCGCTGAGGGGACCTGATGGACGGGGTGGGAGGGAGTTGGTAGCTGCAGTGCTCACTGCCCCCATGCAGAGGCAAAGGGGGGAAGGGGCTGGCAGAATAACCTTATCATGGGAGGAAAATTCATCCAATCACATTTCAATCAGAAATAATAAAATCAATCCACTTTTTTTCTTTTTTTATTTATTCCCCAAACATCTTGTTTTCTGTTACCTGAACTACTTACAAGACATTTAGGCAAACATTGAGAAAACTTTGCAAAACCCTGTGAAGCATTTGCTCTTTAATTTTGGTTAGGTGAGAGGTTGCACTGTTGTACTGAAAGGTGCAGAAATTGGTTATCAGAGCAGATTTATAATCATGTTAGCCAGGTACAACTGGGTTCTACCGGTAGAGTCTTAAAATGGACTGAAGTTGAAGGTTCATCAAGAGATATTTTCTCTAAATACAAGAACAGCGTCAAACTAAGGAATAGCAGTTTGTGCAAAGATTGCATAATATTGGATGCGACTCTGGAGAATATAATTTCAAAATGCTGCATATCAAGAATAAGTTATCACCTATGTAGTTATCAGATTTTTTCAGTGTTCCTATTCTTAAGCAGGGCAAAGGCTGTTAATTATGTCACTGGAGAGCACAAGATTTACTTTTAAGTGCAGCTTTTCTGGAAATAGGTAGCATGCTTGTATCATTGTGAAAAGCTGTGGAACATTAGTGATGTGTGTTTCGTTTGACAGCTGACATTGCCCTGTGATAAGGTTCTTCTTTGACCTTTTGTATTTTATCGATTTACCGTACTTTTCGTTTCCTCTACCAGAGAATTACGGCAATCAGCTGTAATGTAGCATGACTGGGTGTACACTCTGAAATTAAGAAATGTGTAAAATCTTGGCTGTGATGTACCGTTGGAGTCAGTCTCCCAGTTTAGTCTTGTGGTGTGAATGTTGAAGGACATTCATCAGCAAGCATAACAAAGCTTTAGATGCTTACAAACCTTTATAGTTGTCTGAGCCTCATGAAGGAAAAATGAAGGAGAAACACGTAGGAGACACCACAATGACACTAGGGTTGCAACGGTACACCAGTTTCATGGTATACTATGGTATGAACATTGACAGTTAACTTACCATGTGTTATGTATGGTAATGAATGCTACCGTATTAGTGGTATTAAATATGAATATCTATAGAGAATTTTAAGTTTACAGCAAGTTCTGTGTCTGTCAGGACATAATTTGTGAATTTGTAACCCTTCTGTTTTCATTCCTATAAGGGTCATTCTAAGAAATAATAATTATAACAATGATGTAGATTGTGATATTTCTGTGACGGTTACTGTTGCAACCCTACGTGACACAAATCCTGTCTTAGTGATTTTTGTGACTTTGGCTGTCAGAACCATGCAGTCCATCGAATGAATGTTAAATATGTTTATTTCTCAATGTACTGACTTTTTTTTTCTTGGGTGTTTGGCCTCTTGTGCTAGAAGCATGATGTTGAGGATGACTGTATAATGTTTTGGGTGGTTGTGTTTTGTGGGGTACTTGGATGCTTTCATCTCTTGCATGTTGGTGGCCCCTCACAGCCCAATGATAGTGGGAAGGGGATCATGGGAGGGAGGGGAGCTTGTGTTGCAACACTGGGACTTTTAGAACTTCATGTTTTCTTGCTGGAGTGTTCTCCCTAAACTTCTACCCCATAGCTGGATGTATAGTTTTTAAATACTGTGAAACTACAACAATGTTATTGTCTCTGGCTGTTTTTTGCGCTGTTCTATTTTATAAAGTGTGTAAGTCTTTAAGTTACAGATAGCCTGAATGTATTCCATGATGGGTTGGAGAGATGGGAAGATTTTATTTTGTTTTATTTGTATTTTTATGCCCAGCCAGTCAAGTTTCCTCTGCTGGCCAGAGTAATAACTGCAGTATTTTTACCCTTTTGTGATGCACATTACATGCACTTAAAATTTAAATTGCAAGTGCTTGAAATTAAAGATGTAGCCAAACCCTAAAGAAGATGACGTTGGTGTTAAAGCAGATCTTTAATTAAATATTGCTGCTAAAATATATTTACCTAATGCAATAAGTATCTTGGTGCAATGGGGTTATTAGATTGTGAAAGTAGTCTTAGTTAAACTTTCACAATTTGAAATACGTAACTGATTTCTTAGATGTGACATTATTAAGGTGGTTAATTTAATGCATCATGGAATACAGAGGCAAAGACTTGTATGTGCCACATCATTTTGTGTTTTGAAGTGATCTTGTCTGTCACATTCCAGCTGTTTGGCATGCAAAAAATGGAGTAATCACAGCTTGATGGGGCGTGTGTACACGGTCCTGTTATTCTTTCGTTGAAAGAGTGTAGGTCTTTAAAACACGCAAAACAATCCCCACCATTACTGTGCTGTATTTCTGACTTGACTGCTGCTATACATTGTAGTTGTGTTTCACTACTTGAATATGTGTTTTCTATGTGTTAACCTCAGGTTGTCTGTGTTCAGTGTTATTTGTTATCATTTCCCCAATGTGTATGCCTTTATGCATCTCCTCTCAACAACTAAAGATTAGTAAAACTCTCGCCCTTCATTTTAGAAATGGCTAACCATGGGTGTTAATTGACATAATTATATATGTGTGCAACACTGCTAGCTGTCAAATGTGATTGCAGTTGCAAGGCAGGGGGGTGAATAAAATGGTAACTAGCACATAATGTGCTTTTTGTCAAATGATTGTTGTCGAGACTATGGTAAATATTTAGTGTAATGTATACACAATGCCTTGAGAGCAAATACTTTAAGGTTTTGTTGGTGTTTTGCAATATATTTACAGTACACTGTATCTTAAGAAACAGGTAACACCTAATCTAAAAGCAAAGAAATAGGATGACAACTAATAAACATATTGTAACAAACATAATGTTTGACTTTCTATGAAGCTTTATTGAAAATTTGTATTTTATAAAGCACCCACCAATATTAAGGAATGTCTAGTCAAAGAACTCCTGTATTCTCATTTAGCCTTCAAACTTGATTAGACTATCTGCCTTCATCTTTTTGCTAGTAAAAGCAAAAACATCATTTTGATAGACATGAATTGATTTTTTTTTTTTTAATAAGCTGCTGAATTTAAAAAAAAAAAGTAATACTTTTGGGGCCACCAAATATTTTGGATCATGCAAAGAATCTATATTGTACTGTAGTAATTTTGTAATATTTGTAAGATGATATAGTGGATGTGACTGGTTACCATTGCTTGAATCTGTACATTGTTCCAATAAATTGTTTACATTATAATGGGCTGTCTTGTAATTTCTCAACTTTTGTTGAACATTGTTTCCTCCACTGCTGCACAATATGAACATGCAAGGAAACACGAGAGGTAGAAACTCTGATGCTGAAAAGCACGTGTACCTAGTCTTTCTGGTAGTCTAACTCTAGGAGTTACTCACTTAGGTCAACTGACTAGGGTTTACCTCTTTCCATCCTTCGATATTTATGTCGCATCTGTCTTTGCATACATGGAATGGTTGTATAGGAGGGGCTACTGTGTCATAATTAAATATTTAGTGATTGATCTTTCCCAAACCTAACAGTTGGACACGACAGCTTTCTTGATTTTAAGGCTTAAATCTGAGACAAAATCATGGTAGGAAGAAATTGTGACAACCTCAATGCTCCACCTAAATATAAAATATAAATGTATAAATGTATAAATATAAAATGCTTTGGTTGGGGCAGGATACGGGTTGTCATATATATCTATCTATAATACATATTTTATATATAATATTTTTTAATGGGCATAACGAGCAAAAGCTACAAACAAAATAATGTTACCTTAATTAAACGTGCCTTTAAAGCGATTGCTACGACTTCAGTTGTGTTCATGACTAGGTTGGAATATAATTATAATATTTACATGTTTAAATTTAGTATCGTGGGTATTGTATAGATTTTGTGTTTGGGGTGTTTATGTTCGTTTTTTGTCATTTCAACAAATCCAAATATTAATGTGTCGCCAATATCTCAGTTTATCATGCTGTATCTGTCGCTGCAACATGCTCGGTCTACCTGAGTTAAGGCGTTTACACGGAGCACCTGAATGCAGCATTTTACCCGACAACGGCTCGTCGTTAGCTCTGCTTTTAACGTCCACCATTGGTAGCGCTGTTTCGTCCGCCGGCAGTCTGCTACATTTCAACGGGAAGAAACCATAGGGGAGAGACTCAGCGCAGCCGAGTGGAGGTGGAGTCTGTAGGTGGGGAGGGAGAAGAAAGGGGAGGAAAACGGGGAAAGGCACATACAACAGAAACGGGGGGAGGACGGTGGATGATTTACGCTTTAAAAGTTGTGCTACAACAAATTTAAGAGTTGCGGCGAAGAGGAATAAAACAAGATGATAACGCCCTATTTCCTAGAGAATTTCTGGGTAGGTGGTGCTTTTTATTCACGGTGTTTACACCGGTGCTATTCCTTATTATTCTCTTGCTGTGTTCCCTCCCTATCATGCTCATGTCAGCCAGTAAATCAAGTATCATTCACGTTACAAATGTAGTCGTCAGCTTCGTAGGCTTGCTCTCGCTGAAGCGGCGGTGTCCGGTGCCGCCGGACTTAGTGGTCAGCAGCCAACCGGCCATCGTTAATTTTCCTCGGCGATTATTATTTTGCCACCCCGGGGTTTGGGCCTCTGTAAACCCATCTAACTTGAACGCTTAAAGAATCCACCCCTGCTCCCGCTAATTGGCCATTTTAGGCTCGCTTGGAATGTTTATGGTCAATTCCATGAATGCCATTGGACGGCTTCGGTTGTCAGTCATAGCCGTTGGCCGTACACGTCATTTTCTTCCGTCACAAAGTTTCAGTGAGAGGCCAGATGTTTAGTAAGTTAGAGAACAGCTTTAAAAACACAAAATTAGCCTCACACTCTAGTGGGCATTTAGCTAATATATTTAAATAGCCATTGCAGCAGTACGCGTATCACTACGAGGCTGTGCAATGTGTATAATGTTGTCTATTTAATGCCGACAGGTCATTTCTCTACCGATTTGACGTGGCTAGTTTATAGCAGGTTGAAAAGTAAAAAGTCCTCATTACTGATATTAACGTCAACCGAAATTCTACCTTCGCTGACCTGCTTTTGCATAACACTAAAGCCATAAAGACAGTGCTATTAAAACCGGAAATAACTCAGGCCATAACTTTATATGCGCTACAGCGCAAAGCTAAGACCATTGCACTGTTATCGCTGCAGCAAGTAGAGGTCATGTTTTGGGTATTGCGTCCTGTGTTCATTCATCTGATTCATCTGTACACTGTAGCCACAGTTAGATTGAATAATCTTTGAGATATTTGTTAATAAATGTGTTATTGTTTTGCTTAGTTGTTTTTCGATTATCATCTGTACTGGCATGTTCCTGGGAATGGTTGCAGTTTATGTTGGCAGAACATCTTTTGCGTGCAATTTGTCTTAAGTTCAACGTTGAAAAAGTAAACCATGCGTGTGTATTGTCACATATTTGTAAACCAGTTTCTCAGCTAGAAACAACCTCCATTCATATTATAGCCAGTCTTCCCTAAGGTGGGGGAAAACAGCTCCAGTTTTTAGCCTCAGTTGACCTCCAGCTGGTGAAGCCAATTGGGAGTCTTCCTCTGACAAAGCTTGTAACATGAACTTAGTTACTGAAAACTACACTGAGCCTTTGGGTTAATGAAGTAATGAAGAAAGTACAATATTTGTCCACCTCTGAAGCCTTTTTCTAAAGGACACTTCATCATTAACTAAATGGAAAAGCAGAGAGCCAAGTCACTCCTGATTCTTCAATCTGCCCTTTGTGCCCTGCAGTTGGCCACAAGAGAATCCAGTGATGGCAAAGATCAGCTGTATGTTTATTATGCAGGGCACACACACACACACACTTAGCATAAGTAGATGCATCCATTTCCCTTTGACTTGACTACAAATCATCTACAAGCAGACACACACACAACCACACACACACATTAGGCTGTCAGATTTGAAATTGTTGAGTACACACTTATGTCCACACAGTCCTCCTTCACTGTAATCTTCATAACGACAATTTTGTCTGTTTCCTTGTATGTAACCTTGACTTGAATCTTTGATGCAGACAAAATCTCCTCTCAGCTGAATAAACAAGATACTACAAGCCAGACATAGTACCGCCATGAGGTTTCTCTGTCAAAGCTGCAACATTTGATTGGTCACTGGCTGCAGCATTTCCTCTTTAGATTTATTTGCACATCTCAGATTTTTGTTTCCCTTTTTTCCTGCATTTCTCAATTCACAGAGGCCTGTTGATGATAGTTAAAATGTGCGACTGTACTCACATGTGCTGAAATGTCTTCCACAGCAGATTAGTATTTCAGGTGAACTAAGGCAGCAGGTGGTTGGCCTCGTGCTCTAGTTTTAGCCCTACATCTGTGATGAGCTTGTGTTTGGCTTGGAGTGTGTTAGCCTCCAGGATGTCATGGGAAAATAAGATGGCAGTGTGATAAGCAAACAGTGCTGATGCAGCCAACAGCCTCGGGACGGCCTTCTTCTCCCTGCTGTCTGTATATTATGTGTGGTCTAATAGGCTCACACAACTCACTTTGAGCACGTTTCAGTCACATTACCTCAAGTTACTGTCAAACGTGAAGTGTCGCAACAAGGCAGCAAAGACTGAAGTAGGAAGAAGAGGTGAACAGTGATGATGCATTTTCATGCTGCTGGTACTTTTCTCCAACTGAGCATCAAATACACAATCACAGGCTATCACACTGCTTTCCATCTTTTGTCTTTGGAGGAAGTTCTTGCTTAGGGTTTGAAATGGGATTGATTTGTTAGATTTACAGCACTACAGAGTTATGAGGATCCGTGAAATGTCTGTCACTGTGATGAGGTTTTGGTCAACATTGACATTTGGTTATACCCTAAAACAGAAAAACCACCACATGGTGGTTGCTTTTGCTTTCAGTGCTTCTGGTCCTTACTTCCTAGATAGAGTAAAGAGGTTTTTAAATGGGCCTTAAATTACAATAAAATGTGCATTTATCCGGTAGCCATGCACGTGATGTCACATCAGAGGTTGCAATAGTAAGAGATTTTTATGATAACCGTCCCAGAAAATATTACAATTTTGTGATATCACAACATTACATAATTATTAGTATTTTATCAGTTACAATGACTCTTTAATGAAGGAAAAGATTTTTTGGTGAAGGAATCCGTTTATTACAGCTTCTCAAGATATTTTGCCCTGATAGGCATGAAACTACATATAAGCTAATATGTGCTGCTTACGTTACACTATTACACTTTAGAAAGTGTACATAGTATGAATTTTCATACCATGTAAATCCTTGAAACTGGTATATCACAACACTAGCCACAGCCGTGTGCATAAGCAGTGGTCAAGCATTTCCACATTCATGTTTGCACCACAAACAAAGCTTAGCCTGTGTGTGTATGTGCGCGCACCACATATTACATACACTGCATGTGTTGCTGTTAGTCTGATATGACAGCTCAGTGCACCGCTCCCAGACTTCCCTGGTCACATGACAGAGGGCAGACACTCTGATGTCATCCTGCTGTCTACCCGCTCAAGACTCCGGGGTCTACAGAGAGAGCGGGAGAGAGGAGGGGGGGCTCTTGTTCACAAAGTCCTAAATTCCTCAGTGAAAGTGTGCAGTCACACTTGTTTCCATTGCATTGCATTGCATTCAGAGCCCTCATGTCAGCTCAGACTCTCTTGATTCTACCAGGTTTTCTTCCCTGTTTGCTCACTTGCTAGTGGAAATTATATGACCAACTCTTTCTAAAGCACAGTTAGTTAGTATGTACATTACAGCAGTAGCTTTGGGAGCTGTGCCAAAGTAGTTTTTAGTAAAGCAGTTCTCATTAAAAGTTATTACATGCAAAAAAGGTTTGTAGAGTAGCTCTGCTTCCACACCATCGTGTTTTATTCATTGACATAACTCTTGAACATTGTTTTGAATTCTTTGTAATGTTTTATTTCATGCAGTCTTTCAGTCTTATTTCCTTATTCCTATTCAGCTTATTCTCTTACATACACAAATATATTAGATTTTGTTTAAATTTTCAAACAAAATATACAAATGTGGCCTTGATCCAGCCTCGTCTTCAATTGTGAGGACTTGTGAAGAATTGTAGGTTGGAAAACAAGCAATTTGATGACCTACAGAAACTGTGGTGGGCATTGTCAACATTTAAAAATCATACAAATGGACAGATTATTGGGTAAATAAAGCGTGTTCCTACCTCGAATTAAACAATTTATCAGCTCACTGGAAAAAGTATACATTTTGAGAGACTGAAGGTCACTTCAACTCAGTTATCTTTTTATTATGTGAAGAAGCAGAAGGCAGTATAATATTAAGTGATAGAGCTCTTTCCATGTGACAGGTTGCAATACAGCCAACAAACACTTGATTCCCCACACACAGGACATTGAAACTGGTTTTGCACTTTAACAGAAAGAGAGTGAATTCCTGTCCTCTTCTGCTGGCCAGATGTTACATGATAAACTTTAGCACTGTGGCTTTGTTTATCTTTAATCTGCTATTACAGATTAAGAATGGCAGCCCTGTAACAGTTTCTTTTTGTGTTGATTTTGCTCTCTAACTACATTAGTGTTACTGTTGCGTGTGAAAAGGCTATACAGTGTTTATTTTTAAAAGCATTCTGTTTTCTGCCCACCACTTGTACACTTGTGTGTACACTTGTACACATTGTACACAGACTTGAATAGAGCCATTTATATCACTGCTTGCAGAATATCTTCTTGGCTGTCTACTGATTAGGGCTGCAACTGGCAATTACTGTCTTTATTAAGCAATGTGTCGATCAATTTCCTGATTAATTTTAGTTGTTTGGTCCATAAAATGTCAGAAAATTTTGAAAAAAATGTAATAATGTAATATAATACTGTAAAGTATTTGTTTTGTATTTATTTATGTAATTATTTTATTGAAAGGCAAAATACAGCTGCGTTTTAGGATTCTTCCCATTGTCAATTAATAGTTTGGTCCTTATTATGTTAAAATACTGAGAAATCCAAATACAATTTGCTATGGGTGTTTTCAAATTGTGGTCAGAAACGCAATGATATTCAGGTTTCTTATCACGTTCGACAAAGACAAGCTACTGCTAACATTTGACAAGGAAGAGCAGGTGGTCTTGTGGTATTTTTGCTTCAAAAATAACCTAAATGATTGATACATTACGGAAAAAGTGTCTGATTCATATCTTTGCTTTATTTACAAAGGTCAAATACCAAACTTCAAGTGGTACGTGCAGTAGTTTGTGTTTTTTAGGTCTTAGAGGCTGATTTTAAAATGATGTGATCCATAAGTAATTGTCCTCTGACTCTATCAGACTACATGCACACTGACCCAGGTTTGGTCTGGATGAAATTTACTCTCTGGTGTTCAAACTGGAAGAATTGTCTTAATGTGTTAATGTTGTGCCATGAACAGGACTGATTAGAAAAGAAAAGGTGAACTTGTCTTTAGGGAACAGGTTGCAGAATCAATATTGAGAGCTTTTTCACTTATCCTAAGCTTTTGTTATACTAATAACATAATAATTATAACTTCAGTTAAGTGTTTCCTGAACCATCAGCAGTCCACAGCAGTCAGTTCTCAAGAACCAGAGTCAGGTCTTAGTACCTTATTTTCTTGGAACAAAGCAGACTTGTTTTACTCTAAATACCTGAAGTTACAGTTTATTATTGCACATTAAATTGTGCGTTTAATAGTAAGTGAGGTTGCTGCTTTTTTCCATCAAAGTTCGCCATCTCTATGCTTGTGAGAGAAACTGCTCTTCCCAGCAAAAGCATTAGTGCACATTCAGCCATGACGTAAGCCGTCTGGTTGCTGGACCTTTACCTACCTTTTTTCCCTGTCTGCCTAAAATATACAAAGACACAGGGGTTCCTTGCAGTCTTTGCAGTGCAGCCATAGTGCACTGTGCCACAGGCAGGATTTATACTCATACTGGGATCTGTTTCTGTTGGTGATAATATTGGCACAGGCTGAATATTGGACAGCTGACACTGTTCACTCTCAGTCTGCTGGAGGCTGTCTCAGCTGCAAACTGTGTTATTGCTCAAACAAACTGTGATTGACATGTGTGCTAACCTCTCAGCGTGTCATGCTCCCTCAGGGGTGGGGCAGAGAGTTAAAATCTTCTCCGTCTAAATCCGAGCATAATGAGTAGTTCTGAATTTCACAATGTGTGGTTGGAATATTAAAGACCAAGTGCGAGGGCTCTCATCAATGAGTGTCCAGACGAGGACATTGAGAAACTGTGCAGCACTCTAGTATCTCTTCTCTCTGCTGCTCGTGTCCATTCAGTCTTAAACTAAGCTGAAAGACTCATTAGTTCAACTCATTATTAAGTTCAAGTTAACTTCAAAATCTCAGATGTTTTGGGTTTGTTCGAGGTCATGTCTGTAGGTTCTTGGCTGCTGCTTTGTTAGGATAATCGTTTTCAGAATCAATTCGAGGATTGTAACCTGCTGAAAAGTCAAAAACGCCCTGAGCTGTTTCCTGTGTTTGTTTTTATTTTTTCTTTTGTATTCATTGATATCACATTCCACATGAGCATGGTTGTTGCACAGAATAGACTCTCTTCCTGTTGTCGTTCTGCTCAGTTTGGTGTGTGTTTTCACTCAGTTTTGTTCACTTCCCTGTTTTGTCGACCGATTGGCCAATTGTCAACGTGCCTGTCAGTGGTGTTTCTTCTAGTTTCTGCAGAATGGTGTTATGTAAGGTTAGCGTTATGGTCTGTCTCTTACCTTCCCATCTTGACATGCAATGCCTGCAGTCATTTGCATGACCTGCTGCCTGCCACAACAAGGACAACTGCTAAACCATAATTTTTTATAGTTATCTCAGTACAACAGGAAGCACATCTCAGTGGTCTACTCACTACAGTAAAATGTAGACCGGAGAGCTGTATCCCTTAGAGAATAATGATTTCCTTTTAATGTCTATTTGCTCTGTAAATAAAGTCCTAGTGGAGCTAGCTCTGAACTTCACTTTGACACAAACTTCCTGACCTTTCATCTTTGTCAATGTGGAAAAACAAGGCTAAATCCATTTGTTAAGGCTGTACTGATGTTGCAGCCTGGGTTATAAACTGCTGACAGTGGATGGCCCCAGGAACCAGGAAATATCTGTGACAGTCTCGGGTTGAGGTGAAACAAAGTTGGCCTGCAGATTTAGAATGATGATAAACTGCAGCAAACATTCGCCTTATCATATTGATTTCAGCTTCATGTTTTAACAAAAGCATGATTTTTTTTATATTTGTTTCCATTTGACACCAACACTTCAGTCCTTTACATGCTAATAAGCAGAATTTATGTCATGTTACCATTTGCCCTTACAAGATGTCTCAAGCTATCACAATCAAGAAGTCCACATCTGTAGCTTCACACCCTGGTTTCTGTGTTTCCTTCCCCTACTTAAGAAACTGCATAATGGAGGGCAATGAGGAAGTAAAGTGATTCTTCTTCTCTTCTCAGAAGTGAAGGCTTTGAGTTGAAGTTGTAGAAGAAAGAATGTCTTATAGGCGTGCAGTCGACGTCAACCCTTCCATCCTTCAACTGTACTTCAGTAGACAGGAACATACTGAGTATTGTTACTGTTCCACAAACCAGTGTGGCTCTTATCTTAAATACAAACTCAGCAAAGGTCTGCTAAGGTCTATCTAACACTAAAGTTCACAATGAAGTTTATTGTCTAATGTAGGCGTCTGACTGATCGATTATGCTTCCAACACTTTACATGGGCCAACTTTCTTATCAGTCCTCAGTATTTATTATATTAGCCACACTAGATGTATGAGGTTGTTACCTCAGTGTTGATACTTACAAAAAAATCTGCTAGTTGAGCGTCATTTAACTGTTTTATTGAGCCTGAAGGCTAAAGCACTGGTTTGTGTGTTACGGTGTTACAATTGTTGTTACCACCCATACGGCCACTGTCTGTAGGCATTGTTTTATATCACCTGCAACACACAAACTACTTCATGTCATTACAAGTTAAATTTGAGTATCACTGTTGCTGATTACAATGTATTTTCATTGAAAAGAACTTGATGCACTATGTGAAGTTGGCTAGCCCAGCCGGCCTTGCCGTACTCCAAACCCAAACATCATTTCATTGGTTCTTGTCAGACCCATCTGAACCATCAGTTCTTGGGGCTTGGTTTGGGTTTGATTTATGTTAAATTTGTTAGATTTGCTTTTGCTTTTTGTTTGATTGCAACCAAGAGTGCACACTGGACATGGTGTTTTACAGTTAAAGATGTCAACTCCAATGGTTTCTGGAGGAAAGACGACTGTATATGATGGTGTCACTGTCACTAAATGACCTAAAATCCATTTTTACATTTCTGTTCTCCAGTTTGTTGTTACTAACTAGTGATTTATACACACTTAAATACAGAACACACCGTATATGCCCTAAGCAATTACTGACATATTGGCCAGGCCATTGTGTTATTCATTTTTTTGAATAAGCATTGTACAAATCCTCATTAATTACTAAGTTATTATTACGATAAGTAGAAGTAGTAATAAAGTTTCTATACTATACTTGCATTATGTGTATGGTCATTCATGATTCTCAAGCATTTTCTGAACTATAAACCCAATATTTTTCAGTCATATTAATTATTCAGAGTTACCTTTGCATTTTAAAGACATCAGTGCAACTGGACACCATTACCCAGTGTCATGGTTACGGAAACACAGACAGACAGTTGTCTGGCTATCTTTTACATTAAACACTCAAGGCTTAGACCACTTCACCAGTGTTTTAAACAATTTAACATTAAGTACTCTCAAACATGGCAAAGATGACTATGGTTGACCAGAGGCTGCTTCAGATGCAGCTGGAAGCTGTGCAGACAGTCAGAAAGCTGCTTATGGAAAAAGCCTTCACGGTAATATCCAATCGATAACCGAGCTGTTGTTGTTTGCTTGTTAGACTCGGTGCTTGTTCCGGTGACTGATCTATTTGTTTCTGTAATACAGGGTGAAAAAAACAATGGCTTTGACGTGCTCTACCATAACATGAAGCATGGCCAAATTTCCTCCAAGGAGCTTACAGACTTCATCAGAGAAAGGTAAGAAGTCACAGTCTGATACACATCCATTTTTAGAGTTGTTAATCTAGTACATACAGCACATTAGTCATTAACCTGACTCCTCAGTACATGTCTTACCTGTCTTGTGGTTTTCTTGGTATTTAAATCTATTACCCAGTTGGCTCCTGCAGTTCTATTTCCATGTACGGTTCACACCCAAATGCTTAGCTGAGGCCACGTTTAAAATCCACTCTTGTTTTTTTCCCCTTTTACTACAAGATATTCTACATGATATACGGCAAAGAAAAGCATCCAATATTCACATTTGAGAAGCTGAAACCACAGAATTTCTAAGCATTTTTTCACTACCATTGCATGAAAAATGGCTGAAACGACAACCATTTCTTGTGAGATTCACTAATCCATTAATCAATAAATTGTTTCAGCTGTAGTTCTAACCTCAGCTCTCTAATGGAGATTCTGAGCGTTTAGCAGGAAGATCAACCACTCAATTTACCTAGTTATGTGCAGTGTTGTGACTGATGGCAGATGTGGATGAGCGAGAAGGTTATGCAAACTTAATCTCTTTGTGAAAGAAGCTTAAACCTGAGCCCACCTGTAACCTGGTATTATGTTACACACCTTCAGCATCTGCAGCATGATAATACCATAATAATGGCTTCTTTTCAGATTCTTCCCACCTCCACAAAGATTAGCTTTGCCGTGTCAGAGGTGTGTGTTTATAACCTGCCACATGATAAATGGTCCGTCTGCGTGTCTTTTGAGGAGTATACTACTCCACTCAGACGTACAATAAAACAATATAACACAGGGTTTGGTATGCTTGACCTGCTCTGTGTATTGAAAGACGTGTGGAAAGTCCTGTTATTAATGAATGATGATAAGTAAGAGGTGACTTTAGATTTAAATATGTCACAATCTTAAGGAAGCAGCTTATTTTCATTATACTCTGACTGATTAAGACAAAATGCAATAAATTAACGTCAAACTTTACATGCACAGTTTTTCCTTCAGTGGTCATTCCATTGTCTTACGGTTTTCAACTTACAACTTTTAAAGGTTACAGTCACTGTTTAAAGTCATGCGTTGTAATAAATAACCTTGTAGCGTTTCTCTTTCCTTGAACACTCTACAGGAATGTTGTTTATACAATACAAATAAATCAGCACATCAGTCATGAAGGAGACAGAAGTTCAGGTAGAGATGAATTTGCTGTGTCGTACCATATTTGCTTTTATTCCTCAGGGGCATTGTAAGTCTGATCACACTTCCAACTATCAGTTCTTAGACTTGGGACTGATTTCATGTTTTTGTACCCCTGAAAAAAATGCACTGTGGCTCCCCCTGGTGGAGAAAGAAGCTCTGTACATGGTGTTAATGTATTTCCAGTCTTTTGTCTACTTCAGCTCCCTCTTCTCAAAGCACTTTGACGTCAATAGGATACTGGCAATCTCTTAGAGACGCACACATCTATACTCCCTGCAGCTGTTTCGCAAAATAGACGCACACTGCCGGCTCATTCTCAGTTCCTCTTTTATTCTAAGTGGACTGAACATTTCAAAGAAATGAACAGAAGAAGACTTCAAATGATCTTAACTCGAGGTTCACGCACCAGCTTTTCCCAGATCTTTCAAGTGCAGCTCATATACTGTTTTTATTCTCCAAGCTAAAGAATGAAGTTTTGATCAAGATCATCTAATATAATTAAAAATATAAAGTAGTTCAAAAGTGAAAATGAATGAATGAATGGAAGCTCAATTATTATCAGTTAAGAAAACAATTGGTTGCTGGTTACTATTTAGTTTTCTGACAATCTGCAAATTAATTGATTAATTGACCTTTCAGTCACAGTTAGATATACTTTTGGCACTATACATCCTATTTTATAAACTTTACATATGTGACAAAGGTGTCAGATGAACATACTGCAGAAGCATTTGTACGTATTTCCCACTGATATGTAGTGGAGTAAAAAAAAGAGAGGACTCAACTCAATTACAAGTATCTTCCAGTTGTACTTGTGTACTGTACTTGAATAAAAGACAGACAACCTCCAGTATTCAAAGCATGAAACAGGAAGACAATGTTTAGAAACAAGTCAAAGTTCATTTTTAGAAGTGGTGTGGCCACATCTGCAAATGAGGTCAAAAGGAACATTGGACTAATGTAGAAGAAGAGCAGTGGTGAATGATAATCTTCTGCAGTGCACAGCACACAATTTAGACTCCTGCTTCCATATTTTTCTGGTCTAGAGCTTGACAGACGTTACTTGTGGCACTTTGGGAGTATTTCTACGTGATAACATATAAAAATAACCCGCTCTTCTGGGCCCGCACGGAGATGTGGAAGTGGGAATGTAGCCTATAATGCATTTCTGGTTTTGCTTGTCCTCTGTGTTGTTGTTGTTGTGGTGCTGTGTGTGAGCCTTGCTTGGCCCATCCACTGGATATTTATGTGTGTGTACCTGTGTGTGTTCATGACGTGTGTGTCTGTGTGGTTGTGCACGTTTGTCCTGTTTCCCCCTGGCTGACCCCCGTTCCTGTGAAGTAACTGCAGAGAGAGAGAGAAAGGCTGGCTAAATGAGACATGCATAATTCAGGCTCTCGCTGTAACACTGCCGCACTTTTTTTTTTGCATGCTTTTGTTTTTTTACTCTTGTCACTTTGCTGCAGAATGAAGGAATAAAAAGGGAAATTGAGAGAAGCAGGGAATTCAAACACTAGCTTTCATACTCTGTCAGCTTCAACACGAGGTTTACGAACAGATCACAAGCCAAGCCACAGTTATTTGCCCACACACGGTGCATGTGGTCAAACATTTATGTTGCAAGTTCTACAGTAAGTGGGTGTCTCTGGCTGGGATATTCACTTGTTTTGTGATATGCCCTATTTGAGCCATAACCCAGTTGAAAATACTTTGGAAAAACTTTGTCATACCACACATTAAAAGGGTTTTAAAGGTACAAATGTCATGTTGACCTTAATGACATATGATGATGTTAACTTACAGTTAATCGAGCTATTGTTTGTGGTCATTTATAGGGATTTAACAAGTCCGTGTTGTATTTTTGCTTTGTCCTAGGAGTACTATTGAAGAGGCCTATGCCAGGTCCATGACCAAACTGGCCAAGTCAGCTGGCAACTTTTCTCAGCTTGGGTGAGTGTAAACAAAGTTCCAGTTTTCTGAACAAAAGACCTACATGAATTCACGCAAGAAGGTCTTGCCACGTTCTCGCCTCTCAAGTGTCATCCTTAATCGCAGGACTTTTGCGCCGGTGTGGGATGTGTTCAAGAGCTCGACAGAGAAGCTGGCCAGCTGTCACATGGAGCTTGTGAGGAAACTACAGGAACTTATAAAGGAGGTTCAGAAGTATGTTGAAGAGCAGGCCAAAGCACACAAAAAGGTAAGCACACAGAGTATCAGGGAAACTCTAGTATGCAGGAAGTGAGGGTTTGGTGTCTCAGTTTGGTGTTAAATGTTGCTGTCTTGTTGGCACGCGAGCAAATGTTGTCTGCAAAAAAAAAAAAAAAAGAGTATAAAACTGAAATAAAATATTCAAATCAGAAACTGTTCAAAGAATTAATAAACAAAGATAGTATACTCTGAGGTTTGATACCCAGCTCTAGTCAAAGTCCTGCTCCTGAACTGTTTTTCCCTGTGAGCTTGTATCTGCATTTGTAGATGTATGATTGGTTAGAAAGGAGAATTTTGCTTTGAGGGCTACTGTGATCTAAATCATTTTGCTCATCTGAACAGAGCCAACTGAGCCGCTTGTCTTTACTCATCAGTGTGGAGTCAACAGAGACTTCACTGTAATTCTTGTCATCAATATTTTTTTGCCATTATTGATTAAATAAATCATTAGCCATTTAATTACAAGACAACCGAATCCCCTACTCATTGTCAAAAGGTTTGCTTCTTCACTGTTGCCTCAAGTTTGTCTTCAGCTGCTCTCCCTCTTTTGTTTTTTGTTATAAGTTGTTTTGAAATCATTGTTGTCCTTAGAGACATCCACGGTACACACTACAAGTAAACCCTACATAAAAAAGGGACATTTCTGAAGAGTTGATTCTATCCTGCAAAATCATAGCGTGCCACGTTATATTATGATGTTTTTACACCTCACTCCTCCATCTCTCCTCCCTGCCGAAACACAGCATCAGCTCGAATCTCATGCTTGAAGCCACACGGCACAAAGTAAAATGGGAGCTTTGGAATTGGTGGAGCTGTGTTTGTGCTTTGAGCATGACAAAAAGGCTGTCACAGTTTCTCTCCGTCACTTCCCTACACTCCCTGTTCCTCCCCGCACTGTGTTTCTTGGCCGACTTGCAGATCCAGTGCATACTGTAGTTAAGCGGTGTGAATAACGAAAAGTAAACACCCTTCTTGGAGTATGAGCTGGAGATTTGTACATAATTTAGGCTTTTACCAGTTTTGTTTTCTTTTGCTCGCTCCAGTGACGTGTACATTATACCATAACTGTGTCAAAATGAGCCGCAAAGAGAGCTCAGTGATGATCAGGGCTAAAACAAATGACCAAGCTTACTGTGTGGCCGCTGTGATTTAAAGTCATTAACCCTTGATTATACTTCTCTTTTCATGTCCTTCCAGCAAGTCCGCATGAAGCGCTGTACGATAAATGCAGAGAACAGTATACATATTTTTAATAGCCACCATATAGTTTTAACTGCTTCCTGCTGTACTGTGCACAGAGAAACACAGTGAAACAGAAGAACTGCAGTGTTTTAGTAAATAAAGGACCTCTGTCAACTCTGAAATTGTGTTAGTTTTGTCATAATAAACAAGGGAATTCCAGTATAAGTGTGGACCGTGTATTATTTTAACGTCAAACAATACAATGACCAGATCCATAGTTAATAGAGCAATAGGTGACACTTGCACTTATTATTCAGCCTCTGCCATTTGCTGAGTTACCGTACAAAACGCCTGTGTGTTGCTAGACAAAAGAAGAGGTGGCGTCCACCCTGGAGGCTGTGCAGAACATCCAGACCACCTCTCAGGCTCTGCAGAAGTCCAAGGAGAACTACAATGCCAAAACCGTAGAGCAGGAGCGCCTCCGCAAAGAGGGGGCCACCCAGAGAGATGTGGACAAGGTGGGAGGTCACATTCACATGTACACACATCCACATAATCATGGTATGGTAATAAGGCATGATGAAGTGCCTTAATGCCCCACTCTATACAGAAACTTTAACCCCAAAAGCCTCCTGCTTTCAGATGTGAAGCGGAGCACGGTTTTCTTGCCGAGTTCTCTGCTGATTCAGGAAAACAGAGGGCCATTGTGTATAGCTTGTTTATAAACTGATGAGAGTCCTTTATCTGTCTGTTTATATTTTGCAGGCTGGAGTAAAAGCCAAAAAAGCCACAGAAACCTACAAGTCATACGTAGAGAAATATGCCACAGCTAAGTCAGAGTTTGAACAGAAGATGGCAGAAACTGCACAGGTATTGTGTTGGAACAGATATTTTCCACTTCACTTGTGTGTGTGTGTGTGTGTGTGTGTGTGTGTGTGTGTGTGTCTTAATGAAATATGTGCTCATAATCTCTGTCTATTGTCTGTCTCTTTGGTATGCAACACTTTTAGTTGTGTAATCTGTCAGCCCCGTGCGTGTGTGTGTGAGAGTGTGTGCCCTGTATCATCTCCAGATTGTGTTTTTTCCTCCATAACGGAATCGCTGTGGAAAGCCCTGATTGGATCCATCTGAAGGACTGATTAGATAAACTCCAAATTAAAATCAGATCAACAGAATTTGGCTTCCATATCCTCCTGCACCGCAGCAGCTCCGCCACCAGAAATGGTTCCAGTTAGCCTGGCGTTTTTGTTTTCCCCCCTAGAGAAAGCAGCGTTGTAGCTCCGCTTCCCCGGGATCACAGTCTACGGCTCATCTCAGAACGCAGCACATGTGGACATGAGTTATAAACACTGAACACATGTGCTCTCTGACATCACTGGGGCTCCTACATGTGTGTTCTCTTTGTCTGAGTGTGTCTGTGGGTGGGTGGGTGTGTCTGGTGTGAGCGTATGCTAGCTGTTATCGTGATGAAATGACAAAAGCACAGACTTTATTTGTGCTCATGCCTTTGTAGTGTAGATGCGGGAGTGAGCAGCCCTTTCTCTGCTGTGTTTGCGGTTAGACAGGCTCATCTTCCTCTCCAGCCACACTGTGATTTTCCAGTTTATGATTATTTATACTCAGACTCAAATGGAAGTAAACACCAGCATTTAAGGTTGTGATCTGCACCGTGATAAAGCTCAAAGCCAAAAATTAACCACCGTCCTCATGAACAGAAGAATTGACATCTTGAGAGGAGGTGTGTGTGTGTGTGTGTGTGTGTGTGTGTGTGTGTGTGTGTGTGTGAGTGCGAGTGCTTTAGACCACCCGAGCAGACACACAGGAAGTGGCAGGGACAGAATAAGGAAGCGCAGTTTCCTGGGCTGCATTTTGTCCTGAACCTATTTGCGTTTTCATACCTTTGTGATGAAACTGACACAGTGATGCAGATTTGTTAATTAGATATTTTGAGTGACCGGATGATTTGTTGACATAACCTCTCTCACCCTGCGTTACAGAAATTCCAAGACATTGAAGAAAACCACATTCTCCATATGAAGGAGATCATTCGGTCGTACTCGCAGTCTGTCGACGAAACGCACGTTCAAATAGGAGAGGTGAGTGTGTACACGCACGCACACATACATACTCTGAAACATTCCTGTGGGTGGAGTAGGTGTCTTGTTGACCTGAGTCTGTGCTCACTGGGTTCACTCTGTGTCATATCAATTAGTGTCGTCTTTGATCTCGCTAATCGTTTAACTGAGAACCAGGAAATGGTCCATTCAGCCTTTTTTGCCAAGCAATTAAAAACTGATCAAAACTCCCTCTCAGCCTATCTAAAACACCTCCAGAAGTCCAAACACTTGCCAAATACTGGGTCTCATAGTTAAAAGTCCTGCATGGACATGTTTGTTTCTGGAGGAGTGTGTTTAGGTTTGAGATAATGTTCGATCAAGTCCAATTGCGAAGGTTTTCAAACATCATTCACATCCATATTAATCAATATTTAACGTTAACCAGAGATTTATTTATTCAGCAATTATACTTAGCAGTGCCACAGAGAATAACTCAAGACTAACTACAGTCTGCTGCCCTGCTCTCATTAATCTGAGGCCGCTCAGTGCTGCTGCTGTAGTTCACTCATTATCCAAAGAGGGCGACACAGCTCCACCAAGAGTATCTCAGCTCAGCCTGCAGCTCGTGCGGCAAGTTGGAAAGAATGTGGAGCGACAGGCTACCGCAGGTTATTCAGCCCCACAGTTCCTGCTTCTGAGTAGTAGATGGGCAGTACTGATGCCTGTTGCTGAGCCAAATTAAAATACTGCCAGAGGCCAAGTGGTCAGTCCTTCCAAACCAGAAAAACACTAACTGTGATTTGGTGATAAATACTCTTCAAACCAGATTGTGAGCTACCTTGGGAATATTCTTATCGTGTAATGGTGAGGCGAGGCGAGGAAGCTGTGACCATTTGCAACATTGTGCTTAGTCATTAAGTCCACAGGCGTCTCATGCTGACAAGTAAACACACAGAAAAAAAAAATATCATACATTTGCATTTAGTTGCATTTGAAAAATATAAATATATATAAAAACATGAATGCTGTTTTAATTATCCACACACACTATGAGACACACTGAAGACAAACAGTCCTCACGGCGTGTTGTTTGAGGTCATTTGGTTGACTTAACTTTTTCACCTGTATTTTGTCAAGAATATTTTTAAATTCATATTTATTGACGTATGGCATAGAAATGACATATTCAATAAACGGCCATATGGTTTTCAGACCCAAGTAGTAAGTAAGAATTCACTCACAGCACAACAGTACAGCATTAGTTTTGCCACACTAAAGCAAAATGCAAACAAGACGTTCTCTCTATGGTTTTCAGCAGTTGAATGTAATGATATGTGTGCTTAGGGAGTGCAGATAAGCTGAAGGTAAACAAGTACAGTATTATAATTATCAAAACGTAATGTTTATTCAGTCTAACATTACAACATGGACTTTGTAATATGCACATCATAAAACTCTAAACTCTAATAAAGAGCCTAACTTTTTTGTAGTAGTATGTTGTGGATTAAGCTGTTTAGCTTTAATGATTAATGATAGCAATGTGCTGCTGTGAACAGGGACAGCAGCAAAATCTCAGCCACCTAAAAAATATTATACATACAAACTATACAAATTTCACTGCTTTGCCATCAGACAGCCCCTTCTGAAATCACCAGACGCCCTTGACAATAACAGTAATTTACCCTGCAGAACAGGAGTTGCTGGCCTACGGCTGCCTCGATTTATTTATCTGTAGACATGAACCAATATATCTGCTATTGTTCGTACATGATACTTAGATGTACATCTTTTGCCCACCACCATAGAGAACTTACAGCTGCAGTGCATGCCATCATTGACCGCGACTAGCATGGTCAAGGAGTTTGTGCGTTCCAGCCTCCCAGAGAAGGTCCATACTGGCAGGTGAACAGGGGGACTCCATGTGTAAAGGCTTATCAGCGGAGACATGGCTGTTTACACTCCCAGCATGTCATCAGAGGAGTTATGAGTGACTTTGATGGGATTTTTTTGGGGGGGGTGTGGGGGCGCACAACATTTTTACTTATTAGTAGCTCTTTAGAGTCTAGCCCTTTGCTGGAGAGCTGCTGTCAGTCCGTGGATGTTAAACTACCAGAGACAACTGCTTGCAGGAATTGCAAGTGCATGAATCCAAGGCAAAGGGTACCTGTAACCAAAAGTGTCACTGAAATCAAGAAGTAATCTTGTCAACCCTTGCAGTTATTTTCAGATGAGACTCAGCCAGCATCAGCTCAGTGGGCATGAAGGATAAGAGGGTGAGACTGAAAGGATGAGAGGGAGAAAAATGAGCAGTATTAAGATAAGGAAATACCTTATATAGATATATTAGGTGGAAACATGAGTAGAAAGAAGTGCAGAGTGTTGTTCCCGGTGCGGAGAACCCTGAAGTCACAGAAGTGCAGGTGTGTGTTAGTTTGCGTGCTGCGTTTGTTTTTGTAAGTGAGCATTTGTGTGTGAGGATACCTTGAAGGCAGATGCATGTTTTTGAGCATGTGGTCAAAAGTCTCTGTGGTACGAGGTTCGTGCATGTGAGCATGTGTGTGTTTGTGTGTGCGTGCGTGCCTGCGTGTGTGTGTATGTGTGTGTGTGCATGCGTGTGTGTGTGTGTGTGTGTGTGTGTGTGTGTGTGTGTGTGTGTGAGAGAAAAAGAGAGGCGAGCAGGGCACGCAGGTTGATGACCTCCGTCGTGGCAGCAGCACCTGACAGATCGCGTGTGCTGCACTGAGCATACTTCCTCACCACTGCAACCTCCCCCCTTCCACCCACCCCTCACCCACATCACCCTCCCCCGAACATCCTCTCCTGCCAGGGCACAGAAGGCTAATGCACTCCACCTCTCCACAGGGGCCCGGGGGGCAGACACATATGTGTGTGTATGCGTGTGTGTTTGTTTGATAGTGGAGCCACTCTGCGCTTACAGTATCACGCACATCTAAATGGTTTGGTGAGATGGCAGTCAGACACTGTTCTTCATCCCCATGCCTATACATCGCTTTCACTTCCCCCTCAGTAAACACACAAGCACACATGCACATCCAAAACAAACAAGCAAACAAACACTATCTTTCCTCTGATACTGCCCAAAGGGCATCAGCGGGCCACAATGGCAACAACAATGATTCAACCTGACACAACAGAATGACAGTAAAGTACAGTGTGTCTCCACAGGCCAATTACAAAAAGAAATGTTATAAATACCAACTAAAGGCAAAGCAGTGCGAGTTACAGGGAGGAGCAGGCAGCAACAAACACCATTTGACTCATAACACACACCACACTAAATACATGATTCTTTGTTTTTCTTCATCCACTGAAATGCTTGTTATGACATAACTGAAAGCATAAGAGTCAAAAGCATTTCTGAACAGTACCTTTAGTGCTGTCTTGCTGAACGCTGACTTTATACGATTTCATCATACAAACAAAATGCAAATATATTTTTGCATTTACTAAAAACTAATGCAAGTGTAAAAGCAGTCACTGACAACAGCAGATGGTTGTCAGACTTTGACAAAAAAGCACAATAATCAACACAGTTTAGTGATTTGTTTTTGTCTCCACTGACTGTATGTAAAGATGGATGACATGACAGCCTCCCCCCCCAAAAAAATGAAGCCAAAACATCTTGATTGCCCCCTGGTGGCTGGCTGCAGTATATCATACATGTAACCTCCCTCCTCCATGTTAGCAGATGGGACACGGGCCAAGCTAAAAAATTATTGTACCCTTTAAATCAAATTTTTCCTAAGATGGTTTCAGTCATTTTAGGTCATTCTAATCCTTCTGCTCATTCAGCTGTGAATATCTTTGATTAGTTTGGTTTTAATAAGTTATTTGATGCTTTGAAACATGGGTGGGGCTTCATGATTGACTTTTAGTGTGTGCTTGTGAGTGATTCAGGTGGGTGTATGGGCTGGACGTTAATACCGTAGCTCCATGCTCCAATCACTTCTGTGCAGGCTCTGGGGGATGAAGTGCAGAGGTGTTATCCATCTTTATATTCAATCTATGTACTCCTCCAGCCCAAAGGATTTCATTTAGTGCAGCTTTAAGTTGTGCCTAAACACAGTGTATCATGTATGTAGCTCACAGGGTACAGTCTGTGTACTAATACATTTAAAACATTGAATAACAGTCACAAAACGTTTTTATTTCACTTTCTCCTCACAAGCATGACTAGAGCTCACCGACAAGCAATGACAAATGACCAGTAAAAGCCTAAAAATCATATCAGTATGTCAGTAGGGAAAAATCCCAGACCACATTTCAGTTGAACTGAATGAAAATATCGCACTCCTCAGTCTGGCTTAGAACATGGCCAGCTGCAATACAACATTTCTTGTGAAAACATGTTAGAGAAGTACGTCTCTTTAATCACGGCAAAAGATGACATTGGGAGACAGTGTCATTCTAGATGTTATTCTCTTCGGTGAATTCTAATTTAATACTCTTTCTGGGTCTTTAATATGTAAAACACATGAAACCACAGTGCATGCACTGGGATGTGTATAAAAAGTACAGTATCTTGTCATGTATTGACTCACCAAGACACAGCGCGTTTAATTGGCAGGTGGCAACAAGTGACTCTTGATTGAAGTACAGCCTGATTCTTAAATTGCTTTAAAAAAAATAAACTAACGAATTCAACACTAAATGACTTCAAGATCCAGCACTGGATTTGGATTTTAGATAATATTCTGCCACAGTTAAACTTTTTGTCCCATATGCTCTCTCGCAAGCAGGTCTCTTAAACTCCAAGTAAAACTAACTGTCACCAAATACCATTTATTGTTTTGGATTTTGTAGGTCCACAACGAATTTGTGAGGAACATCGAGAACACCTCAGTGGAGAGCTTAATACAGAAACTGGCTGACAGCAAAGGAACAGGCAAGGAGAGACCAGGTGAGTCACCATTATTCTAATAGTAGATATTTGTCCATGTCTGTGTTGTGTGTAAATAAATTAGCGGGCCCTCTGCCTGGTCCTGCCCTGTGGGGAGGGCAGGGGTGTATGGAGAGGGCCAATTAGAAGTAGGAGAGGGCCATCAGAGTCAATCATAGTAATCTGCTGTAAAGGTAGGCAGGCTTGGCATTCCAGTAAGCATGTGACACATGGGGGGCTTTGCTGTGCTCGCAGACTAAGCAGGCAGAACCAACCTTTTCAGGAGGTCAGAGCTCAACAATGACTCTTGTGTAAACTTTGCCATGCCACAATAATCAAGGGAATACTCCTCAGGCTCCTTTGGCTCTACCCCCTCACCTCCCTCTTTCACACACACTCACCCTCACACACAGCTCATTCATTGATATTTAGTCGCTTACTTCAGTTTACTGTAATTGCTCTGAAGCTTGATTTTTTTCTTTTTTTTTTTCAACAACAATTTTACTCTTACTGATGTTACTCAGTCGGTCAAATCTGATGCATATGAACAAGTTTAAATCCCCATTGCAAATATCCAATTACTTCACTAGTCACTGTACTTGTACTACATTACGTCAGGTCACAGGCACAAAGGGTTCACCTCTGCTGTGTTTGTGTGTACACAAATGGTGACCCCTGTGTCCAGACGCTGTGTCCAAGGAGTGGTGGCCTTCATTTGTTTGGACAGCAGAATTAATTGAGGCTAAAAAAACGGTCAGAAAATTCCTCTTGTATCAAGCTGTTCATTAGGGATTGCGCTGCAGCCCCGGCCCTGTCAGAAAAATAACCTGTCTGTCCCCTGATTAAATAGCTGAACGGATGGCCGGTCCAGTGCCTTTAGAGAGAGAGAGAGGTTGAATAAACTTTCTATTGCGGAAACAATCCCAAAGTGACACGCTGCGAGGCAGGGGGGTTCGGAGTGTTCAACGATATCCAGCTGAGCTGTCAACTGGCGGTGGGCCAGACACGCAAACCCCCCTCCGCCCCCTCCCACTCCCAGTGCCATGTGAAGCATATGCAATTTAAAAAACCATTCTCCGCTCATGCGTGACTGCATGCTTCCCTCACAGAGAGTAGAAAGAAAAGAAACATCTTCCCCTGTATAAACAAAGTCGTCTGTCTGTTTAGGAGATGTTTAAACAGTTCCTAATGTCTGCCCAGATTTAGGTAATATTCACGTGTCTGGTGTTTGGACTTTTTTTGCAGTTGCTGTGCATAAATATTGTCAGATGCAATCGCAGGACGCTGGCGGCAAAGAGTTCCTGCTCTGCCTGGACCTTACGTAGATCCACAGCATTTGTTAAACATCCCAGAGCCTGAATAAAGAATGCAATTTGTAATTTTCCAGTAATTTCCCCCTTTCTGGGTCCTTTTTTTTATTTCTTTTGTTTGACAACATCTACAACTGATGCATTTAATGGAAGATGATGTCAAATGAGATAATGATCATGAGCTTCCTCTCCAGGAAAAGATACACCTCAAGAGTTCAACCTGTTTTATGTCAGTACAGTGACCGAATATGGGGGAGTGGGGAGAGTGGGTGGGTGGGGGGTGATGAAATTACCGTCTCTCTCGCTTCCTCCCATGAGAGAAAGTTCTTCAATGAGCATGCCAATTTTGTTTTGATTGGCATGAAACTCGCACACACAAGCAGTCGTTCGTGCTGCCGCTGTGCATTCGCCGGCGGTGAAGAGGCCCGATATTGCACAGTAGAGTAGATCGGTCATTGGTGTACTTAATCCACTTCACTTGGCGTGATGCATGCCTCTCGTGACTCGCCGCTTCCCTGCGCTTCACTCAGCATTGCACACGCCAAACAATGCGTCAATTCTGCTCGCGACTGGCGTCCTCTGGGGAGAACGCATTGGACTGCTGCTACTGTATACAATTTGAGTTAAAATATCATTAGCTTTGTTGTTTTCAGGTCAAGGCATGTTAGTGTATCGGAAATCTTGCCAGAGGGTCCTGCCCCATCTCTCTCCCTCCTGCTCATCTTGGAAGCTATTAAGCTTTCTAGTTACATGCAGTATCGCTGTGTCTGTCGGGTCTGATAGCAGACACTGACTGCATGTCTTCCACGACGTGGATTTTTATAATAAAACAAGATGGTTAATACTTTAAATGGTATTTGTTTTGTTTTCTGTTAAGCAGGCAGTTCCAGTCAAATAGCGGCTGCTGGAGTGTGAGAATAAAATGCACGTAGTGTTTGTTTTAATTTATATATGACATATGGATTATATGGGCTAATAGATAATAAGATCACACAGACACCCACAGCCCAACCTCCCAGATTTCTTTGATTGACACGTAGACTCATTGCATGTCTCGCCTCTGGTTTTCCTACAGCTTTTAGTGTGTGTGTGCGTGCGTGTACGTGTGTGTCTTAAAGCGCCGTCCCTTTGAAAAAGCCTCCATAAATGTTTCTGGAGGCACACACTTGAGAGCGTGACAATCCGAGCGCAGGGCCTCGGAGGTGAATGTGTATAATTGATGAGCATTAAATTAAGTGTAAACTTTGTTGTTTTTCGCCCTTCTCTCGTTATTTGAATGATGCATCAGAATAACCAAAAGCAATGTTATTCTTTTCTTCTTTGGATAAATTCACGGCTGGTTCTTCTCCAAGTGATATCACGGTCCTCAGTCGGAACGGATATGACAGTTTGTTAGTGCGATCTATTAATCGAGGCCACCGTGTTTATTTTGTTTGTTTGTTTTGTATATGGTCTCTTTCTGGCCATTTTTTGCATGCCAGAGAGAAGGAGAGAAGGGCATCTCTTAAGCCCCAGAGCAGATTTGTCCATGCGGCTCTAAACACTTCACTGCATGTAATCTTGGACTTGTTTATCTTATTGTAATAGGGTTAGTGCGTTGTTGCGTGTTCCGTGTGGGAAGGTTTAGTTTCAGCTCAGTTTAGTCTTCATACCTGCTGTTTGCTGTGAATACCAAGGTTCTTGCGTTGATTCAGAATTGGTTCATGATTGTGTGGATTTATGTGTCCCAGGTGGGGGTTTTTTGTGTGAGGAAGACTCTGTGCTGCAGAGCAGTGCTTTGTGTTCCCAAGAGGGAGTGTCACGTCTCTGTGAGGGCCACCAGACACACAGTTGACTCGGCTATTGACCCTGTCTGCCCTCTGGGACCAGCCTAGCCCTGTTTGTATACACACTCTGTATGGCACGCCAGACTGCTTGTTGTGTATTTGCTAAAGTGTGTTTGTGGTGTGTGTATGCGTGTGTATGTGTGTGTGTGATTATTGCGTGATGTACATTCACAGCATTCACAGCAGTGGGTCATTGACCCTTTCTGTGCCAAATGAACCTAAATGAATTTTTTTTTGTCTCATTAGGACCCATTGAGTTTGAGGAGTGCAATGCAGCTATCGCTACTGAAGGTAAGTTTTCAACAAATACACTGCGAGTGGCAGTTGTACTTAAATAAAGCTGTGACTGTTTGAAGCAAATGAAAGCTCAGTATGAAGAACAGATTTTTTTTTTTGAGCCTGTTATTGAAAAATTCTTTGTTTTTGTATCAAGGTGCCAAACCCAGAAAGAGAAAACCATTTGGCATCCCGGGCCGTAGGAAAGACAAGGACACAGACTCCACGTGAGTGCAAACATAAGCATCTTTAATCAAAAAGCACAAATAATGCAAATTATTTTGTTTTCCCTCTTGTAAAATAAATAAATAAATAGAACAACTTTCTTACCTTCATGTGACAAATTTGTCTTCCAGGGAGTCTACAGAAGTTGAAGCTGCGGTGAGTGTAATTTTCACTCAATTATTTAAGTAGAAAATAAAGTAAATTAGCATTTACTCTACACATCATCTGGTAATTCAGCTTTCTGGGTTTAAACAGGAGGAGGTGGGAAAGATCCTTGTCCATTTTCTTCTGCTTCTTGAACATGTGACTCTCTCGCTCTCTCTCTGCTCCCTCTTGTTTGCTTTGTAGATTTGCTCATTCATTCATTCATTCATTCATTCATTCATTCATTTCTTTCCTTTTTTGCTTGTAGAACACTGCCAATGGCGCGCCCCCTGGATACTATGGGGCCATAGACATCCAGAACGCTGTGAGCAGGCTAACGCACACAGAAATATGCACACACTCGGACAAAGTAGATATTAATATTAAGGCCTTTTTTTTTTTTTAAAGCAAATAAATTTCATAAAAATACTTCTTTGCAACGTTTTTAACCGTCATCTATCATCCAAAGTAGCAGATATCAATGTTTGTTGCCTTAACAAATTTGTTTAAACCAAGAAACAGCTTCTTGGCAGTTTGTACAATAATTCGTTATTAACAGTGTTTTGAACTGTATAATATTATTAATATAACTTCACCAATTTAAAGTAATTAAAACAAATTTCTTGCCTAAAGTTTGACTGAAAATGTCATTTTAAGCATTATTTGTCAAATTAAATTCGTTTTAAGACAATCAATATGGTAAACATAATTTGGCTCGTGTTTAGTTCACGTAGCTACTACTACGGAGGCGTACACACCAGAAACATAAATTTGAACTTTGATTTCATTGAATAAATCAGCAACGTCTGATTTTAAACTTTTCTCTGTTTTTGTTTTGCAGAATGTTCCCCAAGTTGATGCAGAGGGCTTCTGCATCAGGCCAGAAGTAAATGAAAATGATATCCTTTTTATTTGTCTTGATGCTGTTTACACTCGCAGTCCAGCTCAGAAGACATCACGGATTTATTTGTTTTTCTGTTCACACCCGTCTGCAGTCTGAGGTCAGGGCTAAATAAAAATGGACTGTAGACAATCTCCCTCTCTGTTTCTGTCTGTCTCTGTCTGTTCTGTGCCTGTTGTTGTTTTCTCCTTAACTTTCCGTTTGTTGCTCACATCCCAAAGAGAATTCCTTCTATTCGTCCAGCGACTCCGAGGACGAGGATGAACCCAGGAAGTTCCACGTAGAAATAAAGCCCGTTCAGCCGAACAACGGCACGCATCAGAACCGAGCCACCATCGACGAGCTCAAAGCCTCCATTGGAAACATCATCCTGTCACCCTCAACCTCGGTACGGCTTCGTGATTATAAACACTGCAAATTGCTAAAAAATCCCAAACACAAACCTGTTGCTGTGCTGCTCTGCTGAAGCAAGAGTCTGCTCTGCCACTGCAACACTAGAGGGCAACAGGGGAATATCTAACCTCTGTCAGAGTCGGTAGAACGCCATTTAACCGGACTATCCCTCCTGTAGATGCTCACTATTAGTCACTCTTTCTTCATGCTTATTTTATGTACATTGGATAGGCATTCATGTTAAATGTAATTAGCTATATTATAAGCCACGATTGGCCTCTGAGTCAGTCGGGTGCCTCTTTGCACACGTTTCATGTTTTATTTGACTTCACATTTAGTTTCATGTCAAGCAGCTTTTGTTTTCTTGAGGAAAAAAATATCAAGAACTCTGAAACAATCATTTCTGAGTTAAGTATCTGATGTTGTTGGCCTTTACTGCAGACTCTCACACACACACACGCACACTGCCCTCCTTGTAGGCACTTAAGGGAAAGCTTTGCGGTAGTGGCCAGGCTACACACACACAGACAGACACAGAGAACCCAGTCTGATCCGTGACCTCAGTCATGGAGACCTTCATTCAGCTCCTTGTCCCTCGCCATCACTCAATCTCTGAATCACTCTCCGCAGCTCTATGAAAATAGCCGCTGCCATTAAAATTTAAAACCACCACTGCTTGTGTGCAAACATGCACCGTGTGTGCACTGAGCTGCTGTTGTTGTTAATGTTGTTGTGCAGCGGCTGAGAGGGCACGCTCAGTGTCGCGATGGGGGCCTGGTGGGTTTCACCCGCCGCAATCTCCAGGCTGCACATTAAACGAATGTCACGGCATCTTCTCCCCGGCTTTGACTCCCTCCCTCAGCCTCTCCCTTCCTTCCCCTGCTCTCCCCACTGTTTCTCCTCACTGTTTGTGTTGTACCTCACTCTTTTTTCCTCAGTTCTTTGTTTGCTTTCACTCTTTCGGTTTTATTGGAGCCCACTTGTTCTAGACAGGACTCTGTTGTGGTTATTTATGAATACTTTATGGGGTTAGTTGTCTAGTTTTTACAAATGTTTTCTTTTTTTCCCACCCTTGGAATTAATGATGAAGATAAGTTACAAGTTTATAGAGGATGTTTTTTCTATTTAATGTAACAAGATTCAGGAGGAAAGATGTTCCCTTTTAAACCTTTGACTTTGTTCGTTGCAGTTTGGTTTTGGTTCTTGTCGAGACTCAAACCCACAATTACTTTCTCAACCTAAAAGTACAAAAAAAAACACAGACCGCTGTTTGTGTGTGTTGAGTCTGATTTGCATTTAAACTCCAGAATAGTCATTACACGTATTTGCCCTCATGTCTCTCTCTAGTCACAATTCTGCTTCACACCCTTTTCCTATTTTTTAAAGTTCTGGATTAAAGTTAAAACGTATACGTCCAAGGTGATGACGAACGTTGCATCATCTGGTGTGAATTATTGAGAGCTTTTCTGTTTTTTTCCTCACTGCTCATTTTTGTGTCTTTTTCATTTCTCCTCCTGTTCGGTTCCCCCTCTGCGGTGTTCCCTTTATTGAAATAGCAATGGAAGTCGTGTGTGTGTGGCCAGCAAGAGCCGTAATTGAACCCATTTGCCGCTTAGCGCCTGTGGGACTAAACCCTGGCCTCACAGCTCTACGGTGGTTAAACGCTTTTGCTATGTTCCTTAAATCCATTTTGTTTCTTTTTCCCCCCTCCTCCCCTGACAACCCCTCCAACGTTTCTGCTTGTGTGTATAAACCCTTTATTGAAATTGATGCCTTGAGTTTCCATTGAGTTGGTGACCCTCAAGAGTGCATCTTACATATCTTGTGTTACGCGGCATGACACGGCAGATTTATGTGCTGAAAAAAAAAAAGTCTGCATAAAGGAAGTTGGTGAAGTGTCGGGGGCACGCTCTCTGTTGTCCCTGACTGATCGGCGGGCTTCCATGCACGGTTTTGGGCTGCTGAATTTTTCACCCTAGGTTTAACGTCTGGTATGTGTATGAGTCGAGAGTAGTCCTGTGATTTACCGTCTTTAACTCTGAAGTGGAAAATTTCCCTCGGCCACTGGGAATAATTAATAATATAGTTTTCAGCACTCCTATTTTCATTGTGGTTTATATGTTTGAAATCCTATATATTGGTACGTTAACACCATCAAAGGCTTAAGGATTCAATGTTTGTAACGAAGCCGAGAAAAACAAGATGACCCTTAAAATATTTTTTTTCGCTTTGTGATTTTTTTATTTTTTTTTTCCCCAACAAATTGAGTGTCTGGCAAATAAAGTTGTAAAAATGGCGGTGGGTCGCATGCATCTTTGATTAATTAATGTCTGTTTTTCGTTTCCAGGGACAGATGCGGAGGAACCAGTCCAGTGAGTATTTTCTCAGTCTGACCTCTCTGTATCTGTGTGTTGCTGGATGACTGCGAAAGGGGGTCGACTGTACGACTTCTCAGCTACATTTTTCTTGGCAGGAGTTGTTTTTCAAGAGGTTGTCTTTAAAAAGGAAAATCCAGAAACGTAGCCAAAACCAACATATCCCGAGGAAAAAGTAAATAGCTGTTCGTTCCTGTAAATGTGAGCTTGAGGGATATTTCCCCCCCAAATGTTACAAATAAGATTAATTGCTTAATTAGCTGTTTATATTTTGACATGTCAGAAATTATCTTTTCCATTCTGCAAACTGGCACAGATTGTAGAAGGGAAGTTTTGTGTGTACTTGATCTCTTTGCCCAATCCTTGAGAAATGCTTTAAGAACAGTGATTAATCATGTATCATGCTCCATTATGTCTTAATACAGATTTGGAAAAGTACTGAATATTAATCCAAAAATCCAAAAAAGTCTTTTTTTTTAAATTAAAAGTTGATGTTTATCTACTTTTCAAAAGCTGATCCCACGTACTGTGACTGCATATAACTAAATTGCAATAATACTCACACTCTGCAGCTGAAACACTGATAGAGTTGAGATCAATTTACACAAGGTATTGCATTGATAGATGTATACTCTACATACGCTTAGGGATCACAGGAGTATCAACATTAAGCTCTAAGGCTCAGGGTCCTGGTGAGTATGTTTTCACTACAGTTGTTAGCCTTCAACCCTGCCTCCCCCTCCCATTAAAATATCTGCCACAGCCCTCCTCTCTGTCCCCTCATTGGAGCCTTTCGCACAGCCAGCTGACACAAGCTAACGCCACTGACCCTCTGTTCTCTCACTGCAAACTTTCAGTTAATTTTGAAGAGTTTACATGGATTGATTTTATATTTGGGTTGTATCCTCTGACCTCTGGTTGCTCATGCGGATCCTTGCAATGTATTGTAACACTTTGTAATGGGGCACACAAAAATGACAAAGCAGTGGCTGAGTTTATTTTCAGTACAACTGCCAAAATCACTCCTTCACCCCGTTGTAAAGTGTTACCATCACATTAAAAACACATTTGAAGTTAACCCTTTGCAGTATTTGAGTAAAATATTACAGTTTTATGGTGTAGGTGCAGAAATACGAAGAAATATTGTAACTAACCTGAATCTTACTGCAAATATTTTTCTTTGACTTTCATGGGAGATGCTGGTTTTCACTTGCTCAGTCAAAACCTCAATTTACATTTCTGGTTTAAGGTGTGATGTCGTTTTTTTTTAGACTTTTGGCAAACGTCTTTGAATACGAGCCTGTGAAAACCTCGTGTGTTGGGTTATTTTATTCTTTAGTCAATACGAAAGTGTTTGCTGTCATCGCTCTGTGCAGGTCAGTGGGTCCTAATTCTTTGTTTTTCTCTTACTGCAGGTGATGAGTTGGCAAAGACCAGAGCGCCAGCATCATACGAGTACGTATGAAAGTGTTCATGAGTGCCATCGTTTTCATGATGTTTACATGTTTACATACGTGTTTTATCTTTGCTTTTTAAATGGTCTGTTTTGTGTGTGTTCCTGCACGCAAAGTTTGACTGGACTCTCTCTCACTTGCCTCTAACAGACTGGCCAACAACGATCTTCTGTCTTTGGACCCCTTCAGCCCAACTCTTGCAGCAGGCTCCTCTCTTTCTGTGTCCTCATCAACAGGTAAACCCTGAAGCCAAACAAACTCACATTGTATTTTATAAATGCATTTTGTCAATAGTAGATGCAACTGTGATCCAATATCATGCTACAAATGTGCCAACAAGCAGTGTAAAAGAGGCTGCTGCCGTTTCTTCAGCTGAATACTTTTAACGTGACAGTTTTATCTGGTTCCTATCTGAAAGTCTGAAGAATTGGAACCACGCTTGAACTTCAGTTGTACCTACCAAGCGTTTTGGTTTTTACTCAGTTGGGCCAGTGATCCAGTCCTTTTTGCACTCTCTGATCCTTGATATGACCATCTCCCTATGCACTATGTAGGGTCTCCCCGTTCCTTTTTCTTGCTCTGAGCTATTCAGCTGGAAACCTTTCCTCTTGAGGCCGTCCCAGATGGATGATCTGACCTCTAAGGTCAACAGAATATTTGACTTTAGGGAATTTTAATGGCAGGCGTTCGTGTTAGCCTTTCCAGTCATGTTTCAGTCTTGCACATCTCACCACTGCTCGCCCTTTTTTCTATGGCTAAATAGCATCTGCACATTCCCAAGTGTTGGTTCTTTATTACATTTGTGAGCCTTACTTTTTGTTTCATACAAGTCTTCTCTAGGTCTCCACGGTTCTGTAAGAGACATTTGAGTGTTTGTTTTACTCTCTGTGTTTTTGTTCAGTGTGATTCTCGTGGCTTTACGTGCATGACACCAGTGTTTAAACAGAGTGACATTAGCGCTGACCCATTGCCTAGGTTAAGCGTAATCCACAGTTAATTGGCACCTAGTTGAGGTCAGAGGGTTGGCTATAAAGCCCACTGGCACGTATGTTGTCAAACAGTGTCTCGTTACTGTCAAAGGTCCCGGCTTAGAAGTCAAAAGAGCATCGCAGAGTGCCCCGATTAAGATACGGTGATGGGAATTAAGTCCCCCTTTACAGCCTGTTAAATCTCCCTGTGTACAGTACAGCAGTATTAGCAGCTCCAAATGCACACATGACACATTAAACAAGTCTAGTCTGTGAGGTATTAAAAAAGATTAAACTCTTACTGAATGTGACAGAGATTGTAAAAATGTACAGGTTTTTTCATTCATTTCATGCTGCATTCTGTACGTATTTATTTTGTGTTCTTTATCTTTTTTTTTTTTTACATTTTCATCTTTTTTAAATGTTTTTTTTTAATCTTTGCTTATTGACTTAGTGCACTTTTGTCAGTCTGAGTTTAAATTACTTGATGTTTTATCGCTTGATTCTTTTATTTATCTATTTGAACCTCTCTTGTTAGACCTTGCCTCTATCTTCCTTTCAATCCCTCCATCTCCATCTTTTCTGATGAATGACTCAGACGTCTTTCTGCCAGAGGCACCAGGTAAAATGTGTGTGCTCCGTTTATCGGGCAGTGATTTAAAGAAAAACTCTGTTTAAGAACTCGAGGCCCTCATCAGCTTTGCATAGCATTTAAGTTGTTTTTTTGTTTCACTAAAAACAGGGCCAAGATACACTGAAGTTAAAGTTTCAAGTATGCATGGCATTTTTATAAGGATGTGACAGAGTTAGCATGATTTGTAAGCTCATTGTGCACAGCAGTAGATGTACATGCTCTATGGGTCCCTCTTTACATTACAACAGGAAAATGTGTAGCAATCAACAGTGAAACGTGTGTCCTGTCAACTGTCATAGATCCAAACAGGCCAAATCATCCGAGTTCAAACTGATGCCTCGTTGATATGACAAATAGCAAACAAAATAAAAACAAACTGCAGAATTTGGAAAATCATTACAAAGCACGCCAAAACAACGATCACAAATTAAAGCAGCACAATACAATAAACATGTATACACACATATACCAAAATTGGCATGAAACTGAAATGCATTCGCTCGCTCTTTTCCTGATCCAGGGCTGAGTTTGTGAATGCAGGTTATTTCACTCTGTAAGCCAGTGACGTGCAGCTCATCAGTGTCATGGCTAAAGAGATGTTTTGACCCATCTGGCTTCAAACCGAATGCTCAGCAGGCGATAAATTGTATTAGAAAGCAGCAAGTTGAGTTATTTAAGGACAGTATGGAGATCTGGCACAGCTGTATGACTGCTTAAGCCAGGTAACTGACCCACATCTTTATATTTTGGACCACAGCTTATTTGTTTTTTTCCGCCAAGGAGAGCCAAACTACTTTTAGTATATTTCCTAGTACGCAGTCAAGTCACAGTCAAGCAGACTTTAATTCTACAAAAGCTGATAAAAAAAATATTTTTCATATGTTGGAGTTAATAAAGCATATGTGTCTGTTATTGTGTTGTTGAAGTAGTAATGAAGTCAAGTTTGCTGTGTCACCTTTGAGAGAGTGATAATGATTAGGTGCTGCTAACTTTTGAGGGAGCGCTTTTGTCATTTCAATGTGATGTCAGAACTCTGATGGGTTTAACTACCATACTGTGTCATGTTTATTGCCTCTGTGAATCACATCGGACCCTTCAGCTGAGATGATGCCACAGAGGGAGCGCTCTCCTCCTCTGGCAGAGAGCCAACAGTCCAAAGATGTCTCCTCTTTCTCCTCGTCCACATCCTCCCCCTGGGACTCACCAGAAAACCCCTTCCAAGCACTCAAACCCGTACCAGCGAGGGCCCAGAGTGCCCCCATCACCCTGCCGACTGAGCCAGTCGACCCCATCAAAAGCCCGGCTGCCGCCAGCCCTCCAAAGGGCGTCGATGCCTTCTCCTCCGTGTCCTGGTCCCAGAGCCAGTGGATCGCCTTCAGTGATAATTTCGCTCCACCTCGCCGTCAGGGCTCAGGGTCGTCTGCGAAGGAGCTCCAGAGGCCCCAGCCAGGCTCCGGCAGGTCAAGTCGCTTCCTCTCTGATGACTCCGCTGACGCCTACTTCAAAGCAGCGGGCAGCAGGGAGGATGGAAACCCTGGTTTCTCTGATGTCTTCTCTGGGATCACAGATAGGGCGATGTCAGCAACTCCATCAGGCAAAATATTTAATGGTAACATTATTACTGAGGCTACAGATATGTCTTATGCCTGAGGTTTGGAGTTTAAGTTTTATATTTCTTTTTATTTGAACTGTATGTTTTCATATTGTGCATTTATTTTGGATGTGAAGTTTGGCTGTTTTCTGTTGTTTTATTCATTATTTCATTTTGCAGATGCTTACCTAACTCACTGCCTGGTTTGTCTTTTAGTTTCCCTTTTATTAAATTGATTTTGGATTTAATTTTTTTTATGATTTTCACATTAAAACCTTTTTGCCTTTTGCTGTTACGGTTTGTGTACTAGAGGTCTTGGTGCATGATGGATTTGCATCCACTTGAATGAAGCAGAGTTGCAACACGTGTCCACGTCTTTGTTTTGTATCCTATTCTCAGTGTTTAACTTCTTATACCAGTAACACTTCCATGTGTTTCTATGTGTAGTGCCAGTACCAAACAGACCTACAACCCCACTGACAGCTGGAGCTCTGGTGCCCCCACCACGACCCTCCTCCAGGCCCAAACTCCCCACTGGAAAACTCACAGGAATCAACGAGGTTGTAAGTGATTCCCCTTATTCGAGCAGAACCACACTGACAGCTGTTAAAATTCCCCTCTGATGATTAAAATACATCCCATTTGATTGACTCTCTTCACCCAGGTACGGCCGTTCAGCCCACCTAAGGCATCTAACGCCAGCCCCCCTCCTACTGCACCACTCGCCAGGGCGGAGAGCTCCTCCTCCTTGTCTTCAAATGCCTCACTCAGCGCCGGTAACACCCCCACAGTTGGTAAGCCTTCCCTGGCTCCTACATGTCCTGACAATCTCCTTTTTCTTGGACTATTTATTCTCCTTCTCCTCAGCCCTTCACCAACCTGCTGCATACCTTTTGTCTTTGCAACACAATGTGCTGTTTTCCTCCTTTCTCACTCCCCTCTCCTTCCTTCCTTCCTTCCTTCCTTCCTTCCTTCCTTCCTTCTATCCTTGACTCCTCTCCACACAGGAGCCGAGCACACCTTTGCTCCCCCCCTCTCCTTCCCAGAGCCAGAGCTGCTCTCCCTCTCTCCTTTCTTTCTACTAAGCCAAAGTGAGTCTGACTCTTCATACTTAAAGAGAAACTCCTTTCCATGGCGCTCAGCATCTCTGCTCTGCATACATTTCACCGATGCTAAGAATGTCATCATTAGGGACTGTTAGCTCTTTGTTCACCTCTGTACAGTCACATCAGTGTTGTCAACCTCAGGCTCACCAGCTAACATCACACATTTAGGAACTGTGCTCAGCATCACCGCGCCTCACATTTGTTTTCTCTGGGTTTGTTTATCTCCTCTTTTCTTCTTCATGCCTTTTTCATTTGGGCGTAAAGAGGATGATGTGTTCATAGCAAAGCTGCCTACCTTTGAGAAGCGGTGTGAAACACCAGCAGGTACAGTTTAAGTTCATGGAAGAGGACTCTCTCCTGTGTTTAACAAAAACTAACACCAGTCTGCTGGATGGGCTGGATGGTCAACTGGATATGTTGCTTGCGGTGACTTTATTTCTCTGTCTTGTATGCTCTCCATATCCACCTTCACTCACATTTGTCTCACTGTCAACAGCATCAGCTCCTAACATTAGAAAGGTTTGACTGTTAAAATAATAAGTAATGAATGGTTTGACTGGTACATCTTTTGTTGACTTTAGCTTTAATATGCTGTCTGAGGTCATGCTGCCCGTTTAATAGTTCTTCATTTAAACTAAAGCAGCTGTAGCATGATCTACTCTAAACATATCTTATTTCAGTTTATTTAAAAAATAACAGAATGTACTGATTTGCAATGTATGTATGACTGACTTTGTGAAATGCAGTAATACAAATATTGTAATTATGTAAAGCATCTTTGCATGATCAAACCCTCCTGAATCCGATGTGAGCTTTGGACCCCGCTGTTATGGAAGTCTGATCCGCAGCTGAGTCAACAGACCTCAAACTTTGAGCGTTTCTCATTCTCAGGGACGTCTCGCGGTCCCAGCCCTGTGACCCTGGCATCCCAAGATGCTTTGCCCATTGCCGTGGCCTTCACAGAGTCGGTTAATGCTTACTTCAAAGGAGCTGATCCCACTAAGTGAGTCTCACATGACCTCTTGCTGCTCAAAGGCCCCGACATGGACCTGCACGCATACACATTTTTGTCCATATTTGAACTTAAACTGCAACACGTATGTCATTATGAGTCACACAGTACACAGTGTCGGTCCCTAGCCCTACATACACGACACTCAGTAGACCTGGTCGTGCATTTTGAGTGTATCTCTGTCTCGCACTGCATGTGTGGAATGTTTTGCGTTAGTCTGACACCATTCTTTCAGAGTGGATAACCTACATGGGGCAGATTATAGTCTGGGGCAGAGAAAACATACAGCCTTTTATTGGTTAACTGCCGCTAAATTGCTGCTGTGCAAAAGGCTTATTTTTGCAGGGATTAGCAAATGGAACATTTCATAAGCAATGCAGGTTGAGACCCGCTGTGAGCCGTTACCACCGCGGCATAGGCCGACCGCAGCTGGAGGAGGATTCTCCTCGCCCAAGAAATCAGGTTTATATTAGGCTATAGAAGCATAGTACGTTAGAAAAGTGGAGATTGAGATGTCTCACACCTCAAAATTTAAAATTGTCTCTTCAATATCTACTCTAAAACAGCCTTGATTAGATTCTAAGGAGGTTAAAGGGCTCAAGCAGGACCTGTATTTGGACCAGATATGTCCAGTGTAGCTTCATTTAAAATAATAGTAATGAAAAGATTAGTTTCAAGCAAAAAAACAAACAACCACTGGTTCCAGGTGGTTCTTAAACATAAGGCTTTTATGTGTTCCTATATTGTCTGTCATTGCTTATTGAATAAAATACAATATCATTGGGTTGTGGACTGAACAGACAGACTAAGTGATCTGAACATGTCAACTGTGACATTTGATGAACAATAATCAATGAATTGGTGAGAAAACGAATCAACAGAGGCTGTCTACGGCATCATTCATACGCACGTGGTTACATTGCACAGGTGCATTGTGAAGATCACCGGAGAGATGACCTTGTCGTTCCCTATGGGCATCATCAAGGTGTTCACCACCAACCCCTCCCCAGCTGTGCTCACCTTCAAACTGAAGAACACCAGCAGGTTGGAGCAGATCCTGCCCAACCAACAGCTACTATACAGGTGAGGCGTCCTCACAACGCAGCGGAAAACACAGACAGGCTGCTTTGCTTTGCACAGTTGATAACTTGTCAGAGTCGCGGTTAAGTGAGGGATGTGGACTCCATGATACCAGCGAGGATGGAGGAAATGTAGCCTGCGTCAGTGAGAGGAAATTCAATTAGTAACCTGACATAAACCTATCATTAAGCTGTCAGGGAAGTATTTTCCACCAGACTTTTAACAGCCAGGTTCTCAACAGCCCATGTCTCTTCTGAAACACTTCGCGCCCTAAAATAGCAAAGAACAGCAAACTTCATCTAACAGCTGCTTCATTTAATGTAAGTCATTTTATCTCTCACCTCTTTAGTCTCAGTCAAAGGGGCTTAATGTAAATTTTAATTTCACCTCACATGAAGTTCTGCAAAACAAAATATGACAAGTCCAGTTTATATTTTTCCAGAAAGTAAGAAATGTAATTTTTTTTTTTTTTTGTCTTGTTCTGGACCTTTTCAGTTGTCCGCAAAGACCACATGGCTGTACTAATTAAATCAAGTGGAATTCATGATTTAGTAGCTGGTTGAATCTAACAGGCTCATTTTTTCCAAGCTATTGGAGCTTTACACACAAAGCCAAGAAGCGCGATGAATAATTGAGCCTCTGATTATTCCTTGTGTGTGACTGTGCGCGCGTGCATGGGTTTATGTGTGTATCTTTTTGACTGTTTGCCTTTTTATCCAGTGATCCTTCCCAAAGTGACACTAATTCCAAGGACTTCTGGTTCAACATGCAAGCACTGACGTCCTACCTCAGAAAAGCCTCAGATCAGAATCCTTCAGCTTCCTACTACAACGTGGACATCCTTAAATACCAGGTCAGTCAGCCGCTGCCCAGCCTGGAAACGGATCCAGATAAAATAACTCCTGTTAGAGAATGATTTCTAAAATCATATTTCCCTGAGTGCTTTGCCCTCCAGACAAGTCTGAGAAACAAGCGAAAACAAGTATCAGGGAGTGAGACGTGTGGAAATATGGGCATATTTTATCTTTTTTTTTTTAACTTTTGATGGCCAAGAGAAATAATATCGCAGTATTTTCACAGAGCTGTTTGTCAGACATCCAGCCCTAAGCAGCATAAGTAATAACAGAAATAATATTCTTAGCATATTAGACAGACATCGATGGTTTTAACTGAATTGAATTAACTTCTCTAATACCTTGTATAAGTCTGGTTCAACCCTTGAACAGCCATACGCTGAAGGCTTAGTACTGAAGTCCTATAGCCTCACACATGAAATGCCACCACGAGGTAACATCATGCATAAAACAAACCTAAACCTGCTTTTTCATGGCTTTGTTTGTGTCAGTACATCAGTATTCAGTATGTTATATGTCCTCTTCTCGACCTATAAATCCAAGCTGTCAGTACCATACATATATGTAACTTAAGCCTTTAAAACAGCCGAGGACGCAAGCAGCAATAATACAAAAATGGAAGAAAGCCTCATAGTCACAGCTCTGCAGAGTCATTGTTAATATGAATGGTATTTTATATTATATCAATTTATCCACTAACCCTAGAGGGCCTTGCTGTGATGTAAACCTATTTTCTATAATACTGGTGAATTGACCACATATATTTACACTTGGAAGAGGGCAGTATCATAAGAGGTCAGTATAATGTACTTCATTAACCCTAATATGCACTGTCCACATATTTTTCCCAGTTGAGAGCCTATAACCTATATGCAGTATAAGTATGGTGCTGTTGGTATGATACTGTTTGTTATTATGAACTATGCCTGAGGTAGGAACTTGATGATAAAGTCAATAAAACTGACAGTTTGCTAAGAGGTTTTTATCCCATGCACCTGCCACATAACCTTTGTCTGACAAAAACATAACAAGTCACAGATGTTTTTAAGATCTGATAAATCAGAAACTGGTCAAAGGTGGGTGTTTTTAGACGTACTATTGATTTTGAGTGGTACATTTGTCATTTCACTTAGCAGCCAGCCAGCGCTATAGTCTGCAGTAGGCAAGGGTTAAATGTTTTGTCAAAGGTTTCAACTGGTTCAGCCACACTGTCATCAAGCATCAAGCCTTGGCCCGCTTCAGTTTACACACAACCTCACAAACCACTAAAGGCCATCCCGCCACCCAATAATCAGGCCCCGCTTTTCTTGTTTTTCTTTTTTTCTTCACAAATAAGTCTTTGTTTACATGCGGTAGATCAAGAAATCTGGGAATATAATGAAATATAAGCTCGCTGAGGTGTAAAGCAAACAGTCCATGAATTGGCGAAGTCAAATCAACAAACAAATTGTTTGTTGATGGAAGAAGAATTAGTTCTTGTTTTGGCTTTTGCCTTTGAGCTTTCCAGGAAGGTTTGGAGCAACATTAATTTTGTTTTTAACTCACATTTGCGCTTTCAGCACGGCAAACCAACTAAATAAAATATGTTTGTGGCAAAGCGATGTTGTAGTTGACCCTCCAAGTTGAGAGCGAGACCTCTGTATTGTACTTTAAACATGGTGTCATGGGGTTATTGGAACATCACTCTGATTGATCGAACTCAAAGCAGCTTCCTTTGTGTTCAGGTGCTGTCTGATGGGATCCGTTCCACTCCTCTCAACTTGACCATATACTGGAAATGTACACCGACTACATCAGACCTGCGGGTGGACTACCGGTACAACCCGGACTCCATGGCCATGCCTGGTCCGCTCACCAACGTGCAGATCTTAGTGCCTGTTGACGGAGGAGTCACCGGCATGCAGTCTTTGCCCACCTCCATCTGGTAAGACGTGGCGCTTGTTAGATCAGCTGGAGATGAAAACGTGTGATGTGTTTTTTTCTTATTTCATGTTATATTTCTCTCTCAATTTAGGAACTCAGAGCAGCAGAAATGTCTGTGGAAGCTGAATGACATCTCAGAAAAGTCTGAAAATGAAGGTAAATCTTCTCTTCTTCTAAATCGTTGTTGTTGAGATCTCAATCAGTTTTTGACAAGTGAGGGTAATTGTTTGTGGTCGACACCAGGCGCTGGGTCCCTGAGGGCAAAGTTTGAATTGTCAAACGGACCCTCGAACCCCTCTACTCTGGCTGTGCAGTTTATGAATGAGGGGAGCACCCTGTCAGGAGTGGACATGGAGCTGCAGGGGTCTGGATACAGACTCTCACTCATCAAGAAGAGATTTGCCACAGGTATGTTGCACCACCAAACATAGCTGGTACTTTTATTTATTTATTTATTTATTTATATTTATTTATTTTTACTGCACCAACAACTCAAACTGCGCATCATTTGTTTTTTTTCTTCAGGTCGTTATATGGCAGATTGCTGAGGTGACCCACCACTGTGGTTCTAAGAAGAAACGAAAAACAAGATCTCGCTCGACACAAGACTTGGAGAGGCTTCCTGAACCTTCGCATCCATCTGAGCACAGTCAGTCTTTTGCCCAGGAGGCGAGAATCTCACTACAATAAAACAGCACTGAGTATTGAACACTGTTAAAAAAAATAAATAAAAGAAAAAAGAAGATGAGCTTTCAGGAAATGTGTAGATATGAAGTTTAATAATGCTTTCTGATCAATTCACTTTTGTATAGAAACAATTTATGGATTAGATATAAATCTATATTGTATTTGAAATCATAAAAAAAAGAAAAAAAGTGCACTAACAATCTTTCAGATGCTTTTTCCTCTCATATTCATTTTTCAAGAGCCTTTAAGGAAAAGAAAATCAAGGTCTCTGCCTCCAAACTGTAAATATTAACACTAAATATTCTGCTCGACCAGCTCTGACTCAACTCTCAAATCAGTTTTGGTTTTTTTGGGGTTTTTTTAATGATTCTTCCCTTTTCCTTCTCTTCAACATTTGTCTGTTTTGATCATGTGCAATGAAGCAATGAAGGTAGAATCTGTCTTAAACATTACACACACGCACACGCACACACACACACACACACACACACACACTTGTGGCAAGAGTTTGACCTTTAAAATAACATTGAAGTGCTTTCAAACAAATGCAAAAAAAAAAAAAAAAAAAAAAATCTGACCTCAGTGCCTCCTCTTATACTGTGGATCAATAGGCAACCAACGTGCGTCAATGTTTTACCCCAGTTTGGGTCCTGAGATGTAAGCTACATGTCTCTGTGGTGAAATGCAGAGTTCTTTTTAAACAATCACCCCTAGTGGGGTCTTTGATCAGCGCGATCTTTTTCCCCTCTCAGTCACAGCGTGTCTTTTTTACATTTTTATTCTTCATCAAAAAAGAAAGTTCAGCTGTCTTGACTGTAAAACATTGTGTCAAATGTTAGATGCTTTAAAAAAAAAAAAATCAAGGGATTATGACCCAAATTTAACCCGCAGCCTTTTTTTTAAAACTGGCAGTGTTTTTTATCACACTTTTGTGCCCTACCAATGGAGAAATGTGCCTGAATCTGAACTTTTCTCTAATCTTTTTTTGTATAATACAGCACAATTAATGAGAATAGCACCAACAATGTGCCAGTTGTTTTTTATTCCTTTATTTGGATGTTGAAGGGAAAAATGTTTTTACAACCCAACTGTCTTCCAGCAATGACTGAGTCATGTTTGCCTTCTGTGATTGATCATTGAACTCTCTTCTATCTCATCTTTTTCTATTCAGTGCTGGTCAGCTGACCTTCACCTCTCATGCGCTCACTGTGCAGTCGATGATGGAAGTGAGCAGTAGCACATTAAGGCCAAATTTATGATGGAAATGCCTTATCACACCTGCTCAGCACTGAGTAATCCAGTGTTGTTGACCGTGGTTAGATATTGTGACACAGTCCTGCCATTGCCCTGTGATAGATTACTGCCTCTCCCCCGGTGCATGCTGGGATAAGCCTCAGCCTTTTGCAACTTTAAACAGCACAAGTAGGCACAGACAATGGATGGATGGGAAACTGCCACGTTTGACTCCTGGTGCTTCTTTCTCGTCTTTAACTGATGACGGCTGCTGCTGTAGAGGCTGTCGTACTTCTTGACAGAGTATTTTTCTGTTGTGTAGGATATTTTCTGTATGGTTTCGGTATGTGACGTGTTTGGAGATGTGCTTAGTTGCCTGAAAGCTGTGATTGAAAATTGATGAAACCATTTAGGGCGGGAGTTTCGTACACTGTGCATCACATGGCCAAGTGACCTCTCAGATAGGATTTTAGGAAATGACCTTTCACGTCAGGTTTATGTTTTTACGGTCCACTGTGCTATAAAAACAGGGCTCATTGTATTTGTAACTGACCGGTTTGCAGGTGATTTAAAACTCATATCCATACTTGCTTCATCTCTTTGAAAGCTAATCATTTTTCTTTATGTAAGTCATCATATCAGGCCAAGGTGAATACACGTAATGACCAGTTTTTAATGTTTTGTATGATTTGAACAGTAGTGCGGTATCTGTTTTAAGACTCAAGCCTTTAATAATACTTAAGATCCAGACATTAATCTTAAATGCATTGATGGATTTAAAGTCCTGTCTGTTGAATTTCACATGTTTGCTGTCACTCTGAACTTTAATCAGCCAAATGTTTGAAGGTAGATCAATGAGTTTACACAAAATCCCTGAAATTGTAGCACCAGGCATTTGTACAGTGTTTTGTCTTGATCAATTACGTCCTTGGGTTTTGGTCTGATGAGCCGAATGCATTTAAAAAGAAGAGTACACAGATTCTGTAATTGTATTCTGTATTAGCAAGCTGGTTCTTGCTGTCCCTTACAAAAGGTAATAAACTTAAAAGGCTCCTTTTTGGTCACTTTCACATTCTTTCTTTCTTTATATGTTGTATTAAACAGAGTTTAAAGAGAGCAAAATTGTGTAAATGATTCTCATAAATTGTACATTTTTACCAATATCTCAGCCACTTTTTGTCTCTACTTTATGATTTCTCATTGTGCCTGTATTAAATGTGTAATATATGAATATATACAAATATATTAAAATGACTAAATGTGTGCTTTGTGTTTTGTTTGCTTTGTTTTTCAGCTTCATCAGTAGGATATGAAATAGTCTTAAGGATGTCAGTTATAGTTTGTTTTTTGTTGTTTTGATTGATGCTTGACCTTAAAAACATGAATAGGTGGAAACAGTGGAGCCATTTCCCTCAGACATTATGCAGGTGGAGCACTGTTACCGCGGCTTTGATGCCCACTTGAATAGCTCCCCTGCACTGTCAAGTCATCTTGGGAAGCACATTAAGTCCAATCAATAAGTCGTGGTGACATGCTGAGGGGTCAGTTTGTCAGAAGAGCAAGAAAACTTGCTGTTATTGTGTTTTTCTGTAACCCAGACAGCTACAGTATTTCTCAATTTTAGTCAGTTTCTGTGTTACTGCACGAGCTTTAGAGGTAATCAATAAATGTTCACTGCAAAAAATGACATTTCAAAGACTCAACAGCAACAAACCAAAGCAAAAAAAAAAAAGCCCCCACACTCTAATCAACAAAGCTTATGTGAACACTTTATTCCTTTTGTATGCAGACAGATGGCGGATGTACTTTGGCAGAAAATTGCGCTCAGTGGAAAGGTTGAAACACTTGAAAACCACACTGAAATGACCTGAATTGACAGACAGACTACAGCGCTCAGGGATAGAGGGGAAAAAAAAAAGAGTGTCTTGTGGTGAACTGGCCCTTTAAAGCCCTCTAAATCCCCTCAAAATATACAGATTTTGCTGATGAAATGTTGTAGACTGAAAAGGCAGAAGTTGCAGCACTGCGAGATAAAAAACAGTAAATCTATTGTCAGTTTTTTATGACCGTAATCCATGTCAAAAGGTTTGTATTAAACCCTCCATTGACATGCAGGATGATACAGCGTGAAAACAAAGCTTGAAGACATCCCCACACATGTGTTAGTAATGTAATGTTTGCACTGCGAGAGCCTCACGCAGTGCTTTGCTCAGGAGGATGTATGCCTGACTGTGCGTATACGCTCAGCACTACATCAACACCTTGTGCATATTTACACACTCAGTCATGCCTTGTGTCCCTCTGCCTGAAGACCTCCTCCTTGCTGTTTGAAATCCAAAGTCTGAGCTGCCTTTTCACAGCCACATGTGTGAGCCATCAGTGTTGACTCTACTTTTCCCTGTCCGCCTCACTCAGACAGAGAGGAAGAGATCTTAGGGTCTCTTGTGTATGATGTTATTCTCTGAAAGGCCAAAGTGAGATATGTGAGCTGAAGTCATGTCCAAAAACTGTGCCGGTCCATATGCAGACTCTTGTGTGTGGCCAGACATTTTATACAACTTGAGAGGATCAGTGAATTTGAGTGTGTGGGCTGCACAGGTAGCAGACTAATAAAGTCAATGTGACTGAGAGAGCTTAAAGGAATATTTCAACATTTTGGGAACTATTCTAAGCCAACTGTTGAGTTATGAGAAGATTGGTACTATTCTCATATTGCTGAATATGAAGCTACAGCTGCTTAGATTAGCTTAGATTATCTTATTTTAGGGTAAAGACTGAGTCTATGAATGAGAAAACGACTACCCTGGCTCAATTTGAAAATTCTGTTATCTGCTCGCTAGCAACTCTGCATGTTGTTTGTTTCTAGTTGTAGTGAAAATAGCTATTCTGCAGGACTTATACAAAATACCTGTTACATGCAGCTCCTTTGAAATGAGTTTATCTGAAAAGAGCTGTGTTTTCAGAAAGGGATACGTGCAAGACTATTTCTTGGTGCAGAGAATCTCCTCTGATTGTGTGGCCACTTCACTGTAAAGACCAGACTCCAGGAAGTCATTGCCCCCAAGGTGACATACCACCCCTATTTGCTAAATATCAACATCAAGCCAATTAGCTTAGCTTATCATAAAAACTGGGGAAACAGCTAGCCTTTCCAAAGAAAACAAATCTATAAGATTATGTTTTAATTAGTATGTTTTAATTAGTAAGCTTGAAAGATGCTGTTTGGCAGATGTTCTTACCTTTTGGCAGACTGGCTGTTTCCTCCTATTTCCAGTATTTATGCTAAGCTAATCAAAGCTCATCTCATCTAAGTCTTGGCAACAAAGTGAATAAGCGTATTTTCTAAAATGTCAAACTCTTCCAGAATAACCGAAGGAATTCTGGGTTCTGCAAAGGTCAAGTTGCTTGAGGTCTGGTGTCGATTGAGATAGTCTGAACATCAGAATCACCTCCATGAAACAGTTGGAGCAGAGGGAGCATTTAGTCTTTGTTGTCCGCCATCACAGTTATGTTTGTCCAGAGGCCCACTGGAGCCATAGAGTTGAGTTATTCTACAATCCAGAGAGTGAGCCCCACATCAGTAACATTTATGGACAATTTATAATTGATGTGCCCATTTGATCTCTCTCCTCACCACGAGAAAAACCATCTGAACAAACAAGGATGGTGTAAGTTTATTGCATTAATATGGATTCCTCTCCTCTGCGTCTTTTGCTCGCTCCAAAACCCAGAAGACCTCTTTAGAATAACTCAAACCCTGAACATGTCAGACTCAGATCCAAAGGCATCAGTCACATTTTCCACTCAGCAAGCAGAACTCTGTCAACTGTTTCCCCCTGGCAATACAAATATGAACACAATTCACTGTTAACAAAACTGACAGGGAATTTATCACTGCAGAAGGACTGTTTTCATATGGCAAATCACCAGCTTTACAATCAGTCAATCAGTAACATGTGTGTCTTTTGATTTCATAGATAATCTCTGCATTTATTCGATAATGACGGGAGGGATCTGCATGGAAACAGAAAGATGAGTGATCACAAAGATACATTGTGTGCATCTTAACCAGCAGGCCACTTCTCCTAAAATATGTTTTTGTAGTCTCAAAATCCCATTAAATTTCATAAAAATCTCATCCAAACACAGCAGTTCTTGCACATGATCATGCACGTACCATTCACAGCCTGGTTTCTGTCTGAGCAGATTTACTGTATTGTTCCCACACTAAAGTAAAATTTTGAAATAGAACATGAATCACCAGCTGATGTTGCAAGCAACAGCTCATTCTCTCGCTGTGAAGATTTGAATATTTTGCAGATATGTTGGAACAGGAGACATCGTGGCTTCAAACTGAGAATGTCCCGGTCAAACATCTGGTCACCTTACCTAAAATCCAGGCAACAGACCAAAAAAGCTGATGGCTGTCTCATTAGGTTCCTGCTTTAGTAAGTCATCAGAGGCCTTGAGTTTGAGAGGCAGGCGCACGTCCATAAATTCTTTGCAGCTGTAGGGTAACAATATTCTGCTCGAAAAGAAGAAATACTTGCACCCTGTTATCTCATCCACCAATTTTTGCATACCCCTCACCTTTACCTGAGGGTCGTGTGTGTCCATGGACTAAATCCTGAACACATCTCAAGGCTCAGCCGGCGATTTAATTCAAACACAAATCTGAATCTTGAAATAAATCTGAAGTGTTGCGTAAATGGAGGTCATTCTGAACACATTTTCCCCTGAACTAAGTCTGATGGTAAACCAGAAAATAGAACAGTAATCTAGCCTGTTTGTGAAAGAAGAGTGCATTTGGTCTTTACATGACCCCCGGAGAGAGTAATTACTTGACCTTTGCAATGAAATTTTCACACTTGCCGCGTCTCCATAGGGATGCTGTCATTGAAATAAAGGGCCTTCCTGTCTTCTTTTCTCCCCCAAACACAACCATTAATTTTTATTTCAAAAATACATTTCCTGGACATCAGCACTAGCTGGGAGTAATTAAATCTTACATTCTTGTTGTTTGGTTTCACAGTCACCGGTTGTATATCCCTTCAACCCTCTGCTCCTTTTGCACATTTGAGACACTGAGTCAGGTGACATGTAAAGCCTGAGGTTAGGCTAAAATAATGCACCGCAGTACTCACACTGCTGTTACCCAGTCAACTGCAAGCAGACAGGAACAGAAATGCTACTGTTGAGTTTTCACTGTAGATTTTTCTTTGCTGTGGGTAGAAAGGTGAAATGATTCACTGGAAGTAAAATTCAGATCCAGTGAGGAGACACGTCCTGTCCACTGGCAGACTCTATCAGCCCTGCGGAGAGGGAGTGGACCCTTCCGTGCCATGTTCACAGAGGCACGTCACAGGCTATTTGTCATGGTAAGCATGTGTGTGTGAGTGTGTGTGTTTGGGGGAGGGGACGACTGAGAAATGGTCACATCTTAATTCATACGGTGATCCTTGGGCCCTTCTTCATTGGCCCAGCAGATTTTGCCATTGCATTTCTAAATGCCTGTCTGCAAATGCGATAGACACTCATGTTCCTTATAATGTGAGGGTGACGACTACACTATATATGGAAAAGTTCATCTTCAAGGGAGGATTGTCACTTTGGCTGGTTTCTTATCATGTCATTTCAGTTTTTTATATCCTAATTTGCTGTAACAGGTCTAACAATCTGTATAACATATGAATTTATTTATCTTTAAAAGCAATAAAACTCAAACAAGAATGAAAAAATTAAGCAAAAAGGAAGAATCACAGGAAAACAACACAAGACACGCAAGATCTCTGTGCACCATCCACACAGAGAGATAAGAGACAATCTTTTACACAGTGGGAGAAGAGTTGAGGACACTGTTCACACAGTGAGAAAATACACCATTCACACAGAGCAGGAAGAGGTGAGGACATCACTCACATGAGGAAGAGGACACCACGAACACACAGAGCGAGGAGACAAGGACACCATGCACACAGATGGAGAAGCAAAAAGGACTCTATTCACACAAAGAGCAAAGAGCTAAGGACACCTTTTACAAAGAGTGAAACACACAAAGCTTAAGACTCCACCAGGCAAAACTAAGGGTGAATCTTGGGACACAATGTATAGCTTTGATGCTTTGGTGCATGAAGGAAATGGAGAGACGCAGGAAGAGTTAGTGTACTCCAAATCTGTTGGCATCCTATCCTTTAAGAGACGTCATCTGTAGAGTTGGCATCATTTTAAATGCTGAACAGTAGTCCCCCAGTCCCCCGTACAGGATATTTGACATGCACCTTCTTTGTCGCTACTTTTGATAGTATTCAAGTATATAGTATATATACTAGATAGTATGTAGAGATGTTGGACAGATTTGCTTTTAAAGGATGGTGGCGCTCAAGTGAAATGAAGCATAAGCCCAGGGGATCAATACACCCCAGTGTGAGTCAACAGGAGACACACACACAGAACTCCCCTTCCTTCCAGAGAGGAAATGTTCAGTCCATAAATATTTGGAGTTTGCTAATTGAAAGAATCTGTGCAGATTCGATTCTGGGGGGTTCTTTAAACACTGCACTCATATGGATTCTTTGTATGGTTATCTGTCCCTTTGTTCATTAGTGCCAAGTGAAATGAGCTGAGGCTAAGATAAACACGAAGACAGACAGACACACACTCTCAAGGACACAGACACACACAGGTTAGGTTTGATCAGCCACTGGCATTGTGTGTTTGATAGTCAGTTGTTTCCCTCCGAAGACCTTTTGTTTTGCTTTGCCATAAGCGGTGCATGATCCTGCTTTCCGATTGGCAGGCTTGTGACACGCAATGCAGTGCGGATGTGCTTTTCATGTAGGCAAATGCAAGCTGTCCGCTGGGAGAAGAGCAGACTGCTATGAAATTCAACTGAAAAACATGTTTGCATGTCACCGTGTTTGCATTCAGAATTAAAAATTCATGAACATAGGTGTTTTTTTGCTGTAGCGCACACACACGTCTAGCTGAGTTGCAGACAGCTCTGCTGCAGCCTGGAGGAGACGGAGTGAATGCTACTAAATGAGACCATAGTGGAAGAATAGATTAACAAGCCTAATAGAAATTATGCTTCGTCAAACAACCATAAAAGGTGGATTTAACTAACAGAGATTAGGGCATGCCATACACTGAGAAGACAGTCAGCCTTAGCAGACTCCACTGACACCCCCGGTGAAGTGTTGAGGCTCTTTGAGTGGGACGCCTGCGTGTTACGTGTGGGTTTCACTTTGTGTGCAGCTCATTTAGCCTCTGACTATAACACGTATAGCGTGATGTGTTTTTAAGCCCTTCCACTTAACATGCTAGACTGATTGTTCAACTATCGCAGCATGCACTAATAAGTTATGCATAACAGCGCAGATGGGAAACGTGTCTGTGTGAAATGACATCTGACAAGGTGGATTTCGGATGCAGGAATGTCCCCTTTCTTCTTATTTTACTGCCTCTCAGACGGACCTTTAACACACCAGATCTTCTCTCATGTTCTTAATAGCTCACGTTATGCTCTCAGGGGACTGGTGACATGTCTCGTACTTGACTAAAATATTAACAATATAGGCCTTATCGTAAATATAATGCACGTATGTAGTATGTTAACCACATTAAAATTGTTCCATAATTTCTAATTCAGCCATACTTTGTGCGCACAGACATGATTCAACAGTAATCTTGTTGTTTACATGAGTTAATTCACACATGCTGTAAAAGACAGGCTGCCATTTGAGCACGGTGGCTGTCTCTGATGGTCAACAGAATTTAAGCGCAGGTTAACCTGTAACCCGTCTTGGCTGCTAAGTGTCTTTACAGTTACTCAGTGTTCATTCAGTTTGACTTGGTGTTCACCTGCAAGGAGGCAGCGTGACTCAGTATGAATGTCTGCATGTATACATGTGAAGATTTCTGGACTAACATGGTGATGCAGATGCCTGTAATGGACGCTACCAGTGTTCACCCTACTGCAGCCCACAGTGGAACACCTGAGGGCCTGACTCAGATGGTTACACCTGCTCCACGCTGTCAACAGTTAGACAGTCTGCTAGATGGAGAGAAGACTGGAGCCACCCTGCTGTTCTCTGGAGTGTTCCTCGCCCTTGTGGGTGTCATTTTCACCACTATGGGCTGGCAACACTACCTAACCAACCCCATTTTTGAGTGGACCCAACTGCTGGGCCCCATCCTGATCTCGGTCGGTGGCACATTCATACTCACCAGCATCTGCAGGTTTGGTATCATCTCCTGCTGGCCATGCAGAAAGTGGGATGAAGAAGTTCCTGTAATGCCTGTGACAGAGCAAACCTCCTCAGGATGCTCTTTTACCTTAAGTGGCATGACTCGACCACCTATGCTACATGGCACCACAACAGTGCTATGTATTCCACCTGTGTATACCTTTAAAAACCAGGAATTACATCCGGCCACTGACTTCCAGGCTGGTGGGCCCGTAAACGGCGTCCATGCAGTCAGTCCCTCTTACGACTCTGTGTGCTGTGTGGATAACGGAGTCTTCACAGCAGAAGAAGGAGACAGCTCAGCTCACAGTGCAGAAACAGATCACAGAAGAGGCAGGTACGGAACAGCAGTGGTGGAGAACAATCAAGTTGTACCTTCATATAATTATAAGTACTTACTTTACTTGAGAATTTCGATTTTATGCTACTTTACACCTTGACAACAAGTTTACTTTTTTACTCTCAACATGTATTTGACAACTTTGTGGCTTTGCAGATTTAAGTGAATAACACAAAATCCAATATCAATAATAAGCAAATGACCTCTGCCTTTACCAGCTGCAACATTAAAGTAATGCACACATTATTGCATTAATAATCACACTCAAATAATATAAAATACCTCATTCTGAAATGATACATTCTGCATAATCAGTGATTTTACTTTTTGTACTTTAATACTTATATTCTTGTACATTTACTTTGGTAATAGTTTGAACATGGGACTATAACTTGTAACAGAGTTCTGTGTACTTTTAAAAAAGTAAAAGTTTTGAGTACTTGTGCATACATGACTGACATTGCACCACTGGTCACCCACAGGCCAAGCGAAGCTGAGTTCTGCTTTTTACCCAGCATGCAACATGTTGACACGTTGCCACAAATAAAACCAACAGAGGTAGATAGTTAATCTTGAATCAGATTCGAGTGCGTTAAAGACTCACAGCTTCTCGCAGGGCTCATTAAAACAGACTCAGTGTGCCAGAGTTCATTTCGTATTAACCACAGGATCACTTTCCACTTGGCCCAAAGTAGTTTTGGCCGTCAATACTCTCTCAGCCAATTATGGTGTAATTAATCTAGTCAGCTGTACTCTGAGTAATGTGTCACATAAGCTCTGAAAAAGTAACAAAATAAACTGGATCTTTCGTTAAGAGTGGAAAATGTCGGAAAGAGATGATCAATTCAACATTTTCTTCTTTTTATGTAATAAAATCAGCCTTGTATAAAATGAAGAACAAAAGAGCTCACCATTGTCTCTTTTAAACAACCTTTGCTGCACAATATATGGGATTTTTAACTGAAATGCATAGTTTTAAACATATTTCCCCACCTGCTCCCCCAAAGCAAGTGCTGAGGGAAACATAACATTTTGTATTGTCATAAAACAAAGTTTCTTTCCACTAATTGCTGGATCCCATTTATTTTAAATCCAATCAAATATCCTTGGACAGACGTCCTGCTAAACACGAAGCTGCGTGCCATTAGTGGAAAGTTACAAGTTTTCACTTTCTTTTATTGTTTTTAGTTGATTACTCCCAGCAGGTTTCCAGGAAAGTAATTCACTTTAATAAAAACAGACAGCAGGAATAATACAGTTAACCCGGGATAACTATAAACTGCTGCCCTGATCATATGAACACATGCTCTGCTCACCGGCTCTCACTTATGTTGTCACAACTTCTGACCTGTTTCAGTATGTTTCCAGTGGTTAATGCCAAATAGAGGAATGATCAAGGGAGAAATTGCTCAACCTCAGTGTTTTCGTTTAAAGGGCAATCGGCTTCCTAACGTTTGCTTTAAGCGTAAACCAATTGGGCCTGTAAACATTTGGATATTAGCCAGCTCTGCTCTTAAATCCAGCCTGAGACACATTGTTTGATTCCTTGTAGGACTGAGAGAACGGAGGATGAAGAGGGATGCCATGATGACAGCGGGTCTACCTGTTCTTGTCCGCCTGCATACGAGGACATCTACCCTTCCTTTGGCAGACAAAATTTCACCTGAAATCCTGGAATTTCATGCCTTTTTTAGCAGACACTCTTCCCCTTTCTTGTTGTGAGGTTCAAGGATGTCGCGTCAGAGTGATTTGATAAGAACAAAACTGGAAATGTCCCTGGTATTTTACTCCACAGCGAGCACAACTTCACTTAGGTTTCTCTCTCCTCTCACAGCTGTTATCATGTAGTTACCACAATAATTATGTATGAAGTCATAAAATCCACTAAGATGAGGCTCCCTGGAAGAAAACCTCATTAAAATGGAGATTTATGGACAAAGTCAGCTCTATCTGAGGGCTCTAAGGTTTTGGAAACTTAAGAGATACTAAATTTATATTCGGCATAAAAAACACACACATTTATCCAGCGCTTGTTGTCTCCCAATAGCTGCACAAACCGCTGTACATGCCCATTAAATGCTGGCAGAGGAAATGTAGACAGCCACCATAGCCTGAAACAAACATGGGGACAATTTACCAGAGATACTTTGAAAAAAGCACTTTTTTTTTTTGTTATGCTGGGAGAAAATTAACATCAAAAGAGGAAAAAAGTCATAATGGCCATTTAACATTTAGCTGTAATTGTTCACATATTGGCAGTGTTTCTCATATTTGTGTGCAGTGTTTCAAGAGGTCATGAAAGTCAAGGGATGATCACCTAAACATCAGCAAACCTCTGACATACTAATATGTCAGACATACAACATACTAAACCACTGCTACCCGTGGTGGAAAGTAACTAAGTACTTAAGTACAATTTTGCAGTTGCACTTGAGTATTTGCAATTTCTGCTACTTTATGCTTTTTATCCACTGCAAATCCGGCGCTACTTTCACTCAGCTACATGTATTTAATAATACAAATGTATAATCAAGAAGTGATATCTAATGTATCATTGTAAGCCGAGACTTTACTGACCTCCTACAGCTGCAACATCAAAGTGATTTACACATGAATACATTAAAAATTCTAATCTAATAATTCATTTATTTATTTTTTCCCTTCTGCCTATTGAACACTTTTACTTTTGGCACATTAAGTTCATTTCAATGTTATTGTCGTTTCACTTTTCCTTGGGTAAAGTTTTTAATGTGCGACTTCAGCTGGTGACAGAGTATTTGTGCTTTTCCTGCAGGATCATTCAGCTGTAATGCAGTTTACTGAGCAGTTTGCTGGTGGTTGTGTTTGCGTGATAAACACAAGTGTCACTGCACCACACGGGGGCAGAAACACTGAGGAAATCAATACACCTTTACTCACTGGGTCAGGTCAGGTGCTTTTACCGGGATCTGGGAGGCCTACGTAATAATAATAATAATAATAATAATAATAATAATAATAATAATAATTTAAACAAATTTGATCGTTGGTAATAAGACAATCTTTGTTCTTTTAAATCTTGCAGTTTTTAGTTCGTCACTGCTGTTTATTACATTAAACTGGGGTCTTTTATTCACATGTGTATTTATTCTTCTGTTTTATTCAACTTTTTGATAACTTTTGTGAAAAATCATTTGTATGTGTGTGTATTTTTTTGGCTTTTTAAAGTGTCAGTGTTTAAATTGACGTGTCGTTGGAAAAAAAACCCCGTATTCTTGGTTAATATTTGTTGATAATAAACCGATTGCTGCTTCGTTTCATTCGTTTCATGCATTTTTTTTCCTTGCTAACAGTCTGTGGTTGGTAATATTAACTGGACACGTACTGAACTAAAATAAATCCTAAATTTGGGTAATCAAATGAAGGAAAAAAACAATTCAGTCAAGCCTGAGCGCAGAAACACGTCTGTTTCCTGCAGCCAGAGAGAAAAAAACAGATCGTGGCGATGCGCAGTCCACACAATAAGGAGGGGAAAAGGAAAACAACCTATCACCCCTTATTAAATGTAGTGATAAATCCTTTTAAATTATTTACGTTTTATTTATTTAATTGTGATTAAACCGGGAGCCTTTGGGGAAAAGCTTAATTTAAAGTTTATTTATTTATTTATTTGGCTCAAACCAGCTCCTCGTTAAACTCTCCAGATTATAGAAAAGTAGATGCAAAGTATTTACATTAGAAGCAAGTGTAACTTTAACATTTGGGTCTGAAGTGTGCGTAATGAGCTTCTTGGTGAGATCTCTGTTATTAACGATGCTTCACCAATCACAAACTGAATGTCGGCAGCAGGAGGAGAAACTCTTTAAACTGAAGTTAATCTACTTTTTGTTTGGATGAGAGGTGACATGTCGCTGTGCTCAGATCAGTAAATATTGACTCGATAACTAAAAATATCTTCTTCTTTTTTCCAACACGCGCTCAAATCCCCTTAAATTAACTCTCGGCTCTGCTCCAAAAAGCACGCGCGCTCCAAACAACTTTCCAAAACCGGTCGAAAACTGAAAAATTCATAGCAATTTAGAAAACATCCCAGGACCTCCTTCAAACTTGAGCCGTTTGCCTGTGCAGATTTGAAACCGCAGCGCAATATGACTTTCATTATTTTTACAGCACAGTAAAATGCGGGTGGCCGACAAGGCCCATTATTTCACCATTTTGGAGCATTGGAGACGATTTATGAAAGTATTACAGAACATGCTGAACGATAACAAGTCCGAAATAAAAGAAAAAGAGGAGGGGGGTAAAAAAAAAAAAGTGGAAATAGTCGCCCACAAAATCCCACGAGTGCGTGAGTCCTGATATGAGTTTTAAGGTTATGAATAGATTATTATCAGTAATTTTGTGGTCAATAATAAGGGAAACCACTTTATTAGTTCCAGCTGGAGATCCTTTAAAGAAAATCAGCAACAACACTCAATTATTTACAGTTATGGGCAAAAAACTGTGCTTGTTGAAATTATTTGGCAGCTTTAAAAAATGTCCTAATAGCTACACGACGATTTTTATAACGAGGTGGATGAGTTTTAAAAAAAAAATGGACTGGGTTCGTGAGTCCGGTCTGTGACTGTTAAACTCTCTCTGAAGCAACAGGTGTTTTTTCTTTAGTTCTTCATCTCTGCCGGACTGGAGCAACTCTCAACGCACAGTGTGTGTGTGTGTGTGTGTGTTTTTTTGTCACGTGTTTTCCAGGATGAGCGTGTATTGTGCGGCCACTAAAGTGGTTTGATTGTGCAGGAGGCCTGAGCTGGAGGCCCTCTCACTAAACCACATGTGCTCCCAGCTAAACATTTGTGGACGGGTTTGGAAACTACATCTGAGATGGCATTTTCCTTTTGAAATCAAAAATACCAAAGGGTCAGATAATCCCTGGGAATCATGATTAGACGAGAGTAATTAGCACTGACCTTGCTCTGCATGCTGGCAGTGAGTGGACCGAGCCATTGTGTTTGCATTGTTACACCACCATACTCCCCATATGGTGCATGCTAATAAGATTGAGAGCTCACAAACAGCTGAAGTTGGTGTTTGGACTGTAACTTGAGCTCATTGTTTGAGGACATTCGGTTATAACACTGCACACAACAAGGAGCTTTGTTTTGACAGACAAATAGCTACAAGTGGTATATGTCTGCCAGCCGTGTTTGAATGTGACTAAGTACATTTCCTCAAGTGCTGTATACATGAAAATTAAAGGTATTTTACATGAGTATTTCAGTTTTATACAACTTTACATTTTTACTCCACTGCATCTAAGTGACAAACTTTTTACTACACTACATTTGTCTGAGAGCTGAGTTACTAATTACCTGAATTCAATTTTTTAAATTTTGTGGAGCCTTTTCATCAAATGAAAGCCACGTAACTCCAAATGTGTTGATTGTGAATGATAAATGTTCCTTTGTGAGCTCAGAAAATCCCCCTACATGGAAACCAAAGTAAACTTAATTACATACGTTTACTATAAAACTAAGGTTTTTGAATGCAGGACTTTTACTTTTGTTTTTGAGTATTTTCACAGTGTGGTATTGTTACTTAAGTGAAAAATCCGAAATTGTAGAAAAACCAACCAAATTTAATTTTACACTATCTGGCTGTTTTATACACGCTGTGTCTTTTATGTCATCTTGTTCTAACCCTTCACTGAAGCTGTATGATGTTTAAGCTGAATGAAAGCTGAAATCCCCAATCCCCACAGCTCTTATACATGCACATGATTACCTCTAGATGTCCTGTGCACATTTTTCATTCACATTTCCCCAAAGTGTAACCTGCTCTATTTGTTGTGTTTGAAAACCAACTCGGTACAAGTTAAAATAAGTAGCTGCTTCTCTGTCAAGGGGGTTACTTCCGTACTTCCGTAAATGAATTATTAGCAGTAACAATGGCCACTATATAATATACTTTTGTTTTCATACATGCACAGACAGTACAGTTTTTGTGTTACTGTTTTGAGTTCACTAAAAACACGTGTTTTTAATACCTTGAGTTACTCACTGCTCACTGCAAAGGTTGCAAACCTGTTTTTGTTTTTGATCCCATGCGAAGCAATTATGACCAAATTATGAGCAGTGCTGTCACAGATTAAATCTTCTTCGTGCTCTGCTGAACGGTGAACAGAGAAAGGATTGGAGAAGTGTTCTGCCTATTGTTAATTCTGTTTTAAATTTTGCACCTTGTGACCTTTCATAAGTGTCCCAACCCCACAGTTAAATTGTTGACAAAGTGCTCTGTACAGAGTAACAGAGACACTTTCTGGAACAAACCTGTTGTTATTTAATCCATTTTAATATATTTTTTTATTTATGTAATTACCATTTACCAATCACTTCCACTGTACAGATATCTCAGACACAGATATGTCAAATCATGGACAAAAACCCTCTGAATTCCTACACGGCTTGAAGTAAAAGGGAAATAGTTTTCTTGTATTTGAGCGGACCAACCCTTTAAATGCCCTATATACATGCATGCGTGGAGTTGGCTGTATTTGAGGAAAATCTTTTCACTACTTGGACACGAGCTTCTGTCAGGACATTTATTTTGACGGGGGAGGCAGATCCAGCGAGCCTCATTCACATTTTCGTCTCCGAGTCCCTGGGGATTATTTTTAGCAGCTGAAAGTGGCTGTTTTCAAAATAAGCTCCTGACCGTATATCAAAAGATCCCAGTGCCACAGTGGTGGGCTCGCTCTGTGTGCCTGCTTTCATTGCTCCGTGTGTGTGTGTGCGCGTGTGTCCGTGCATGTGTGTTACTGCGCAAGAGACTGCTGCAACTACAGGGCATGAAGACGGGGGACAAATGGATTCCATGCTTGCAGGAAAACACGCTGGAGGCACAGGAAAACTTTGTTGTTTATGAACAACACGTGAAACCAATCAAATCTGAATTATCTTCCTGTTGTTCCAGCTTTTGTCGTTTGCAGTTTTCAGTTCGCTCGCCAGCAGTGTCACCACCCAGCGAGCAGGTCTGTGTCTGTGCATGGAAGGTAGAGAGGCGCACACATGCAGTGAACTCACATGCACCCAGAGACTCCCACAGCACACATGCATCTAGTGTTTTCTGTGTTTTGCGTGCTGTCACTCTGAAATTGATTCGACTGGTTTGTCGCTCTCAGATTAAAGTCCTCACACTTTTTATTGTGCTTCTTCTGGTGGTGAAAAATGCAAATTATCAGCTTTTATTATTGTCCTTAAGATGCAGGAAAAACAAACTCATTTAATCTTGGGTTTTTTTTTTGTTCCTCTTCTATTTTCCTCACCCACACACAAACACACACATACACACAAGCAGACAAGTTTGTGAGAGGAGCGTCTAAACCTCAAGGGGATCTGATAAATAGTCAGCCCACAGGAAATGATTTGCAGACCTCCTCAGCATAATAACCCATTTACATACTCATCCTCTTTTGGAGCTGGGCTACACACACAAACACACACACACACACACACACGGAAAATCACAATTGCACTCTCTAACACACACCATATGCACAGACAAACTTACAGGTAGGTTGCAGCTACTTGGGGACACGCTTATGGATGCAAATACCTCCTAACTAGCCTGCATAAACGTGCACACACTTAGACACACACACACACACGCGCGCACACACACACGCACACACACATAATCGCTCTCTTGCAACCCTTTTTAGATAGAGGCTGCTGCTGTTTTCCAGAGTGGCAAAACTATCCGCTACACTCAAGTCATTTTTCTCTTTTTATCGACTGTAAGCCAACGACTGTACGTAGCCATGATAAAGTCATCTCCCTCTCTCTAATACCGACCCCCACCCCACCCCCCCACCCCCTCTCTTTCTTTAATAACTTTCCCCTCACTATTTTATTACGGCCAAACTTCCTCTCAGGCTCACCTCAGAGAGCAGGTGTTCAGCTCATTCAGCGGGGTCAGCTTCATCTGCTGCCTTATTGGAAATAACCATATATGTGTTATGGGGGCAACCACAGTGGATTTAAGCGCAATTACATGTGTCTTCTGTACGGGTCAGTGCTTTGTCACGCCGCAGGAGGACGTGTCATGTGGAAAAATAGTTCTGGGACGATTACATTTACTGTCAGAACAGTATTTCATTTTGTATGTATGATAAGTGGCTTCAGTTCTGGGAATCGGATATGACTTTAACAAGTATGAGGCATTAAATGGGGGACGTTATGTGTGAGATCTCATTGACAAACTTTCCGTGGGTTAAAATTATGTTTCTACCATACATTGAACTTTCAAAAGTTCAAGAAGGGTTATTATTATTACAATTAATAAAATTATTATTTTGTTTTTCTCTTTAAATGTTATGATAAAATAAAAAAAACAACACTTTTTTCATGACCTTGAGATAAGTTGTAGAAGTGTTTCGCCACTCTTGTTCTTAACTCAAGGACCTTTTTCTTGGGCTTTCCAACCTGACCTCGACCTATCCTCCTTATCAGAGGAGACGCAGTATCCTCAGAGTGAACCTATAAAAAAAGCCCATAAGAAGACCATGAGTTCAGATTATTTTGTCAAGAAAATCTTAAAATATTTGTACAGTCCAGGCCACAAAACCAACAATAACAGATGAAAATGGAAAAATCAGGGACGTCTTAAATCCATTTCTACCAAAGGGGGACTGTGCTTTCAAGTTTGTGGCTCATGAACTTTGGACCACCAGTTCAGACTCCCCTTTGTCAAAGTTTTATTCATTTAGGTTGTTTTCACTTTTCAAATTGTCAATATACCTCTTGTCCTATTTTTATATTATGAAACACTCTGCTCATGAAGGCAGTATACACATAAACAGACATCAGATGACACTGATGACACTGAGTCACTAAGATACAGTGGGGACCAGAGATGACTTTGTGATCAGACTTTTTCTATTTACATATACTTTTACATATATAATGCACAAAGCATTTAGAATAATATTAATATTTTTGTAGTGGTATAAGAAGTGGTAAAATGTCACTATTTTACTTTCCATTACATTATATTAGTGTAATCCATAATAATTAATACTGTATCATTAATTAATACTTTTATTTTGTTTTCATGTGAGTGTGTGTGTGTGTGTGTGTTAGGGTATCATCTTATCTGACACAATAAGTCAGTAATCTTGTAGTACAAGGCACAGGGTAGTGAACATCCTAGCCATATTATGGTAATAATATTATGAGCAGGAAAAGAAGAGCATTTTATCATTTTATCTTTCTAAACAAAGATGTAAGTGGTTTCCAAGTGGATAAGAAATTAACACAAGAGATCCATTTATAGAAAATAAATCTGCTGCATTAAATCTAACATGACCTTAAATTTTAAACCTGCTGACAATTTCCAAAAATGACAGCATTAATCCTCACAACCTCATTCTTAAATGGACCTTGCGCTCATGTTTTGGCCTCTTTCTCACTAATTACCAAGTGGATAATGGTGGACCATTCTGAAATGACAGCTTTCCACAGCCTGACACACTGCAGAGACCATTTCAATAATAATAATGTGACCCTGAATATATTTCATCATCATATCTCACTGGTGTTTGATGCAACAGGGAGGGAAACTGCAGCACAAAGTAAATACTGAGAAATTATTGATGGTCAGTTTATTTACTTTTTGAACAGTGATTAATCAGTGATTTACTCAAACTCCCCAGATGGTAAAAGCAGCTTTCCTAAAAGCAAAACTGAAAAGACAAAAACTCACTTATTTGGCTGAGCAATGCCCCATAAGGATTACTCTCTGGGCTCCCAGGTTTCCATTCCTCCCCTGTCAGCGAACACAACAGTAAGTATAACATTTCACACTAACAGAAATTAGGAGCAAGCAGAAAAGTAAACATGGGAGAATTTGGGAGCTGGGTATTTTGGAAAAGAAATCCTGTGTTTGTATTAATGTTTCACCTTTGGGAAAACTTCTGTCACTGACAATTTAAAGGGCAAGCAGCCAACATTATGTCAATTTGCTGTTACGGTGGTATTTATGACTTTATTGAATTAGGGCAGAAAGTCTGTGGTGGGTCGAGATGTTCGGGGTGGGAGGAGAGGTGAAGAAGGAGAGGAAAAAAAGAGTGAGGACGGAAAATCAGGACTTATTTTTGTTTCAAATGTGTTTCTGTCCACATATGGTCCTTGTTTTGGTCTATATACCGAGTATCTCAGAGGTGACCCGTGACCCAGCTCCTCAGACTAACATGATTTTGGCTGTCTCACTTTGAGTTCAATTCGACCCCGTGTCCCCGAAGTTCAAGGGTCACCTCCAGGGAGCAGCAAATTAACCCAATGTGTCAAACGTGGCATGACACCATGTTCAGCCGAGCTCTGCTGTTTAAATATTCTCCCCATTTCCACTTGCATGCATCTGATGTTAAGCCGTGTCAGGTCCTGTCTTTCTTTTTTTGCGGGTTATTTTAAATTCTACCTCTCTTCAAAGTTTATGGTGTGTGACTAATTTTCCCCCTTTTAACCTCCCTCATCCTTTTCTGCTGTAATCCCACCCCTCTACATGGCAATCTCTTCTCCCCTATTCTCCTCTGTCTCTTTTTCTTCTCTGACATCTTCTTCCTTTCTTTTGGGCAGGACCTCTCCTTCTGATCTTCCCTCCCACTCTCGCACTCTCTCTCTCTCACCATTTCTCTCTCAGCCCAAATCCTTCTCTCTCTGTGTCTGTCCCTGCGGTTAAAGACGTTTCAGTTCAGCTGTCACAAATTATGTTCGCCTGCCCAGCTGTCAAAACAGGGGGGTGTCCCTTTCATTCCACCTCACATACTACGAAAGGAGATGGGAGGGAGGAGGGCTTTAACGCTCGTGTTTGGACACAAGCAATTATCTCTAATTATTGTTTTTCTTTTCAGTTTCCCTGTCCCGATGGAGGTCTGACGAGACGAACATGCAATAATCCGCTCCAGTCGTCCAGAATCAGCGGGCCTTCGGAGTCCAGGCTCGGTCCTGGGACTCTGTGGCTTTCATCTCAATGTGAGTCAGGAGTTGATTCAAACATGGAGTGATGGGAGAATTAACCCCTGGGACCCAGCTTTCAATGGGCTCAGCTAAGAGATTATATGTGTTGATGGCAGGCTTTTATATGCAGTGGGCTTTCAAAACTTCAGCTGTTAAATCAAGGCACAGGATCTTCACCTTTAGGTCTTTGGTATATACCCCTAGGCTCCCTCCTGGCACCTCATGTTTCATCTTTGTACCCTGAAACTGTGCGTGAGACGGAGTAACATTTCCTCTGAAGTGCCAATGACATGGCCCACAACTTCACAAATTATACCGTGCAAGTTCAGAGCCGAAGGACTCTCATCAGCCTGCCACTGGGAGTTTACGTTCAATGTGCAGCTTCAGATTCCCATGACCGTCGCTGAGCCTTTGGGATTCAAGCTCCTTTTGGTGCATGAGAAGATATGTGAAATAGTGCTTGAAAGTAAATGCACAAACATGAATAGAGGAACAGAAACATGCAGTTGATGTCAGACGAACTGGATCATCCCCAGATTGTAATTAATTTGAGTTTGAAGCTGACAACTTTGGTGGTCCTTGCAGGCTTCTAAATCACGGCGAGGTGAAAAAAAAAAAAAAATCCTGACCGTCTTTGCAGACTTGTTCAACATGTTGCATGCATCCTTTGGTTTTGGCTTGCATGCCAAACCCAAAGGATGTTTTGGCAAAACAAAAAGCCACACGTCTCAGATATGACTGACACAAAGGATGTCAAGGGCAGGAAGACAACAAAAGAGGAGACAACAAATGAGTAACTGATCACTGTAGATAACACAGAACAGGGTACACATTCAAAAACAGCAGCTGTAGGATGGAAAGAGCACTGTACTCTGATTCATTAGAATGAGGTGCCTGGCCTAGCCTTGTTTAGTTCCTCACTATCCTGTAAAAGCTCCCTGCTGAGATTGTTCATATATCTTAAAGGGTGATCACACCAGGATTTAAAACAATACAGTTTTGTGACAAAATCAGTTGTTTTCCATTGAATCGCCCATGGTGGAAAACATAATCTTCCCCACATAAGAGAGATGGTTTTTATATCAGACATATGTTGACTAAGTTGTCTGAACCCCTTTTTTATTAACTCAGCTAACTAGCTTGCTAACTGACTGTTAGCAACTTCGCTAGCTCAGTAAGCTATTATCCCCATATTTGTTGACTGACATAATCTAGATCTAGATATTCTAAGTGACTAACACTTTCAAGATCGACTTGCTAGTGTGTTAGCTGCTTGCTCAACTGCTAATGTAATGAAGTTTACGTGAACAGCCACGTTCAACAATAGGGCTACAATATGGTTGAAATCATCTTGACACAAACAAGGAAATTTGTTCTTCTGTTACACATTAAATGACACAAAAAACAACCAAAAACCTCCCAAACAATTGTGTTTGTATTGTTTAACAGCTTGCTGAAAATCATCGTCAAGGACCACAAAAATTTATGAAACAATAACAGGATATATTTCTATACCCAAAAGAAAACATTCACCCAGGGTGCATTGCACTTTTCTATCATAGTACAAGCAAGACGACATGGAAGTTAACTCCTATGCGTTTTAATGTCCACATATAAAGCTGATCCTCATGACAAACCCAAACCCCATAATGCATTTGGTCAATGTAATGTCAGTAATATAAGTCTCTAAATGTAATGTACATTACACGGACCACCGAGGTAAGTATATATAGTACATTCACACATGTAAGAGTGTGTGCTTCTTTTTGTCTGGAATAACTCTCCCTCTGTAAAAGTCATCTATGTCACTGAAAAACCACTAAGGCGAGCTCTGCCTCATTGAGTTATGAGCTTTCCATGTGCTTGATGAATTGAGACCTCAATCCTCCCATCGGGTCTTCCTTACAGAGCCAAACTGACATTCATGAGGCAAGTGGTTGATAAACACTATAAGCGGGACATTATTTAATGAAAATGTGGAAAATTATTTGTTCGGTTTCTGATATTCCAGCATTTTTAGTCTTACATCTGTATTAATGGATCTAAAATCTGTATTAACAGATTGTTGGCCACTTGGGGGCAACAAATATAAAGCTGTTAGCAAAATGCTGACTAATCGCCATATTAAGATGATATACATAGCAAAAAGTTGCCTATTTACATATCCAGCTGATAAGGGGTCAAGAGTTGTGTTTGGCATCCAAATGAATGTACATCTAATATTTACTCACTGCTCTTTTTTCTCCTGCAATATGTTATGTAATATATGGCTTTTTAGCTAACTTTGCTATTTCAATGCTTAACAGGTAGTATACAATAGGCTTAATTAAGCTTTTTTTTTGTTGTTGCTGAAAACAGCCACCTGCTTCAGCTGAAAATGATGCCAAACGACGTCATTATACCACAACACTGAGTTGAAGACGTCATACGATCTGTAGAGCTGCAGGCTGCAGTGTTGGATTATGGGAATTCTCTGTGGGCACGACATTACCACCAACCTCGTTCACATACATGCAGTCGTGATAACTTGATAAATATTGATTATACCTTATTTAAATCATGAAGCAAAAGTAAACTCACCACTCTTAACTTATTTCAGCCAGTCATAGCTGACCCCTGTGATTCAGAGCTTTGTGCTGTTATGTCTCCCTGCCTCAGCCCCCCTTTTCACCCACCATCCCCTCCCCATCTTCACATTGTCCCAAAGGTGGTACCTCTTGGCCGATGTCACATCCACCCCCCCGCCTCCACCCCCTCTAATTCCTCTCTCCTACGGTCTGATCCACCCTTTTTTGTGTCCTGAGTCTATAGTGGAGACATTACATGGCAAATCTCCATTGTCCAGTCTTGGACTCTGCGTGTAATCTCTCTTGTCAAAGGGAATATTCAGCGATTAGCCCCCTGCAAATTACAAGGGGTGATCAGTGTGTCTGTTCAGCCCTCATTAACTGCTAACAGGGCTTCATCAGAACCACCCACACTACTGGGACCTTCAACCTCTCACCCCTGACACCTGGAACTTTCTCACGTCGGCTCCCTGAGCGCAGATTTCTTTCGGAATCAGATGTGGTCTTCTTTTTGTGTCCTCCTGGGCAAGACGGGCAGCAATAAAGAGTTGCAGTGGTTGTTTGAAAGAACATAAAAGATCCTTCATGGCACTGGCATCAAAGTGATCCTGCAGTAATGAGTAAGTTGTCTGCCAGACATCACACTTGCCATACCTACCATCTTTAAAGGTATAATATATATAAGAATGAGCTTGATGAATTTGTACTTCAAACAAATATGTGGCAGCGTACCATCAGGGAAAATTGTAACTGCCGTTGCTGTTAGCTAGCTGTGCACCTAGCTGATGCTGATTGTGCCTGGACTGGTAGCTGCAATCACTGAGGTAGTGTCAAGTGAACAGGCATGAAACCTGGCTTAGCAGACTCACAGAGAACTTGGGTCCAGACCAGCACTGAAAAACACGGCTTTGTAGGCTGACGGAGGCAAGTATGATGACAGGTAACGCAGTACTGTGGTGATTTACTGCAGTTTAGGCCAGGAATCTGACTCTGGGGACCACGAAGAGATGGCAGATTCAGGTGGGAGTTGAGCAGGAGGGTGGTCAGGCATCAGTCAGCATCGACTCCATAGGCCTGAGCAGAGGTTACAGCAAGGTCAACCCTGGGGTGCCAGCAGAAAAACCTTGCAAGAAAACCACCTGTGTTGACCCAGTAAGGGCTCTTGAGACACAAAGTGGTATTAGGCTATAGCACAGGCCAAGTCTGGCTGGTTAGCACACTGACTTCAGTAGAGGTCTCTGCAACACAATACACAGACATCTTAGAAATAATGTCCGACCTGTTATTTTTTCACATTGTGTTGATAATTTTAATAAATTTTTAAAGCTTTAAACCAAAATACTTAGCCAAGTATTGGTGAGGTGTCGTTCAGTGACACAACAGGCTGTGTTATCACAAGACCACCCATCTGTTACATACATTGGACAAACAGAAGAGCTTCTAGGTGTAATATCTAGCAGATGGGGGTCGGCTGGCGGAGAGGGCACATCAGAATGGGGTCGTCTATGATGCTGGTCAACTGGTCATTTCTCCCGGCCCATTAACCACCTGGGATCGGTATGTTTTGTCAGCTTTTCCCAAGTTTTGGGTTTCATTTGCTGTGCTTTGAAATCAAACACGCCCCCGCCCCACACGCACACCCAGAAACAAAGCTTTCTCTGACAAATGCACATAAACACATATGTGTGTGTATTCACATTGATGTCTGCACCAGCCACATCACACACATGCATGCACACACATACACAAATACACATACAAACACGGAAATTATGCAAACGTGCTTGCATACACAGACACACGGCAGATATTAAACTATTATTTTTTTATTTTCTAGAGGTTATTTTTTGTCACTTTTTGTTTATCCTTTGCCTTTGGCGTCAGTGATCGCACTGTTCGTCTTTCAGACAGTTGGTCTACCACTTTCCTCTAAACTGAAATATGTCAGCAACAACTAGATGGATTGCATCTAGCATCTTGCAACATTTTTAACAGAAAATAATGGTTCCCAGAGGATAAAGCCTCGTGATTCTGATGATTCCCTAACTTCTTTGTAACCAAATACGTACAAAATTAGCATTCTCATCTTTTTGTTAGCTGCTAATTAGATAATATTAGCATGGCAGGACTTAAAAATGACACTGACATGGTAAGCATTATATCTGCTAAACTGGCATGTTGTTAGCATGTCACATAGCGCATGCTGACTGTGGCATTAAGCTAATAGCAATGGTGTGACTACACCAAGTAGAGCTACACAGAGCTGTTACCATGACTGTAGACCCTTATCTTCTTAACTACATACACTGCATTGTCAGATCTATCTTTTTCTTTCCACATAAAGCATATTGTTTACCAACATCTTACAAACAGTGTAGCAAAATGCATGCATCTGTTTTTACAGTGCACAATAAGCATTTTATGCAAAGCTTTGAAACAGGCAGGTCATGCTGCATGTGTTATATTCTTAATTTGTGTGACTTTTGTGTTTCAAAAAGAAACACAAGGGAAAATGTGGAAAAAAAGAGTTCATGAGGTTAACTTAGACTGTGATGGACTCTGATCAAGTTATAAACCCACATACTCCAAACCCACATGTGAAGATCTTTTGTGCGTTCGCCAGTGAATTAAAGACTGTGGACAGATTTAAGTGATAAGTGCAGAAATCTTTCAGGATGAAAGAGGATCTCGTTGCCACTTTCCCTTCCAAAATCTGCATCAGCTGCAACATCTTAGGATCCCACCTTTCAGCCTGTCGTAGAAATCACTGCTGAGAGTTCAAGTATGATAAGACATGAAAAACACAAAGGAAACCGATACTCTTCAGAGTTCTCATAGTGTGCAGACAGCACAAGGAAATGAAGAGTTATATTCCCAAATGCTGAATACCAATTTTGGAAAAAAAAAAAAAAAGTTGATCATTATCAGATGTAGAGGAGACAGTCTGTTCAGTTTGAACACATTGTCAACCAGACACTTCAGTTTCTCATGGTTCATTTAAAAGATTATCTTCAGCTTTAGGTTATATCTTATTTTGCAAGAAGGGTGTCATTTTGTAACCAAATTTAATTTTATTCAATTATTAAACTTGATTCACTTGCATCATTGATGAGTTGATTGAATGGGAGGCGGTAAAATTTAATCCAAGCAGTATTGTTTACATGTAAATCTGCCACGAACAATGCCAACATTTCATCTTTCATGGCTGGAGATATTTATTAGGCTGTCAGCACGTGTGAGGCCTTCTTTTCCTGCAGCTTTATTATTTAATCATCTGAGAAGGCCTCTCAGCATGTCCCTGTAATTATGGTTTTCTTTGTAGTGATGTGTTCAAAGTTACAGTAGAGATGAAGCTGTAGGAGGAGGGGGAAATTACTGTTTACAAACAGATAACCATTAATAAAATGCCTTGATTTATGTCAGACCATTTGCGATTTTGACATATTGTAACAGCAGTTGATTCACAATGTGCATATGTGCATGTGGGGTCTATTGCGGACTATTGCTTTTTTATATGAAACAATCATTACATCATTTATGCAAACATAACTGAACTACAAGGTAAATACACCTTAAAGCAGTGACAGACTTTGGTTCAAGTATGAAAAACTTTTTTCTCATCTGACCAAATTAAAAACACAAATCTTTCAGTACCAAACTTTTTAACAGTAAAATTCATCTGATGACATTTGATTCCTATTAGTTTGTTGTTTGCTTTTTACAATTAGCCTCCTCTACACATCACGAAGAGAACTGATGCGTGTGCTGATTCAAAGTGGTGACGCTTTCACTGTCCTCATGGGGAGACTTGTAGCCGGGTTGTGTTGTTTGACAACACGTGTCTCTTGTTTCTGTTGGTTCACTGGATTCTGGATGGACCACTTTGGACTTTTTGCACACAAGTGATGCTTCTGCGGGGAAGATATTTATATTGTTGGATGTCTGAACTGGAGATGTTGATGTTTGATGTTATGGGTTTCAGTGCTACAAGTATTGATGGAGCCATTTTTGCTGCAGACCTTATTTCACTGATTGCTGACCACTTCTTTCACTCCCTAAGGCCTCAATCACAAGACTTGTGTCATGCTGCAAATTCGCTTGCTTCATTCAGTTTCCATCTGATATGCAAGAGCTCAATCTTCCCATCAATTCTCTTCCCTGGAAACTTCACAACATTGATCATCAACTGTGTCATTTTTTGGCTCTGAAACATCTTCCTCTACATTAACTGCTGCAGTACATAATAAATGATACCATGTTTTGCCTGGTGAATCTTCTGGAGCTCATTGTTGAGCATGTCTCTCAGAAACATGTTGTGCATAAAACATTTGACAAACAGCTTCTGAAGTAGAAGAATTTATAACCTCCCGTCTGCTTTACACGCACACACTCAATGGGAAAACACTTGGCCTTGTTACAGTTGCATCTGGATTTTCTCAGTTTCTTTTGCATTTACAGAGCATCACCCCCTTCACATAGCTGTAGATCATATTCTCCCATGAGATAATGTCAGCCTGGGTGTTTAGGCACCTACTTTGATGGGAATTTGACCTGGATTTAACCCACTACACACCTCATCAACAACATATTCATACCTTGTGTGTAACCCACTAATATGAATTTGGTAAAGAAGTACTTTAAATGAAATGTCAATAAAAATGTTCAAAAATTTCTAAAACATCATTGAAAGATGTTGAATCTTGATTTAGAATCTATGATTTAGCCTGATTAAGTGGGTGACTTGGGTCCAGCTGGCCTGCAACAATACTGAGCTTTGGTACTAAAGACAAAAATATCAACCATGCCCAATTTTCTATAACAGAAAGTGAAAAAAAAAAATTAGCAGCATTCATCATCACATGTGTGTGGTTGGACCAAAAGATGATTGCAACATGTTGGCTTCTATGCTCATGAGAACTTGCACAGTCTCTGCAGTGCACAGAAGACCACACTCGAAGCCCCAACCCAAAAGCTCTGCTCTTCCATATCGATTATTTCCATAAAATGTTATTATGGAGCTAATTGTGCTCCTGTACTTCAGATCAGATTGCCAGTGTATGAAAGTCAATAAAATGTGGTATTTGTGGGCTTGAGGATAAATCCACTTCAACCTAAATGATCTAACAGCCCCCTCACTTATTAACTCGACTGTATGGCGTTCGCGATTGAAATTTCAGCATGATTTGTGTGAACATTGCAAAACCTTCTGGCTGAGAAATGATTGATTTTACCCCCATAGCAAAGGCGTGTGAGAGTCTCTTTAAGCCAAATGTGCACAGAGTAATGGTTATGGTTACAGCACAAGTAGTTAATGCTCACTTAACTGAGCTTGATAAAAGTAGATAAAAGTGTCGATTACTAGAAGTATTATTGGAAAGGCAGCATGCAGGCGTAAGTGGATAAAAAGATAAAAAGTTTTAATCCCTAAGAACCATTATCTACCTGATTAACAGCAAAAGTCCTTCACAAACTCAGAGAAGAATTTTACAACATCCTTGGGTGAAAAGAGGGTTTGTGTTGGTGTATGGGGAGCCAGCTGTGCAGCGTGTCGCTCTGATGAAGATATTGCTCGGTAAACAGTTCCAGCCTCCTCCTGGAGCTCGGGATTGTTGCAGTAAAATGGCACAGAGAATGTGAGCTGTGCGCGCCCCAGCTGAGAGCCACTGCTATCAGATGTAGGGCGCAAACCGCAGAGTGCGGGACCATGTGGGGCAGACCACCCATGAGTGTGCCTCCCCCATTTTCCCCCGGCTGCAGCTGGAAGAGACACAATGCTGGAGCATGGGAACCGAGCGCCAGTCATCAGCCGTGGAGCTGGTCCTCAAACTGGGGATATTTTTGGTTTAGTAAATGAGTACAGTCTCACTCGGCTTTCAGTACATACACAGGTTTTTTAGGCCTTCCTTCTTTCTAATGCAGCTCTGAGCCTTTATTTGTTTAAGAAACGTCCTCTGAGAGCTTCAGACATGTGTGGTTGAAACTGTTGCTCGCTGGAGTCAGATGGAGAATGTATTTTTAGAGTTTTGTTAATTTTGAGGCTAAGATCAATGTCCAAGTTAAAGGAGCAAAATAGGTTTTAATTCTTATATTTAGTAGAATTTGACTAAAAGCAAAATCTCTGCTTCACATCTGAAACCTTTGATAGAAAATCTGCTAGACGTTACTCAGCCTGACTGTGTTGTTCATTTCAAAAGTATATTTCATCCACCAGTAAAACTTGACCACCAGTTGTCAGTGTGATCATAAACTCCATCATCCTCAGTATTAAAAAAGAAGACTTTTGTTAAAAATGTTGAAACCCAAAGCCGAACCATTCGACTGTGATGTTTAGGTTAAGTAACCCCCTGGGTTAATAAACTAAACAAAGGTAAACCATGCAAAATGGCCGCAATGAAAGCCAGGCTAAGTAAACGAAGCAGAGTTTACAAGATACAAGGGGTTGGGGCTGCATGCGTGAAACTTTAATGTGAAACAGGTGATGAATGTGTTTTTACTCTAATAAAGAGGCTCCGAGGGAGAATCCTGGTGAAGAAAAGATTATTGAAAATCACATTACAAACCCATGTGTAGGGATGTTTAACGCACTTGGTTGCAGCCTGTCGGTATGTTTCACCACGATTGATATTACAGCAATAGCCTGTAGATGCTATCAATACCGTATCATTTGATCTAACATCATGGCTTTGGTATAAGTCTGGGATCAGTTTGGTGGATTATATGATGCTGGGTCACTAAATTGTTCGGTAAGTCCTAGCCAGGTATTTAAAGTGTTAAGTTAAACTGACTAAACACAAATTCTGGCAGCCACCCTTGATAAAAGCCTGTAGCTCATGGTTTTCACCCTTGCTTGATTTATATCTTATCTGAGAGATTATCCGCAGAGTCTTCTGAGAGTTTGTCTTCACTTTAGGTGAGTTATTGCATTCAGGTTTTACCCTTTTTCATTTTCAGTCGGGGGAACAAACAGTGTGCGTGGAGCAACTCCAGAGAAAATATGAACCCCAAGAACAACAAAAGGGTTCTTTTTAACTTCTTCAAACCACATCTCCCAATAAAAGCTGAACAAACATACCCTGCCACTTGCGAGCGGCTGCTGTCCAGCGAGTTTCACAGAAAAAGGGCTCGCTTTCAAAAGGGGTGGAGAGGGGGGCTTATGGGACTAATGAAAACTTCACCTTAACTGAAATAATAAAAAGCACACCACCCAAACACTGGCGATTTGTTCCTCTCTGTTGTGTTTTCTCTGTGCCTCGTCATTCTAGCCGCTTTAAGCACATTTAAAACATTTCGTTTTGTGCTTGTGTTTTGTGGCCTGTTGATTCTTTAAGGGGGGAATAATGTGATGCAGATTTCAAAGATGTCAAATGTGCGATGGACTGCAGTAAACCGCATTGTTATTGCACGTCTACAACAAGACCTGATGGCTGCAAGGGGGAGCAGGCTGAAGCCCGTGACCAAAAATGGGGACATCTATCCCCTGAGCTCCTCCTGGGGAAGACAAAGCGGGTTTAGCGGTGGTATGAAAAGAGAGTGGCCTGTGAATGGTTACTGTTCAATTTGTATTTGGTTCCCCGCTGGTCGCAGAGCTGAGATCAGAGCTGAAAGTGAAAACACATGGCGAGGGTCAGCAGGATCAGAGGACCACCACACACACGGCAGAGAGAAGGAAAAAGGCAATGGGAACTTGTGTGAAGAAATGGATTGAATAAACAGAGTCTGCGATCGCCTGCACCCTATTATCCTATAATTTACACTGCATGGGAGCTTGGAAACGCAGGCTGTTAAAGGCAACCATTGGTTTCCACTGAAAAGTGGCATTCCACGCCTCATGCCAATCAAAAGGCCAGGCATTATAGTCCGAGACAAGTTTTGAATTCTTTCAGGCCTAATGTGTTTATTTTAAATATCCCAGGGAAATTATTACATCAGCGGCAAGCAATGTCTTCAGAAACTGCCGCCTCTTTGAAGTTTCCAGCAGCAAAACATACATTTAATTACATAATAACTTTGAAAATTGTATTTGTACAATCGATAGTGAGGATTAAATGTGGAAGTATGAGATTGGACTGAAAAGAAAAAAACTGGCCATACTATGACAAAACAAACTTCAGAGGCAGGAAAGGCCAAGAAAACAACTAGAGATGAAGAATTAGACCGTTGGTTTGGCGCAGAGCTCAGCATCAGCCACCCCCTCCTTGGTCCTGATGAATGTCAGCTCACTTCTTCCACCTCGTTTTAATTACTACTCCGTGCACTCTGTCCCCTCCAATCTTGCACGGAGCGAGCGCCAGTGAGCTCAACAGTAGTGAAAACATTTCTCAAATCTCTTGAAAGATGTCCTATATATTTCCAGAGGGATCCTGCTGCCAATTACTCGTGCACATCAAAGCCTTTTTCACTCCAAATGTGAGAGAGGGAGCAGTCGCTCATCTGCTAACCAACAGCCAGACGAGGAGAGCTTGTTATCAGGGCACAGGATGCTTCATAAAGCAGCGGGATGAATAGTGTGGATGTGACATCAGTGTAGCTCTCGTGGTTTAATTACATGGAGTGTTAGAAAGCATTGCATTACGTGGCAAAACGTTGTCGTAAAGCATCATGAGAGACCTGGATGAAAAGGAAAAGAAGGAAAAAGATTATTCTGGTACTGACTGCATTCAGTAAAATGTAAGGAAGTCCATGGCATATCTTTTTCATTTCTTTTCAGATCCCCACCCATTTCCCCCTATGGATCTGGGACTGGCGGCTAATTGGAGTCAGTGTTGTCCCATTTGAGAACGGAGCAGATTACTTTGGTCTCTCATCTGTTTGGTTTGATGGGCATTGGCGGAGGTTATCCAGCCTTTGAATCTCTCTGCTTATTTATCCAACAGCTGGGCAAATACCCACAGCCCTTCTGCATTAGGGCTCATTTTTAAACATTTAGAAAAGACAGGGCCCAGTGTTTATGCCTCCATCTTCCTTCACATCTGCACTTAATATTATTTTGCAGACTTTACGCAGAACAAGGGCTCGATCCTTTGTTATGACAGGAAGATATTTTGAACTTTTTGAGGATTAATACTGTTTGCTTTCCTGCTCACTCCCTTCAAAACAGCTCCAGGGATCCAATAGGTTAAAGCTGAAATCCGTAACTGAATTTGGCGAGCCCAGTGGATGGGATATTGTTTTCAATTCATCTGCCACTTACATTACTCAGCTGGGATACATTGTCTCTTTTATCAATCCTTCTTTCCCTCATTTTCTCTCCATCACAGTTTTATTTTCCAGCTCGTATTCAGTGGAAATACGCAGTGTTCCTAATATGAGCACATTCAGTCTCAATCCATAACTGTAATGAAATCTGCTTAGTCTTTGTCTTGTAATATGATCAATTTGTTTTTATATTGTTCAATACACCATAATGACATAGATGTGTATTTTCTCTTACTAGTTTCTGTGCTCAGTAAAAATGTAATTATTACAGTGATGTCAAACTTTCTACTAACTTACTTGCTAGTTTCTGCCAGGAACTACTTTCTAGGCATGTCTTTAAACTGTAAATTAAGACGATTAGTGATGCAGGGTGATCAGCAAACCAAGAGCTTGATCATATAGGCTGGTGCGCTTCAGTTCTGAGCTACTGTGGTTACTGCAGATTTCCTGAATGTCTCTGCCAAGTGCCACTGAACCAGGCACTGGAATGCTTGTGTGGTGGGATTGCTGTATATGTCTGATTAGGAAGTGAAAACACAGTGTTGAATTGCCTGCTCACTGTCACAAATGTTAGCACCAGCGTATGTCATGCATGTGCGAAATATATTTCATTCTGCTTTTTGGTGGAATAACAAACCAAACTTTTAATGAGCCAATCTTTTCTAAAATAAATACATTTTTTTTCCAAAACAAGTGATTTTATGTCTTCATGGCAACAAATCAATGATCTGTCAGTAATTTAAATATTTAACAATGACTGCCAAATGAAATTCTCCCCCAAACCAGTGTATACTTAAAGCCAATCCAATCAATATTCTCATATTAACAGTGGATCAAATGGCTATGTGTTACCCCTGAGATATGTCCCTGACAGCCAACACTGACATGCAAAGTTTAAAGGAGAGTGACTTAATCAGACTTAAATGACAAATCAATTTGAATGTAGTTTCCCATCTGCTTGACATCTAAATAAGCCACTGACATGCCAAGTGGACAAACAAATCAGTAAATTCAGGTAAAGCTCCCATTCTTTCTGGTCATTGTTGCTGTGCAATTGATATAATTTAGATGAGATATCAACAGGGAAATCAATTATGAGTTTTAATTAGACTTTCTAGCATGCATGTTATGCCTTAGGTATTGGCATTATGGCATTCGAGCTTAATCATACAGAATTTTATCCACTTATTTTCACACTTTGCATCATAATAAAGCCACATTTCCCAGAGGAAAGTGGTGTTGTCACCCAGACTCACAGCCTGGTCATCTAAACCAACCATTTTATTTCTTGATCATGAGATGCAGCAGCAGTGGTGGTTGGGGTTAAATTCCTCATCTCAGTTTGTCTCACAGTACATGGGATATACTGTAGAATCTAAGACAGTATTTGTGGTTTCCATAACATTTTGGTTTGTTACTGTAACCCCAGGAACTGGGTGCTCAGAGGTTGTATTTTCTTACATTATGAATGATGGTCTGCAGTCAGTGGGTATGTTGGTGTTTCTGCCTGGTGCCTCTCAGGCAGGAGCACCAACAAGCCCAAAATGATTGGCAACAGACTAAATTGCCTCTGGTGGGAGATGTACAAGTCTTGATGTAACCTAGTGTTGTTCCAGATTCAAAGATGCCTGGCTTTTCTGGGTCAGTTTTCTTGATGGGGTGTTTCAACACATGGCGACGTAGATTTGCATCCCATTTTGGTCTGTGGCAAGTGGTGGACTTTGACTCTTTCAACAGGAACCAATCAAACAGATTCTTGAGGATGTATTCTGTTTGATATGATTGATTCAAAACATTGTTTAGCTGGAAAAGTGAACTGGGCAATTATCAGTTTTTACTGAACTTTTATTCTTTGGTTTAATGAGCAGGGCTGGCTCCCATTTTGAGGTCACACACGCTTAACACAAAAATTTTGAATTATTCTGTGGGGAAGAGAGACTCTTTTTCTGGGAAGAATAGTGAAGTCAGCGAAAGCTCTTGGCCGGAGCAATCATGGATGCTGCAGCTCCAAATCTGCTCAGATAGACTGAGACCAATTTAAATTGATATTTTGACAAATCCGGGGACTAGAACAATGCAATACACATTTGGGTGTAAATGTACTTACATTAAACAGATTGCAGCACTAATGGAATAAGCAAAGAAAAAACAAGAGATTACTTAATTGTCAAGATATAGTAAAAAGACCTTTACTTTGCATTATTGCAAAGTTGAATCTATTTCAAAAGATGTCTGAGGGAGAAACTACATAGTTGTAGATTGAAAGACAGAGAATACATCTTGTCTTTATTATTAAAACAGCATAAAATAGACTATTTGTTATTTGTATTATTGGACTTTTTGTTATTACTGTGTTTGTTATTATCTGGATGTCAGTTTTATGATCCTCGAAGTGTTGATATGCAAAACCAAATTTCTTGTCTAGTATCATCCCTTGGGCCTGAATGTTGCTATTTGCTATGAAGTCTGATATATTACTTTTTTAATGTGATATGACAGTTTTGAGTTGTCTTATGAGTGCAACTTTGAGCAGCATATTCTGTACGCAAGATCATGAGATCACGTGCGCTGAGAATCCATCTCGGTCAAGCTTTAAGTTGTGTGCCTGTGGCCAAACATCAGTTGGTTTGACCAGTCTGCTGTGTATGAAGACCTGCTTACAGCTATTTGTGTGGATTAGGTTGCATCCACTAAGGATGTGCATATTCAAAAAATAGATGATCCATTTATGGCTGGTAAAAACACGACAGTTTTTAGCAACTGTCAGTCAAACACATGCAGATAGATAGATAGATAGATAGATAGATAGATAGATAGATAGATAGATAGATAGATAGATCTGTCTGTGTTTGCAGAGTATTTCAATGCAGCATAAAAATAATTTATAGGGCGCATTTTAAATTCATGGTGATAGAAATGTGCTGCTTATTTACACGAGACTGAGACACAGATGCCTTCTTTATATATGATGTAAGGACAGTTTAAGTTGTGAGTGTGTGTGCAAAATCAATTTTATGATTCCAATCACACCGAAAAAAGACAACAATGCCGTCCCCCGCCGTCTACAGTCAGTTTATCTACTTAAATGCGTGAATGATGGTGTCTCATGTTGGCCACTGCATATGCATGTGTGTGGTTTTATATGTGTGTTTATGTGTGTGTTTGTGCAAGAGCAGACACAGGGAGAGGAGGACAGACACGCAGCGAGGGAAGTGTACTGTAAACTTGCCACAAGTGATTTAGAAAGTCATATTTTTCTTGCAGTTGACCGGCAACATGTGGTGTTCATAGACAGCACATGAGGCAGGACATAATGGATGCTTTTAGGATAGCTTTGTCGAGAGTGGTTCTTTCTGTCCCTTTAAAAGTTAAAAACACACACATGCACAAAACATTTCCTTAACCATAATTCAGACGGACCACCAGCTAAGTCTAAGGAGAGTGCAGACTATGCTTGGTATTTAAGTGCACCAATCTTCTGCTCGCGTTATGAATTATAGCGTCTGTCAAAGAATGAAGGAGAGGAATAGAGAAAACTTCTCCACCCATCGTAATGAGCATCATCCCCCACTTTTTCTAACCATAATTGGATGGGACTGTCAGATGAGCATGTGCAGAAAGAGATTGATCATATTTAACATTTTACTGGTGAACTACGTGGAAGGAAAAAAGAGGGAAAAAATGACGAATTTCCTTTTCTGACAACAAAATGCTCTGAACATTTGATGTTGGTTTGTTGACATGTAGTAGGACTGAGAATCCACTCTGTGAAGTTTTGATTCATTTGCTGTTTGTTTCCACGCATCCAACTGACACTGTCCCTTCCCTCTCTTTGAATGTGGCATACTATGCCTCCATAGGCTGCTGCAAAGCTGCAGTCGATTACTTTTGATCGTGTTTTATACTATCTGCTTGTTGCACTTGGTTACATTTGATGAATTTAGTATTTGTACCAACTTGTGAGGCAAACACCAGGCAGCTGATAAACATTACTGCTGGTTAACTTTGTGCTCCACAACACTCATTTCCTATTTGTTTTCATATTTCTACTCATGACATTGAACCATTAAGCATCATAAAATATAGGTCTTAAAGCAATTCCAACTGCGATGCAGTGCAATTTACTCATTACGTGTGCAGGGCCTACTTGCCAGTGTGTGTGTGTGTGTAGCATTTATACGCTTTATAGTGGTTTCTGCCTGTGGTTGTGTGTAGCAGGAGTGTATTAATGACCAGACAGTCCCAGGTATAGAATGGGATGAACCAACAGAGGTCTGAATAGATTTGATGCTTAGTGACCATCCTTTGAGCTATATGCTAAAATCAGCATGTTAACAGGCCCACAGTGACCATACTTATATGCTGATAACTATCAAAGTTATTACAATTTATCCTGAGAGGGACTTGAATGTCTGTACAGACGTTTGTGGCAGTCTATTCAATAGTTGTTGATATATTTCACTTAAAGCCACAAACGTCAAACTTAAGGTGGCAGTAGAGGAAATGTCAGAGGATCGCCAAAGTCACTAGGCTTTGTCCTCAGGAGACCATGAACATCTGGACAAAATTTCATGGCAATCCATCAGTTTGTTGTCGAGAGTCCTCGGGTGACTATATAAGCCAAGCTGAGCACCCCAGAGAGGTAAATTTGCCTCCTACTCCAGCCTGCTTGTCATGATCTGATGAAACAAACTGCTAGGATCAAATCTTCAAAAGTAAGGACCAATGCCTTGACTTGCTCTTCATATTCACATTCATACACTAAAATAGAAGACCTAATATATTCCTGGAGTGTGAGAGAAGTTCGCCTACTCAACAAGAAAGCTACACTGTAAATTATTGGAAATTACTAAATACTAAGTACTACACTCTAAATCCCCAGCGGTTACGTCCTTGTTCCTCATTGCTTCCTCATTGTTTTAAGTCAGAACCAAAGTGGTGAACTGACTGACCAACTATCCCTCGATCCATTCTGCAAGAATGACTAAAAAGCCAAAATAATGATAGCAGAAGCATGACGCAGATGCAGATTTCACCATATACTGTAGGGCCCAAGGAATCAACCAATGATCTGATGAGCACGAGAATGATGTGAATCATGTGCTGTGGCCTTTGCAGTCACCATATCTCATCAGTTGAAGCCCAACAGGAGATCTTGCAGCAAAATGACGCTCTCCACCAACACCATCAAAATATCAGATGAGGAAATGTCTTTTGGAAGAACAGTGTTCATGACACTTGTAAAATAAAGAAAGTTGAAGGAGCATTAAAGTCACTTGCAGTGATTCTTCACTTGGATACCTCACTGTATGTCACAATGTGCCAAAGTCACATTTAAAGTAAAGTTCAGTAAATTGAATCCATTCCACTGTTTACATTACATCATGAAAATCTCCTCACATTTGAAAAAAATGACATTTTTAAAGATTACTGTTGTTTATTTGTCCAATTGCAATCAGCATGGAATTACTCATTTGACAACTTTTTGGATGATTTCACATAAAGTCAAATGAAGAAAATACCGAATTATTTCCCAGCCGTCATAGTTGATCTGCATTTTACCTCTTTCCTGACAACTAATGGGGCCTGAGTTCCTCCATTCATCCGAATAATGCACATCATTTCCTGTGAGCCCCAAAAAAGCACAAGAACAATTAATTAATGCCACATATTGTAGCTGATCCAGGTTCAAAAATGTGTAAACGATAAATCAGTCCTGCTATAGGTCGTATATTGTATAAGGCATGGGAAAGCTGTAGCGCTGTTGGTGGGGTCTCTGACTTAGCCAACTCCCTGCCAAATTTGCTGCCGTGCGTACTATTAATATCATGCAGGTTTCATGCTGCTACATGCTCTTGCCGTGCACATGCTCTATGTAATGGGAAAAACCACAACTTAAGACCACTAACAGTGGGGTATAATTTTTCTAAATTGTTCTAAAAGCCACATAATGTTAAATGCTTGTATAAATCCAACCCGAACCAGACTCTGAGGGTATTTTAGCACAGCCCTGGGCCTAATTATTATCTATCATCCAGTGAGTGGGAAACCCCTGGGCCACCACCCGCATTGAATACAGCAAGAGTCATTTGCACAGAAACAGGTTGTCTCGTCCTAATGAGAGGTGGGTGGATGGAGGGTGACAGACTTGCTTGGCCTATGTGTACGCGGCCCACTGCACCCAAACTAAAGAGGGGATGGTGGTCTCTGCCATCAGCAGACATTAGGCTCCAGTGGGGAGAATAAGCCGGCTGTGTCAGGTGTCAGTGGACACTCAGCGACTGTGGAGGTCAGTACGCAGACAACCATCGCTGGTTAGATCCCTACTTATCGGAGGACAAGGCCTCCATGGTCAGTGAATCAGCCCAAAGAGCTGCCCTAATCCAATTAGAGATGATTTTGTTTGTATTTGTGTGTGTATGTGTGCATCTGTCTCTTTATTTTTGTAAGCTGCAAATCCCTTGTGGACCAAAGGCTGTTGTTTGATTTTTAAAACAATCAAAGGGGTTTAAACTATTCTCCTTGTTTCAGCTCGCGCTACAAGATGCAACGACGGCACATTTCACAGCTAAACAGGAAAATAACAAAAGCCCTTGTGTACACCGACCCGAGCACCGTGAGGTCCGATACAATTTTTTCCCAAACTGTGTCTTTGTCAACATTGTGTTGGTGACACAGTAAGCAAAAAGGCCCGCCAGATTTCCTTGTGTGTTCCTCTCATCAGATAACAACCTCAGTACCCTGAATGTTTCTGAATGAAGGCCCAGATGTGCGCCATATGCAGATTTGTCGTCGCGGAGGGTGGGAAACACGCTGAAGTGAGTGACTGCTGGTGGAGGAAATTCACATACATGGAAACACATCTTTTCTGGCGTGGCGATTCCTGAAATGGCTAATTAGGCGACGGCAGCTGGCAGAGGAGAAACCTGGCAGCAGGGGTGGCCATACATACTCGAGCAGTTCAGTGGGTTTTAAGGATCGCCTTGGTTTCGGTTTCTGCGGATTCCACAGGCCTCCCTGGAGAAAAGTCACTTGTTGGTGTCTGAGGTGCGAGAGATCAACATGTGAAGGATGCTAAAAGAAGAGTTTGGGGTTTTTTTCTGGTAATAAACAGTCGTTAATCAGTTTTAATTCAGTTGGTTTTAGTGCCTAATTAGTGTCATTTTTAGTGCCTAATTTTAACCAATCAAATATATTTCACACGCGAAAACAGTATAAGATTTTCTGTGCCACCTGTTTCGAAATACTTTGAATGTTGACAAGCCAGGGTAATGGTTCCCAGTCTGATGAAAGCCACCTCTGGAGCTCAGGCCATGTCAGATTTATCTCTTTAAGACATTTAAACAGTCTGACTTGTGTAGACGATTCATATATTTTTAAGCTTGGGAGCAGGAAAATATATTCATTCGTCTACCAGACTTTGCGATATATTTGCTGCAGAGTGACACTGTATGATCAGGCCAAACTCCGGATTCAAGCTTGTCATTCAAAGCATTTTTTTAACTGAAAGGCCTCACCCCAGCTTTGTACCTCCTTATCCTGTTCAAGACAACAAAGCCACACAACACAGCCGAGCTCATTTTCTGTAGAACTCCCTATTGTAATTTGAAACATACTCGAGAAACCCCTCTACAACCCTACGGCTTCCCTCCACACCCATTGTCAAACGCAGCGAGACAATTAAGACCACATTAGATCTTTTCAAGTACTTGTAATTTCATAAGAGAGGGCTTTTTTTCATCCTTTTCCCCCTTTTTGAAAATGAAATGGGGGAAACCCACAGTTCCTCAAGAGCCACTTGGAAAAGATGGGAAACAGATATTAACCCTGTGAGTGATGGTTCTCCAAGAGGCCTCCTCACTCAAAGCCCCCCCATACCGCCGGCACCTCTGCTGTGGGACCACACACACACACACACACACACACAGACACACACAGACACCTGCACCCTTTGAGATGTACACACACACACACACACACACACACACACACACAGGCATGTACACACTCTCAAATCTAGAGCCCTATATTCAGAATGAGTGACACACTCCCCATTCACTTGTCTATTTTAAGAAGAAACTGCAGTAGATCTTGACTGATTTCCTGTCTTATATTACTGAAGATGTAAGCTACAAGTATAATTACATCCATTAATGAAAAATGGTCATGTTTTTGTTAAAATAATTGAACACACTCTGTGTACTTCGTGTATTTGATTCATTTTCCTTGGCTTCTCATGAGCTTTAACTTACCCCATGTTGAGTAACCTGGGCCTCTCCATTTGGCCCCATTCCACCATGTGAAATGTAAATGATGTATTGTCCTAATTAGATGAAAAAATATGAGTAATCCTCCCAGCATGCACCACTTCTGAGGGGGTTTATTATTGTAGCCAAAGGTGCTACTCTGTTTTATTTACTTTGATCCTGCATATTTCGGACTCTTTGGTAATCAGAGGTAGAAAGTCATTACGTTGTTATCACAACTGCAGCCGTGGCAGCCAAAGCTTGACACAAGACGTTAACCCGTCTGTAATGGAGAGGCCTTCGCTTGCTCAGCGGCTTGGCCCACACGGCCCGCTGCCTCGGAGGAACATACATCAGAGGGCAAGGACTTCATTACGACACGCCCCTGAAATGAGACCAGCACCAGCAGAGGTGTGGAGAGCGGCTGCTGGGGGACCCGAGGGGAAAGGGGGAGCAGGCTGGCCGGCCTTTAAGGACTGAGCCCCGAAAATCAAAAGAGGAATGAGTGATGGGTGCGATTTGAAACCCACTCCTCCTCTCTCGGCCTGTGCAGTAATCACCACTTTAAATCAATGTGTTTAAAAGAAATATGCCCAGGGAAATCTGAGCAACAGATTTCATTAGGAGCCCTCCTAAATGAATGGAAAGTCGCTCAGCTTTGTTTGTTTTTCTCAGTGCATTCTGTCACCCCGCTTTCCTTCCCCTCCTCCCCCCTTTTAAGAGTGGCATTGCGTGAGTGGCAGCCATTTCACCTTGACCCGTCTGATTGACCGCGGTGATGGCAGCGAAAAAATCCCTCACCAGTGTGAAACGTTGCCATGGTTTCGACTGAGCAGAGACCCCTGGTTGCGGGTAACAGGGACTGTGGGGATTTTTTTCTTTTCACCCCTCCCCTCTGCACCGTTCCTCTCTTCCGTGGCTCCATGCCACAGCCATGTGGGGCTGCATCATGTCTGCCGGCCTTCTCACACGATCCCGGCACTATTGCGTGCAGAGGCTGCACTGAGAGCATAGCATTTTCACCCCACTACCTTACGCATGAGTAGGCTTGGGAGGGGCTGAGTGATCAAGGGAGGGAAGAGGAGTGGAGGGGGGAGGAGGGATGATGATGTAGATTGATGGCGGAGGATGAGACACAGAACAAAGGTCATGTAACTAGGTGAATATTAGAAAAACAAGTCGAATGATTGAGAGACTGGAGGTTAAGATGAGTGAAGGAGACAGGGATCAGAAATGAGATAAGAGGGAGAGGGGAAGGGAATCTCCTGATGCATTATTCAGTTCATACACAGACAGCCGGGAGAGCACTCTCTGAGGTATTACGATCACACACACACACACACACACACACACACACCTTCCACGCAGACAGAATGAGAGAATAGTCTGAGCACTCAAGCCACAGACAAAACATTGAAAGCCTACACACACATGCTTCCTCTCTCTGTGTCTCACACAAAGGTACAACCGCTCACCCACGCACACAAACACACAAAGTGAAACACGCTTATTTACTCATTCGGTTCAATGGGAAGCACGAACTAACAGCAGATGTACACGCTTATCGAGATTTCCTGATTTTATGTTTCCAATTTCGCTTTCTCCTTCATCCAGAATTCACTGTTGCTGTATGGGACACTTTACGAATTATCATTACATATTCTAGTTAACACTGACCTCTGATCTTTTGATCAGAGGCTGATAGTAAGTCAATGATCAGATATTACTCCAGTGTCTGAGACCTTGGATGTCTGGCATGACTACACATGATTCACCAAACAGAGTGTTGGCACAAAAGATTTCTGTTTCTTTTCATTAGAATAGCTGTTGCAATGTGAACTTTCCGCACACATGCAGTTCACAGTAATACTGGTGGTGGACTTACTTTGTAATCATTTTTTAAACAGTGAGTGTATGATTTTGCACAGAAGTAAACAAAAGCAGGCTCTCACTTCTAGCTGATTTTGCCATCTGAAACAAGCACATTTAATCAGTCAGTGAACTAGCTATGCAAACATCCGTGAGTTTGGTTGAAAACAATGTCAACGGTTGAGTCGTTCTAACACGAAAACCATGTAAAAGGGGCTTAAATATGCAACAGTTACATAATTACTAAATGCACCAGATAAAAAGTCATGATCCACAGAAGACATGGAGCTACACACTTACCCTATAGTATTACATCACTGTAGGATAAAGAAACAGTAAGATGCCGCTTCTGCTTTGTTGTAACAAAGACAACGTAGCTAAATACAGAAAAACAAAAGAGTTAGATTCAATCTTGATTGTTTCTGATTTTGGTTTTTCAAGAGAAAAGCTTTGAGGATGATGACTAAACATGGAAAATGTAATGCTGCTCTGAGTAGCACTCACATAATAGCAATGCTTGATGGTAAAGTTACCCAAATCCTGCAAAAGCAGGCATAGTCACCAGTAATGTGCTCCTTGGCTTTGGAAATAACACTGTGCTAGTTTTACAAGTGTAGTGCCTGTTAGCTGTGCATGCTAACATTTGATGCTTAGGGCAGGTTACAGTACTCTGCTTCTAAGTCTAAGATAGTGAGCTGTTGCTCTGTAAAGCATTTCAGTGTCTGGGTAGGACAATTGCTTGTTACAGTAATCTAAAAATGACCATTTTCCTTAGCTCACTAATGTTCATTACCACACAGCCTGTGTGTGTGTGCGTGTTAGAGAAAGAGAGCGGGTGTTACTGAAACCCTTACATTGCTTTAATTGTCAGGGTAAATGAGACGCCATGATAGATTTGGCAGGAAGTTAGTGTGTGGTTTCTCACATGTCCTACCTTCTCTCTTTTTTCACTTCTTAAGTGTTTTTTTCCATTATTTGTACCACGTTCACCCCTTTAGAATAACATTATTATCACAAGCATGAAGAGCACCACAATTATTCACAGCCCGCTCTTTCTCAAGTTAGGAAATCGCCTTGAAAATTGGGCAGGCCTGCAGAGTGTTTTCCACTTAAGTCCCTAGTCCTGTGCTTTTGAAATGTGTGTGTGTGTATGTACGTGTGTGCAGACATGGAAACTCCACACCATGCATGCTGTCAGATCTAAGACCGTAACATAAACCAATTTTCAACAGTGTTTCTCCTTTAATCGTGTTAAGCAACAATAACAAAAAAATATTTATATAAAAGTATTCATAATTTCAGGTCCAAATGAAGTTAAAAAAATCCAGCCGGCATACGTTTTTTTGAATGATTAGATTATGAAAATCACTATATACCACTTTGCACTTTTGCAACTCACTTAATGTGGATTTACTCGCTCTGGCAATTACATAAATTACTGGTAATAGCTTTATGATTGAGAGAAGAGAGAAGAGATGATGCCTCTTATCAGATCATTTAATGGTGGACTGCACCAAAAAGGATCTCTTTAGTGTCCCTGACTTCCATATAAATAAAACTTCCAGAGGCAACTTGACCTTTACTTTCTTGGGCTTTGGGCTTGGGAACATCAACCTGAGAGTCAAAGGGCTGCATCACATATCTTAACAAGTCACATTTTTACTTTAACTGTATTAATGTTACTGTCTATTTGATTCCCTTTGGACCTGACTTTGATCTTTTTGTCTTACATTAAAAAAGTATGTCTGTGTTATAAAGCAGAACCTGCTGATGAGACCATCAGCAGTATTATCAGTAGTATTTCTCATCACCCTCCAGGACCTCAAACGCTGGACGTACTCTGGGGACAACAGCTACAAACTGAAACCTATCTGGTCACAAAAGCTTGTAGCTCTGCCTATAGAGTCTGTATTTATATGCAAAATCTCTTCATAGAGATTAAGTTTTGCTCTAATGTTGCAGTTTAATACCCCCACGATCACCCTGGTGGGAAGATTTTTGCTTAAATTGAATAATTTGGTGGATAATTTTGGGAATTTCAAAAGAAGTCCCCTTCCCAAGGCTATTTGACTCTTTAATGGTAAAGGTATGGTGCCGTAAGGTACTTTTGTGTTTTAGATTTTCTTTGTTTTTGTGGAAGTTAATTTGCTGCGATAATGGTCACTTACCCATTCATCACCCCCAGGACTTCCAGGGAAATTAAACTCAGTGTTCATCACAACCCTGCTAAACCTGACGCAAGGTGTCAAGTCAGGCCAGATTCAAACAAATTTCAAAATTTGGGGCAGATTAGATCATAGCAGTTTGGTTGGAGTTTGTGAATAGTTCACTTGGAGGCTACACTAATTTAGTTTTGCACTTCAATAAATCTGAGGATCTCAAAAGAATAATCAAAAATGAACCAAACGCATTTTGTGATTCAAATATTCTGCTCCATCATGCATTTCTACATCTCATTTCTTCTCTCCTCCACTTTAATATAAATCAAACAAATTGTGATGAATTCAAGCTGGACATTGAAGAACAGATCAGTATAATCTTCATGCTCACAAATGAAATGTTTCTTGACTTACTTCACTCAACACATGCTGACAAATCCCAAGAGTTGTAAAACAACTTCACAGAAAAACTCAGCACATGACAATGGAACAATTGACATTAATCTAAAATGGAGCTACATCCTGAGCATTATGCTTTTATGTATAAAAACTTGACTATATTGGGCAGGAAAAATAATTTTGGTGCCCTTGACTGATGAACCCTAAAGTGTTTCAGTTACTGTAATCAATAACTCCTGCCAACTCTCCCCTTTTTGGCTATATTTCATAACTTAATGCATTTCTGCAAAACCACACCACTCACACATGCAATAAACACATTCAAGATTTGGTCTTTTTGGTTTTGACTTTCCATACACACAACAAAGAGAGCCTTTTCCCCACCTAACATGTCCACAGTCTCTGCTAATAGCAGGTTGGCCTCTCATTGTTTACAGGAGGGAGTAAAGTTGTATCCCTTAACTTCTGGCACCGTATCATTTTACTTTGGATTCAAAGCAGAAATCGCCCTACAATAGGGAAATGACGTCATGCTGCATGGAGAAGAGGGTCAGCTCAAAAGCGGGGGCCACTCTGCTCTGAGAAAGTTATTTGTTGACAAACCATAAACCAGAGGAAAAAACGCAGAAATGTGTTACCCCCCAAAAAACAATGAAGCACACAGTTAATGAGTCACAGTGCTGTGAGAGCATACAGAACCCAGATGACTCTGTTTCTCTTCCATGTTCCAGCGCTTTTGCTGTGCGTTTACATCTCAGCTGCATCTGCTGTACCAAGTTTAATCAAAAGTATCTATTAAGGGATATTTAGATCAATGTTGCTGTAGAAAGGTAATTTTCCACTTTTTAAGAGTGTTTTGATGATATTCCAAACTCCCAAAAAGTCCAAATAAACAAAGGATGTTTAGTACTACCTGGGTTTCTGCTGCAGCCATGCTAGCAGCTCTGCGAAGCTGTGAACTAATTGCTAATATCCGTGCTAACATGTGGATATTTATTACAGTCAGTAACATTTGTAACAATGGGAATTAAACTGAAATTTGTATGTCTATTGATTGCACTTCCATTAAATTTGGTCCAGACATTCATGCTCTCCTCAGGATGAATCACAAGCACGTTGTAAAGTATTAAGACAAAGTGAAATTTAGAATAAAAGTTGAGAGGTCACCAAAGTTAACAAGTCATCCTTAAAGGTTTTAGGGTCAGGATCACTGGGATTCATCCTCTGGGGAACACGTATACCTATACAAAATGTCGTCACAATCTCTCCTATTCCATCTGGAACTACATCATGGTGGACCCACACTGACGACATTAATATTAACATTTGACAGCAGGACTTGCAAAACAGCCTGCTTTGTTGCTTCCTTGTGAGACAGTTTACTGTCTCACAAGTTGCCTGGATGTGTCACACCATGCACATTTTACTACAGTAACCAACTTTGGTGTCTTTTTGTTTACTCATATTTCAAACATGTGTCAATTGTTGGTCTAATGTTTTTTTTAACACCAAAACCTGAATGGACAGTGGTTTAACTGAGTCTGATTAATGTTTCGATTTATTAAAAGTCAGCAACTTAAAGTGCACTGCAAACATTTAGCCTCTTGTAAAAGCAATGCCCTTTTTTTGTGTCAGCCCTTTGCCATCAGCAAAGTTCAGCATGTTCTCGCCGAGTCTGTGTGCATCAAAGAGATGAAATGTTTCTCATCTTTGAACTGCGACCAGAGACAAGAGCTGAAATGATTATGTGAAGCAATGAAATCATTAATTGTGGTGAATGGACGTTCTCCTGCTGTGTCAATGATTTTAGAGTAATTCTGTGACACACACACACACACACACACACACACGTTTAATTTTGTAAAGGGAATTTAGGCTTTTTATTAAAAAACAGACGACCAGCCTCAGACACTGACAGACACACGCACACACGCACACACACACTCTCTCTCTTGCTCTGCTTCACTCCCTCACACACACTTCAACACACATTGTTCCTTTAGGATCTGAGCTTATTCATGAGTCTATGCCATGGTTTTCAGGTTTTTTCCTTTTGATGTGTCATTGTGTTTCTCAAGCCTTTTAGGTGGTTTTCTTCTTTTCTGAGTAACGTTTCATGAACACCCACCCCCCTCCACCTCCACCGCCCAACCCTCACCCCCCAAACACACACACACACACACACACACACACACACACACGTACACCAGTTCCCCACCACCTCCCCCTCGCCCCTAAACACCCACTTCACCTCCAGTATCCCTTTTGGCACTAATGATGCCATGTTGTGCATTTGTCTAATTTTCTGAAACATTCCTCGGCCTCCGGACTGCAAGGAGCTGCTCCAGCAGGTTCTGTACGTTACCTCGCGGCAGACTGATTCCAGATTTCTGGAGACGAATCACGATAGGTTGTGCGTGAGAAGAGCCAGCCGTTTGTTCGTTTGTTTCGAGGTTTGTTTGTCTTACTCATCCATGTGCGCTTGTGTGTGAGGCAGCAGCAGAATCCGAACAGTATGTGTATACTGTAGAAATTCCCCTGTTAATATTAGAGGATAAACACATTTCTTTGATTTCCTATTGTGTTACACATCAAGTTTGACCTATACATTGATATTTCATTGACTTATTCCCCTGTGGGTCCTGTTCAAAGTTGTGATTTTTATAGAACAATAACTTATTTTGACTCAATTTTTATTTGATGTTCCACAACATCATATTGAAAGTTTAAGGTACATTTAAGTCTGTTTTCAGACTTGCTGAACTCATTTACCTTCCTCCCACCACAGCCTGCTAACATGAATCTATAACCCACAATACTCTAATTGGTCTAAAATTATTTGCACATCACATGATCTCTAAATAGTTTCAGTTCATTGATTCACATGTTGCAGCCACAAGACTCAATACGAGCTTTGAATCCTACTATGGCTTCCTCCTGATTCCCCATGCAAGATGCATATGCAGATTGCACATGAGCTCTTGTGAAAATAAAGGCACTTGTGGTGAAGGGTCTGAAAAGTCTCCTGAAGTGGTAGACTCTGCGGCCTAATTAACATGCCATAGGTGTTAATTGGCAGCTGGCAGCAGTCAAAGCAGTAGCAGGTGAGCACCAGCGCTTGTTGAACCTAGATGCACTGAATAGCACGAGGAGTCACTGGAGGTTTATACGGCAGCGATTTGCAAATCAATGCCCACGACTGGAGGTTAATTTGGATGTTGAGAAGTCTGACATCATGTTTCCAACCTCATTCAGGAGGTTAAAGCACCATTTTCCCTTCTTTTTTCTGTTTTGTGCACTGAGACTTTGATTACGACATTTCAATCTGATCATTTTACTGCACTGATGTGTGGGAGTTCATACAATATAATTGCATTTGACTGTATAATTTGGAAAATCATTTAGTGTGGAATAGCCGTGTAATTCAATTGTAAAGCAAAAGGAAATCAGTTATTCTGAAGCAAATCACTCTTACAAACTTGATTTTCACCCACCTGCTAACATTTTAAATAGCACTTGAATGAAAGGTGTGAAAAGCCCTTATATTCTTCCCAGCATAAACTGACTGTGCAGTGAAGGGAATGCAGAGGATTAGCAGACCTCCATTAATAATGGCAGGCAATAAGAAATGCATGTGGATTATTGAAAATGCGATTGTAGTTTAGATAAGTACACACCCATCTGCTATTAAATCCATTTAAACACACATTACTGTAATGACACAAACGGAAACTGAAGCTTCCCTCTTACAGAAGCATCCAAAATCACGCTGAAGCTTATTGGATATTTATTGATTTGTAGGCATCAGGTGGATAGTCTTTTGGCTATATCCAAACTTCATGTTATTGCTTTATATATTTTAATTGCATTCATTAATTAGCAGAGCAAATACTTCAAATTAATATTGGAATAACTTATAAAATCGACCCTGCATTAAAATGCTGTGCTTAAAGGAAGTGAAGGTGGCTTAAGGATATTTTAAGGTTTGATTTATTTCAATACTTACGGATACACGTAGCACCCCCTGACGTGAACCTTGAGGTGGCTCTTTATTCGGAGTGATGTTGTATTTCAACACGCCTCCTGTCTTTATTTAATTGTTAAGAAGCTTTAAAGTTCCAGCTTCTCTCGGCGGGGAGCAGACACTTCTCAGCTCGGCCTCTCGGCCTCCTCCCTCCGCCCCTCTCGGGGGAGTTGTGGCCCACATTCACAGCCTGCCCCTGCGGACACTGAGCTATAAGAACCTGACCAGTCAATTAGGAGAGAAAACAAAAACTAGCTGCAACCAAACACAAGCATCGCGTGCAGCCCCAGCTCTGAGCCAATAAACACATCCCACACGCGCGTGACATATAGCCTGCAACCGAGATTACTTTTGACCGCTTTAGTACTTTGGATGTAACTACAACGCTTTATTATCGTTTCCATTTGACATTATTATTTCTATTTCTTAAAAATGTTGTCTTAATTATACGCATGAGTGCGACTTTATTGTCATTTTAGGCGTATTAGTCTCACGAGTTATCGCGTCCACAAACTTAAAAATAAGACGTTTTGAAGACAAAAAAAAGAACGAAAGAGTTCATGAACATTAAACTTTATACTTTAATTAGATAATTCTGACAGATGTATTTGACATATGTCTAACCTGACTTCTTTTTCTTTAATTTTCCACAACGATTTCACAAATCCACATCTTAAAGAGCCCCTTTCCTAATAGATAGATAGATAGAGATAGATGCATCCACGTTTTCATCATTTTAATGTTGCAGCAGCATATGACCATGCCCAACAAAATGAATGGACTCTTATCTTAACTGATGAACAATAAAATCACAATTTATTCGCTGATATGTTCAGTGTTTTGAGTTTGAATCTGCATTGTAACTAGTAACTAAGGTTGTAAAATAATGTAGTTGAGCACAAAGTAAAACATTTTACTCTGAGTGAACCATTGGAGTAGAAGTGAAAGGAGCATAAAATGAAGTACTCAAGTAAAGTATAAGTATGTTAATTCATACTTTGGTACAGTACTTGAATAAATGTGCTTAATTACTTTGTGCCATTTGGACTGATGTGGCTTTCCTACAAGAAACGTTCTACATTTACTTTGAAAGCTTCTCCACCATTGACCAAATCTGAACAAGTTAGTGAATATGCAAAGACGTTTTCAGAAAATTCAACATTGGACTCAAGATGTCTCCGCCTTCACTCACAGGTCCATCCTCAGTGTTTGTGCACTCGCGGTTTCAAGTTAACATCTCACACTTGAGTCAGTTGCATGCTGGACCAGGATTGGCTTTCAAACTAGCTGTGATGTCACAGAATCGTCTTGTCTCGTGCACGTGCTAAACTCGGAGTTCAGGTGAGCACGGAGAGACTTTTCTGGTGTCAAAGATAACCATCGTTTATTGATTATTTAACAACAAGCAGAACAAATTTTCAGTGTTTCGGGGATAATTTTAAGGTTAATAGTTGAGTTATTAATGTTATGTAACGTAATGACATTCAGTATCTTCCAGTAATTTCTTAAACGTTTTTATTTGCGCATTTCCTCAAAGAAAACCTGTTTTCCCCCGTCACCTGATGCTCTATTTTGACTGGGCTTGTTATTTTCATGTATAATAAACGCACAAATAAACAAACAAACTCACTTCCGTTTGCCCTCCCCTCGTGGATTAATTTGGGTATGGCCCATGCAATAAAAGATTCACCCTTGCTTGAACTATTGGGGTGCTGTGTTGCCAGATATCACACGATCTCATTAAATGAAGTTTTACGTAAAAATAAATTAAAGCACACCAGTTGCTGTGTAGGTCACTTTGAACTAGAGTTACTGTCTGAGTTCAGTGCATTTGAGGAGTAAAGTAGCAATAAGAGATAAATTAAATAATACAGATACATGAAATATGCATTCATTTTTAACTTAAATGAAAAAAAGCTCTTCGAAATGAGCGCGATAATAACACTAGCCGTAGTCCCGCAGACCTGCAGCTCTGTATTTGTTCTCAAGCCTTTTGTGAGTCTTTGATCTGATGCAAAAATGTGAGTCGCTCATAGTGTGTTTGGCGGTGAAGGGAAGGGGAACAGCTTCCTTTTAGCTTTGGGGCAAAACACACTCGTCTCTTTCATCAATTAGCCTACCTCCCACCACGACTCAGCCCCACATGGAGTTTCCCCCTCAAACATATTTAGTTCAGTTCATGGGAAAACAAAACATCCATTTTTAAACAGATTTTTCATCAACGTGACTGTTCGGCATTAATATTTTACTTGTGATGGTAAAGCCAAGCAACACAGTTTAGACCAGTGAGTCAGATCTGTTCGCTTGTGAGCCTGAATAAATCTGTTCTGTCACTCTAGGTGGCGAGTTTCGTCAATTTATTAAATTGCAACATTTTTTTTTGCCAATCCTCTTGCACGGAAAGCATTGTTTCTCTTTTTTTTCCACAGGGCATTATGAATAATTAGAGGCCAAACACACAATCCTGCTTAAGGGACACCAGGAAAGACGTGCTCTGCGCTGAGGCGCTTGAGCCTAATGCCAAACTATAAACCATAAGCAGCTGTGAGCGATCAATAATTAATATATACCGGTAGCGCGTGGGCGACGTAAACTGTAGTTCCTGGGAACGGCTTATATGAGCATATTATAAGGAGTGAAGGAGGAAATACTTAGTAAAAGTATCAATACCCGAGTGAAGAGATGCTCAGTTGCAAGGCAGCGTTTAAAACGTTACGTAAGCAGAGGTATAGAAGAGGTATTGGCAAGATAAAGTATCAAAAGTACAGACTAATAACCCCTGTGAGTGATGCACTGTTCAGCATCTTGCATGCAACATTTTACTCAGCAGTTGGTCAAGCTGGAGCTATATATATATATATGTATATATATGTATATATATTCACACACACACATTTTTACTACCATGCATACCGTTGGATAATGTATAACATGCATCACATGTCCATCATATGTCTAGCCTGACACATGATACAATAAGAAACCACAGCTGGTGCAGTAGAAAGAACAATATTTCCCCCTGAATTTCACTGAACTCTAGTGTTTCAAATCTAAACCTATATGCACAGCGTTTGAAGATGTCAGGTCTTCGCATCTGATGATGACGACAGATAGGCCGATGTGGTCCCGAATGAATGGTTAAACTTTTTGGTCAAAGAGTTGTATCGATTACTTTTCTGATTTTCAAATTTAATGTCAGTAGTAGCAAGAATGTAACTAAAACGAACACATTTGCATAAAACAGACTTCAGGGTGTTTGTTTCAATTATTAATCAGCGATAATAAAAAAAAAACGTTTTTCTTAATTTTCACCCTAACTCGTGGTGCTAAAATCATATTCAGACATGCTAAAAAATCCACATGAAGTATAAAGCATAGAGGGAAAAAAAAAAAAACTACATCCTCCAGTCAGGGGGCAAGTCCAGGAAAAAGGCATCACAACTCGCTTGGCTCCAGTCACTTAAGAACTGCTAAACTCCTTCTAATCAGGCCAGTTTGCAGAGTTTGAACTGGAAAGCCTCCAGTCAGCAGGTTTACCTCAGTTGAACTAAAAGAGCTTGTGGGTCCAGTGCTGTGTGACTGCTCCACCTCTGGGCACGATTCAATAAATAATCTTAACAAAACTAACACGTGATCGCGAGATATGTCCACAGATAATAACTAAAGGCAGCAGCTAAAGTTCAGTTTCTGGTGATTTGCAGTGTTGTTAAAGTTAAACTGTGACTAAATATGACTAAATATTAATCTCTTGAGAAACACTCAGATGGCTGATATGAATTTCATAACCCCAGTGATACATCTAAGAACAATATATTATATAACTTGAAATTAAAAATGTTTACTTCACAATATAAAGGTTTAATTCAAAATTTCCCTTAATTAAGGTTTAATATATATCTTTAATTACATGGTGGGTAATCTGGAAAACACAGTGGACCGGTTTTAAGAGTTTTCATCAAGTGTCACCAGGTGTTTGCTGACAGAAGCCAGTGATGTGTCTGCTTTTCAGTCATTTGTCAGACACTTGTTTCTAATTTCTTCAAACACATAAAACGACACGCAGCAACGATCGGCTCGGTGCATTTTTTTTTCTTTGCCTCAAAAAAACGTTTTTAGAGTTTGGTAGGAGGTTAAAATAACTTGTAAAGTGAGCGTTTTTGCTGCAGGAATTCAGTGCGGGGCTTTTTCTTTTTCCTTTTGCGCGGTGTTTTCAGCTGCGTGCGCGGTGATGTTGGGCTGAAGGCTGTGACAAAGCTTAAAGGAAATTCCATTTTCCCTGTGGGAGCCCGGGGGTGCCCGCTCACAGGAGCGATCTGCTGTAGAGTTTGCGAGAAGAAACGTTCCCAAGATTTTTATCGGGTGAAATGATCCAGTCGATGCAGTCCTGGCTAACAGATGACTTCAGGCTATCTGATACGTCTCTGCAGCCAAATAGCATCGTTGCCGGCTACTCGACTGAGAAGATAAGGTGCGTTTGGGAAATGTTTGTTTCTGTGTTTAGTCAGATTTAATGACAACATAAACTTATCTTGAAAACCATAATGAATGGCCATTAGGACTACAAAGGTTTCCAAATGGTGCGCGTTCAAGGGAATATTTTAGTGTCATATCAAAATTACAACTCGAGTAAACCAATTTTCTCCACACAGGAATAAACACAGACTCAAGTGAACCGCAAAGATCAAGCTCAAGGAATATCACAAAGTGTTTTCCAAACTGCTGCAGACTTCTTGTGCAATTAAGAGCGTTTGGCTTTGAATGGTAAAGGAAATAGCTTTCCTTGCTGTTAAATGTCACCAGAAACGCGCCTGGGGCATAAAGTGACCACTTTGTTTTTGTTTTGTGTGCTTAAATCCCTCTCAGTTACAACGATTGTGATATCACAGGAGAGCACGGGCGTTTAGGTCAAACCAAAGTCTCTGTGCTGTAACGCCTCCCAGTTTTACTTTAAAAATAAAACAAATTAAATTAATCAATAATGGCTCACCTTGAGTCCAGTCTGATATTCCAAACTGTACACATCTTAAAAAAATCAAACATTGTTTTTGTGCCCATTATTTTATGTGTTCATGACATCAAAATGCCCCTTTTTGTTGTTTCCACAATAAAAACCAAATTATTTGAACTTTGACCCAAAAGTCTGTTCTCTTTTATTTTCCTCTAACCCCCATTATTATGGTTACAATGAATGTCATGAGAGCTGCAAGATTTAAGACAAAAATGCAACAAGTTGAGGAGCTAGGAAGATCTGTTTTGTGGTGGATTGAATAAAACATGATTTAAAAACGACTGAATTCAGTAGATCGGGATGAGACAGAAACGCATGTACGAATATTATTTGCTCAAAGTTGATCTTTATTTCCCTTAAGGCATCTCAGTGTTTAAAGTGTGTCCCATGTATGAACTTGCAGGACTCTCCTGTAAAACAGTCACTTTTTTTTTTTCTTCAAATCTACAACACCAAACAGTTTCTTGGTAAATTCACACACGTCTTTTTTAAGTCAGTTTTAAGTTGTAACCAACTTGGGTCACGAGTACAAAGAGTGGTGTCTGCAGGAATTCCCTCAGGTCAGAGAGAAAGCTGTGTTTTGAGGACCTTCTTAGCAGCCTTTGCCTCACTGGCCTTTGACCCCAGCCAGCCCTCTTTAGTGAAGGAGCATAATCCACCTAACATGGATTTAAACAAACAGTGTAATCCATAACACTCAGCCGTTGCACACCATCTCATTCAGGTTATGAGCCCTGCTGCCGTTATGACTGTGTTTGCTTTGAGTGGGTGATTTGTCTCACGGACTTTATTGTCCTTTGGCAGCTGGTGTGAGTTCTCACTGTAATTTCATGCGTAATTCTCCACAGTTAATGTTGAATTTAAATGGGAGCGAGCGGCCTGTATCTGTAAAGGTGATGTGATTCCCCACACACCTGTGTTTTTAACGTCAATGTGGGGGGGAAAAAAAAAGAAATGTGACTGTGAAACGTGGTGGTTTCTGTTTTTTCCCAGTGCACGGCTCTGTGTGCGCTGCTGTACAGCTGTGTTTGTGGCCCTTGCACCTCTGCCCTCGCCTGCCTCCCCGCCGCTTCAAGCCTGACTGGTCCCCTCCACCCCTCCTCCTCCTCCTGCCTTAAAAAAGTTCATCAATATTTTGGTTGACCTTTGACTTGACCCGCACAATTAAACAATGGGATTTCGGGTACACTAAATGGCCTGGCTTTGCTACAGAGGGCAGACTAATGAGAGGATGTCGTCTTTAGTTTATAGTTCAGTCTAGAAAGCAGTGGAGCGGAAAAACAACCCGACGTTCCGTTAAGCTGCCTCACGCAAACTTTCAAAGCAAGGGGCACTTGGAATCAGACCGGGCTTTCCAATGTCATTTACCTTCACTCATGTAACCCCGCCCATGCACCTTCACTCCCTCCTCCAAGTTTATCTTACTCTGATCTTTTTTTCAGATTTAGGTGTCTCTGAGCTGCATTTTCTTCTCCCAGTCCACCTCTTGTTATGTGCAAGACAAACAAACATTTTGCAGGTTTACATGAGCAGATGTAGACCAGCGCTGACAGTGTTGTGCATGCGCTGTCATAGCCTAAGCTGCATGTGTGTGTGTGAGAGAGAGAGACAAAGGCTGTTTTTGTATGTTTAGCTGTGTTGTTGATGTACTTTTCCCTCGGTCTTGCTGGAGTTGCTTTTTCAGTCGCCCAGCTGGAGTAACAACTGACTGCTGAGACGCTTTTTTTTAATTAAAAAGTCTGACAGTGGCTCACACAGGTAAAAAAAAACCCCAAACAAAACAACACTTTGTAACTAAGTACTTTTACTTAAGTAGTATAAGTCAGTTTTGAGCCAAAATCCTTTTCATTTAGATGTTCATGTAAAAATAAACTGTAGAGAACATGTAGCCTACTTGAACAGTTGAAAAAAAATAAACAATGCTGCATTATGTTATAATACTTTGCTCAAGTACTTAATATAGTTGGAGGATGAATTTGAGAGATCAAGACACATGATCTCTGTATTTATGAAATCTTGTGCAGTTCTGCACCCCTGCATTTTAAGAACAACCTATTTTTAAATGTAAAATGCATCATAATTACTATTACTACTAATAATTACTATTCATCATTAGCTGTTTTATGTTAGCTTATGTGTGCAGGTCTGTTTTTTTTTATTTTATACTTTACACTACAATACTTTACTTTTTTTTTTGCCAAAGTTAAATCTTTAATGTTAAAAAGTTTAAAAACCCATGCGATGAAACACTCTGATGGGTTTGAAGAATGAAGCTGAGCAGGCGCTGCCCTGCACTTCAGTGATTTATTAGAGCATCAGCTGTATGTTTATGTAGTATAATGGCACTGAATCTATCACTGCCATAATATTGTCACAATGGAAACATGTGTGCTGTTACTGTTATATATCTGAACGCCAGTATTACTATTACCAGAGCCCCTCCCCCTTCCCTATATAAACACACGCACACGCTTCAACCCTATGGTGCACATACACATACTGGCTCCATCTCCATTCATTGGCTCCATCTTTCGAGGAACCTCCTCCCAGAGCGACAGACTCGATATCTTTCGCTCTAATAATCCCTCACAAACGCTGCGTGTGGCTTTAGTGTCCCCGAATGCTCTACGCACGAGATGGCTCATATAGGGCTCCCCGTACGACCACGCAGACTAACAAACATACTGTACACGCACATAAACAGCAACTTAGCTGAAATATTCCTCCCCTGCAGCACTCCCCCTGCAGATCTGTTTTTACCTCCCCATAATGGCAGCTTAGCAACACCTCTGTGTTTCTCTCATTTATCCTGTGCATTTGCTCATCTTGCAAATGTGCTTGGAGGGACTTTCCTTTATTTACATCGTGATAAAAGGCCTGAAATATCACCTGATGTGTTGGACGAGTGGAAGGACAGGATGAGAAATAGCAGTGACAAAGGACTGAGATGAATGGATGTGGGAGAGGAGGACCTGCTGTCTCAAAAGCAGAGGGAGGAGAGCTGTGTCATGCACGGATGTGTGTGTGTGTGTGTGTCTTTGACATGGAAATAGACAAGCAGACACATTATAGGATTAGTGATGTCATTTGGGGCTCAGAGGAGGTTAGAAGACCTGGCTGTCTTGGTGTGAGAGGAAAGAGGGGAGCGATGACTCGGGAGTCCTCAAACCAACCCTAGAGGAGATTCACACCAGGGTAACAACAACGCTCAGAGGGGAAGTGATGGATGTCCAACAACACAGTCAACAGAGTCCTGCAGACACGAACAACAAGCTGAAAGATTCGATGGAAGGTGTGTTTGGGAAAACAAGTTAATGTGTCTTGTGTCTGACGACAGTTAGTAGTGGATGATTCGCTGGTGGCTCAGAGCTTCACTGGCACTTTGCCCAAGCAGTGAGTTCATTACCACTGAGTCAGTTACAGCAGACTGACACCCAGACCTCAACCCATACACCTCCTCTTTGGGATGCAGTCTTGTGACCTCTGATACAGGAAAAACACTCCTAAACGTGCTCTTAGGTCGTTGTTGTTCATCAGCCCCGGGGGAGCACTTTTACTTTCCACTGGGTTGCACTATTCTTGTGTGGTCAGTGTTATTGATCTCCTCATTTTGTTGAAAGGAAAGTTCGACATTTTGAGAAATACAGTCATTTGGGTTTTTTTTCCCTGGCCAAGTTCAAAAGATTTGCTCAGTTTTCGGAGCTTTGCATTTATTTATTTATAAACTGAGATTATCTTAATTTATGAATATCTATGACATCGTGAGGAATTTTCTTATTAAATTGCACCAGAAAACATCTCAAACATGTAATGGCCTGTCTAACTAAACTTTATGTACAGTGGAAATAAAAAAGGTTCAATTAGCAAATGCAGCCAAAGTAAGCAGCCAAATTGGCCCAGTGGGTATGAATGAATGAATATCCATATTTAATAAATAAATAAATAAATAAATAAATAAATAGGACCTGGACCCTGACAATTAGATATTAGCCTGAAAATGGTTCACTGAAGCAAATTATAATGCAATTTGTTGCCTATTACAGTACACTTCCAAATAAAACCACTGTTATATTGGTTGCCAAGTTGGCGAAAATGTTGTAGATCTTAAACTAATAGTTTGAACAAACAGTGAGTACACTTTAATTTTCTTGACAGGAGTTAGATGAGGAGATTAATACTCTCATGCTTGTATGCAGTGGGAAAAAAGTGTAAAAACAAACAATAATTTTACAGAAGGGTTATGTAGCAGACTATGTCTTGGATGGGACCAGTAACGTCCTGGAGTCTCTGCTTATTGGCTAGCAATTACTCAGAGCTAAAAAGTAGTCTGGCAGTAACCTCTAATTAAATAACAAATTGCCATTTTTACATTTTGGTTTTTGATTGAAATAAACAAGCCAGAGATTACAGTGTTTCAGAGATGCTGGAAGACAGATATTGTTGTGTTTGGACAGAGCTAGGCTAGTGGTTTCCTCCTGTTTCCAGTGTTTATGCTAAGCTAGGTCATCCAGCTGCCGGCGGTGAGTTCATCTTTTGTCGACTCTTGGCAATAAAGCAAATGAGCGCATATTGCAAAATCACAAACTATTCTTTTAAACAAATAGTGTCATTTTTGCACTAAAGATATTGTATGAATTAAACAAGATACAGTACAAGATACAATGTGCTACGTTGTGAGCTTCAGAGATGCTAGTGGGTGGGTTGTGTCACCTTTGGACAGAGTCAGACTAGCATTTTCCTGCACCGGCTAGCTGTTAAATGTAGCTTTATATTTACTGTATGCATATGCAAGTTGTATCAGTTTTCTCAACCGATTCTCAGCAAGAAATCAAATATGTGTATTTGCCCAATACGACAAATCCATTTTTCTGTGGTGTACATCATGTGGATGCATCAAAAAATGTGGAAAATTCACAGCAACTGAACAGCAACATAACCCACCTCAAAATAATCTCTCATAAATGAAAACATGTGCAGTCGACCGTTTAGAGGGAAAAATGATTGAGAGCCGCAATTGAAAGAGGAAGTAAAGAAGGTCAAAAAGTGATCTTTATTTTCTTAAGCATCCCTACCTCTGCTATTAGCCAGTGGTAGTTTCTTAACCTTTCTGGTCTTGAATCAAGGGCCTGCTCAGTTGAGTTTCCCCCCACCCAAATGGAATTAGACTAAAATTACAGCATGAGGTCATGGCTCCCTGGCATTGAACTCAACAACTGAGAATAAAGGGGTTAGCAAAAAAGATTTAAAACCTTTGAAGAGCACTGCTTGGTATAGAAATAATCATAAAAAAAATGTAAGTAAATTATATTTACTGAAGTATGTCAGAGCATATTAAATCCAGAAACCTCAAAGTGGGAGGACTATAGCAGGAGTTTTATGGAAGTGGCCAGTTTCGGAATTCTTGTGATATTCCCAAGGAACTAAAGATAGCAGGGCTGTAAAGTACACATAAATGCTTGTGCTCAACAAAGACATACATACATAGCGCCTTATAAGTTAAAGTTTGTTCAGATAGGTACCTAAAATATCAGATCTGTTACATTGTTTTTACAATCACGGCCGCTCGCCTTCTAATTATGTGATCCTGCAAAATGCTTGTGGTATTGCATAAAGTGCACATTGTGAGGACGGCAGCGAGCAGAGAACACCAAAGGGGGAAAAAAATCATCACTGTCCTCAAATTGGTGTAAGAAGTTTAAACGAAATTACAAACTTTACACTTGGCTAGTTATGATAGCTGCGTATGATGTTTTCTCATCGTGCTGCGTTTGGTTTTTAACATCCTTAAAGTATGGGTTCCTTTGCTTTGCTTGTGGTTCATCTTCGTCCAACAGCTTCACTTATGGGGCTTTTAAAACAAACGCCCTAAGGCATCATCTCGACCACAGCACCTTCATATGGAGTAGACTCTCTCCACACAGGGATGGAGATTTTTAAGAGGCACTGTTGGTTGTTATGGTAGGAAACAGCTATGTGTGTGTTTACTTAACTGAAAAGCGCCGTTAGTTTGGAAATCCCATCACGCTGTATCTCCTCAGCAGTAGAAATGCACGTTTTTCCTCCGCTGTGTGGAAGACTGTGACTCATCAGTTGTGTGACATGATGACTCCTGCAGTGCTGACCTACTGCTGGGTGGTAAAGAAGAGGGTTTTTATGTGGCAGTAACAACATGGCAACACGCCTACAAAAACAACAAAAACAACAACAATGCTACTGCCACTACTGGGAAACAGTCATACAATCAAGAAGACTTCAAAGCCTTACATAATTAATAGTATGGTGTGTATGTCTCAAATGTACTCACTGTGCGGTAAAATGTCCCCGTCAGCATTTTAATATTATATATCTGATGTTTTTGGCTTAATATTATTGCTGCTTTATTATGTATGTAGCATTTTACTGCTGTAGGTTCAGCTCATTTTAACTATTTGTTGATGTTTATTCTAGCTGATCAAAGATTTAAATGGTTTAATAAAAGACATATAAAGTTGCTTAAATAATCAGGTATGGTTGAATAATGTAGTCCCGTACCTGGTACTTCCACCACTGATAATAATGTATTATAATGAATCTTCATGGTGAATTTAAATGACTATTTATTATTTAGAAAGGTTTAAACAAAACTTTAGGTGGTTAATAAAAGGAATAAAATGAGACGATACAGATAGAAAACTAAATGGTAATAATCCCCATGCTAAAATGATCGAGACCAAATTATAAATTAGACTTAATGAACATGAATACGCAGACATTTCAAGTCAGATTAAAATATGAACAGAATTTAAAAATGATAAGCTCTTCAGAGTTCAGCAGCTGTAAAAACTCCTTTGAATTCAAGTTTGGTTGGTGAGACAGTTTGGAGACTTTAGTCAGGTGACCACAGCCAGAATGTACTGTGGGGCTTTGCTGACTAATGGTAATTAAAATAATTAAAAAATTGATTTTAAATGTGTAGTGGGAGCCAGCATAATGAGACTGAGTAATGTGAGCAGGCTGTTTTGGTGTTTGTTAGAGGTCTTCTGTTTATTAGGAGCACTACTCTCATAGTACACAGATACAACATGTCCCTTCAGCATGTCTGTCATGAGCTTGACTGGAAATAGCTAAATAGCAGCTGCGACATTTTGTAGTGTTTCTTTATTAATATGCAGAATCTGTTAATAGAAATCATCTCAATTTTATTCAACTTTGTAAGAATCTAACCTAAGTAAAGAATCTAAATACATTGTGCCAATGAAGAAAAAAGTAGAGGTAGAAGAAAACTACTGGAATTACTGAAAAGTGTATGTAAATTGCTGAGTCACCGTTGCAGTAAATGTCTGTTGTATAACTCAAAAGGAGCATTGTGACCTTTGACCACAGAGGAGGTTCAGATGGTTTAATCCTAAAGATTAGAGGACCTCAGGGTGTCTTAGTTTCTTGAGATACACTTGATGGAGACTGGATTCTGTTGGTTAGACACAAAAGCTAAGAGGAGTCACACACACACCTTTCTGTGGCTTTGTTCATCAAAACAGACCAGCCTGAAAATGCTATTCTATACATCAAATGTTAAATCTTTTTACTGACATCTGGACTTGTGTTGTAGCTATAAAATGCATTTCTGACACACTGGAGAGCAGCGGAAAAGAACAAGATTCGTGTATTGTAGCCTTCAAGTGAAGCATTGTCAAACTACCCCACATGAGATTGACCCTGAAATCCTGTGACAGTATAAAAATACTGTAGACTGTACTGTAAATGTGACAATATATGGATTGTATCAGGATATCCTAAATGCTTTTGTGAGTATTTCCACAGCATGTCCCAGACAGTATTTCAGCAGTTACAGCCTTCTGTATGAGCTGCATGAGCAACTTATTTGATACTTAATTTAAATTCATCTCACCACACGTTGATGCTGTAACTGTGTTTGTGTCCTTTTGTTAAATATTTTATTTTTGATGACCAATTAGTGCAGGGGCATTTATTTTACGAAAATGTATTGTCTCATAAAAGAATATGACTATATGATAATCAAAGTGCATGCTCTTTGAAGGAAATCATGCAATAACCACTAGTGGAGTCTGAGCAGGAGCAGGAGCAGGTGCAGCTTCAAAGCTGCTGCAACAATGATGTTTCCATTAATATGATTAATATGAACTACCAATAGTTTCTGTTCAGATTGAAGCCAATGGGTTTTTCTGGGTTGTTTCTTGGGAGATGGAGACATCAGTGTGTTATGTTGGGCTAATGTAGCCTTTTGTGGAAAAGGGCTTTAAACATTTTAATAACCTTTCTTCTTTTTCAAGGACCACTGTAGTTTGCAAGACAAACTTAAGTGAATCTTTAAAATATAAAACAATGCCATGTTGTGCAGTGTGCTTACAGGACTACCTGCTGTGATACTATAATATCCATGAAAAGACAAATCTGTCCATTGCAGTCTGAGCATGTGTCATCTATAATGCTGGATGGCTTAGTCTTCAGAGGACATTACACTGACTAACATTCATTTTGTGGAGACTAACCCTAACCACCACACTAATACAAAACCCTAAGCTAAGTTTTTACTCTAAAATTGAATGATTTACATTATGGGGATTTGCATTTTGTCTCCAAAAGTCAGAAAAGTCCCAATGATGTGACTGTGCAATCAGATGTATGTCCTCAAAACATTAGCAGTGCATATTGACACACACACACGCACACACAGAGGCTAAATAAAGAAGGTCAATGAGAGAATGCGAAACACAATGAACTGGGAAACATGTCAAGCGACAGTACTGGTAGTGCTGCAGGATTAGCTAAACATTAAATCACCTGCACTGGTGTATATCATAGCTGATGTTAGAAACATTCATTCTGTTGAAAGTGTTTGAAAGTGTGGGTGGTCGATCTGCACGCCACACCTCAGTCAGACTCACATCTAGCACACTTGCTTTGAACAGAGATGCTGCATGTATGCAAGCAATCATACACATGCTGCAGATTACTCACAACATGCCTCTTGTTCACTTGCGAGACATGTCATGAGTTTGCAAATTCTTTCCTATGGATGTGAATCGCCGTCGTCGTAAGTCCGTCACCATGCTCGTTCTGCTCTTTGTCTAATCTTGCACGTACAACTTTAATGACCTCAGCTGTAAAAACAAAGAGTGTACGCATGTCCTCCTCCTCCGCGCCCTGTCCTACGGCAGGTCCCTGGAGGCCGGCGTTGGCGAGGGGGAGATCGCGGGAGTTGGGTTTGGGGGAATCCAGATGCTCGGTTTGAAGGAAGCTAAATAACTTCAAGGTTCACTTGGTTAAGCGCCGTAAGACATATTTCAACACTTCCTTCAGTCTCTCCCTCTCACTCTCGCTGGGTGCGCCTCCACTGTATGTTTGTCTAAGGCAGTGTGAGAGAGTGAAAGTTTGTGTTATTCTTTAGTGCATATCAATCCTTCTACATTTATGCAGTCAAAAGTTGTCCCGTCTAAGGAAAGAATATCAGGAATCAAGTGCGTTATAGCGCCGTTTTAGAGAGGGGAGAATAAAAACAAACATGTAGCAAATGGGTGAATAGAAATGTTATTGTGAGTAAGTGTGAGTAAAGTAGTTAAATGCTTCCATTGCTCTCCCTTTCTCTCTCCTCCTGCCCCTCAGGCTCCATAAAATGGCACTGGATAGCAGGCCGTCCCTGCGGAGCATCACTAGGATAAACACACATTCATGAATGGCCTGCATTGAGCCATGGCTGGAAGGGGATGCAGGGGAATACAGGGGTCACCAGTGGACCCCTCCTACCAGCGAGAGGTCACCACACTGACCGCCCTCGTGGCAGCCCAAGACAAGAAGGATAAATTCTTTGGTAAAACCCCGTCTCCACTCCTCCACTGCTATCAACCCTTGTTCCCTCCATCACTCACTTCTTGTTGGAGAGTGAATTGATAGCCCCATGAATCCCCCTGCTCTGCTACTGAGAGACTGATTATTTGTTTAGACTGGGAAAGTCATTAAGTGTTAACGAGAGAGTATGAATCTGTCAGGCTGTTTGACTGCCAGCTCGAGCTACTCTGAACTGGAAATCAGGTAAAAACAGTGGATGCACTTTTTAGAAGCATATCCATTGCTGAAGAAAGCGTACAACAAAATGATTGCCTTGAAACAACAGGACGTTAGTGTGTTCTTGATCGTCTTTCTGAAGGCCAACATGCAAAAGCAAACCTGTCAACATGTTGTTTTCTTATTTACATGTTTTTGACTGGAAGAAACTACAGGTCAGGTTTGTCTAAGACTTGATGCCCAGGCAAAAAAAAATGTTGTATGTGTCTGCACAGTATGGACAGCAGAAGTGCCATCACACTCAGCTCAGGTCATTTGGGCTGAATCTCCTTCCTCAATTGCCTTAGAACAATGCAATAGAGCTGTATATTGATGATCTGACCTCAGAGGGGGGAATTTGTGTTGTAAAACCCTACAAATGTCATTTCATGCTATTTTTATCTGTCGCATTGGCATTCCTCTCTGGGTCTCTGGGTTTCTGGGTCGTAGCTGGCGATGATCCACAACACAAACCTTGGGTTTGATGCAGAAATCATTGTTTACACTCCGAGACGTTTGCATATAAGGACAATGCACAAATGTGCACAGGCATGATCAGGCCTCAATGCAAATGGTCACGTGACTCTGGTCCCCCTGATGATAGCTGGGCGTAACTCAGTGTACTAAGTCACAACAGTTTTAGCAAACAGATGTTACCTACTTGTTACCGGGCCATGCTGCATTCAGGAAGAGCAGACACCATCTGATCATACCTCATATCTACAAGGGGAGAACATTTACTCAAGTCCTGTATTTAAGAACAGTTTTGAAGTACTTGTACTTAAATTGGGTACTTCCATTTTGTGTTATTTTCTACTTATACTACAAAAGTTTAGACTTTTTATGACACTACTGTACTTTTAAACTTTATGGGGAACAGAAAGTTCAGTCTATTGTCTGACACTGGGAAAGAAATGAAAAAAATGATACTGGTACCAATCAGGTACTAATTTTACCACAATTCAACAGTTGTAAAAGCAGGACCTGTATTGGGTACATTTGGGTGGGAAGGTCCCACTGCTAAAAAAAAAATAAATGGACCAGCGTTTAGATGCACGGATTTATGTGTTCGCTCTGTGACATCCCAGCAGCATCCAAACAGCGCTGCATTTCACCTCCCTTCCCTCATCGGCACATGGTAACTGAATCCCCTCTGGTGACGCGCAGAGTAGTGGAAACACACTGATCTGTGTAGCATATGTGCTCACGCTGGACCGAGATCAACGTCCTGGACCCCCTACCGCCTCATTCCACCTGAGTGCAGAGTGATGGGAGAGGATGGAGAGATGGAGAAGAGGAGACCAGTGCGGCCAGTGAATCAATTACGCTACTGTAAAAACAACGAGCTACACAGGCAGGGCAGAGAAGTCACAGCTGTCAGAGTTGTTGCTACTGTCTGCATCGTGTCTGCATGCCGTTCACTTGGATTATGGGTTTGTTTGTTAGGTTTGTTTTGTGAGTTTCAGTAGTTAAACATCTCATTCGCTTCAACATCCAGCAGAGCAGCATCTCTCATTAGTGAACACATGGTGGCTTGCTTCTGGTGACGTTCAGGAAAAACACCAGGCTCTTTTCAAAGCAATTTTCCTATAAGCTGCCTCACTTTTTGTTAAAATACTCTACTCTGTTTATCTGGCACCTAATATCTTTGTTTTTAAAACAAGACCTCGATCTGTAAAGCACATTTGCTGGAAGTTTCCAAATGTATTACTTTATCATGTTTGAGTTGGCTGCACAGCCCTGTACATGAATCAGAAGAGAACAAACAGCCACTGAAGACCATCCGGGGCATCGTTTCAGAAATGTCCATGGTTAAAGAAACAAATACAGACTTTAAACAAATTTAGATATTGTTATCTTAAGCTTTACATACAGCAGACCACAATTAGTGAAGCGCTGCGTAGGTTGAGCATAAAAATATTGTTAAAGGAACACGAGAACATGTCAAAATGTTTTAGATGTTATATATAGTTAGGGTTCAAGTTGTTGTCATTCATTTTTGCTTTTTCTGTTTTGCTTAATTGAAAATAAAACAAGGAAAATACAGTAGAAAGCTGCATGCATGAGAGCCCACCGGCAACACCTAACCAAACACTGCAAATAAAAGGCCAGAGCTGACCTCTGGATTTCTTCTCACTGCATTTCATTTTACTTGTACTTAAACCAGGTGCTTTGTCTCTTAGAGAAAGACCAGAAAACTGTTATTCAGAGAGACTTAAGTCACAAAATTCGCATGGTGCCAGCCCACCCACAAATATATATATATAAAGAAGTATATATATATAGATGATTTGATATTTTACAAGTATGTTAAAATCATACGACATCATGTGACATAGAAAACATTAATTTGTCACATTTCATTGGTGGAAATATGTCACATTTTATTAACATTTCAATTAGATGAAATATAACACACATTTTAGGTTGTGTAATAAAAAAAACATCAGGATCTTTCTTCAAAACCCTTCCTACGGCTGTCAAAACTCCTAAATTGGTCATGGAATTGTTTGTTTACCTGTAATGTCGACTTTTTAAATATGAACTGAAATAAGACCAATGGTGGGCTGCAGCTGTAACCAGTGGCCACATCACCAGTATCATTAGTCAGAGTAACAGCACTGATTCCTGGTAAAACAGATATTTTGCTGTTTGGAGAACTCTGCTTGCATAATGATTGCACTGAATTACCACTATTGGATGGAGGTAATTAGTCTTGGTGTTCACATTTAAGAGTGTGTGTGCACCGAGGGTATGTGGGTGTGTAAAAGCCACTTTTCCAGCTTTGCCGTGTACGAGAGGGCAAAATGGAAGCATAAGTGAGCCACTCTAAGCATCGGAGATAAAACATGTGAACCCCCCACCTCTAACCAAAGTGATTGTAGATTCAACTGGGATACAGGAAACAAGTTCAGATTATGGAACTTCAGTAAACACACAAGATGGACCTCTTTACTACATGGTGAACTGTTGCAATTAGTGTGAGTTGAATAGGAGTGCAGCTTTTTGGTCCTGCTCAGGTATATTTAGCTAATGTTCGCAGGAGAATTGCTTTGAAATCAAACCAGTAAATTTAGCCCGTGCTAACACTGGAGTTAGGCTGGATTTCAGCAGGTCGGCTGCACCCTGCTGTGCTCTGAATATATATCCAGTTACCTGCCAGTGGAGCCACTTCACATATCCAACAGAGATCCGCTCAGAATTGGCGGACTGGCCACCCTGGAGCACAGGGGCCGCTGGAGACCCCCTGCACCAAAGTTATACTTTGATAGAGGCCCTTGAAAATGTTGTGACGGGGAACAGGAAGTGCCTACTGCCTTGGGAGGAAGTATCAAATAGAACAGCATCTTTTTTCCCACTTCGGTGAGATCTCGCCAGCGAGATGTTTTCTATATTGAGTTCTAACACTGCCAATCGAGACAAAAGGAGGCTTTCAGCACAACCTCTCTAAGATATACAGTGTTTTTACGGTTTCTTTCCTCCCTTTGAGAGAGTCAACATTGTCGTTGCACACTAGGTGTGTTTTCTTTTGTTGTTTTACCAAAACCTGTGGAGGAGAAAAGAGCAGGGAAATGGAGAAGTTAAAAAAAAAATGGCCGTCAATCTCTCAAAAATTCCCTACAGATGAGACATAAGATTGACTGCAGGCCCCAGCGAGCTGTGCATGCACACATACAGTAGATGTGGGGAAACGAACACTCAAATACTCACATATACTGTGTTTCCTGTCACTCCTTCCCCCTCTCCTCCTCCTAGTAATTGTCCTTTTTCCAGGCATTACCAAGTCATGACTCAGAGGGCAGTTGACAATTTAAAAACATGTCTTTCTAAGGGATTTTCCTCACCTCGACAATGTCATACATAACCATGCACTTTGTGATCATGAAATCAAAGCTCACATGCTTAATATGTTGCAGAGGGTCATGGTTTTGTCTTTTATGTGGCTCACATTTTGGCAAAGGCTATATCCAAGAGTTGAAGGGGGTTGTTGCCAGGGTGCACCCTAAAATCTCTGGATCTAATTGTGGGTCGATGTGTTGTTGAGCACAGAAGAAGCACGTATGTCAAATATTGAGACAGATTCGGGCAAACGTCCAACAGCGAGAAGACACAGGGACACAAAGGGGGTGGTGTTGGGGGGGGGGTACCTCGATCAGACCACTTAAATGCTCAACTCCAGCGTCTCCCTGCTCCTTTCAGATCCGAGTTATCTGCCATAGACACTTTGCGGTCGAGTCAATGAGGCGGAGAGCTGGAGAAAGAGGAGGATGGAGGGAAAGAAATATACAAACGGGGGGAATGTTCAGGGGAGGAGCGGGGGAAGGATATTTAGGGAAGGAAAAGTGAGGAGTGAATGGGCCTACATGGGTGGCTTCCAGTGTTGATGTTTTCTCTCTCTCTCTCCCTCTCCCTCTCTCTCTCTCTCCTTTTGAGTGACAAGGCCATCGTCATTGAGAAATCGATGACATAATGCAGAGGATGTGGACTGAAATTTCAAGCTCCGAGGAAGGCACCACTACCCTCCACCTCACCTCCTCCACACACACACACACACACACACACACACAAATACACGCATGAAAGAGCTCCTCGTCTATCATGGTTTACTGACTTTAAATGCATCCTACTATATTTACTGTGAGTGTGACGCTCTGTGTTGCCCGTGTAAGACTGCTGGCAGTCTGTGTTTAGAAGAGCAGGAAATGTTTGGGTTCTGCCTTGTGTCAGCTGCAGCCGTGGGTGTGGATTACCTGCGGGTGTCACGATGATGAACGGGGCTGCTGCGGGCTCGATGAAGTGTTTATGACCGAAAGGCGTTGTTGCATGTAACTGATCAAGCCTGAAGCCGGTAGTCAGGGGCAGGGCTTCTCCTGGCAGGCTGTTTCTGAACGGCAATGCGACGATGCTTAATGATGTGCGGGATGCAAACGGTCAGCGGATGTTGCGGTGACACCACGCGGCTGCTGGACTCGGGAGTCCTCGGGGTGACCGGGATTTGGGACTTTCCACTTATGACTGAATTGCCGTGGCTGTGCGCGGCTCTATTTATTGTTGTAACCTAAGTAGGAGATGTCTAGGTAACCTCTGTACTTTGTTTCAAGTGGACAGAATAATAAATTCTGCTGTAACAAATGGTTTGTTTCAAGCCGCCTGTTATTTTATCATCACATTCTGCACAAGCGTGATGGATAAGCTACGGGCCCCTGTTGTTTGTATGAGCGGATAGCATGCCAAAGCAAACACGTGCAGGGCTAAAAAAAAAAAAAAGAAGAAGTGAAAAATGCAGCGAGAGGCAGCAACATAATTCTGCAGCAGATCCCGGATCTGTGGGTTCACACCGAGGTGAGACAGGCAAGATGTAGAACAAATAAAAACACCCCCCGAAAGTCTTCAGCTAAATAAATTATGTGCAAGGACGCGTAAGCTTGCATTTCATGAAGTGGTGAAAGCTCAGTGTTTCTCCCTGGCCTGTCTGGAGCGAGGTGGCCCGCAGCCAGCGTCTTTAATTCCTCTGTCAAACAGCACTTCACGCATCTCTACAGCTGTTACTGTAACTGTAAGTCTCATCACTGCTCTGCGCTCTGGACTTTCACTATCACTCTGCCTCTGTAAGGGTGCAGCAAACGTGCTAAAACACGAGGAAAGCTTTGTTCTTGTTCTTCAAGAAAGAAAGAAAGAAAGAAAGAAAGCGAGAGAGAGAGATGTAATGGGTCAGAAAAAGAAAGAGCAAAACGATGGTATTACAAAAGGGGAGAAGCAGAATCCATCCCAAAGCCACTCTTGTGTAGCAGGTCCTTGCAATTCTGAGCAGCCTCTAATTAGGGTAGTATTCAGGGGTGGCATTAGTTCCCAAACTTTTTAATGGGGTGGAAAGCGGAGCTCCTTTTAGAGAGAGGGGATAAGTGTAGCGACTGTTCCATACGCTGAATAGCAGATGGAGAGATTCTGCACCTCCCTGGGAGGTATTCACTCTTTTTACTCCTTTTTTAAAAAAAAAAATTCTTTCCTTGTACTCACCCCCTTTTTGCAATTGCTCTCTTTTTTCTCACATTTCTCCTCTGTTTTCCATACATTTCACATCAGCACATGTTATTGATGGTTCCAGTTTAAGTAAACTGATCCACGGGATCAGAGTTGAAATTCAGTGTTTTGGCCAAATCTGATACATTTACAGTGCTGCTGATCAAGGCGAGTTGTTCCTGTAATAAACATGCTAATGAGCAGATGCACTGGGTTGGCATAAAGTTAATTCATTAATTAATTAAAGTATTTATTCATTTTGTGTTTTTTGGGATCAAATGAATGGATAAACGCATATTAATGATAAGGGTATTAAAAGTAATAGGTCACTTCAAAAATATTAAATGTATTTAAAACTTGTGTACAGACACATACAGATGTTCAGAAAACTAATCTGCTTTTAATTATATATACAAACAAATGTAATACTATATATATATATATAATATATATATAGTATTACATTTTGTTTGTCCTGTAAATGGAGATATTATCATGATAATGCTGATAGTTTATTATTATTTTAATTTATTTTAAAGAAGAATAAAAAATGTAAAATAGTTGGTTTAAACTTCACTGAGGACTCTGGTTACTGTTCATGCACCTGGGGGTTATTATTTATAAGTATTATGGGAGGCCAAACATAACATTTTACTGGATCTACTGTTTCACAAACTGTTTCAGTTTTACGATCAAGTACAGGCCTGCATTTATTATTTATTAGTGAAGGGTCCAGAAAGCGAGTTTTTATGATTTTATACATCACAGTCAAGTTATTTTCTTTTTAGCATAAAAACATTTCTTCACTGCAGGAAAAACCAGTGTTTTATTATAAACTCCCTACAATTACGGCAGGAGGCAAATAAGTGTTCATTCTAAAGTTGACAAAATGAAAGCTTCTCAAAAAAAAAGGACAATGATACAGCATTAAAATCTCTAAATCCAATTTTAAAAGTATTTTATTTATACTTTTAAAATTTCCACTTTTATTTGTCTGCTTTGTTTCACAGCCCAACACATTTTTAAACTATTATAAATCATATTTTCTATCCATAAGTTATAGTTTGAACCAAGTCCAAATGGTATAGCTATAAAGTTTATTCTGAGTAGTTTTCAATCTAAAAACACACTCGCTTTGTCAGGTGAAGGCAACAGCCGACGAGGCCAGTCTGAGACTCATTTATTCAGCAGGGCCATATAGGTGTCCAAAGGTGGGACGGATGATGACGTTTACTGGCCCTATGTTTAAAATTAAAGTAGCAAAAGTCTTTATGACTTCCTTTGAAATATAGATTACTCTCACAGCCCTCAGTGCCCCAACACATTTAGCCAAAGCCCAGTGTCTTTTATGGGCTGAGGCAGTTGTGCTTATCCCTCTCCTCATGACCTACAGTAATTCAGCAGGATAAACTGCTAATTGAGCTTCAGTCATACCTGCGGAGGCTGATGCCCACATGATCCATGACATTTCATGAAAAGACCTTTTTTTTTTAAAACTGCAGGACCTAATATCCTGCTGTTGTTAATGCTGCCCCCGTCAAAACACTAAATGCAAATTTAATTATTAGATAAAGTGTGTTCATTACAGACATTTTTAATGTGGAGGTTTTGGAAAACTTCTTCAAAGGCAGTACTTTTGAACATCGCCTTCATTTCCATTTTAAACACTCATAATGACTTTCTCAGGTCTTTATTTCAAATATTGGGCACTTAAATTGTTTGATCAGTCTGTTTGCTTATTTATTTATTGTATCAGTGCTTTTTCACATGTGATTGCTTCTTGATAATATAGGTATCACAGGAACACAATAACTAAAATGCATGATTTCATTTATTAAATATATAGGCCGAGTTTTTCTCTGGAAGGAAAATCTGAGAAACATGTACAGTGGTTCTATGCTAAGTTCCAAACAAACAGCAGCGTCTGTGGTTACTAGAGTGGCCAACAGCACAAGGAGGACCAGATAGATAGATAGATAGATAGATAGATAGATAGATAGATAGATAGATAGATAGATAGATAGATCAGTTTATTTCTCTGTTTATTTTTGCATTGCGTCTTATTGTAAACCTCCATTTCTCAGAGATGCATTAATTTTTGGCAAGACTGAGTGGTCAATATGACAGTTTACACGTTCCTAGTAAGGGCACACAGGCCTGAGAGACATAAAGGAGTGTTTGACTGTTCTTCCTGAAAACTGGTTGGCACGAGGGCAGCGTCGCCAAATGAAGATGGTAAATTATTCAAAGGCCAGGAAACGCCTGGATACGTGCAGACGTATTAGCAGTAATCACACACAAATATTAGCAACTGATATTTTAAAAAATAACCCATTATCAGAGCAATTGGGCAGAGGCAATATAGGTAAAAAGAAATGAACTCTAAGTTATGGGAGACCCACAGACAATCCCGCTGAATATCACAGGGCCGGAAACACACAGTAGAGAGATATTCGTAGAGAATATTTCAGAGAGACCAGCACCATATGTGAGGGTCGTAGTTTTCACTATTAAATATAATAGGTAATACACATATTTGGGGATTCAAACTGCATGTAATACCAGGATATTATATAGAGACCGATACCATTAAAAGACCATAAATTACAGTTCACTACACAGCACACACACGATGTTGAAGCTGAAACGGACTCTTATTGTGAAAGTACGTCCAACAACTGACCCAGGAGTTAATCAAATCTGTCTTATTGCGCGGATTCTTCTTGCGTTTCCTCTGTTTAACCTTCACTATTTGTACACAAGTCCATTTACAGTACAACTGACCTCCTTCTCTGCTGCTCTTTCTCTTTCTCTCTTCAGTGTGTGTGTTTGTGTGCGTGTGCCTGTCTGTCTCTCATTGCGTGTTACATCATCACGCAATAGCTGTCCTCCCGTGGCCTAGTGAACTGGCTCTAAGCGCTGCACCAATTTAGCCATCTACTACACACACACGTTGCCTTGAATCGGGGGAGGCAGACACACGCAGTCGGCCGAGCGCACACATCCAGTCACGGAAGCAGCGAAGGCTGTACAGTAAAGGCCACATACATGCAGAGCTCATGAAAAATGAAAGGGAAAGGGTCTGAGACGCGCAGCATCACGGTTACTCGGGTGATGCCGCCGTGGGCTTCTGCACCTGCGTCAGAATGACATTTAGGTTTGTCATTAATAAAAATAGAAATCTCTGTTTACGGGAGATCTCTGTGCGTCTGCATTCAAGTGTCTCTCTGTCTTGCTTTTGGAGCCGTTGGCTATTTGCATATTACAAATGTCATGCATTTCCCTATATGGGGCGAAAAAAGGCCAAAACAAAGGTGAGTAAACACTTAATACGGTGAGTGGATGAGGGTGGTTTTAACCTCCTCTGCATCTCTGCCCAAGAGCTCCCTGGCAACCCAGAGCCAGACCTCAGAAGCCAAACATTTCAGTTATTTATTTTTTTCTGGGGGAAAACTGTGTCAACACATAAGAGTAGATAATGAAATATTGGATGAGGAGTGTTTTCTCAAGAGCTGGCCAGCTGTCGACATCAGCACCGGTGTAATCACCGACCTGAGGCAGGCAAAAATACAGCCCCTGTCTCACCCCGCTGACACCTTCCTGTCCGCTCACCGTAATTACGAGGATGAGTGTGAGAGAGGTCAGGTGGACACGCAGGCCCCGTGTGCGCATGTTCCACAGTGTGCATCACTGATGTAAGGGGGTCTGTAACATCTGAGCAAACTGTTTGATCACCAAATACACACATTTGCATTTCTTTCTAGGCTTATAATCGCGCGTGCACGCTTTTTCCTGAAACTGAAACACTTGTCAGCGCCAAATCAAAGCCATGCAGCTGTTAACCTACAGCCTGTGTTGGATGTCTGTTAGTGTGTGAGCTGACCAATTAGCAGCACACCAACGTAAAGACCTGAGAAAGTCATAAAGGCTTCAAACTTCAGGTTTCTGGCAACACTGTTCAGCCTAATTCCTTCCGTAATATGAACCCTGGGGTAGCAGTATAGGCCCAGGAGACTCGGCGCTATTTAATAAATGTATTTCCATACAAATTACTTTTTTTGCAAAACGAAATTTATTCTTGTTGAAAAAACAAACCGTGTAAAAATATCACACTTCAATTACACAATACTTGCCAAAATGTACAATGTTTTATTACTGAAATAAACACACACTGCATATTATTATTATTATTATAAATGTATGACTTTGCTCTCTGTGTTGTTTTAATACAAAGTTCAAATCAAAACTGTAAAAAACAAAGTTTTGATTTGCCAAACTAATAAAAAACATTGATGTGTTTGACACAAATACATTATTAGCCTATTATTTTTAAACATGTGATCATTTATAACCTGTTCATTAAGTCGTTATCCTGAGACGCCCTAAAACAGTGACTGAAACGAATTACTTGATGGAAAATACAAGGAAAGTTCGTGGTCAAAAGTCTGATTCACACCCCAAAAATGAACATAAATATATCTTTTTGTTTTAAACAGCATGAATAGGCACAAATAGTGTTGCTTATGTCCATCATTCAGCTGCGTGCTATCAAACAAGCATACAAAAATAATCCTACCTTCAAAGAGGGGCGTTTTTTGTTTTTGTTGCTGTTCTTATTTTTTTTAAGTTTCTTGAAAAGTTTCTTGTTAAGACATTTAACAGCCGCTAGAGCCGCTGACCACTCTGCTCGGAAAGTTTTCAACCGGGTGTAAAACAGCTCCGGGGTGGACGGTCTGCGGCTGGCTGGCCGCTGGAGGCCCCAAAGAGGAAGGTAAGACCGGGACAACGACCGGAGAAGTCCTGGAGGGGCTCAGTGACCCTCCGATGATACTCTCTATGGAGAATGGTGACCGCTGCACTGGAGAGCTGGACTTCTGCACCGGGGCTGCAGCCTGCACGCTGGCTGAGGCCAGACTGGAGCTGAGCTGGGGATAAAACCTACTCCTGGCTAAGTCCGTGGTGGTGGGCATCAAAGACGGCGCGGGGATAATGGTTCCCGTGTGTGAATGTGAATGCCTGGAGTGCTGCTGTTGCTGCTGCTGCTGCTGCTGCTGAAAAGCAAAAAGTGCAGAGTGTGTGTGGTAGGACTGGAGCTGGATGCCGTATCCTCCGCAGCCGTACGGTCCGTACCCGTACGCAGCAGCGGCGGCGGGGATAAAGCTGTTGTGATCCCGCAGCAAGTCCTGCGCCTGCTGCCGCTTGAAGCGTTTCCTCCGCCTCAGAAAGCTCCCGTTGTCAAACATATCAGCCGACTCCGGGTCCAAGGTCCAGTAGTTGCCCTTTCCGGGGTTCCCGGGCTCCCTCGGTATCTTCACGAAGCAGTCATTGAGGGACAAGTTGTGCCTGATGGAGTTCTGCCAGGCCGGGAACTTCTCCCTGTAGTACGGGAAGCGGTTGCTGATGAAGTCGCAGATCTCGCTGAGGGTGAGCCTCTTTTTGGGACTCTGCAGGATGGCCATGGTGATTAAGGCGATGTAGGAGTATGGGGGCTTCACCAGGGTGTTCTTGCCCGCCGGCTTGTAGGTATCCCTTGAGGAGGTGGAGCTGTCCAGGCACGGAGGAGGAGAGCCGGCCAGGAGGATGCCGTCGTGCATCCGTGCCACCTCGTCCACGTAGGAACGCGTCTGGTTGTCCCCGTCCTCCCCTTCGCCGACCACGTCTATGTCGGTCTCTTCCGAAAGGATGGAGGCATCCGACATCTCTGAGCTCAGAGTCATGGCTCACACACGGCTGTGCCCTCCGACGCCAGATGAGGAAGACGATGAGATGCACAAGCTGCCCTGCCCTCCCTCTTCAAAAACTCATATGAGGAGGGGGAGAGGAGAGGAGCACGTGTCGCCGTCGGTGAGAGATGTCCCCCTGGTTTCTCGCTGTTTCCATATGTTTTCAGGATACTGGGTTTTTTTTTTATTATTTATCACCGACTAACGAACGGCCCCGTCGATGCCAGGCAGAGAAATGTGCCGGGAAACCTGCAAAAGGTCCAAACCTTGAATCACAGAGGGGGCGGATCTTCTCTCCATATTTATACCACCGCCCTGGTCACATGGGGAGGAAACGTCACCGAGGCAAATGAAAAGAGAGAGAAAAAAATAAATAACAAAAAAAAAGGTCTTTGAAAATTAACTGTGAGTGGTTTTTTAAAAAAAGTTTGGTGTGGCCTACATCCTTTTTAGTGGTCATTCATAGTGGCCTGTAGTCCGCACTAATCTGAAGCTTTTTAGTCCACCCCGGTGCTTTGCGCAAAAAATAGATGTTGGAAGATAAAAAAACATCTTTAGGAGAGTCTAATTGCTGGTATGGTCATTGCTAGGATCGAAGTGGATATTTTGACAACCGTTTTATTTATTGAGGCTTAGTTAGCCTACTTGTGTGATAGGCCTACATTAAGGCACTACAGGCATGTTTTAATTTTTAAAAATATTTATACATCAGCATTACATTAAAATATTTGGAATTTAAAAATAGGTTGCTGCTAAAATATAATTTAAAAAATAAAATAAAAAATGTGATTTTTAATATGAATGCCTTCTGTAATAGTACCGGAGACTGGTGCACCATATCCAGGCAGCTCAGTTTGCGTGATCCGGTAGTTATCTAGATTATCCGCGAGCCATTTGTAATGGAAAAGAGTCAGCTGTTAACTCGAATCAGTCACGGGTCACGCAGAGCATGCAAGCCCCACATATAAGGCCTCTGCCGTGCGTCTGGAGCATGGGGCTGTGGTGTGTGTTTGTGTGTGTGTGTGTGTGTGTAGGCGTGTGGACATTTTTAATAATCTAATTTTATTTTATGTAGTTTGGAAGATTGTGTTAATATTATCATTCATCAAGAAAAAGAAAAAAAAAATCTCAAAAGGTTTCAGGATAAAACAAAAAGTGTTCATGTGTCAAGTGAAAACTGACTAATGTGTGTAGGCCTTAAAAGCAAGATAATGTTTAATATAAAAAAAACCCCAATGGTCGAGATTATGTATTGAAATTGACTTAAAATAAAACACATGAAGCTCATTCATTATTTTTTTTATTATTCTACAGTTTTGATTATTTAGGCTTTACAGTCTTTTTATATTAGTAACTTAAAATGAGTAGAGAGGGGAGATGGGTAAGAGAGTGAATATAGATTATGTTTCGTTGTGATTGTATCGACCATCTCTCTGCCGTTCAGCTTTCCACATGTGTCTGTTGCTGATGTGTAGGACTGAAACTGATTTTTGTTGCTGGTTTCCAAGTTTTTTGTCAGGTATAAAACAAGACGTTTTGCAAAAATTTGGCAAAAACAAGTCAAATACAGCACGTCGCAATTACTGAAATGTCTCCATCTGCCTGGTTTAATCAAATCATTAAAGAGAAAAAACTTCCTCACACTTATCTGCATTTTACTTCTTTATAACTTTTTGTTATAAAAATATACAAAGCCAGATTTTATAAATGCAGATGACCTACAAGGCATTAAGACTCCTAATGAAAATCTATAATCCGCATACGGTAGTTTATCCTAACTTTATTTCAAACTCAGATGTACTCAGGGACTGTGTGGTCCCTGTGCAACTTTTCAGAGCTTCCCATTGGACCAGCGCCATCTAGCGGCGAACTTGTCTCACCATTTAAACGCTAACAACAACTTTTTGCAGTTGTTGATGTCACAATCAGAAATTAAGTGCCAACTTACCTTAAACTGACCCCACATATATTTAGTGCGAAGTGTTCATTTATCTGGCTTATCATTCGTGTATTCCCAGCCTCTAGTGGTCTCTATAAATAATAATTTATTTCTAAAGGCTACAAAATAAACGTCATTGTGCTGATATAGAAATTAACGAGGAAGATAAAAACAAACTATAATTCCTAATTAAAGCCTTTATTTGATTAGGTATTCATCATTTTCCCCTACTCCCCCCTTTGAAACTACAGTCTGCTTTTACTACATTACAAACTTTACAAAGGCCACTTTAAATCGATTATTTGTTTATAATTTTTGGATAAAATAAAATGCATTGGAAGAAAAACTCAGACACACACTCGCCGCCCACGCTTCATGAATGACTAGATTTGATAAGTTATTTAAATTAAAGCGAGCAAATAATGTAGACGAGGAGGAATGAGGCTCGTTCATGCTGAGACTGATGTTGCTTTAATCGAATCTCTTTTAACGAGCCATTGACTTTGCCGGCACTTCTGCAATAATCAATAACCAGTGCTTATTGACTGTGCGATGGTTTAAGGTGCATTTCATCAGGAATGATGGCAGGCTTAAACACACAAGACTTAACGAAAAGGAAGCACGTCATAAACTTGCGCACATTAAATAGCTGCATGCAAGCCTCATTATTTCTCCTTCTTTTATTGTGAGAGATGAAGTGAATGAACGTTAAAGTTAATAAATCCAAAAAGGAAACGGCAAGCCCTTAATTTTACTTTTCTGATCAGGATTCAAGTGTTGTAGCATTTAAGATTACGCTTTGAGTTACTTTAATTGTTCGCTGAGTTATATAATGCCGAAATCTGATCAAAATTAGGCGAATAATGAAAAACAAATAAATATTTATGAGATAAAATCCAAGCTTATTTGTTTATGCAATGACATTATATGTAAAAATTCATGTAAAATGAATTAAATGAATGAAGTCTTTTTTTTTTTTTTGAGCCGACACTTACAACAGCAGCAGTCGCATGTGTGGTAAACCACCTCTAAAGTGTTTTTAAATTCCCCCCTCTGCGATCCGAGGGTGTTTCCGTGCCACGGGGTACCAAGAAAGCACTTAGCTGTTTAAACGCAATCCCTGCCTGCCTGCCTCTTGCTCTGACAAAACCCCTGAGTGTCACCAAAACGGTCCGTCTGAGGGAGAGAGGGGTCTGTGGAGCATGTGATTAATGTGTATCACATGCAGAAAAGGCGAGACAAAGTCCCAACAAAGATACTGTGCATGGAGTGGAGTGGAGAGGAGAGTATAGATCTGCACACATGAAGAGTATCACGACCATTAGTGTTGCTGTAAATCTAAATGGGGATATTTTTAAAAGATGCATATAATGGACAAAACATGTTGCATGTTTGTATTCTTGCTCTTAATAGTCAGGAAAATCTATATTTGTGTACTTTTTGACAGTGGGGTGGTATCCTGACATTTAGTGAACCAAACTCTCCGTTAACTGTTGAGATATTTAATGTAAATGTAGGAAAATAAATTAAAAATATTGCACTGATGAGTGTTACCTCAAATTTTCATCTTTAAAAAAAAATAACTGTGAGTACAGGGAACTCATAGGTGTATTGACAGAAATAGCTATGAAGTGATGGGTTTTGTTCTACGTGGAGCCAAGGACAAGAACACACCTATGAAACCAGTAACACAGTTGCTTTGACTGCATTAAGTGTCCCTGAGGCAGCCTCAGGACCATGATCAGTCAGGGGGGACAGAAGCCGTGTGATTATCCTGGTGGTGCACTACAGAAAAATCATACAAACACACAAAATGATAATGTTGGTATACTGACTGTTATTATTATACACTGTTTACGAATTAATATAAGTGATATTGCCTTTATGTTGTCTTTTACCTGCTGTAGTTGTTAGCCGGATTTATAATGGGTTATTATATTCTTTACACATCTGGCTAAAAAAACACGCAGATTTGTTATGCTCATTTATAAATCTATGGTTCGGATGTTTCAGTGTCTTACAGAGCACGAGGGAAAGTGATTCAGGTGCAAATAATGTTTGATTGCATATTTGTGATAAATAGTTAAACATAATTCCAAACAGAAAAGGAGAAAACTTATTGCACACTTTAATATGTTATTATTGCGGTACTGTTGTTAAGTTGGTTGTTTTGGAGTGATTGGTTTTCACAGAATATGTGAAATACCACAGAGTGCATGGTGCTGTATGTTTGTGCTCATTTAATTAATTATATCAGCTGTATGTTAAATTGTTTTTCTAATTTGGGATGCTGATGCTGTGATAACATATTTAAAGGCAACATCATAGGTTTTCATTGAGAATAAAGAAAAAAGGTCCTTTTTAGATTTACTATTTTGTGTTGTAACATCTAACATCACACAGAAAGAAAAGTCTTTACAGGTCTTTACAGGTCCTCCAGTTTCTCACCTAACAGCACCCTCAACAGACCAGAATGCAAAGCGGTCACAAGACAGGTTGGGTTTTCAGTGCAACTCACTCCTGTTGCTGCTGCTTCAATGCAACAACCTGAAAACCTTGAAACTACCTGAAAGACAAACAAACACAGCATGCTGAGATGAAATGCTCTCTCTCTCACACACATGTACGCACACACATACACATACATTCACTAAAAGCAGCACATAACCTCAAAATTACTATTGGAGTGCACTGAAACTTCCCAGAAGGCCGATCTACAGGATTAAAGATGATCTGAGGTGAATTTTCAAAGCCAGTGCGCAATCTGATATCATAGCCAGCTGTACCAAGTTCAACACACACTTACTCTTTTCACTTTTTTACCCAAACGCTTTCATTTTCCCTGTAGCAAACAGATGAGGTTAGACTGAAAAATAACAGGTAAAGGGATCACATACAACTGAAAATTGAGGACCGATGCTATGTACACATTTGGATAGGATAAACATACGTGTCTCATAGAAAGTGAAAAAAAGGATACTTTTATGGTTTTCATGCATTTGTCATGAAAACCATGACAAATGCATGATAAACCTTTGTGAGACAGGGGGTCATGGTAACTTTAAAGATGTATAAAAACAATGTGCAGCTCATCCCAAAATAAAACTTAATACGGCCTGAAAGCATTTATCTAAACATCACTGAAGCGAGTTAACAGTTTTCTTGTAAGAATACTGGAGCATTTACCAAAAATGTCTCACAATTCACCCCTCATCTCTGCACACTGGGCACCTGCTTGTGCTTCCTCGAAGGTGGAGAATCTGACAAAAGCAGTGAATTTAAATAAGGAGGCATCACTGAAAGGTGTTTACAGTGAGGCAGCTGGTTGGTGATGACTTGAATAGAGCACATGCTTGTTGCTCTGGTAGGCTAAATGTTAATTTAATCAGGCTAAATTAATAAACACGTTTCTCAATAAACTGATGCATCAATGCTCTTTGTTTTACAAGTTTCAAATTTCACAAATCTTTATGATATGTGACAGCCCTATTTAAACATGTTACTTATTACATATTGTTAATATAGATTGCTTAAAAACGAGTGAGTGGTCAAAGTGCTGCCTGCGAAGCTAAACTCAGGGCAGGAAAGAGCTCCATACGGGATTGCGCTTTTTGCCGTACGTCACTTCCTCCTTCCTCTCTCGCTTCCATCTTGCTCCCCGCATGTGTCTGCTGTTAGTTTACAGGTCAGTGAGGAGCTTTAAATACCTTCTTCCCTGCACTGTTTTCCCTCGATCCGACGGCAAGAGGTAAACGAAAGCCTTTTCTGTCTAGGTGGCTGAAGTCTGCCGCGGTTTGACGCTAACGTTACTGACGGTTTTGTGTGGCTGTGTGAGAGGCTGTGAGTGACAGGCCGTCCACTCCACTATCTCCCTGTTAGCCAAGAAGCTAACTAAAGTTAGCCTACAAGTTATTGCACAAAAGCCAAACCACACCTTATTTTTGGTGCAGTGGTTAGCGGAATTAGTTAGCAGACGCTACCTGACGGCTACCTGGTGTAACCCGTGGTGCTTCTGGCTCGTTTTATTCGTCCCACGACTGCCTGTTTTTATTTAGCTATGTTCGCTTGCTTGTCCACAGAGCACATAACATGTAAGCTAACGTTTAACCATTAGCCTTTCGCTAGCTAGTTAACCTAACTTATCAGCTTTGACTGTGGCTCTGACAGCCCCTTTCAGGCTTTATAAAGTCGACCTACCACTTTGAAATCGGCCCCGCCGCTAACCACCACACCCACAGACTCTGCTCCCCTCCTGTGCGTGTTGACATGTTTCATCGTATTAGGTTATCATTTAACACCTTATCACTTGTTTATACGTTGTTGATACGGGCAGTGTTTATCAATAGGATGTCAATTACCAATTTCCCTGGGACACAGTGTACCTTTGTGAGCTATTAGTCAATAAACACGCAGGCAATGTTTGTCTATATGTATGTCTTGCAGGATTAATAGTGTAGTGTAGTTAGAATAGAAATGGGTAAGCCTTTATGTATGGAGGTTATTCACTCAAGACCGGATAGGAAAGCGAACACATGTACATGACGTCTAAAAGGTAACATATTGTTTATAATGAAGTAGTTATGTTTATGGAGTAGGTTAGGCGCTCCCTTGCTGACAGTTATTTAATGAAATACTATATTCACATGGTTGTCAGCATGTCACAGTGTAGCTAAACCCAGTGTGTTTGTACTCCTTAAAGTCATGTTGTCAGACAGGTGTTGGATCAGATGCATGGCTGTGTAGTCGATATCAGGCCTGCAAGAGAAACCCACACTTCATTCGTAGCGTCTGTCACCATGCTAGTATTAATTTTCTCTCACCAGGTCAGATGTGTGAACTATATTGTTTGGTTTCTGGGTTGGATCGGCTCACATTGGACCACATAGAAGCCTCCAACCAACACATGCATGAACCAGATCACACCAAATGTGTGCTTTTCACTATATGCACTGACCTCGAGTGAGGCAAGTGCTTAAGAGTTCATTTATGTACAGCAAACTAGTGAAGCAGCTGAAAAGCTTGCGTTTAGCAGCTGTACCTCACAGTTAGTGCAAGGACTCCATAGTCTTGACGAGGTTAAATATACTGACTGCAGGGAGAAGTCATTAAACCATACTAGGATTCATTGCATTCATCCAGAATGTTAAGACAAAACAATAACAACTTAGAATTTACAAGTACTTTAAGAGGATTAATCTTTAATTAAGAAAAGGAATAGATAATCAATAACTGTCTTTTTATGACAGATTTTCGGTGCATTGCGGTTCCTTAGTTGTACGGCCTGTCTTGTGTCTTGGTTCCTGCTTTGTGTTGTATTTTGTTTTAGCAGCCTGCTGCAACATAACATTTGGTGAATCATCTTTAACCTTTTTTGTGAGAGAGACAATTTCCCGGTCTTTCATGAGTTAATCGCTAAATAGACTATTTTTAACGTACTTATTTTCCTCAGATGAAAGAAGCAACCATGAACCAAGAAAAACTTGCTAAACTGCAGGCACAAGTCCGCATCGGCGGGAAGGTAATTGACAAATGCATTGTCACAAATTACATGAAACTCCTGATTTTCTGCAATCTCTGCGTTTCTTCTTGGCCAGTATTGTAGAGATGACTGTTACTGGTACTTTGAGAAAATTTACATGAAGAACTGGAGGTTTTATGCAGAAAATTGTGTGTATGAACATCCTCACAGGGTAGTGCTCGCAGAAAGAAGAAGGTTGTGCACAGAACAGCAACCGCAGACGACAAGAAGCTCCAGTTCTCCTTAAAGAAACTTGGTGTCAACAATATTTCTGGTATTGAGGAGGTAAGCATGACCTTTTATCTCACCTTTATCCTGGTGCCACTTACAGTGAATCTGTGTTCCTGCTTGTTATTTTGCTAACAGTGTAAAATTTGTTCTGCCACAGGTTAACATGTTTACAAACCAAGGAACAGTCATCCACTTCAACAATCCCAAAGTGCAGGCCTCCCTCGCAGCCAACACCTTCACCATCACTGGCCATGCTGAGACCAAGCAGCTGACTGAGATGCTGCCCGGTATCCTGAACCAGCTGGGAGCCGACAGCCTGACGAGCCTCAGGAGACTCGCAGAGGCGCTGCCCAAACAGGGTCAGTAACCTATTACACTAAATAGCCAGACACTTTAAATTAAGCCAACGTCACTGTAGATCCACAGCTGCGATTTCTGTTTGGTCATATTAGTGTAAGATTTATTTGTTTCTGTCCACTTGATCATTGATCATTTCTGTTCTCACAGCTGCAGATGGAAAAGCACCGATTGCAACAGTAGAAGAGGAAGATGATGATGTTCCAGGTCAGTGCTCAAATGTCTGATTTTGCATCACACTTAACCGTCAAAATAAAAGATTACTTCAACATGTCTCAAGTGAAATTTGGTAATCTCATGTCAAAGTCTTTTTTGGAAATGCTCGTTCCCACTTGCCCATTATTGGACAAGCTTTTCTGTCTTTCTCCCAGTTAAATAGTCATAGCTGGTTTGTTTTCTTTTGGTTTGTTAAAGGGGTCATATGCAGTGGCTTCATCAGTGACTTCACATGATGGTGCAGTGCAGGGTTTTGTGTTTGAATCTCAAGTTCATTGTTTATAAGATCCAGTTTGCTTTTCTTTGTGAGCAAAATGGGCCAAACACATGAGGTTGCCATTACAATAAGCCCAGCTTTTCCCAGGACTCCTCTCTCTGTAGCTGCAGTTCTCACTAGTGTAACAAACGATTACACATGCATTCAGCAATAGGAGTATTTGAGGCCTGATGGCACAGGGTTAACAGTCACTGCCATCATGTTGTTATTGGAATTAAGTTTCCTTTTTGTTCTCCCACTGAAGGAACATGTTTACTCAGACCTTTTGGATTGTTTCCAGTTTAACCTTCGACCCCTGGAGCCAAAACTTGGAAAGGGAGATTTCTCACATTTCATGGAGTAATTGGAGCCAACTTTTTGATGCTTTACGCCATCATTTTTACAGCTGCTTTCAGTAGTTGCAAGGGCCTCACATGTTGAGCACACTTGCAGTCGATATAGGAGTGGGAAAAGATGAGCAAAGAATTGGGATCACATTACGCCTGTTATCACGTTTCAGATAAATGCACGTTTCCTGATTTGTGACCTGGCACCTCTGAGAGTCATTTAAGCCGACAGACATGCCAGTCTCCCCCGACTCAGTCAATTTACCACTGAATCTTTTGTTCTTTCAGATCTGGTGGAGAATTTTGATGAAGCGTCCAAGGATGAGGCTAACTAGAGGAAAACAGACTGCCCGGAGTGTCAAAACTTGACAGGACCATGTGGTGCACAAGATGTTTTAATGTCTGTTTCCAGAGGTGGAAAGTTAATAGTTAAAGTACCTGAGAAGATGGATAATCTGTCACCGTTTGGCTGTAACACAACACCTGGACAAAGTACTTGCATACTCTTATGTGAATTATTTTTGAGTAATTTTCTAGAATAGTACTCTAAAGTATTAAAAACCAGGGGTTGCAGTATTTTAGGTATTTTACTACTCATTCCACCTCTTCTTTTCCACCAGACTCTCCCAAATGCTTGTTGTGCTCTGTGGTCTGTATGTCCAGTTACAGTGAGAGATTGTGTGTAAAATGTGGTGTTTAAGGCTCCTGCTGTACTGTTCTGTTTCCTCCATGTTACTGAACCTTAATTCTTTGTGGCCTCGCTCAAACCACCATATCTGGAATAAACATTTGCTACTGTCAATAAATAGCCAAAAATGATGGTTTCCTTCTTCCCTCGAGTACCATTTCCACAGCTCACATACTGTAGTTTCTCCTTGAATCGGTTTGTGTGCTCACAATCTGCAATCATTTGAGTAAACCTTTATGACCGTATACCTGCAGAACTACACAGCATGTGAACTACCAAATGTGGGCATCCTTACACATTACAAATGCTTTTTTTTTTACCACACTTTTCATGTTAAACAGGTGATTTTACACATTTTTAGCATAGTTTATTAGAAAATGTACAATCGTCCTGTTTTGTGTACTTCCACTTTTAATGAAGTCTTTGGCTGCCTCTGTCTTCACATAATGTTGACATAAAATTGCTGGAATTCAATTAATTCAATGACTTGCAATTAACTAATTGTGGGAAGAAAAAAGCAGGAGGCAATAATGTTTTATAATCAGTAAAGACTGGAGATTATTTTTGTGTTTCAGGAGTATATCTTTTGGCTCTATTCCTGTGATTCTAACGTTTTATTTGATAGACTTTTTGCACCATATGGTGAGAGTTATTATAATTGTTGGGGCACAGAAAATGTATTTTTCCACTGTTGTTCCATGATTTATAAGCACAGAGTCCCCTGGCTTTGTACTCATTTATGCACACATTTGTCCTGCTCTATCTACAGGACTCAACAGTAATACGACAGTGACTGCTGAATGTAGTTTAAAAAGATCTTTTAATTAAATTACAGCTTCACTTCAATTACTATAAACAGTGGTTTGACCTTTTTGACTTGAAATCAGATAAATATCAGTACAGAGTGATGTCTGATACTGAGCTCAATACAAGTTATGTCTTGATGCACTGCTCACAGTATGGCTGGTATAAAACACAAACGCCATCATACAGTGGCAAACATTTAAACAACGGACATGCGAACGCAGTGTGAGGTCACGTCAGTGGACGTTAGTATACGGAGAAAACAAAACAAACTTACATTGATAAACAATTTTATCACATTACAGCACAAAGTCCAAATTATTCAAATAAATAAACACAGTACAACCAACACAAAGAACTTCAAGATAAACAGCTTGGCAGCATCATTAGCACACAGTCTGTACCATGTGTGCTCCAGGCTCTAACAACATATTTTTAATCCTCCCAATGTGATCTTCAGTATTAATGTGAGGCAGTTCAACTAACTGCATCAAAATTCTTTTTCTCTTAAAAACAGTTCTTTTATTATTATGGTTAATAAGTTAGCTTAGGAAACATTTGGCATGATGGGAAAAGGATGAAACAGCTGATGATGCATATAATACAATATACAATGTTAAAAGATTCAAAATCCTCTATGCTTTGTTAAAGCAATAACAGTTCTACACTGCACTGCATTTGCAACACACGGCGTGCAGTACCTGCTGGGACGTAGTGAAGAACTGAACTTCTGTCAATCAGTGTATGAACGTCAGATTTGCTTCTCCACATTCAGTGCGGAAAAGTGCAGAGTAGAATAGATTTGAAAAAGGATTCAAATTGAAATTTCACTCATCACAAACCTCCATGTGCATCTTGCTAACAACATAATGTTGACAAGATGCAATGCGGTTGAAACGTCACGTGAATGGAACAAAGTATTTCTGTTGGCCGACAGCCTGGGGCGATTTACATGATTGTCCATAGCCCAGCATGTCGCTTCGGTATGCGTTTGCCTCAAATGAAACAGTTCATTCTCTGATTCCCATCAGTAACTTCAGTAAGTGAGCCTCCATCACCTGTTGAACTAAAGAGAGAAACACAGAGTTTTTTTTATTGAACGGAGCTGTGTGTCTTGTGAAGTGAATAGTAATCAAAATGTTTACTTCCCCAGGTGATTGTCTGCAACTTCTAACAGACATTGGGCGACTGGGCAGGAAAAGTGACTGTTTTTCTGTCAACAACTCATTTCATGCTCACATCACAGCAAACCAAAATAACGCTTTGTACACAGAGGAAAACCAATTTGTCCTCTTCAGATCAGCACTTCTCACTTCTGGGTTCATCATGAGCATAAGTGGTCAGGATTGAGATTATCTGATGAGTAGTTAATAAACTATCTGCATTCTGCAAATGTAGGGAGATGTCATGTGTAGATATAACTTTGTTTCAACAGATTAAAAGTCAGTTTGATGACTCATATTAAACATATGCCAGTAGAAGTTGCTGTCGACTTAAGATAAACATTCATGTCTCAGCCTGTGTGTACCTTCGTGTTTTCCAAATGTAGACACAGACTGTGTGTTTGATTCATACATACCATTACGGTGGCCCATAGCTACAGCCATGTCCATTGCATTGAATCCAGAATCTGACTCAATGGTGGGATCAGCACCACTCTCTGGAAAACAGACAACCATGCCAATACTTTATTGTCACCAGGTCTACGCTGAACACAAATTCATTCCCCGAACACGGTTTCATTTAAAAAGTTAATCCTCACCTAACAAGATTTCAACACAGCGCACATGGTTTCCATGCACAGCATACAACAGAGGGGCTCCTCCATTCTGAAACATCAACAAATATAAGGGAACATTACAACAGGGCACACAGTGTGATGCTGCCTATTAAAACTCCCTGCACAGAATCTCATGTAAAGTTGTGCTGTCATAATCTACTTCAGTTTCAGTGCACATGTAAAAAACGCGTAGTATTCTTACCCAGTCGTATTCATTGACGTCAACACCACAGTCAATGAGCATCTTCACAATGTCAGTGTATCCCTTACTGCAGGCCAAGGACAATGCACTTTCTCTCCCTTTGGCCAGGAGGTTGGGATCAGCACCCTACAAAGGATACAAAATGTAAAAAAGTAAATAAAGTGGGCACGCTAGAATATAATAAAACTGCAAGATCTTAATAACGCACATACATTCTGGAGAAGAAACTCGACAACAGCGATTTGTCCATGTGCTGCTGCCCACATCAGGGGAGTAAAGCCTTCCTCATCTTGGAGATTGATCACAGTTTCTATTAAAAACAAAAAAAACACACTGTGATCATTTCATGCATTTTTGTCATCGTCCATCAACTAGACCAGTAGAGAAGAAATGAAGAAGAAAGTGGATTTTAGCTATTTTGACAATGAAAATAATAATGATGTCAGTTGAAGCCACAAATACCAGTGGTTATTATATGGTTTATACACTGGTTTGATGATCCAGACAGGCTGCCTACCTTGTTCAATCCTGCTGGCCAGAAACACCATTTCACCTTGGGCTGCAAGCTGATGAATGGACAAAGCTGAGGGGAAAACATGCATGTACTGATTACCCATGATTCCTACTGGAAACATGTTAGTAGAGTACATTAAAACCATTGTGATATTTGCAATTACTTACAATGCACCAAAAGAGGTGTTGAAGAAACCTCATTCCCACGGTGCTTATTGGTGAGTGTGGTGGACTGCTTGATGGGGGAGAAATGTTTGGTGGTGGATGGGGTGTAAACATGACGCACTTGTATTCCCGGGGAAGGTGAGGTCTGAATATTGCACTCAGCTGAAAGAAAAGGAAACCTTTGATAGTAAATGAGCTCACAACAAAACTAAAACTGAAGTGTAAATGACATGTCGAGTAACTATTGCTTGCGAATCACTTAAAGGGGGTTCTTACCTTTAAATAAAACAGAAGCCACCTCCAGATCGGAGTTGACCTGGTCCTGGATGTTCTTGCTGTCCTCCTCGTTGAGCGACTTTACAAATCTCGAGCAAACATTCATGTCAAAGCGGTTGGGCAGGATGAACTTGATGCCCATGGCCACATTTTGGGTGCCCGGGTCATCTCCCGTCGACTGCTCAGTCTTGATGGCACCCAAATCCGGCATCACACAGATCCCCTCCATGTCCTCAGAAACCAGGGGACACTCTGCTGTCCCATCCGACGCTGACACGGTAACGTTGTCCATCCTCTGCTCGAGCGTTCAACCGTCACACCGACGTTAAACTGAAGCCACTGCACGCCTAAAGTGAACAGACAAATCGGTATTTTCCACATAACGTACGGTGACATACGGTGACTAACATACAGTATCTAACTTTGGCTGATGACGATAATCTAAATACAGCAGGTCGTGATGCGTTATATACCGACAACTGTTTGTTAGCTAGCAGTTAGCATGCCAGCTATTGTTATCGTAACCTTACGTTCGTTACAAACACTAACTGTCTCAAATACATTTGAACTTGTAAGCAAATAAAGTTAGACGTCAAAAGGCCCATTTAAAAAATAACAACATTTCTCACTTGAAAAGTCATTGTTTTACTTGAATATCTTCATGCAGACATCCCTCCTTGTTCGGTGTTTTGATTGGAGTACGCATGCGCAATGAATTGCTTCAGAAAAGGGGGTGCATCCACTTTTAGCCTCCCTCTTTTTAGTTCCGGAACCGTTACAACTTATTCAATTACTTTTATTAACTGATTTGCCAAATGTATGATGATGACGTTTATTCTATTTGTGCCATTTGAAAACACATTACTATGGTAATATCACTGTGGTTCTGGATCATGTTGCTTTTCTGATCAAAATACTGACGCAAAATCACAGGATAACAAGAGACAGTGAAAGTAATTCAGTCTGAACACCAAATTCTGTTGACTGAAACCATATGATAAATAACTTAAATAAATATGATACATAAATAAATTGATTGATTAATTAATAATGACACAGTGTTGTATACTAGTAAATTAAACATCTCTAAGTCAGACTCAGAAAAATCCGTGTGTCACTTTCTTCATGTTTTTCACTCGCAGATAAAATATCAGCCTTTCTTTATCGCTTGGAAACTAGGGCTTTTGTACTGAATTGGCATATTTAAGCCCATAAAACATTCAGTTTTAATTTTTCCACAAACAGACGAGACATAAGTAGACCCTACTTATGGGAGCTGATCTTTGTGTTTATCACACTACACTATTGAACCACATTGTTTTACATAGTAAGGTTGTTCAGTGCTGCTTCGTTCTTTACCCTATTTAACAAGTTTAGATGCTGCTGTAGTCTTTAAAGACAGAAGATCTCACATGTTAAAATTGTGGCTGTAATATTTCATAAAAGAAAATCTGAATGCAATGGGGAGAAAGACAAACTTAGTGCATGAATGTTTTATAATATTATGCATGACAACATATTGTGGTGTCTAAATGTGGTCAAGGATATAAGAATTGTATGCTTATTAATTCAAGAGTACTCTGTGAGGTTACTGCAGTGTTAAACCTCACCATGCACCCCATTGCTTCCCAAACTGTCTACATTATAGATGCTTGCCTGAGGTTGTTGATGTTCTTTGCTCATTCTTCTCTGGCTTAAAAGATTTAGTGGTTCAATCCAGCTTTTACACTCTTGTTATTTTGACATTTGACACAGTTACAATTTTAATTTGTTTTGAGCTCTCAGTTATTTTAGTCTTGATGTCTGTGTGTCTTACAGTATGCCTTTTAAACAGACCTGATTCTTTTTGATACTCTGCTGAAGAACCAGTCACAAACCAGTGAAACAAATATTTAGATTGTATTGATCAACAGGTCATACAGTACGTAGCTATTTTCCTGCTAATTGTTGGCCCAGCCAGAACCCTGTGCCCACCTTTTCTCTCACAGTATGTGAATGGTAGTGTATCAGGTGGTAGAGGAAGGTAAAGAGGAAGGTTTCACTGAGATAAGAAAATACATATACAGCTAAATATCTGAAGTGGATATGTTCCTTTTGGCCCACAGCGAACAGCAGAGGCTCAGGTGGAAGGCTCAGGTAGAAAGACATAAAAGTAAAGAAAATGAAATAGCGGCCAGTAGATTGAAAAAAAACCTTATATGGATACGCAGGTTTACACATGACTGCAAATCACTTTCTCTGTTTTTTTGAACCAAGGCTCATTCTTACCTTTTAGTCCTCAGTGAACAGCAGCAGCTGTGTGTGTGTGTGTGTGTGTGTGTGTGTGTGTGTGTGTGTAAACTGCTGCATGTGTAGCTATCACATTTTCTGCTAATATATTATTATTAAAGTTATTTTCTTTACACATCAGAACCTTGTGCTTACATTTATGATATGTAAACTTGTTTATCCACAGTAAACAGCAACAGATCACATGGAGGATAAGATCAGCAAAGGTAGAACTGGTCTAGACAAGCAATCTTATCTAAATAATCTTTACAAGAAAAAAAGAAATGAAACTTATAATATGTAACATGTCAAAAAATGACAAGACCAGTGCTATATTTGTTGTTGAGTGGAGTCCTCACATTATCTAAAATGCTTATTAATAATTTTCAAAACCAGAGAAACTCGCTTTTCATCTGGCTTTGTGATACAACCTTTAGAGCTTGGTTGTTTTTTACAAAAAAATTTAAACTGATGATTTTGTTTCGGAGCTTAGATTATGAGAGAAACAAGCTGAGCAAATGCTACTGGTAGCTGTTGTCTTTTAGGCTCTTGAAGCTGCATAAACTATTATAACCTTCACACGTCTCCTGTACAACAGCTGTCTTGGTGGTGAGAGAGTGAAGTTTTACAGTATTCCCAGCTTTTTCAATCTTCATCTCTCTCTCTCCACATGACCAAGCTGCAATTCCTGTCCTGCCACATGCACGAGGGGTCGACAGCCTTGCCAAACGCAAAAGCTACCTGGGGTTTCACCGGCCCTGCCAGACACAAAGGACAGTCCTCAGCATTAAAGAAACATCAACACAGCTGCAGTGTGGCAACAAGGACGTGGAACACAAATTCTCAGTGCAAGACGCTACCTGGGATGTTGACAACAGACGCAAAGGCTACCTGGGGCTTTGCTTGCCCAGCCAGACGTAAAGGCCAGCCCCTAAGGGTTAAAAAAAGAGTCAACTGACCCCGTCAACATTAAAAAATAAATAAATGAATACTAGTCATAGGTGCCAGCGTAAAACCCTACCTGGGCAGTCAGCAGCCCTGCCAGATGCAAAGGCTACTTTGAGCACTGCTGTTGCTGCCAGATATACTACAGAGTGCAAAGTGTGGTGGATGAGGACCTAATTTCCCTAAGGACTGTCAGCCCATCTGTGATTCAGTCAGTCAGAATCAGTCAGAGTCACTGTCATTGGACCACCTCTGCCTCTTAGCAACAGCCTTCCCCGCGCCGCCACATGGAAGACTTGAGGCCAGAGGTTGAGGGAACTTCAGCATCTCTAGGGAAACTGAAACCCTCACAATACTCTTCAGGGAAGAGTCGTCCAATGCTCAAATGTAAACTGACTGAAACAACATCAGAGTCAGAGATGTTATCATCATCCTCATAGTAATCTGAAGAAAAAGAGTCCTCATCCTCGTCCCCTTCAGGAGCAGAAGCAACAAAGGGGCCATAAGGAAGGTAAGCAGGAGCAGCAGGTGGAGGATATGCATGAGCAGCACGAGGAGGAGAAGGAGGAGCAGCAGGTGCAGGACATGCATGAGCAGCATGAGGAGGAGAAGCAGGAGCAGCAGGTGCAGGACATACACGAGCAGCATGAGGAGGAGAAGCAGGAGCAGCAGGTGCAGGACATGCACGAGCAGCATGAGGAGGAGAAGCAGGAGCAGCAGGTGGAGGATATGCACGAGCAGCATGAAGAGGAGCAGCAGGAGCAGCAGGAACAGGCAACGCAGGAGCGGCAGGAGGAGGGAAAGCAGAAACACGAAGAGGGAAACCATAAGGATCACGGTTACGAGAAGGATGAAAAGCAGGAGCATGAAGAGGGAAATCACAAGGATCAACATTATGTCAAGGAGGAAAAGCAGGAGCAGCAGCAGGAGGAGAAGCAGGAGCCACAGGAACAGGGGAAGCAAGAGCAACAGGAGGAGCAAAACCAGGAGCAGCAAGTGGAAAAACAGGAGCAGCAGGAACAGTGTAAGTCTCACCGCAGGTCAACTTGTGTCAGGTCTGAGTTCAAACGTCACCTCGGACAAACGTCACCATTCTGTGAGACTGACGCACGTGCATGTGAGTTTGTGAGCGAGAGAGATTGTATACAGTTGATGGATGACTTAAATAGTGGGACTTAGTGGGCCTCAGACAGTCAGAAACTCTTGCAGCATCTGAGGTGTCTGTATCAAGATCAACAGGGTGTTACGCCTCTGATGCTTAGTGTGTGTGTTCACTTAAGTAAAATTAACTGCAGGGTAGATATTGTTTTATTATTGATGTAAGTTTGTGTTTAGTCTAGGAGATGTAGCTTTCATTGTACAGCAATGACAATAAACTCATCTTGACAACTTGCACTTCTCATCATCTGTACTCAAAGCAAACTCTTGGCTGTAGTTATCAAATACAGTCATACAGAGTCAGTGTCCAAACCTAGCAGTTTTAAATTGTAATCTGAAATGATTAAAAACATGACCCAAGAGCCAGCAACTGTATCACAACGTGCAGCTACCTGATTGTTATTTACCTGGTAGTGTTCAGTCCCTATACACTGATATGTTGACATGTACAGTTTTCCATAATTAAAATCACAAATGCTCATACGGCTCATACTCATATGTTGTACTCATACTGAAATTTCAGTGCTTTATAGTTAATTTGTGCATGTGAAAGGTTTTGTGTTGGTGTACAGCTGTATCCAGCATGAATAGTGAACTTGAAAGTGAAGATATTGCTCCAAGATGACAAAGATTAAACAGACACAAATTAAATGGAACAGATATATAAACAAAATAAAGTTTCAATCAGAAATGATTTGCGAATTTTAACAAATATAGCATAAAATCACCAACGTATCATTGACTGACTTCATCGCAGGCCCTGATCCAGTGTCTCTCAGTCTTTTCTGGCATGTGCTGTTGCCATTACTGTCTAAACCATGGCTGTGTAACAATCATTACTGATCTGAGATCATTGATGGGCAATTGTTCCAAATGATAATGACACATTATCCCTACAAAGTAGCTGAAGAAAGAGAAGTTCAACAGAGCAGGGAGATTTTTGATCTTGTTTAATGTTCTTTTAGATCAGTTTACCACATTAATGGCGGAGGATTTACACATTCATTCCAGCAGTGATTGTTATCATTGCTCAAAGTTCGGACACATTAATCTGATTCTATCTATTTATCTATCTATCTATCTATCTATCTATCGATCTATCTATCTATCTATCTATCTATCTATCTATCTATCTATCTATCTATCTATCTATCTATCTATCTATCTATCTATCTGTCTGTCTGTCTGTCTCTTTCTATCTCTTTCTCTCTCTTGACTTTCTTTGTTTTGATGTGACTGCTAAGACCCTTAAAAGCTGCCAAGTAGTGATTTTCCAATGGTGTGATTAGGCTTTACAGGATAAACCGAGCTCAACCCCCTGGAGTATACGACACCATTACACCATTCACTGGTCTTAAATAAAATGGTGAATTGAATTTTATGCAGCCTCACTAGATACCTCCCTGGTGTCTATACTATCTTTACTATGTGGTGCTTTATTTCAGTAATTCTGCTGTATGGTAATGCTGACTTTGTTTTGTTATAACTCAGTCATCCTTAAGCTAACTAACCTATCACTAAGCTCTCACTATACGAGGGTAACACTTTGGTTAAAGACACTCGCAGACAGAAAGCCTTCCTTGAACAATGAACTAAGTGAGCATTAAAAACTTCTCTTTGACTGGAAGGCATGTGTTGCAATATTCAAATCCCGCAATCTGAACTTAAGGACTGAATTTCTATGATTAGTGCATTTGAAAGGTCAAGAGGAGCTTTCAAGGCTCAGTATTTTCAAGTAAAAATGACCACACTGAGATTCTTAAGCTGTTATTCTTGGACTGCGTGTGGAATGTCTTCTCAGAAAAAAGAGCTGATTGAAACAGTCTGACTGCGGCTGTGCTGGGATCACACCACCAGGCACTGCAAACAGAGATGGGGATGTTTGACCTGAGGCCTCTTTGTGTGCAATTATTGTTTTCGTTTACTTGTTTTTGAGTCTCTATTGAGAAAGTCAAGGGTCCTGGCCCATCCATGTGATGGAACCAAGCCTCTGTCACATTTAGAAAGCTGCCTCGAGCTGTCTAGATCAGGATCACGTGTGACTCTGGCCTCAGGTCCCTTTATTTTGACAGCCTTCAAGTCTTTGCGCGTACAATAAATTCCACAGTGAGCAGCTTTTGCCATCTACAGGACACCTGGAGCACATGCACTGAAAACAAGATGAAAATTTATCAGATTATACCTTTGACTTTATGTGCTGTAGACATCAATTTGCAGTGCATTTTGCGATTTAATAGGAATTAAAACAGAATGATACATGTTATCTGGAAAATGTCCACATGATGGCAGCATTGTAAATGCCTTCACTTTTGCACTTAGTGATTTCCTTTTGCCAACAGATGGCACCACAGTTTAACAAGTCCTAACTTGCAGTGCTGCGAACTTGATGGGCATTGTTTCGCTCCCAAATGACCTATAATCCTCTCATTAAGCGAGACAACACTGCAAATCAGACTCAGACTGCTGACTGTGGTAAAAGTAAGGCAGCATGGTGGCATACTATCAGCTGCGACCTCATTTCAGTCATTTAATCTGTTGGTAATTATCAGTAGTGGATAAGTCTGGGAGCAGGAAGGGTGGGAAAGTCTTCCTCATGCTTCCTGTCACTGTCATATGTCTGTGTGAATGTCTCTGTGGGTTTATGGTTAGAATAAAACTGAGGAGTGAAAGATTTTTATCCAACAAGAGAGCACAAGAATGTATTTCATGGAATTTGAGCTGATATGAAGCAGCTCTGTCTTATTTCTTTAATGCAAAAGTCATTTACAGGCACGTTTTATTATTGTGAATCGATCTGTAATTACGTGAGCATATTGGACAGCGATTAGTTAATAGTTAGTTAGTTAGTTAGTTAGTTAGTTAGTTTAGCATGAGTGAAATTACATACTGGTACTGGTCTTTCACTTAAGGCTATAGCAGCAAAACCCCTGTGTGTATTAAACTGGTCAATGGTGTGACTAATGATATAACTCATTAATTAGGGGAAAGAATGTTCATATTTTTTATACTCTTACATGTGTTAAAAAATAAATATTGGTTAATATCAAAATTGATTATATTGCTGCACAGTTCACATCAGTAGTCTCACCAAAACAACTATCACTTTAGAAAGAGTAAACACAAATTGCAAGAGTGCAACTGTTCCTCTCCCAGTCAGATACGGAGAGACTTATGAGTGCTTTTATCCCTACTAGGCTTAATTACTGCTAAGCTCGCCTTCCTAGTTTGCATAAAAAAGCGATAAACTATATGCCAAAGATGGTTCAGACTGCAGCAAGTCGCTCAATAGACCAGCGCCTGTCTGCTTTTTAGACATGCTTTTAATGTATGGTCCCTCAAGACAACTCAGGACCTCTGGGACTGGTCTCTTAGTTGTTCTCTGGGTGAGGATAAAAAACCACTAGGAGGAAGCATTTAGCATATGGGGCTGAGGTCATTAATGCACCTCTAAAGAAATCTAAGCACTGACATTTTTAGCTTAGCATTCTCTTAAGCCATTTCATTTTTGTCTAACCTCTTCCTCTATGACATACTGCTCTCTCTGTTCTACCATGTGTTTTATTTCCCATGTTATTTCCTTGTATTACTGATTATTTTCACTACATTGTAGTATTTTCATCTGTTTTACTTTCATTGGATTGTGAAGCACCTTGTGTTGCATTTTTGCGTGAAAGATGCTGTATGTGTGGAGCTTTAAAGAAGTGAGCATTTGAAAGACACATGGGTATAATAAAAGTTGCATTATGGGAAAGGATCTAACATTTTTGCAGCTTGACACATTCTGCAGACTAAAAGTCAGCATTGTGGCCTCTGCTGGTCTGACTATGAGTTCCCTCACCCCTCATGTAAGTGCACCTGTGAATTGTTGAATAAACAACTCTGACAAAAGCAAACCTTATCATCTTGTAGCCCCAGTAAGTAGTGACTAAATCTGTTTACCATTGCAAATACTGAGAGAGCATAAATACACATGCAGGAGATAATAATAACACATCGTAAAGATAACAGCACATGCCCCAGAATTGTAGGAAACATACTTCTGAGCTATGTTTCGTACTATCATTATCTCTGAGTCAGACATTTCCTGAGTCAGTAACGCCACAAATGCAGTAGTGAACGAAGTACACCACTGCATAAAGTAAAGGTAGCTGTGTTTTCCAAGACAGTTATGATTAAAATTCTACAAAAAGTAAAACTACTTCTTATACTTGTACCACTGTACGTTGCTGGTTATCGTTATTCATATATACACCTTTTTTCACATTTCCTTCACGTAAATAATTGTTCTGTGTTTGTTTTCACCCTTTTTTTGCTCACTTAGTTGTCCTTATTTATAGCTGGATATCTATTCCTATATTCATTTAGGCAGTTTTCAAGGCTGTGCTTAAATACACTAAGAAAAACTTTAAACCTAAACCAAATTTGTTGTACTTACTGATTCTGATCCTAATACACTGTTTAATCTACAAACATCTAATCATATATTAGTGGAGTAGAAAACTTAAATGCAATAATGGATTAAACAGAATAAAGTTGGAATATTTAAGTAAACGACAAGTACCTTAAATTTGTACTCAAGAACCTGTGTGAACGCACAGAAAGCTACAATTGAGCCTAAGTCAAAGTGACATCTTTCCAACTTGTCTCTGATTGGAGGAAATTACAACTGACACTGATGTACTGTATAAAGTATACGACGTGAAGTACAGTAAGGCTATACAGTAAATATATTGAAACACTAAATATAGCATGAAAAGCCAATATAAGCTGACTATACAAAGGGGTACGTTTAGTGACGATATAAACGCATATCATATTATGGGAATGCTCCTGCCTCCCCGTGAGGGTTTAGTCCTGCAGGCCGGTGTGTGCGTGTGTATGTGTGTGTGTGTGTGTGTGTGTGTGTGTGTGTGCGCGCGCGCGCGCGCGCGCGCGAGGGGGGCTGGACCAGAAGAGCAGACGACTGCAGAGAGGAGAAACAACCCCGGCGACACCTGCAAACAAACTCCTAATCGACTCTCCCGGAGCGAAGAGACAGATGAAACTGAGACAAAGACACAGACAAAGAGTAATAAGACGATGAAAAGTGTCAATATGTATTGAGCGGAGGAACTCTTTAAAGAAAAACTATTTATTTCAAGATAACACGTCGTGCGATTCGAGTTCACAACAGATCGGACCGAGTGCTGCGAGCAGAGAGACGACAGCAGGTAATGGCAAGCTCATTCATCTTCAGCTGAAAACAAACAGCTTTAAATAGCTTTTAATGAAACGCACACGACACTGCGCAGAAAGGTCGTCGTGATGATTTCCATTTCTATTTTTGTTTAATCTGTCGTTTTTTTGCTTTATGGACAGATCAAATGCTGGTGCGTTCACAGGTAAAAGGTGAAAAGCGCGTGGCGACCTCACTCACAATGTTACTGATTCCAACTCTCGTGCTCTCTTCGCTCTGATGCATTTACTGACTGTATTTTACTGCAGTGGTTTCGCTGAAACCATTAGAGGTCACTTATTGTTACTGAAGGATATGTTTGAGTGCTGATAATGAGTTCACTATTTTTTTTAAAGCGTGTCTTCACTTCTTTGTGTGAGAGTCTATCGACCAGTGAAATAGCATTAAGGTTGTTTTTCATTACGTCTCAGTAAAGTCAATTGAAAAGGCTGCTGTGGTTTATTGTTTGCACCCTGAGTTAGTGACAACTTTTTTTCTATATTTGTGTTACAAATGCCATCATTAAGAAGTGAGAGAGAAAGGTTTCACACTATTTTGTCACACAAAGACCCAATGGCACGGCTGAATGAGGGTGATGCTTATTGTGGCATCTGTGTTAGTTTCATCAGTAAAACACTGCAGCCCTAAATATATCTCCTTTTACCAAAAGACAATACACATTAAAGTACAAACAGCAAATGCTGAAAGCAGTGAGGGTGCCATTTTCATACAGCCTATAAAAGATTGCAGCTTGTCATGTGAGAGGAATTAAATTATTCATTCATGCATCACCTGAAAAAATGTTCAGAATGACAGGATCAACTTGCTCACGTCTGAAAATGTTTGCATCATGTACAGTATGTAGATGTCACAATGAGCTTCCCAAATGTTTTTTGACAGCGTGCGCTCTCTTGTGTATGCGTAATCTCTTTTCTCACGCTCTGCTCTGGAGTGCATGGCCACCAGCCAGGTCAGGTTTCTTGTTCACATTGAACATGTCAGAGGATGAAGTCAGGCTGAGGACAATGACTGACACTGAATCTTGTGCAGACTAGAAAAACTGGACTTTAAGATACATCCTTACACATACTTGCTATTATTTAAGGTCATTATGGTTACTTTTGCTCCTATGTGGGTCAAAAGTTGTTCTTGACCTTTGACCTCAAGAAGCTCAAATCGAGACAGATCTTGAGCCTTCCTGGTGCATGTGTGGATTCAGATTATGTCTTTAAACCTTGTACAAACACAAGCATGTCAGAATATATTCACAGTGTTGATGTAATGGGATGCAACTGGCCAATCTAGGATGATGTTTACTCTACAATGTGACATGTACACCATCTCTGGTTCTTCTTTACAATAGTTGCACCCACTGATATGAGTAGGATTATAAACAGATAGACGCCCAGGCCTGTGGCTCTGCACTCTTCTATTGATAGGATAGCACAATATGACTGCACGCAAACGTGTTAGTGATATTATTGTTAGATAAACCCAAAGGACATCAGTATAGTGTACTACTGTATAATGTGACTGGACTTACTGTTGGGTAAGGTTGCAGCAAGATTTAACATCTACATTGTTAAATTTCACTGTGTTTAGAAAATGTCGAATTCTACTGTATTAGCATATTTGAAAAATCAAGCCTTAGTATTTTGTAAAATTATTGTAAAAGCTTTTTTTGCAAAACCTCTGTCTTTGGTCATTGTAAGTGCTGTAAGTATGAGGTTATTGTGCCCTTTTAAGAAACAGCATCCTGACCTTGGGTCTGCTGTGTCACTGTTTATTTTTATATAACAACATTTAACAAGTATTATTTGGTTTAATCAAAATTAAAAAAAATAGAGCATCCTGTCATTACTTATGATTTTAAATGTATTGACTTATGCATGAGTGTCAACGGTGAAGTAAATGGGTGTTTTCTTTTGTTTGTGGAATAATTGGTTATATTGACAGCACTGGGATTGCAGATGAATTGTTGATTAGTCTACTGACAGAAAACTGAGTTATTGTAATTTTTCAATTCAGATTTTGTCAGTTTAACAAAACTGTGGAGCATTTCAGGTCAGTCACTCTGGGATATGAGGATGTGTGATTGGCACCAAATGGTTAAGGAATAAGGAGTAATTAATATTATCACTCCTAGTTTGTCAGAAAGAGTGTCTCAGAGCTGCTGAATTAAAACCACTGTGTCTGAGTGGCTCCAGCTCATGCAGATGAGTGGCTCCAGCTCATGCAGATGAGCGTCTAGACCAAGGGCAGCTTGCAGAGCTGACACCACTGTGTAGCTTTGAAGTCATGCACTATTCACAGCTGAGAGTGAAGTCACAGTGGATCAGGTGTTTGCTGATGATACAGTTACCCTTTACCTCCGTGGCTGCATCCTGCCCGAAGAGGCGGACGCTGTGCTGTAGTTATTGTAGCTCCAGCCATTCGGGTGGTTCATCACTGTCCCCCTAAAGTTGTAAGCAGAGCAGTGTTTACATATTGTATTTCACCAGAAAGTGACACCAGGTGTTGTTGTGTTTATTGTTTAAAATCATTACCAGATAGCACCCGAGCATCTCTGTTTACCGGCTGCAGCATGTGTTTTTCTTCTTGTTTGTGGCTGTGGGAGACAACAAATGTTCACCTTTTTAGACCAAACTATTGCACAATTTATGAACAATGTCAATGAAATCAATTCAGTTAATGATTTCATGGTAAAAACAGGTGGTTATAAATCAGACTATTAAACAAGAAATAGAAAAATCTTGGTTGTTATTGTCTTGACATTTGATTAATATGACTTTTTCCTCTTCAGGCATCTGATGGATGGAGAGAAAATGGAGGTGAACAGAAGAGAGGTGCCCCTCTATGTAAGTGCCTATATGTTTTTCTCCAGTCTGAGAGTGTCTGGAGTGTTGGTGGTCTAATGGACGAGTCTATTTGGATATTTTTTTGGAGTGTGGTTGGTTGAACACATGAACTCTGAGAAGCTGCCTCCTCCTCCTCACTTTTAGACCCTATTCTGTGTTTTTTTTCTCACCAGAGTTAGATCACTCTAGTCTTTCCCTCCAGCCATCCCTTTGGTCTCTCTCTCAGTCCAGACTCTCCCTCTGTCCAGTGTGTGGTTGACTGGCAAGCCTTGTGTCGCAGGTGAAACCCAAGCCAGGAGGGTTTCAGTCCCTGGGGAAGCCAGGCCCTTACACAGCCTGCTCACCAAATGACAAGGCCCTCTGAAAGAATGGGATACCAGAATGAGAGAATATACACATTTGTTTCTTGGTGCAGTGCATCTGTGTATGAATTGTATAAATACACATTTTTCTGGAAGTGTGTTAGAGTGCCGCGTGTACAGGTGTGTTTGAATTCTTGTTTTTTTGGCAGAGTAGAACTGTGTTACTTCCATTTCTTCCATCTGTCTTCCTTTCCCCCCGTCAGTTCTCTATATCCGCCATCTCTCTCACTCTCACCCCTATTCTCCTGTGTGTGTGGAAGCCTGGGTGGGCCAGTCGCTGAAGCGTTGCCAGATTTCTGGTAAGCAGAGTGTCTGCTTGTTTTGCTGTGTCACCAGTTTCTGAGGGGGGAGGGCTCCAAAATCTTTGCCTCCACTCCCTCATAGAGGCTGATTGAGGACCAGCCTCAAACCCAGGCATGTGAATCATTATGGGCTCTAGCACTCACACATACACCTCTCCATTAAGAGGAAGTGGCGTCTCCACCCTCTAAGGTCACAGCTCACCAGGAGCAACTCTCACTGCTGAATGAGATCCAGATTTCAATGCCGGGCTTTGTGCGGGCAAGCCACGGCACACTGCTGTTATTGTAACACCCTCAGTAAAGTGTTATGGTGCACCTACACACATGCAACATAGTGTCAGGCCCATAGCAGGTACTGTTAGGCCAGATCAATGGATAAATGGCTGCATTGAATTGCAGGCAGAAAGTGTGTGAGTTCCTGTGTTTGAGGAGGTTTTATTGAGTTCCAGTGCAGGCCTTCATGCCAACGTGATTTTGTTCGTCCAGATGCATGCGTGCAAGTAAATTGATCCCTGTGCAAGAACACTGTGTGCTCATGTTGGTGAGCTGAAATTGGAGAAGATCAAATCTGGTGCGATAGAGAAATACTTTGTAAAAAATCAGAATTCAGTTTGAAATAACTCAACAACTATTAAGTTGATTGTCACTGAATTTTGTAACAACATTCAGGGTCACCAGATGATGAATCCTACTTATTTTTGCTATCTCATAACTTGTCCTTTATTGTAACCAATTGATTTTACATAAAGATGGACAACTGGTCCAAAACATGACATTTTGTATAGACACTCCACAGAGGATGAATTTTAATGACTTTGGTGATCCCCTACATTTTTCTTAGGTTTGTCATGTACTTTGATAAATGAACAAAAGACTGTATATAACTTAGCTGCAGTGTAATGCTGTTCACTGCTAATTAGCAAATGTTGGTACGCTAACACACTTAACAAAGATGATAATCATGGTAAACATTACACCTGCTAAACATCAGCGTGTTAGCACTGCTATTGTGAGCCTGAATACAGTCTCCCAGCTTGGCTGTAGACTCCTTGTTCCTTTATGGCAGCTATTACCTGAGCACAGCACAACATAATGTTCATAAATGGAAATAGTTCAGCTATATCCTTGTTGGATTGTGTTTGTTCATTTCCCTGTGTAATAGTGACATCACAGCACTCTTTGAGCTAGTCGATATTATGGTTTATGATTTTCCCTTTTAAGTGCTGTGATGACTGTGTTTGCCATGCTTTTTATATGTCGAACCAACAGAAAACCCCACCCTGCCAGTTGTTTATTGATGATTTGATAAGACAGTCAGTCATAAAAGAAGAAAAAGAAGTCTTTTACTTGAACAAATAGTCATAGGCTCATATTACAGTGACTTTTACAAAAGTCACTGCAGAACCTAAACTATGAACATTATTACTAGTTATTAAAAACATTGTGGACAAAATTCATGCGCTTCTAGGTATCATTATGTAACAATGATTCAAAACATGGCAGCCCTGGTCTTTGAAATGAAAGGTTTGTGGCACCACTCCAGGTTTAATGACAGTATTTTCTGACATGTATTAGTATCTCATTTGCACAGCAGATTAGATCAGAGGTATGTGTCTCAGCTTAGTATGAGAAAAGGCCTACAGCACAGTTCTAGCTGCCACACTCAAGACTCCAGTGAGATTCTGGTCCACTGAGTTTCTTTTAGCTGAGACATACAGCACTTACCCTACATGACACTTCAGTAGAATTTGAAGTATTTTCACTTTGAAACATTATTACGAGTTTGAAATAAGACTTTTGTTGATGCATTAGCTCATTTGGATGTTCGTGGAATTGACTGAGCATGTGGAAGGTCGTAGAATGATCCAAGCGTATGTCTTTCCTCAGCCCTCTGTTGGTTTTTGATCAAAGCCAAACCATTAGGTTATAATGATTTATAGTGACTGTAACAGAGGTCTCATTTTATGATTTTATATAAGGTTATCTCCCTTCAATGTTCAGTCACTTTCCTTATTGAGACAATATGGCATTTCTGTCAGTGTCTTAACTTGTAAATATTTAAAACAAAAAAATACCTGACGCCTGACGTCTCCGCTGACGTCAGGCTGTCTTCTCACTGAGGGAACTGACTGTTATTGGAGCTGTTTTTGTTGTTGCAGTGGCAGTGATCTTGCTCCCCTGACGTCACCTATGTGTTGCACTCAGGAGATCATGGCAAAGAGCTCTAAAGCTGATGACTGCTGGTTTCCTGGAGACCACAAGCAGCAGATATGATGCTGTTTTTCCCCCTTTAGGGACAACAACATGAGGAGATTAAAATCATATCACGGGTGCATCCCCAGATTTGCTGTTCTAATGAGAACAAATATTAATTTATTCACTTATTATGTCAGATTAATATAATTACAAAGCACAATAACCTTTTAGATTTGTGTCAAGCTCCTGCATATGTGATAAACCTTCCTATGTTTATTTTTCCTAATTAACATATTATGCCTGACCAGAGACCAGCCCATATGGGAGGCATGATGTAAAACCACAAGGTGTTGAATATTTCATTGTCACTCATCAGGTTTTGTCATGATAAAGCTTTGGAGAAAAGGCCACAGATCACACTGGTCCAATGTCTTAACACCAGCCTGGCCATCCTCCCTCCTTTGCCCAAAGGCACAGAAGATAGAGTTAGGATCAAGCAAATTCTGATAAATCGTATCCACGGAAACCGGCATCATTGGAAGCTGGGGCTATTGAGGGAAAACTGCAGCGTCCTTGCAGGTGTGAAAACAAAATCAGAGGATATTAAAAATAAGCTCTGACATATCTTTCTGTGTCTGTCAGGGGCATTTAAATCTAATAGCTGGAGGACAGTTTTGAAAGAGCAAAACCTAAAGATAGAGAATATGTGAAGCTCTCTCATATCATATGAATCATATGATAACTTATCAAGTGACAACAAATAAACATAGGTCTCATGAGAAAGAATGTGAAAACTGAGAAGTGAGAAAAGTCCAAATCATTAAGACAATTTCATAGTTACTTTGAAAACATAAAGATACTTTGTCATATTTAGATTAAATTAATAAAAATTCTACTGCTTTGAAATTAATGTTAATGTAAAATTTATGTTAACTATTGCTGCCCTATGTCTGGCTAGCCCTGTAAAAAAAAAAAAAAAAAAAAAAAAAATCAGGAGAGCTACACAAACCATAGGCTCACATCTTATCTCGTTGTCAGGTGGAAAAACAATCAGTGATAACATTAACGGTGGTTAAGTGTGCACTAAGTGGTACTGCAGCTAACCACTTAGTGCACATGGCAAAGCTGAGAAACTGCAGCCTGAGTCAGACCTCTGTTATCAGTCCAAACCAACAGTCTGCGAGCACAAGAGGTCAGTTGCATTTCCACCTTTGGACCACTATGGACTGGACTCAAGTAGCAACTCTTGAAAGCTCCAAGAGTTTAGGGGGAAAGCAAATAAAAGGGAAACTGATAGCAGTGTGAAGGCTCAGTCAGAATGGGAGACTTTGTGCTAGTCCTGTTATTCATTGGTTCACCTGGCGAAAGATGGTCTTTCCTTATGAGTCTGTGTTGGGAGATCTTTTACCTATAAGTTCAATAACAAGATCAGTTTTGAATACAACCTCATGTAACTCTTATCTGTCTCCTTCTGCACGAAGCTTGGTTTCTTAATAAACCCCTAAATGTACATCAGTGGCCAAGTCCTAACAGAAGTATAGATTACAAATCTACTCATATTTGCATCCACCAGGCTACTGATGGATATCACGGTCTGTCTGTCAGTCAGTCAGTCCCTGGCATTGCAGATTAACTGATTTTTCATTAAATGCTGCCAGCAGGTTAAACATTTCAATTATTTAGAGGAATATCACAACATCTGTCAGATGGATTCACACAAGATGTTGTCTAGACATCATGGTTGATGTATCCTTTCTTAATCTAGCGCCATTTTGAGTATGAAAATCTAATAAGTAGAGATACAGGGCCTGAACACGGCCAATATATAGGCCAATGCAGCCCCGGCTTTACTTGAATTTAGTGCTAACACAATAAATGTTATACCAGTTAAGCAAAACTACTTGCTAAAGATCAGCAAGTATCATTGTCTTTGCCTATTAGCTCGCTAATGTTAGCATTTAGCATTTAGCTCATTAAGCTGTGCCTACACAGCTTCTAGTGTGGAGACTCTTTGTCTTGTTTAGAGATGATGATGTAGATTATATTCGATCCATAAACAATCTAAGCTGTTATTATCAGCCATGTATGCTTCAGTTCCTTGTATTTAGCTGCTCTCCCCACAGTGTTTCAAGCCTAAAGACTCCACTGCATGGAATGGTCACATTCTTCAAATGTAAAGATAATCTGAAGAAGGCTCTAAAAATACATTTTAACATGATTGATGTCTCAGCCTAAAGCATTACCAATTAGGATAAAATAAGGATGACCCCATAAATCACAAGATAAAACCCTAAGCTGAGCACAAGAAAACAGAAGATAAGGATATTGCACAAGTGTGGAACTCCAAGTATGCAATCCCTCTTGAACTTGAAAGATACACTCTGAGCAAACCCTCTTGTAAAGGTCAATCTGTGCAGCAAAATAATACTGGGTAAGGGAAGTAAATCTTGTGGTTTCTGTGTTAGGTAATTTATATTGATATTGAGGAGAAAAACATTTACTTTGTTTTGTCAGTGACAAAGAGGCACTACTTTCAATCTTCCTGCATGTTATATTGGAGTGCTCAGACTTCCCTGTATCAGTGGTAAAGTGCTGCAGAAACATGTTGGATCAAGTGAATTGGCCAGTAAAGAAATAAGGTCAGTGATGTAACAGAAATAATGAATCTCATTATGATGGTGGATCATGAAGTGGACTCTCAGTAGGGTGCTGCTAACTCCCATTGTGAGAAAAAACTAGTGTATTTCTTTCTTCTGTCTCCTCGCTGGTGCTCATTTGCACCCGGTACGATGGAAGTGAATCTAACTTGAATGTATCAGCAGGTTGACAAGAACAGATACTTTGGCTCTAAAGAAACCTTTATATTCAAGGCTTCTTATTAATATTACTTTAAAATCCACATGAAGCAACATGTATAGAGTTTGTAGCTTCCATATTGTTACATATTTCTGAGTGAACAGGGTAGGCTGAAGGGACATGGTGCTGAAATTTAATTTAAACATTAAAAAGTGGGTGTTCCATAACATACATGGAGAATTATGATCAGATGGCGGCCTCAAGGTCACATCTACATGGCATGGGGCAGCGAACAAAGACACGCTGACAACTGAATCTCAGTCCTTTGCTACTAATAACTGAAGATTGGTTGTTGGGTGGATGTTATGATATAATAGGTTGAAAACAAAAAGTTCAAGCTGATGTTAGCACTCATCATGTTTTGTGTCTGTGTTTTTCTAGAAACATGATTGGATTTTGATGTGGGAATATAAAGATTTTTATGTTTTTCTTTCCTAACGATGTTGTTATTTTGGTAAAAAACTAAAAGTTATTCAGTTCAAGGTAATGCACAGAGTTGTGAGTGATGATTAAGACCATATATTTTGTACTTTGGTTGTGTTGTAATGGCAGTAAATGGATGAATTTTCTTTTTTTCATTTCAGGGACAGGTGGAGGCCCATGTAAGGATACAAGCCAATGCTCCTGAAGATGCAGAGTTTTATGTCGTTGTTCAAGGCTCTAGACTAGCTCATGTGACTGCAGCAAAAAAAGGAAATGATGGGCTGACTCTCAGCTTCACACTTCCTGGTACAACAACCTCTAAAAACACTTACATGTCTCTCTTTTGCCTGTCATTGCCCTGATTGTAATTTTGTCTGTCTCCCATAGGCCATGACATTGTGGAAGCTGTCGCTGTCACATCCTACTGTTACACAGAGGGCCAGGTCAAGCCATGCGAGGGAGAAACATCTCTTAAATACCTCAGGGACATTGCCCAGCAGGCTGCAGTGTACCTGAGTGCAAACAGGGACCAGCTTGAGCCACAGAGCTACCTAGAAGTCCTGAAGAGGTTTTCCGCGTGGGCACAGGCAGCTGACGAGGAGCTCTCCGCTGAAGCGTTAGATGGCAGTCAGGGGGATGGACAAAGTTTAGATCATGAAGCCAGTCTCAGGCAGCTGGATGAGAAGATCACACTAGCTTTGGCCAACATGGATTACCCTCAGCAGTGGAAAATCACTGACAGTCAACCTAGAGAAGGTAACGTAATGGGAAGTGAGAGTGTAACCCTCAAGCTGTGGTCCTGTAGGTGTTTATTTGCCAGAGACAGTGACGTGCCATTCCACGTCTTCCATGTTACTGATGCTTTATGACACATGGAAAGCACATACTACATGTCCCAGTTTGTGCTCCATTACTTCCTGGATTAAAGGAAAAAAAACCCTAGAGGCCAAATATCTGGGATTCCCCTCTGCTCAGCACATATGAGGAACCCTCTGAAAGCTGACTAAAAGACATTTTTTTGTTGTGCTTGATGTTATGTACGTAACTCAACAGGATAGCTCAACAGTGGAAAAAAACACATTTTGGGATTTAACAACTGTGGCTTTGAATCACAGTTTTCTTCTGGTTTCATTATGATTATTTGTTCAGTAGAAAGCAGCTAAATGATCATGATCCTGGATTTAAAGATTTATTGATTAATGATTTAGTCACTTTAATGTTTATTTGTGTTATTTTCATCCTGCTTAGTAGTTTCTAAGCTAGCTAAGATACTAAATTATTTAGCCATAGCATTCATCTGTAACTATGGTAATATCAGTTAGCAGCCTAAAGTTAGTTATCTGTGCAGTAATGAAAGTATAAAACTTAAACCAACCAATTGTCATTTGGCAATTTGGCAATATTAGTCCTTTCACTGTGTGTGTGTGTGTGTGTATATGTATGTATGTATATATATACGTGTGTGTGTGTGTGTGTGTGTGTGTGTTATTGAACTGGTGTTCTGGTGTTCATGAGATCTGACTGCACAGCCAAACTCTTTCATCACATGATGTGCAGGACCAGCCAGCCAGCCGGGGAGAGGCCGGTCTGCTCCAAAGACGGAGCAATTACTGCCATTATTCCTCCTCAGTCAGATTAGAGTTGTCTTGCAGACCTCTGTGTCTATTAAATCAACTCCCACAATCCCCCTCTGCATTGCACTCCCACTCCTTCACACCACAGCTGTGTTAGAGTTGTTTCTGGCATCTGGCTTCAGATTTTGTTATTTATGGTGTTTTGTTTTATTAAAGCAGAATTGAGGGTGAAACAATCACAGAATGCCAAGTATGACTATATATTGAATATATATGTGTTTATAGTGAGATTTCACATGCCCTAATAAGAAAAAAAGTAGTTTATTGCCTCCTCCTTTTATTTAGCATTGAGAGGAAAAAGTAATACAGTTGCATACAGTTTTTTTAGGATCCTCTCAACATACAGAGGTACAGTATATGTACTTCTCATGCTTAGAAAAAGCAAATGTCGATGCAAAACATGTGCGCAGTGCAAATGCAAAGTAGCTGTTGGCCTCTAGTCCCTAAGTGCACTATTTACTGGTCCATCTGACAATGACATTCTTGTTTGTTGAACTTTGCTTGAAGAGCATGTTCAGCATTCACTCCTCTCAGTCGGTCGAAACTGGGTCACAATTAGCGGCGCCATTGTGGAGGTGACAGGGCGTTTCAGTTCATCTCAGGGCTCCAGCAACAAATTGGAGGGAAAAGAGAAAATAAGAGTTGAATTCTTCTGCACATTGTTTCTCCGTTCGAAAGATGGCACCATGGCAACCTCCAGCTCTCACCCGCACTTACAAGGAAGGCCCAAAGATAAAGTACCTATGGTGCTCTCTAAAACACCGTCTTTCATCTTTCGCTTGCAAAACGAGGGTGTATATGTAGGACTTGTACCAATCTGTTGCCGCCCTGTGTTGCTGCATGATATAAGTCTACAGAGCACGTTAAAGCATCATTCAGAGTCACAATGAGGTGGGATTGTTTACGTGCCCTTATGCTCCCTTATACTCTACTGCGCATGAGGCAAAAGGCAGCAAAAGTTTTACAGCAGGTGTGAGCCTCAGTGAAACATCCAGTTTTTCTAGGTTGTAGTATTTTTTACACACTGCACACATTAGAGCCCTTCATTCCTTAACCTGCACCGTTCGCTACTATTTCACATTCCGCACATATGCAGCAGAAGATCTGTACATCTGCACAGTGTTCGGAGAGCAGGTGTTGAATATAACACCATGATCGATTCGAAGGTTCAAGTCAAGTGTTGTATGGGATTGCAGGATGATACAGGATTAGTTTAGGCCTATTCTGATGTGATATGGGTCCCTATTATTTTTTCTTAAAGATTTGTGACCAAAGCATTATATGAATTTGACTATTAAATTAAAAAATATTTTTCTCAGTGCTCTCTGAAGGGCAAATTATGTTGGTGACAGTTTTTTAATGACTTCAGATGTATTTTGACATTTCTAAACTGAAATTTCTTGTTGCCCATACATACGTTTCTGAAAAGATCTATTGATGTTTAATAGTTTATCCAACCTCCACTCTTGTACAAAGGGGCCATAATTAACTCTGATTTACACATGAGCATTATTTAAAGTTAATAATGCTTATTTGTCAGTTTTATCATTAAATTATCATATAAATATTCATATATTACAAGGTGTCAAAGTTATGCTCTTACATTGGTGAAGCTACATATCTGTGGCACTTTACTCTGGTATACATACTATGTAATGACAAAAACTTTTTCTTTATTCCCTCCAGCTAACTTTACACTACTGAATTGTAATTTCTTGGTAGCTATTGATAAACTACCATAAGCCGATATTCTGTATATTAGTTAGTTATCAGCCTTGCTCTAACATACAGTTTTGAAGACCGTCAGCATGGACTTTCTACAGGGCGATGAGTCACGAATATTAAAATCATCTAGCATTTTAGTTTATTTTGACTTGAAGTATTCATAAGACTAAAAATCTAATGTTATTCAAGATGATTGATCATTTAAGTTCAGGCAAAACAGCAGTATACAGTTTGTCTTCAAATAATCTTCTCTTCTTTCTTTGTCTCTCTCTCTAGCTATTGAGCTTCAGCCTAAGGAGACTCTCCTTCATCTCGCAGTCCGTCTGGGGTTGGTCCATCTCTCCCGTTTTTTAATTCACCAACCAAGAGGTCAAAGGGCATTGACCTTACCCAATCAGGAAGGAGACACACCTCTCCAGCTGGCTCAGAAGGAAGGACGGCACGACATGTTCAGGGTGCTGGCGGCGTAAGTCTGTGATTTTATTTCTCTGCTCCCGTATTTGTGAGAAAGCTGCTGTAATTCACAAGTAAATTAATGTGTTCTCCATCAGTTGTTTACCGGAGCCCTTTGAAGGGAGTTTCTTGAACTATTTAAGGAGTTTAAAGGCTTTTGGGAATCTTTGTTGATTGCTAGTGAAGCTCAAGCTATTAGCTTTTTAATATATTAATAAGCTGCTAGAAACAATATGCAATCCCACACCTTGTTAGTCAGGACTCAAACCTTATTTTCGGCCCACCTTGTCTTCTGAAGACCACACGTGCACCAGCTATTTTCCATAGGTAAAATAATACACATCCTACAAAAATCCACCCCAAAAGCAACGGAAAACATAAAACTTACAGCTAAGCTTTGCTTTGTAGACAACCTCAACAATCTGCTCAAGCAGCCAACAAAAAAGGCATGCTCCTTGTTTGGAGAAGCTGCAGGAGTACTGGTGTTGGAAGCTAAGCAATGTACTGCTGTGGTGTAGAAGCAAATTTTATTGTAGTCACCCAAAAAAAAAAAAAATTAATTAAAAAATCAGGTGTGTCATTGTCAGGTCAAATGTAACCTTTATTAAAATATTTGTACAGATTGCCCTTTCTTTCCCTTTCCTGAAGCTGCTATATTGCTGTATCCAAATCTAGCAGACTCACAGATACTCAAACTGATAATGATAGATTATGGATAATGCTGGTTGTACCTCATACAGCACTGACTTAAAAAATGAACTGCAGTGAGAACTGAACTGTATACAGACCTTTCACAAAAACATCTAAAATCATGTTTTAATGTATGATAAGTCTTTAACATTTCCACCTGCTGTGATGAAGTTGTATGGAGCTTGAGAACTGAAACAGAGCACACCAATGGTACATCAATGAAAGCACACAATGACTAATGAAGACTTCTGTTAAGGCTGGTTCATTGGGGAGGCTCTGCTTTCATGAAATTCTCTTTATGTTAACCCTACTTCCTATAATCTGGATTCTGACTTCTTTCTCTCTCACCTCATCAGTCCTCCGGGTCCTGTAGCCGGCCATGTTCCAGGTGTGTGGTGTGTGTGGTCTGACAGCTCCTGCATGCTCAGGTTTTGTCCCGGGACGGACACAGTGACCCTGACTGCGCGGCACACACCTGGCAGCTGCCCCCAGGATGCCATCATGATCCTCCGAGACAGACTGGAAGACCACAGCATCCTCAAAATGGTGAGAGCAAACCGCATGTATTTCAAATCCTTCTGCTTATCACATTTGCTACATAATGCAGGACAGAAATGGCTGATAGAAATGGCTGATAGATATTCCCAGACGTCTTTGTGCATGATGTAATGTGTGCTGCTACACTGATAAGGCCATTTGCACAGGTTTTGTTCGAGCTTGTGTAAACAGTAAATCCTCAACTCTCACACCCTATAACATGCGATCAGACATTTTGATAAGACCTGAGCATGTAACAGTAAGTGAAACAGTGCAGCAAATGCAGCTTGTAAATCAAAGGATATGACAATGTAACATGACAAGGACAGGCAGGTCAGCATGCAGAGATAGTAGCTTGTGGGGAAAGAGGTCGCATGATGTTTTGAAATATTTTATTGTGGCAGTTGGTTGCAGGGTTTTGTTTTCACAGTTTTATAGCTTTTTAGCTAATAACTGTGTCGAAATGAATTTTGTAATAGTATAATTACTTAAAACTGTAATTTATTTATTGTAGTTTACAGTCGACTGTGTTAAAATAAGATCTGTTTTTGTTTCAGATCAATGTGCTCAAAGCTGATACTGAGGCAGAAAAGAGAGACAAAGATGAATTCCTTCCTGTTGATGAAGGTAAGATGACTTCTTAAGTTACATTTCTGTTTACAGTGTCCGTTTATTACCTTCAGACATATTTGTATTCATCTGATAAAGTGAGTCAGAGATGTATCACAAGATGCTTTTAATGATCCACCAGCATTTTAATTCAAGAGGTTCTGAGTAGAATTATGATTGTAAGTGCTTGAAACAGTATTCAGTTACACTTACTGTAACTAAGTACTTGAAATCAATAGTAATCAAGTGTATGTGTGTGTTTGTGTATATATACCCATAATTCTCCCACATGAGACCCGTGTTCACCCTCGTGCAGCATGCAAGCTGTCACATGGATGCAGCCGTTGTGTAACACGACCTGTGAAAGACAAGCGTAACTCACACGGAGCCAGACACACAAGCACACACACCCACACACACACAGGCACATACAGTGACTTAAGACTCACGGATGCTAGTTGTGTCTAGTCTAGAAATTATTAGTTAATTGACAGAATTGGTTTTGTTTATCAATTCTTACTTAAATAAATTCGCAATTAGCTTGTCGTTGCTTTTTTTTGTTTCGTGCTGGTATAAATGTAACACACTTGGTTTATGAACTGTTTGAAGACGCCACCTTTTGGTTTTTTTTATTCACTCTTTTCTTACACTTACTCATCAACAGGTTACTTGATAATAAAAATAATAATTAGCTGCAGCCTTAGTATTTCCATCACAGCAGTCTCTTGTGTGCACAAACGGCTCTTATGTACTGTCTGTAAATGTGCGTTTGTGTATGGCGGTATGCGAGCACAGAAACTTTGCTGAAGAGCTGTGGAAAAGGAACTGCCACAGATCCACTTGAGCAAACATTTGTATGGTCATTCATCACTTGCAACCTAAAGAGGTTAAGAAAACACTTCCAGCAGACACCATAAAAGGCACACTCTCCTGTATGTGCATGTTTCTTCTTCCTCAGAGAAAAGACAAACTTAAGGGAACAGATTGGGTTTTTTTTTTCTTCCAGGAGTGACATGCTCAGGCTGGCATGCAACAGAGTGAGCCTTCAATGCTGCCATTACCCATTTTTATTTTTCTGTCTGTCTGTTTTTCCCTAACCTGCAAGCTCACACACACACACACACACACACACACACACACACACACACACACACCTGTTAGCTCTTGCCTAACCTGTGGCCACTGTTTTTGGTAACCATAGAGATGGCAGATGGCTGTATCGACTCGTAAAGGGAAGCAGGAAGTCTACCTCAGTATTGACCTTAACCCTGTCCCGACTCCAGCAGCCGTCCATTAATCCTCTCGAAATAACAACCTCGCAGTAGGGAACATGTGCTCTTCCTCTGGACCTGCTGCTTTGCACGAGCACAACATCTCTCATTGGCCAGTTTTCCATTCCTGGATAGTCAAGTCACATCCAGAGGGCCTGACTCTTCTTAGGAGGAGGAGGGAGGAGGAGGGGAGTTTGTCATGCATCAGCTTCTGGTTAAATATTTTTATTTTGCACAGGCGTTAGCAAGGAGCTCCGGGTGGAAGAGCACACGCTGGTGGACAATGTGAGTACACATGCAGATATATATATGTGGGTCTGTGGTACAAAGTGAACTGCATGTCTGTAAATGTTTATAGATTTCAGGTCGTTGCTTGTTCTCTGCTTGCAACTTTGTGTGTTTCTGTGTTGTTTTAAAGTAAACAATACTTGAATTTTCCTAAGAGCTGTGTTTCCTCTGTGTGTGTTTTACCGTCTGGTTTGTTTGCAGGTGTTTGAGGAACAGCTTGTTCTGTCTTTGGATGACGACGATGATGTCGAGGAGTGCCCATCTTCGCTGTCTGGTAAGTCTTCTCACTGTCAATCTGTCAAGGTCAATCTATTTATTATCATTGCACTCATTAGCAATTTATTGAGACCAAAATGCTGTTTACATTTCTTTAAATTACGGCTGTGACACTTTGGCTTCTGTCTTCCATTGTTGGATAGTGGACTCATATCCAGGGGACCTGATGTAGTGCTGTAAACACGACTCTTCTTGGGAGGAGAAGGGTGTTTGTCTGTTGTGCATCAACTTCTGGTTGAACGTTTTTATTTTGCACAGGCATTAACAAAAAGCTCCATGTGGCTTAAATGATAAAGTGGTAATCCATAAAAAACACAACAACATATTTGTGGTAGTAACTGAACAGCAGGGTGTGGGAACAGCACATAATAAGCTGGTTGAGAAGCCCTGACTAGAATCCTTTCTCTTGCAGCGCTGGTACAACGCGCAGAGCTCTGTTTTGGATTACATCATAGGAAATCAATACATTTTCTGCTTCACAAATAGACAGGGATTCTCTTCTTGCTCTGGCTTTGATTAAATAGATGCATTATCCTCCTGGAGTCTGTCTTCAGGCGGCGCAGGTTGAGGTCTTTACCCATTGGCTTCCAATATGACTCAGTGTGAGGGTCCAGGAATCTGCCCTGTCACTGGGACAAAGACAGGAATGGGGTCAGGCTTGTCCCACTCAAACTCTTGTCTGAGCTGGGAGATGCCAACCCCCTCCCCCCCAAGTCTGGCCTGACGCCCTGCCATCCCCTCCCCCGACTCCCCCTGGACAGTGGAGCTCTGTACTTGAATTGAGAGGGGGGTGGATGTTAACAAGCTCAAATTCTGTGGGTTCACAAAAGCTGACATTTTAGGTGAGCCACATACATTAACCTTGAATTCTCTTTAACCGCACATGTGCACATGGGACTGTATAAGCTGAGTGGGCACAAACGCTCATTGGCTGGTAAAAACTTTGAGGAGGATCCTGAAATGTTTCAGGTGTTGCCATGGTTACGATGAATGCTAATTTCCTGTGTGTTGTTGTCGAAGAATGAACAGTTTGTTGTAAACTTAAGAGGGAATCTGGTGCAGCTGAATGGAGACCATGAACTTTGTGACCATAAACTGGAGTGTGTGTGTGAGTGAGAGAGGTTGTGTGTTCACGAAGTAGCAACATCACAAGGGCATTGATCCCAGTATTTCCCCCAAAGCAGACTGCAGATTCTTCTTCATTGCTCAAGTCATCAAACTCCCAGTTGAGCTGAATATTTTTGTTGTGATGGGAGCGCCTCGAGGCCACTGTGGTACAAGCTTGTCATCCAGAGTTATTGTTTTTTCCAGATCTGTTGAAATGATTGTAAGGCTTTCTCTGGTTTCACTGACATAACTCAGCATGTGTCAGTTGTTGTTGGAGCTCGCCCGTGTGACAATTAGTCTACCAGCTGAGACTGGTGCTGCTTCAATCTGTCACCATCCTTTAAATTAAACAGTGAGCAGATTTTTGTGTCTGCGTTGGATGCTGCACACACGTCGGCAGTTTGATTTGAGCAAATAAAATGAAAGCGGGCAGATAGAGACAAGATAAATGTAAGATAAATAAAAAAATCTGTCATGTGTGCTTGAGCTCCATGCTAATGGCTTCTCTGTGTGAGAGCAGCAGGGAGGAAATGCCTCTGTGATGCCCAGGATTTCCCTTACATTAGTGCAGCCATGGCTGGTCCAGACATCAAAGTCTGGGTGGAAAGTGCACAGAGAGCTATGAAAATAGCTTCTCATCAAGAGAGGTAATTTTCCACATTGTTATAGTAGAAATACCATCCACCCCTGTAGATGGGCAATCATGTCAGCAGTGGTACATATAATGTTACATTTCATATTTACTGTACTTTACACTTGGTACTGTGTTTATGTGATTTTGGAGGTGCTTTAATTTTACTTTATGCTACTTTGTACTTCTACTTTACACCATTTTAGTGGGAAAGATTGGGCTTTTTAACTGTGCTATATACATTTAAGCTATGTATGGATTTTATATAGAAACTACATTTGGCTTTAAATACACAACAGTGCATAAATGAGTTAAAACAGATTCACCATGACCAGCTATAACATTAAAATTCAACTGCTTTTTTAAATTCATACATATGTGTTTTGTCATTTTTTCATTCATTTTTTTCAACTTTACAGGCATAGTAGCAGCTCATTGAAATTACTGACAGCTCCGCACTTGCAGCCAAATCGGGTCACCTCTGTTCCAAAAAACAAAAACAAGCAACAACCAAACTTCAAAATAGTCATCCACAAAGTAGCGCATGACGTCCTGGCGGCCATGTCCACGTGTATGATGGCACACTAGAATGAGTTAGCATTTAACAACACACAGTGGAGGTGGACGGGAATGTCATTGTTGTAAAGTTATTTCATCACATATAAAAGTATTGATAATCAACCTGGGCACGCCATCATTAAAGCTTTGTGTGGCTAGAACCAAAGATTTTGCACAGGAGGCATTTTAAACAGTTAAAACCTGTTTATGAAACATCACAAAGAGAGGATGTGCATAGATATTGTTGAGCAAATAAAAGCGAGTATGACTCAACACGTCAATAAACCACTTTTTTTTTTATCCACCAAACAGACAGCCTGCTCATAATGTTGATATGTGGAACTTTCTATGAAAACAAACCTGTAAAGGTCAAACAGGGAGTAGGTGTCTCATCACATTTTCCCTGACATTTAAGCAATGAAAGATCAATGAATTATGGCACAATGATCCCCAACTACTATAATGAAGCAGAACAGAAGTCTCAACGGGACTGAGGTGAAATTGATTTAGCAGTCTGAAATTAGGACATGCTTATTTTCTCTTTTGTGGCGTGAAGGTTTTTGTTTTTGTTGTCTGGTCTCAGACAGAGAAATATGCTTGTTTGGTTAGGATATCTGGCTATCTCATGCTACTCTGAGAGCTGCTCTCTGCATTCGAGCAGACATTTAGGGGTCTGGCTGTTGTTGGAATGAATAATGGTAATGAAAAGTGGCTTCTCACCGTGTTCTGTGACAGTAAATCATCTGGCCGAACAAAAACAAATTCCTGGTAGACGTCTTGTACAGTTCACTACTGTAGAGCAGTTCATTTTAACTGGGAAAAGGGAGGGGAGACAAAGAGAAGTACTCTGTAGTTTGAATTGTTATAAACTGTGCTGATGCTATACTGGTATTATACTGTATGTTTATCACAGTAAATGGGTGTCCAATGCAGTCCAATGGAATCCAGAGCCAGTTCACCCAGAGTGCTCCAGACCATCTGCTCTCCATGATCAGCAACAGCGATCAGACCATCACACAGCAGACAGAGGTCATACATCAACCTGTCTTGAAACCCAGATTTCCCATTAAATCGTTTTTGTTTTGCTATTTTTTTCAGTTTCCTGTCTTGTGTTTTCACCTCAGGCAGAAGATGCCGACGTCAGGTTTAGTGTCAGTGGAGTGACGAGGGACAGCACAGGGACGGACAGCGGGTTATGGGACACGGTGGACTCAGAGGATCTCCTGCTGGCCACCGACACACCTCCACCATATTCTGAAGATTTCTGCCCTCTGTCTGTACCTGGCTCTCCCCAACTCTCACCTGCTGACCAGGCGCTTGCTAGGCTGAACCGTCCCACCTCCTCTGAGTTGACCAATCGGAGTGAAAGCCCGCCCATGGACACCTGTGACCTCAGGTATTAAATATCTCCTCTCCAATCAGAAGGCAGTGCTGATGTGTCTCTGTGTTTTTTAATTGGTCTTTTATTGATCCAGCCCCAGTCTAGTGGCTCTAGAAGTGGACAGTGAAGAGGACAGTGCTGAGCCAAAGTCTCCGCTTTCCCCGCTGTCGTCAGATGTGGAGAAAAGTGAAGACAAAAGGGAAACATGTCGCCCCTCACCTGACCTTACCTGCACTCGCACCCAGTCTGCCTCCTCAGCATGTGAACCCACCACAAAAGTAGAGTGCCATCCCACAGGCTTACATCAGAAACCTTCCTTTATATCACACAGAGCTGCTTAAAGGCTTATGTTTTTGTTCTCTTCCCGTCCAGGAATTGGGTGACCAGGGGATACGACTGCGTTCGTATTCCTACTCTTCCCCCAAAATCAGCTTGCGTCCTGTTCGTTTTGCCCGGGACAACCACACCTCAGATATCAGCCCCGGTCAGTGAGACAGGGACTGTCTATTCCCTCATATAGTTACACACACATAACACATAACATAGCAAACACATAACTAACACTGTTTCCATTAACTAACTGGTCACTAATGGGGAATTTTCCCAAGATTGGTTCTTGCCAGAGCGGACCTTTTACACTCTGTTCTTTACTAATATAAAGTGCAGTCAACTCCCACTAAACATATGTGCATAAAGTGATAAAGTTCATCCTTCTGAATCCTTTTTGAGAAGATCAATACCTTCTCTTGTGTCTATTCATTAAATATCAAGACACAGTTAGCTTAACTTGCATAAAGGCTGGAAACAAGAGGAAAAGCTAGCCTGGCTCTGTGCAGGGGTCACAAAACCAGTTTACAAGCACCTTTAAAGCTCATAAATTAACGTATTTTTGTTTTTAATTTGCACAAGATGAAGGTGTAGAAATGACTGTAGTAGGCCGGGGGCAATGACATCCTGGAGTTTTGTCATAACCCCATTGAAAAACCATAACAAACAGACATAAGAGCTATGTTAAACATATCAAACTCTTGGTAAGAAAGCCAAAATACCAGTTATTCAGTTATTGACAATGAGCATCCAATGTCACCACCACATGAAACACTGATACCTGAGCTCTGAGTCTGGAGTTGACTGTACATGGTGATAGTTTGCAGCCGCTGTAGTCGATGTGTGAGCAGCCCTCTGTCCACTGTGCCCTGTAGATGCCGTGCTCCACAGTGTCAACCACAGCCGATCTCTCCTTCAGGCCCTCTCTCTGTCTAAATCTCTGTCTCTGCTCCACCCTGGTAGTAAGTACTGGATGCCCGCACACTGCGCTAAGACCCAGCGTAGCCAGCACACCGTTGTCAGTGTCTGTGCTTATATGTGTATGTGTGTGTGTTAGTGGGCGTGTCAAGGTTATTATTGTTAATTGATTTAGCCACTGCAGAATTAAAGTCTTAATACAACTGACTTGATCCAGTGATGCAAACAGATTTCAAAGCAGACACACAATTGATTACATGACTAAGCTAGATAGAATTAACACCTGTTGCAGTTCCCCTTTGTTGCAAGTTTTAGCTTATCATTTTGTTTTTCTGGACTCCCAGTTTTGCTGTTTTGGCTCATATTTAACACTCTGTTTGGTAATTCACCACATTGAACGTAGAGGAACATTTAGTAGCTAAACAGCTGAATATTTTCTTCATTAGCTGGTGGAGACCACAAACAGAGCTAAAATGAAAGGGATTATGGGATCACCAAGGGCACTAAATGCTAAAGTTGCTTACAAACCGCAGAATGCAGTTAATCCAACACCAAAAGCTGTCTTTCCTCTAATCATATGAAATTTAAAGTTGACTCTTGAAACTGTAATGACCTTGGTGTGTGCTTGCATGTGGCTCTGTCTGTGTATGGCTTTTATAATCGTGGCACTGCCTGGTTGTTGTCAGTGCAAGAAGAAATGATGCATGGAGACATGAAGCATCTCTGAGGGGTCAGCGCTTTGTGCCTACCAGTGTCTGCAGCTTTCATTTGTATTGTTCTGTCTGGGTTATGTACCTGTGAACCATCTCTGCTACTTTGCATATCAATTGTGGCTGTATTCAGATGCTTTCATATAAACCTGTTCAGTGAGTGAACAGCTCCTCTTGCATGTAAATGATTATTGACATATTACGTGAAATTTCTATAAATATATAATAATTACTCTGAAACAGATCGAAACATCCTAAACACATTTAGGGCAACATGTGATTTCCCTGTCAATTTTAAAAGTTTTGTCTGGTATTTACACAATAAGTTTTGCAACTTCTCTTCATTTTTTATGTTTCACAGAGCAAAGAGCCTCCAGTATATCTGAACAGTCGCATGAAAAAAGGTATTTAATCTTTATTTTTATTTTACTTGTGCCATGTTTGTATTGCATTGTATAGCAGATGCCGTTTTTGAAAATGTTTTTCTGTCCGTGTACATGATGACTCAGTGTTTCTCACTGGGGCTTTAACTTTTCATTAAAATGAATGTACTTTTCATCAGATATGTAATCCCCAGTGCCATGGATAACATATGTGGGTAACCATGGTGATGACAGGTTGCTAGGTGACAGTGGGAACTCTGTGAAGTTTGCCTCCGTCCTTTATGAAGCCCTTTTTTCCCTGTGGAGCGGAGCTGGTTTTATTTGCGTTAGTGGTTTTGATCCTTGCTTTTGTTTTTTTTGTTTTTTTCTAGTGACAACAGAGGTAGTGATATCATTCTGACCCTGAACTACTTCCAGCCCTGTTTTTGTCATGCACAATGCCTCTGCTCTGCTTTTCATCTTTTCATTACAGTGTCATCTTGCCCCTGTGAAGTGTATTTTCAGATATGACCAGCTGCGTCATGGACACATGTCATGAGACATAATGAATGAACTGTATGTTACAAATCACAGACAAATGATGATTATGATTATGATTAAGGACCTAAAAGACTGAATATAGACTGAAGACTGAATAACATAATTGCATAAGGTGACAGGGTACTGTATATGGCCTCTGTCTGCTCTGATTAAAAAGAGGACATCCTTTTCTCTTCCTGTTCCACTCGGTCCATTTTCACTGTAGACTGCTGCCAACTGATACTGTATTTCCTCTTATCCTTTATTTTTAAACACCCTAATTGAACTCCCATGCCTAGGTAGCTCCCCCTAGTGTAAGAAAGGAGACAGAGTCAGGAATAAAGTATGTGTAAAAGCTGCTGTAACAGCAAGCATGTTTTCGTATTACTTATCACAGTTGAACCCGTTTTGTTTTCTGTGAGGATATTTTTGTCTTTAATATCCAATTTTTATGTACAGCACATCTCAACCTTTGTGCCACCCCATCGTATTTAAAACCTCAGTGTGTGTGTCCATGTGTATACGCTGTGCTTTACAGGGAGATCAGGTTCCGTAAGCGAGCCCAGTCCGCTGACGATGAGGGCAGCATGGAGCTGGCAGAGTCCCTCCAACATCTCACCCTGTCCGAGTTTCTCAAAGAGTACGTGGGGGAGTTGAGAGCTGTTCGACTGTTTTAACCATCCACTTCAAAGGGACTAACCTAACAGAAACTTACAGTTCATTTAACACCTGACGACAAACCACAACCTCCCCCTCTCTCCCCTCATCTTGTCTCCTCTCCTGTCATCCTCTAACAGCCGAATAATAATTTAATTGTCACTGTCTTTTGTCTTTGTGCACTAAAAGTCAATGCATGTATGTATGCAGCCTGTAGAAATTCTAATTCTAACTATAATTTACCTTCACAGCACAGAGTTGCAGAGAATGAACACACCTTTTCAGTAACTAAAAAAAGATTTTGTCTGTCATCCGAGTCTAATACCAGTTGCTTTCTCTAACATTTGCTGTAACTGAAACTAGATGCTGTGCAACATCAGATGAAACTGTGTTTTTGGATGATCTGTTGCCGTTTGAACTAACCACAACCAAGGCCATGAACCAATGTATGTTTGTGTACTATAAGCAGCATGTAAGAACCCTGTAACGACCCTCTGTATGCACCTACAGTATGCAACCCCGTCATGCTTGTTCTGTTTGTTCAGTAGACTCATCAAGAAGAAAATCTAAACTAATGCTACTCTGCAAACCAAGAAAGCATGTTTTTCTCCTGCGGGTTATAAAGACACAACTGGAAGGCAACAAATCTCTTTATGATTTTTCTTAAGAATCGAAGAGGAGGAGTTGGATAAGTGCCACATCCCAACAAAGGCGGAGTCAGAGAAGTACAAAGTCATTCGCACCTTCAGTTTTCTCAAGAGCAGGATGTCCAGTACACGCAACAAGACAAAGGTAAAGCAGAAAAAGACCACACTGATTTCTGCTGCTCTGCTGTTACATCCAATAAACACAAAACTGGAACTATAATATATATGCAGATGTGTACGTAGTGGCTAATTAATCAACTATTCCTGCTTATGAAAGTATTTGATATTGTAATGCTGCTGTTTTATAAGACCAGTATCTCAGGTCTAGACTCAGGTATGGAATATTTGGTTTCTGCTCTCTGGGAGACACAACCAGGAAACGTTTCTGGGAATAACTGAAGGTCAGAGGAACAGACCAAACATGGTGTCCAGCCTCTTTCCTTTTAATGATTAATCCCCTGTTGTTAAGTCAGCAAAGAGGCTGAGGCAAACCTCGGCGACCTGCATCTGTTGCTTATGCTACGCTCCATTTCCTTGTCAGTGGACTTTCTTATGGTTTGGAAAAAGGCGGGGATTCCTTCCAGACTCATATATTTTAGTTACACGTGGGGGAGTTTACTCTGCAAATAGAAACTTGACAAAGATCTTCACCCTGGTTCACAGAAAAGTCCTGCTTTGCTCCGAGTTTGTAGCTGTAGTTGTCAGTCACGTTTTTTGTTTCTGTCTGTATGGGCTCTTTGTTTACGCCTATGTCTCTGGCACGGTTCTCCAAGGGGAAGGGGAAGGACAGAGAGGCCAAGGATAGGCAGCTGAATGGACATCGGTTTAACACGGGCTCCTGTTTAGGCCCCAACGTGTGTGTGGTGTGTGAGAAACCAGCATCTGGAAAGGAGCTGCTGCATTGCTCCAGTAAGTATAAACAGTGGTGGAATGTAACGAAGTTATTATAGTTAATCAAGTACTGAGCTACACAAATGTGAGTCTTTTATTGTCACGCTCCTCTCTACCTCTACTCCACTGTATTTATATGACAGCTGTAGTTACTTTACAAATCAAGATTTTTACATACAAAACATATAAAGAACTTATAAAATATGATGTTTGCTATAATCATAATTTTCGCTATAATCGAAACTCCCCAGTAGTTTAAACGGCTGAAACAATCGGTTGATTAATGGATTACTTGACTGACAGAAAATAATGCTGTAAGTCATTTTTCCTGCCAAAGCATTTAAAGGTTCCACCTTCACAAAGATGATGATTTCCTGTTTTTTTTTTAGTTACTTTTTATTTATTTATTTATTTATTTTTTGTTGATTTTGCACTGTTGGTTGAACAAAATAAACAGTGTGGAGGTCACTGGTCACTTTCAGGTTCTGGTTATTTGTGTTTGCATTTCTCAGTTTTTGTAAACTAAACAATAAATTGATTAATATAGAAAATCATCAGATTAATTCATAATCAAAGTAATCATTAGTGGCAGTCATGTAAAATCAAGTAAAATCCTGCTCTTGCGTAGTTCAAACACATAACAATGATGTAATGATATAATCTAAGATAGTTCAACAGTCGCTCGGGGTATTTTCTTGTGTTAAATACTTCAATATTCAATTTCAGTATTTCAAGTACGTTTCCCTGATTACTTTAATTGTAATTTGTATTTGAGTATTTTAATGTTGTGGTATTAGTACGTAAGTAAAGCAAAGGATCTGGATTCTCATAGTACATTTACGTAAACTACATTTTTTATAATCAAATAACCTCTGTATTGTACGTATCTTAATCTTTCTTTCCCAGGTTGCACTGCTATCGTCCATAAAGGCTGTAAAGAATCAGTCTCCCCGTGTTTGAAAGTAAGAGTTGTTTTAAAATATTGGAAATAAAAAATGGTTTGAGCTGGTCATCTCTGCCACAACCTGTCCTTGTCTCAGCTGTTTACATGCTGTAACGAGCCTCTGTCATTTGTATTACTTAGAAACTTCAGGATAAGTATGCGGTTACCATGGTGAAGAACAGGACAGCATCACTCCCACAGAGTGAGTCTACAACATGAGGGTCAACAATTTTGCTGTCAAGCACTTTTGCCCACGTTGTGTGTGAACTGTCCTGCTTTATTGTGTTTGCACTGGGGATAATTCCTCCTGCTACTCCTGCAGATTTCACAGTGAGAGACAATCCTCCTCAGTGTGTCATCTCCATATCTACCTCTCTACCTGTCATGGCCCCCAAGGAGAGGAAAGACACTGCGACACAGTCATCCCCTCTCTCTGGGAGTTTCCCAAACAGTGACAGGTCATAAAACACTCAGACTTTATGAATTTAGTCACATGATGGGAGTAAAAAAGTTAAAAAATTACCGGTAATGGTAATAATGCTTGTCACTGTCTCTTTTGTGTGCAGTCGGCTCAGTGAGAGTTCAGAGACGGAGTCAGATGCCTCGAAGGTGACCAGCCGATCAGAAGAGCTCCTGCCTGCCCCGGTGTCCTCCACATCCACTGACTCATCCTTAGGAGAAGGTATAAGAAGAATTTTTTATAGATTCCCACAGAAAAAAAAAATTAAGTTGAGCAGATCAGTTTTGTGATATTTACATTCACTCCACTGTCCACATATGTCCTGGTGAGAGAAGATGCCGACTGATAAAGTTCATAGCTCAGAAAATTGTCCCGAAATAGAAATGGAAGCAAAAACTGGAGACTAAAAGCAAATGAACTCCTGAGAGTTTCAAAGTGGAAAAGGTTAAACAAAACAGGCTTACTGCATTAAGAAAGGCAACTAAAAAAAAGAAATATATTTTTTGAAAATTTTTTGAAATTGACTCAAAAACATAATTGTATTAGAAAACTTAAGTATATAATTTTCCTGTAAATTAAATCCATGTGAGACTGAGTTTTCCACCAACACTTGTGGATCAGGGGTGAAAGCAGTCTGAAAAGTTCCCTCATCCAAATGTGTCAGGTGATGAAATGACCTGTGAAATGAAATGAAACAAAAAAAAACCCATTTAGATATTTACATGAAGAGGATGCTTTTGTAAACTAAATGACATTAGATCATGAACTTTAAAAGAGATATACGAGTGTGTAACAGTTACATTTATTCAAGTGGGTTGTTGTTATTATTTGCTTTACTCTTGATCAAGCTGGAAATTGAAAATGCACAAATCACAACAAAAATCACTGTGAATCCTGAAAAAAAAAACTAAATTCACTCCATTTAATCAGAGCTATTAAATTGAGATGAGTACAAGTCTTTTCTCAGTGAATATTATTGACACTGATGAAGAGACGTGAACCCTGCCAGTTTGGATTTAAAAAGTGATTTCTCCTGTCTCTCACTCTGTCTTTCACAGACTCCGTGGATGCATACATCCACAGCGACATGTCAGCTGATGCTGCTGATTACGAGGCTGAGTCGTGGAGTCTGGCAGTGGAGCACAAGTTCTGCAAGAAGCAGGACAAACGAGCTGTCAAGAGGCAGGACGTCATCTATGGTAAGCAGATGTCAGAGTTGTGAAAGAAAACCACCGGAATGTGTCATTTTCTGCCAGTGCCAGTATTTCATCTAGAAAATTGCTGTAACCATGGATAACTGTCATAAAGTGCCGTGATTGAGTAACACATAAGCTTTCTGGCTTGTTTTCATGTGAACCTCTGATACAGAGCTGATGCAGACTGAGCTCCACCACCTGCAGACGCTACACATCATGGCTGAGGTTTTTAGGCGGGGTATGAAGGAGGAAGTGCAGCTGGATACAGAGGCGGTGGAGCGGGTCTTCCCGTGTCTGGACCAGCTGCTTCTCTTCCACCACGCCTTCTTTGCCGCCATGAAGGAGCGACGACACAGCTCGGCCTGGCCGCAGGGACACAGGAACTACCTCATCCAGCGAATAGGAGATGTCTTGCTCCAACAGGTCAGCTGGGGACTACTTTTCACACTGGGTTAATGGACAGCGTCCGGTATGGGTGTAAACAACTGTGTGTTGTTGTTTCTGCAGTTTTCAGATGAGAATAGCGAGAAAATGAAGCAGGTGTATGGAGATTTCTGCAGTCGTCACAACGAAGCGGTCAGCTTTTTCAAAGAGCTCCAGCAGCATAACAAGAGATTTCAGAACTTCATTAAGGTACTTAACATGAGCATCTCTCGGAAATAAAAGCTTCTCTGGGAGTTGTAGCCTAACACTTGATGTTATTTTTTCAAGCAACAAGGTAATAATTCTTTAGTGAAACGGAGAGAGATCCCAGAGTGCATCTTGCTGGTAACCCAAAGGATAACAAAGTACCCAGTGCTGCTGGAGAGGATCCTACAATATACTCAAGGTCAGTTGTCCACTGCCCTCTGCTGGGCAAATGGTCACATGGTCAAAACAGCATAAAGCACAATATTTCAGTTACAAATATCACATTTCTTCATGTTTCTCTCCTTCCTGTCGCCTCAGAGGAGACAGAGGAGCACGCCGACCTTTCAAAAGCTCTTGCTCAGATTCGAGAGGTGATCGCAGCTGTGGACCTGAGTGTCAGTGAATACGAGCGGCACCAGAGGTTACAGGAAGTTTGGAATCGCATGGAGAACCGCAGCGCAGCCAAGCTGAAGAACGGCCACACCTTCCGCAAGCAGGACATGATGGGGCCGGGACAAATGCTCAGACACCAGGGTGTGCTCCTGTGGAAGACGGCCACTGGTCGGCTTAAAGGTAAATCAGACACACACACGTACTTTGTTATTCACGTGTTGAGTTACTGTTTCAGCAACTTTCAAACACGTTTTTCTGATTATCTTTACTTCCACAGATGTGCTGGCACTTCTTCTCACTGATGCGCTCATCTTCCTGCAGGAAAAAGACCAGAAGTATACATTTGCCATTGTGGTATGCACACGTTAATTATGCAGTGTTGATCTCAAATGTGACAAATATCAGGCTGCGATAACAATCAGCTGTGTCTCTGTTATAATGTTACACTCTCTTACCTGCTCTGTTGTATCATAGGCTTTTGTGAAATTGTGTTATAGATTATCCCTCCGTACTTTTATTGTGCTTCAGGATCAGAAGCCTCCAGTCATCGCACTGCAGAAGTTAATCGTGCGGGAAGTAGCAAACGAAGAGAGAGGGATGTTTCTGATCAGCGCATCAGTTGCTGGCCCAGAAATGTACGAGGTCCACACATCATCCAAAGAGGAACGAAACACCTGGATGAGGCTCATTAGGGAGGCTGTGGAGAGGTATGTACATGAAGGAGGATACTGAGAACTGCAAATTCAGATTTTACCCTTTGTGAACAGAGTAACCTTCAGTTACTGTTGTCTCTACCCAGCTGTCCAGAGGAAGAAGAGGAATACACAAGTGAGTCTGAAGAGGAGAAACGAGCTGCTGAGGCTCGAACTCAGAAGATTCAAAAGTACCAAGGTAACTGGAAACCTTTGACATCTGGTATTTGTTGTTGTTTTACTCACAGTCTTGAATATTTTCTGCCCCTGAGTTAACATTTTACAACACTTTATCTGTGACCTTGTGTATCAGAGAGTCTGATGACCCGGGACCAGCAGATCTGCTCCAGCCTGGAGGAGAAGCTACAGGTCTATGCAGAGCTCTCAGCTCTGAGTGGGAGGACGGACACTTCTCTGGTGGAACCGCGACTGCTCGTCCAGCCGCACTCAGAGGAGCTGCCGCAGGCCGCTGCTCTGCTAGCTGCAGCTCTGCAAGAGGGTGAGATGTTTTACGTATACTGCACACTGCAGAAATAAACATAGGCATACAGTACAGGTTTGTTTGTTTTCCTTGGCAACAAAGGGTGAGAAAGTGAAATATAATAAAAAATTGAGGCTTACAAGGTTTTTTTCTTGCATTTTAACTGAATAAGTAATGGTAACACTTTATTTAGAATTCTTATTATGGGTCTTTAAACATTATGTAAACAACATTTAAATCTATATGAATGAAAACATTTTTATCATTACAACCGTATTTTATTTTTATTCATATACAGCATGTTTACTGTACAACTTTACAACCACATTATAGTGTGTTAGAAGCCATCGATTAAAGGTTTATGTACTGCATTAAAATGCTACATGATACATGATTGTAACCTTTTTCCCCCAGTAATTTATAAATAGTTTATCTGTTTACAAATCTCTCACCCGCATAAAGAAATTAAAGGGTAAAATGGTCTCTGGCATTCATTTTGTCCCTTGTTTGATGTCACAAAACATTAATATAGTCTCTTATTTCATGGTTTTAATGTAGTTTCACTCTTTTTTTTTTTTTTTTCTAGTTGAGAACCTAAAAGCCACACTAACATCCAAGGCCTGTTTATCATCAAGTCCCAGCCCGGACACAGACACAGACTCTGTGTTTGCTGTCAGCCCTGCTGCACTCGTACAAACCCCCTCGGACTCTGAGGCCTCACCTGAAAACCCTGAGGCCAGTGAGGGAACTTGGACTCAAGCCTTTGTGCTTGAGCCCCCAACTGTTTTGCAAAAAGCAGACACGAACGACATCGACGTCAAGGTACAGCACAGTTCCTGGTATATAAAATTAATTTAGCTTATAGCGATTCTTGTATGACCCCTTGATATAAATACAGATTGTGAATGAAATAGGTGTTTTAGGAGTTAAATATTGATGTGGCAATATGATGTGATGTTTTCCCATCACTGCAGTTGTGATGGTGGAGGTACACTGGTATTGTGAGAGGTATTATAGGTCTTTATAGCCTCTTACAGCCTGCATCTGCACGTCACCTCTTTCCATTTCTTCTCAGATGTGTGGCTCAAGATTGCCAACACTTGATTTAATAATTCAGTACAGCCTATTAGAATTACATTTCAGTCTTAATGTGATGAATCATTGATAAGCTCATAATAAAGGAAGAGGTCCATTTAGTTCCCAAAGGTATTGTGGCATTAAAAATGGATATGGAGACTTATTCCAATTACCATGCCACAGTTGTGCTACCGTTTGCAGCTTTTTCTGACCTGTGAGGTAAGCGACTCCCTATTAGAGAGAATCATTTTCTTATCAACTGCAATGTGATAATTTAACTTTAAACAGTGTGGCAGCACACCCGTGTGGCCTCAAGGGGGTGCAAATGTTGCATGAATACAACTTTTAACTCTGTGCCCTTTGCAATGGCAGGAAAAATACTTTGACCTCCCTGTGAGAAGTTTATTGTATTATAGTTATTTTTAAGAAAGAAAATCAACATTTACAAGAGATCCTCTAAATCAGCATTGTTAATCTGCATGTTGTGTGTTATGCTGTCCATTAACAGGTAGCTCAAAGTGTCCAAAGCCTGACCCAGTTACTTTACAGTCTGCAGGTGAGTGGATCTCTCAATAAAAAGTCGACTTTCTATCCCTCTTGCAGCTGTCACATATACTACTGTCTGATCAGTAAGTCAGCAAATAAACAAACCTCCACTGAAAACATTTACATGCCGTGTTACTGTCACACGCAGTCTAGATAAAGGCTTTAATATACCTGCACACTCCAGCTTCAGTAAACAGAATCAACCCTGTGCTCGGCTGTTTGAAGGCAAAGGTAGTGAGCTTCTCTTTCCTGCTGAAAGACCAGAGAGGGTGTTTTGTTTTACTATTCTCTCTCTCACAGTCTCTCACACACACACACACACACCACCTTGGTATGAAATGTAAATTGTTGCAGAGAGAACATGTGTGTGCGTTTGCATAAGGGCATGTCTGTGCGAACTTTAGCCCATCTATTGGAGTTTCATGTTGTGATCACAGCGACATTTTCATATTCAAAGTTGTTGTGTCTGAACCATAAAGCCACAGTTCTACCAGTGGCGGTGAGATCATTTGACCTTGTAAAGAGCTGCTGTTGCCATTATGCATGAAAAGTTAGGGCTTCCTGCAAAGTCTGATCATGATTTCCGTCACATTTTGCCATTCAAATCACCTTCTCTCACTGCCTGTTGTGAGGATGCACCTGTGGTTTAAATGATGGCCGAGACTTTGCATGGTCATGAGCCCCATTTCTCTGTCTGTCACTTCCTGTGCCAGGCCACAGTGACCATCCAAGACAGCTGCTACGAAGTCCAGAGGCTCCTCCTCCAAGAGAGTGGCCGTCCATCCCCCCGCGCCCAGCGAACGAACCTTCTAAGCATCCGAGGCAACACCCTACAAGAACAGGAGAAGCAGCGCAACCTGGAAAAGCAGAAAGAGGAAGTGGCGGCTGCTCAGCGGCTCCAGGACCGACTGCGCCAAGAGAAGGAACGCTGGGAAAAGGAGTGCCAGGCCAGGGAGAACCAGCAGGGGGAGCAGAAGAGCAGGCTGGAGGAAAGGGAGAGGCAGTGCCATCTTGAGGCAGAGAGGCTGAGGCGCGAGAGGGAAGAGTTGGATGAGCAGCTGGAGGAGTACCAGCAGAGTCTGGAGCGGCTCAGGGAGGGCCAGAGGAATGTGGCGAAGGAGCGTGAGCGGCTGGAAACCCAGCAAAAACAGCTCCAGACTTGGAAGCATGGCCGGCAGAGGAGTCTGCCCACTGTGATTCCTCACATGGTCATCCCTCTAGATGGGCAGCAGGTAGGGAGGTTAGCACACAATTCAGAACTGTTTTCTTCTGTCTGTGGATTTTAAAATAACTTTTGGTATTTAATCTGACTCTTAAGTCCAGGACCCTGTATAGCTCTTAACCCTGACACAACTGTGAGGTTGATATGAAGTGTTTATGGAGTATTTCTTGGCTCAAGCCATTAACAAGGAGCTTTTTTCAGACAGCTATCAGCCTGAGTTACGTTGGTTCACATTTTACACAGTGCAGCTCAATCCCCTCTTGATATACGACCTGCGATAATGAGAGCAATTTCAGCATCATTTGTCTTAGTGCTGCAGCAGCTCCACTCACCAATAAACATCTTAATGATTGATGATAATTAAACCGTTGCAAATAAAAGCTCCGACAAAATAATTAAATCCAGAGGCACGCAGCTCGAGAAACCAATCAATCGTGTCCGAAAGGACTTAAATTATCGACACTTTGTTTGAAAAGCACTACAGTGAAATGCCCCCTGCAGCTGGAAGGCTTCTAGGATAAAGGGTGCACTGTTCTGCGTGCCCTTTAAGTCTCAGTGCTCAGTCTCAGTTATATAGCACATACATCTACGTGTGCCTCTGCTGGGTACGGCTTTGTGCTGCTCAGTTCAGCAGGTGCAACTGTTCAAAAGGCACACATGGACGGACAAATGAGCATACTCGTGTTACAATATTCCCTCTCTCCCTCATTAATTTACACACCACCTTGGGCTTTTACAGGCTAGACGCGATGAGGCTCTCCTGCCTTTTTGCGGACTTATTTATTTCCATTCATCTATTTTAGTCAGCGTGGAGGCTGCATTAACAGCAGTGGCCTGACAAAGGCGTGCAGAGCCAGTGGAGGTCCTAATGTTCCCATGCTAATGTTTTAGCCAGAGGCAGCAGTTCACAGGGTCAGAGACGGATCGAATGACACACACACGCACACACACTGGCTCTTAGGTCACTTCTAATTAGCTGTGTTGCCTCAGCTCAGCAGTGGAAAGGAAGCCATGTTGATGTGAAGATGGGACAGAGGAGAGAGGCTATTAGGAGTGGACAGGAGGAGGGGCTGCAGGGGCTTTAAGCAAGCTACAGCCTTGACACCTAGCACTATACATTAACGGGTTAGTCCACCCAAATGACAACATTTTCCCCACTGCATTTGGCAATGCACATTAAGTAATATTTGATCCTGCATTTGTAATATAAAGGAGCTCAAGCCTTAAAAAATTACAGTGCTGAAAAGGCAAATGTCTTTTCAGAAATAGCCTCTCTATTATGCAGTACCATGCAGACTACACACTGTGAACAGTTTTCACTGCTGCTTTTCCACTGAAGAAGTAGTCCCTATACACATACAAAGGAAATTTCATTCTCTGCCATTGTGTTTAAGAGGCTGAGAGGCAAATATCTCAAATCCCAGAGAAATGAAACCAAAAATGATTATGACTATTTATCTCCTATCTGCAGTATGAATCACACTAGTACCACTAGAGGTAACTGGGATAATGGATTATGGATGAATCATCCTTGTTATTTATTTTAGACAGTTTTAGAGAAATGACTTAAATGTACTTTAACAGAGCCGTTTGTAGGTTTTTCCACATGAATTATAAAATGTATTTCCTGCTCCTCATGCAAGGGTGTTGGTGCCTTGTTCAAGGACTCATCATATCATTCACATCCGTTCTTGCTTTAGAAGCGCTCATCCACTCAAGAACATGTGCTCCATCATTGAATGTCAATTCACAGCACTCTTGGTGTTCATCTTGCTGTTTCCAAATGTAACCGTGACATCTGCTCTCTCCCTCAGCACACGGCACCAAATCAGTCCAAAGACCATGCTGGTAACGGCTCAGTGTTTGTGAATGAGGCAGCGTTCGCCAGCACCAGCTTCAACAACCGTCACGTCCACCACAAAAGAAATGACGCCAGTGCGCACAATTGCCTCAACACCCTGCTGGCAAGAACCAACAGCAGACAGGCCCCCATAACTAAGACTCCCCACAGTCAGCACTCAGACTCCCAGGGGTGGGTGATGGGGACAGGATACCTCTGCAGCCCTGCAGGAGGGCTGGGGCTGCAGCACACACCCACAGGTAAGATGTTGTATTATCACTATAGGGGGGCACTTTAAAGCAAAACACAAATCAAATGGCAACTTGTAATATGTGAGATGGTTTCACATGCTGAATGCGTTGGTCTTTCTGGTGTGTAGCTGAGGGTTGTAACTTTTCATTATCAGTTTTTGACTGGTTTACTGGAGCACAAGGTGACCGCAGCAAATATCTTGTTTAGTCCAGCAGTCATGCAAGACTGTGTCCCCCTACTGTTTTAGCTTGTGACCCTTTAAAATTAAGCCATCCCTACTTATGACCTGACATCGCTGATGTCAGAAGTTTCAAACTTAGAGGTTTTGACCCTTAAATTTCTCAGATTGACTCATTTAAACACATTTTGGATGCACAAAGACGTAAAACATTCAGAACTAGTGCAGGCAAACTTGGAGCTGGAAAACTTTGAGATCGGAACAAAGAAAATGGGCCAATGTTGACTAATCAATTATTGCAGGCACATTTTTGTAAACATCATAACTTTTGCAGCAATAAAAGTTAGAACCTGCAGTTCCAGGGAAGCAGTGGAGAATTTAAATACACGCATTTTCATATTAATGAGGACAAATTCTTTCAGCGGTGTTTTTGCTATCAGATACCATCTGTGAAGGGAAGTAATTTGGCATAGAAAAATCCAGTAATGAATGCATCACGAAGCTCAATTAGTAATTTTCATTACTGGTTATGTTTAATATCCTGTATCTTAGTGCTAATGGCTTGATTTTACACAGCTTGAGTGCCTCTCGTATTGGTCTTTAGTGCACTGTTATCATACTGTCTCTGCTGCTTGACATGAATGAGAAATCTGCTACCTGTGAGAATGTAAACAAACCGTCTGTCTGCACTGGTTTCACCCGTGTATGTGAGGGCATACTGTACCCACACAAACACACGCACACACACAAACACAGACTGCTCTCAAGGCTGTGTCCCTGGTGAGGCCTCGTCTGTCCTTCCTCTCAGTTAATCAGTGTCTCCTGGCAAAGAAACCCCTCCTCCCCTCCACCTCCACCTGCACCAGCAGCCAGCCGGAGCCCTCGCCTGCCAAAGGAAAAGAAAATCAATGGTTCCTCTATCTATCGACTGGCAGGGCAGACAACAGCATGTGAATCACAGTTCACAGGCGATGGCTGACTGATTGGGACATCGATCTGAAAAAATCTTTATAAAACTCATTACAGCATGACTTGTCATCGTATGAGGCGAAAGGGAAGGGGAGCTGGGTGCGAGGAGGGGAATGAGAGACGCAGACACGTATTAATCTGTCAGTTTCATTCTCACGTTTGCCCATCCCCATTCCTAATCCATTCATGCACGAGTTCATTCTCACATTCAGAGCAGGCGGGGAAAATTACAGGTTACGTGTGTCCTGTCCCTCAGCCCTGAACTGTTAATTTGAATGTCGAGTTTCATGTATTGTTTACCAGCTGCACCAGGCGGCACAATCTCTTCCTCATTGATCAGCTTATTAACCTTTCCTCGTTATTGAGAACACACGAGCCCCAGTGAAACCTGAGTCACTTGTTAACAAGCCCGGGGTGTATACTTGGCTGCAATCTACAACGCAGGGTGCGTTCCAGCTGACATCTACCCACAATGCATTCCTCGGTGGATCCCACGAGGGCCTGCGATGACACTGAATAATGTTCCCCAATCCTCACATAATTTCTCATTAGATTTAAGCCTTTATATGGACTCATTTTAGTATTTTATGTGCAATCTCTGATTTTAAGACCTTCTTTTACAACATAGTAGATCATGCCAGTGCGTATGTGGAGGAAACTGGTATCTTTTTCCTTATTTTCATTTGAAAAGGAATGTCTTTGAAATGCAAATTCCCCATTGTGCCGTCAGTCACATGGTTCAAAATATGACCTCACCGCACATCCTCACCTGAGCATGTGAAGATTTTTCTTCTCATGCACGCTCACACACACACACCCTATTTTCATTGAATGGATCTCCATAATTTGGTCCTGCACAATGTAATCTTGGGGAACCAGTTGGATGGAATTTTCTCCAAAGGATGTCTCATCTGATGAGTCGTGTCAGGTTTTTGTTGCTCACCTTTTCAGACAAAGGAGCGAGCATCGTGAGCGGGTGGAGGAAGAAAAGAGAGATGAAACTGGTGCTCTTTACTGCGTGTAGATGAATTCATACCTTGTGTAGTATTGTTGCATGATGCACAAACCTGATCTGTGACTTCTAACAAAGCATCAGGCTGTACAGTAATGCTACTAAACGTTGCTAATTTACACTAATGATGGCTCAATGTTCAGAACAGAGTAGGATAGATAACCTTTTTGTTCCACAGTAGAACATTTGTCTCACCAGTCAAGACAGCAAATCACAAATAGTCAGTGGTACAGAAATGTATATCTAAAACTTAAGACTGTTTAATGAAATTTGTTTGCAGTATTGAAACTCAGATAGAAGAAGTCTCTTATCATACTCTTATCATACCATAAATTATATTAATCATTGATATTAAAAGGATGCACTCAATCTGACTGAACGTTGGGCTCAAAAAAACAGCCTCCACCTGGTTTTCTCACATTGACACTTGACACTTTTACCTGAAGTGATGTGAAGCCATTAGCTGCTTTATTAATCCACTTGCGTGGAATAAGTTTTAAAGTTTTAACGGGCTTGTTTCACTTTCACGGCCACGGCATGCTGTAATTGTCCAGTTGTGAGGTGAAAAGTGAAGCTGTGTTTGAACTTTCCTTCTCAAACTATGCCTTTTTAATTTGTTATGCTATTTTTGATACCTTTCACATGTATGACATTAGCACATTTGTATGACATGGGCTTTTTTCTTGGTTTGAAACATAAAAGACATCAAGATGAAAAAAAAGGTTTGAAAAGAGTTCTACTGTAAATAAAAATATGGTTAATATAGCTTTGCCGAAGCAAAAATAGAGCTAAATGGATAAAACAGGAGAATAAAAGCTCAAGTGCACTGCAAGATATCCCTTAGCTTTGATTTAATTAAAGCCTTTGATTTAGTCACAGCCTTGATTTAAAAGAGCTGTTGAGATCTGCAACAGACCTGCAGTTTCTGGGAGTTTGTTTCACATATGTTTTGCATAAAAACGGAACATGTTTAGCGTTTACCCCAGGTGATCTGAGAGGTCCATATGGTTTATAGCACAGCAGCAGATCAGAAATGTATTTTGAAATCAATTGTTTGATTGACAGGAAGCCGGTGTAAAGATCTGAGAGCCGGAGTGACGCAATCCATTTTATTGGTCTTAGTGAGGACCCGAGCAGCAGCGTTCTGGATCAGCTGCAGCTGTCTGATCGACTTTTTGACAGATTTAAACTTAGCTCTTTTGTTTTCATCAACATTGAAAAGCTGGAAGCTAGATTTTACACAATTCCTTTGACATAGACACTTGGGCAAAATAATCATGTTTTCCACTTTTACAAAACAGGCCAACCGTCACCATTTTTATTCATCTTAATGTCACTGTCCTGCACTTACTGCACTGGTGCAGACAGAATACAACCCCTTTATTCAGTATCATCATAACTGCTTTGTTTTTTTGTTTTGTTTTAAGTGTTCTGCTGCCCCTACAAACTGCTCCTTTGTGCAGCTTTCTTTGAATAGCATGCATCTGCGTTGTAACATATTAATAATGCTAAACCCTTATTACTTCACGGATGAAGCTTTAAGACAGAGACTGAGTTTTTGTATCATCTGACTGTGCACTGATGTCTCATCTATCAGAGGCCAGGCCTATATGGTGGCTAACAGAGCTACTCTAATAGACTCTTATATAATTAATCAAACAGAGACACTTTCCTACAGGGACACAATGAGGCAATTTATAGTTCACGCCATCTGTTACAATGACAGCATACCTGCCATAATGCTAGGCAGCACCCACCACGCACACAAATGCAAGAGTGCGAGCATAAATGCAGACACACACGTTCTTAACTAGATACCACCAGTAAAAACATATTGTCTTTCACATCAGCTTCAAATGAGTAATAATGATTGTGAAGGGAAGACCATTGAAGCCGGGTTTCAGAAACACTATAACAGGCCATATGTTTTGGAAACTCATGGGTTTAAGTCTTTGTTATCCAGTTAAACGGCTGCTCCTATTAGGATTTTTCTCCATCTTTCCTTGTTTATGCTGACTTGTTTTGTCATTTCTTATTAACTGTCTCGTGTGAGGATGAGGCAGGTGTCATCGAATCCCGACCCTGATGATTGATTGTATCAACAATGATAATGCTAAAGATGACACCTCTGAGTAGACAGGAAATGATGGATAACATGAAAATCGTATTGTTTTCATTCTCAGCCTCAGTTGCAAGAGCAGCAGGCTAAGCTGCAGCTGCTGTGGTTGATCTATATGCAGTTAGTGATTAGATGAGTGGGCTAAACAATTAGACTGAGCTCATTAAACAAGCGGCTACATGTCCCATCCTGGTAATTATTTATCAGTGGTGAGTAAATAATGAAGTGTTTTTTGCTTGAATTTGGTCAGTGTATGATCAGCATCAGTAGCTGCATTTCTTCTGCACAGAGTCTAATAAATATTTTTTTTTATGTGTGTGTGTGTGTTTTTTATGTGTGCCCTCTCAGATCATAACAGTCACAGCTACACCGGGGAGACCTGGTCGTCAACAGCAAGTGGAGCCGACCCGTATCCGGTGCTCCCGCATCCCGGTGACCCTCAGCTGGACCTCAGTGCACTGGTTTCCTTGGAGACTGACAGTGATGGGGAGGAGGCCAGTGAGGAAACCATTGTGTACCTCTGAATGTTGATGAATTGCAGACTCTAAACGGCTGACCACAGCACTTGGAAAAGGATAAAGACATTCATGAAGCATCAGGATTGGATCCAGGGTGTCTTCAGAAAGCATTTCTCTCTCTTTTGTCATGCTTTTTTTATATTTGAAAGATAGCTTTGTGGTATTTTTTTGTAAAGTTACTGGAAACCTAGAAAGAACAGAAACCGAGGTTGTTTCAGACTCAATCTCACACGTGTCATGCACCTTAGCTTGAGGCACCACTGGGTGTCTCTTTATTTTCTGTTTTTGTGGGTGTGTGTGTTTGGTTTTTATTGACTGGGTCCCTGCAGAAACACTTTCCCCTTTTTTCCCCCTTGTCTTCGTCTTACTGTCCCTCTCTCACTGCCTTCCTCTCTCAGCTCCTGTATATCTCATCCCTCAAGCGCTCCATTTATTAAATTTACCACAATAGGAGAAAAAGCGTGTACCCAATATCAGCAAAACATCGGCATCTCTCCAGTGGGTGATTGTCTTGGAGTAAACTGCCCCTCTTTCATTTATCAGACAGACTCGGTTTCTGTACAAGACGAGCATAACGTGAAGCACAAGCCATTAGGATTGAAAGATGAGGTGCGACAGCGTCAGTCCCACATTTTTCAGACTGCCCGTAGCCGTCGTTTATTTCTTTTTATTTGAAGCATGTTTTTCTTGTTAAGAGAAATAAGTGCAGACGTGGCTTGAAGAGAGATGTTGCACCTGTGCTAATCTGTCAATTTTATCAAAATGTTGGATCCTGAGAAAACAAGCTTTGAGCAGAATTCTTCCTGTAAAAAAAGTAAAAGGAAGTTGTGATGCAGGATGATGGACAGAAAATCATTTAAGGTCTAACGTAATTATGTAACAAACTAAGCAAATTCAACAAATTTATAGACTATTGTTGTGTTCTTTCATTTGTATGTCATTAGGATTGTAATATCTTTTGTCATGACAGTCGTTTTCCACCGCAATTGGGTCAAAATTTCATCTTTCAAAGGTTCTAAGAACCTGTGTTTAAGATTTAGAGGCATCTAGGGTTGAGGATGCAGATTGCAAGTAATTGAAAATGCCGCCAGTCATATTCACATTTCACATTTCACAATTACAAGAAAAACATAAAGGGTTTGTTGGCTTGTCTGTTCTTGGCTGCTGCAGAAACTTGGCGGTGCTACATGGTGGGCTCTTTGGAAGTAGACCTCTCCCTCAGTATGTATAATGGTCACATTATAAGCTAACGAAAACAATGAGTCTCATTTTCAGGTGATTATAAACTAACTAACATATTTCTACATTATTGTTTTCCTGTGTTTGTCAGAAGATAACCCTAAATCCTACACAATGCAAAAATTTGTAAGGCTAATTAGCATCTGTTAGCATGCTAACACTCTAAAATAAGAGGGTGAACACGGTAAACATTATGCTTTGTCACTGTGAGCATGTTAGCATGCTGGGTTTAGCATTTACTCAAAATACCACTCATATAGCATCTCAGAGCCACTAGCATGCCTGTAAGCTCGTAGTCTATTGTTGTTGTTTTTCTTTTTATTATCATTCAACTGTCATTACTAAAAATCCCATCTTTGCTTCATAAAAGCTGTAAACAGTGGAAGATATTGTTCTGAAATCATCCTCATAAGCATCCAGAACAAAATGAAGTTGCTTTATTGATACAGTAATGCTTAATGCTAAACTATTTCACTTGAATATTCATGTCGTATATTTAGATATTATCTCTCATGGGCATTTTTATGTGTAAATAGGTCCCTGTGCCAACCCTTTAGGTGTCTCTTAATGTTTCTTTTTGCAGACACTCTGAAAGATGAATTGGTTTAATTACTGTTGTAGTTTCCCATTGGGACAATGAGGCAGTGGCAGTATTTTGATGTGATTTTAGTTCAGTGTGTATATATATATATATATATATTTGCCTTTATTTATTTGTTGCAGTATAAAGAGTTTTAATGTTTTACAGTGCTTTGTGAAGGGGGTTTTATTGTACATAAAAAATGGGTTTGAGTTTTTTGTTTGTTTGTTCTTGTTGTGTGCTCAGACATGGTTGTATCGATAAATTGACTTTTATTGAACTTTAAACCGTGCTTTGTTTTTCTTGACACTGTTAAATGAGGCTTATTGGAGGTGTCAATGCAATAAAAAAAGGAAACCGGCTGAAACACAAACACAATGTTCAGCCTGGGTACAAATATAACTTCAGTTTTATGGCCTTGGACCGAACGTGAAGCGTCTCCAACAGCGTAAACAGATGTGTGAGTGAGGTGCCTGTTCAGTTGGCAGCAGTGACAGGTGGTAGACCAGGTGCATGAATGTCAATGATTTCCAGTCCAACTGCAAGACCACATCAGTATTGGCAGAGCGTGATGTTGTGTAGCAACTAACAGCCGAGTCACCAAACATGTGGGTCATTACATTCTTAAAAAACTATGTATACACATCATGGGCATAAGGATTCCCACCAATTAACGCACGCCTGACGAGTAAAGGCTAAAAATAATAACACCTCAATTGGAGCTGCCAGGCTTTGCCCTGACAGCAATAACACATTACTCATACTCCACCTGTGTCTTTGTTACTCTTTCCTTTTTAGACATAAGAGCAGATGCCTGAGATCAACAAGGTCCCTGCTCTTCCCCCCAGTATGCGCCTTATTATTTCACTGAGGTGCAGCATACAAACACCCCCTCAATACCCTGTCAGTCTTTTTTTGCAGCTTATTAAATTTTTCTGTATTAAATGTCATTTGCAGGGAAATCCAGAGTAATTCATGTTTTAATTACCACATATACCAATTACTGTGTATTCATTTTAATAATTCATCTCGAACTTGAGTCGACTTAATACTTAATTAATCAGGCCCTCCCAACTTCAGTCTAATGAATGAGGTTAGGGTAAATGAGAGCAGAGGTGAGTAAGCCGATTTAATTAACTAGTGCAAGCAGATGAATATCTTTCTCTTTCATTTAAATCACCCTCTATTTCATTAAATCTGTCTATAGGCTACCAAAATGTCTTTGCTGACTTTGAATAACTATTATTTGAATTGAATTGACTGTGTTTCTTGTGGATTTTAATGCTAGAATTCAAAGTTGGTTTTGCTTACTTTAAACTGAGAATAAAGCTGGGTGAGGTCTGAGGGGGCAGAAGAAGAGAAGGGGCCACCCACTTAACGCCTCTGATGTCAAAAACCAAATAAGCTGCAGCCAAATTCATACAGGAACAGGAAAAGTAAGCAGGCGCTCCAAGAAAGGCAGTTTAGAGTACTTAAGCAAGTGCTCTGTCTAATCTGTCTGTCTTTCCTTCTGTCTGCGGACACGTTGCGTAACTGTGACAACATCACTGTGCAGCCATAAAACTTAAGGGGTGTGTAGTTAAGACACAAATTAAGGCAAACTGAGTGTCTGGGTGCTGTCTGACCCATTATAGTCACAATACAGTTTTAATAATGGGTTTCATGGGATGTAAAGTCAACATGTTGGCCAGTATTATTCCATAGAAACATTGTCTCTATTCAGATTAGAGCTAATTAAGGTTTTTAATAACAGTCAGAAAATTCTGTTTTATTGAAATTTGAATGTAAAATATGTAAACACTAATTGTAGATGTTCTGAAATGCTATTTAGATCTTTGTGGTTGTTTTCTCATATCTTCCTCTTATGCCCTTCTTCTCTGTGTCTTCCCTGATCTGCTTTGGTGTTAAGAGAGCCTCCAGGCCTCCCAGGTCATTTGGGACTGCTTTGCTTCCAAGGGTTAAAACTAAATATAGCAAAGCCGTCATTAGTTTCTCCACACCACAAATCTGGAACAAACTTCTGGTAGATCTGCTCTTAATCTAACCTCTTCTAAATCAAAGTTTTTTCTGATTACCACTACTTTATTAAGTTTGGGGTTATTTTTACACTTAAACCACATAATAACTTTGATTCCTTTTCCTAATAATCTATTTTTATTTTATATTATTCAGTTCTTTCAGTTATCAAAGCATTAAAGTCTAATTTTATTTTATTTGTATTTTTATCCTCTTTCCAATGTAGCCATGAGGAGTATGTGGAGTTGTGGTTAGACCTTTGTTTGATACTTTAACTCTTCAAGGATCAATTGTGCTTATTGTCTTTAAAGTTAAAACTGAGATTACGCTCTCTGTATCAGCTCTTTTTGAGCCCATATTGGAGTACCTTACCTCATCAGTTTTAAAACTGCAGCAATTTAAATGGACAGTAGCTATTGCCAAGATTTTATGGATCACATAGTTGCATATACAGTAATTCAGTGTTCCTGTATTTTATGTACTTCTGCATTTTGTTGAGTTCTGGTTACTAGAAACCTGTCAGAGGCAACAAACAGCTGTTTGAGGAGGGGATGTTTGTGTTTGTGTTTGACAAAGAGAGATGTCAGAAAGGTGCAGAAAAGGATGAGAAGAGTGCATTTCAATACAGTGCAAGCTTTTTGTATGCATGTCATGGTGATGTGTTTTTGTATATACCTGTCTGTTTTGTGTTTGACAGGTGTTCTTGCACAGGCGCTTGTTCTGTGATGTAAATGCCAATCAGCCATCTGGGTATTTCCAGCTCAGCTGGCAGTCTTTGATATTATTCCCTGATAACTTCACAAAGGCTTTTCATTTCCTGATAACTTTGCAAAGTTTATTGATTAACCTCTCTTTCCAGTCTGTTGACAGGGGAGCACATGCGCAAATATCCAGTGAATCTTTTATACAGAAAACCATACATGCTCCACATGTTGTGTTAAATACTTAATAGCCTTTTAGTGATTCCCTCCCTCCAGATTCAATATTCAGAAGTAGTCCATTCCTCATTACACAGTAAAGAAACCCCAGTATGTGGCCTCTGTCTGTCTCCCCTAGTTGTTTTTTAATGACCCCTGTGGAAGGTAACCAATAACACCAAAGGAAAAACCGATAAAAGGGAAACATATTATCGCTGAGTCATCTGCCAGGGTGAAACATGCGTTGCTGAAGCCTTTCCCAGGGGAAAGTGTAATGATTTCTGTAGGCGCACAGAATAAACCTGCCTGGCCCAAATATAAATAACAGCCATTAAAGCTTATCCCAGTGAGGGATGCTTTTTATGAGAAACCTGAACAATATACAGCATATATACAGGTTATTAGATTTCTCTTGGGGTGAAATATAGTGACAGGCTGGACTCTCTCTCTCTCTCTCTATATATATACAGACTGTTCACAACTGCAGCTAGAGGAGAAAAGCTATGATGAGTGTAACAATTGAGTGTATTCTTGCTTGACTTTCAGTACTTTGTCAGATTTTCTTGTTTTGTCTATTATACTGCTTTGGTGAAACTAAATAGCTCAGTGCAAATTTAACAACCTGTGCAGTCTTTAGAGTATGTAAAGAATGCAGTTTTGCTTTGGAAGTGACATTTTATGTGACACATCCTCTTATCTTTTACTTTTGACCCTGGATTTAATTGGTCTCACTCATCACATCTCCTGCAGTCGTGTCAAAGCCAAGTACATTGTTGCTTACCCCAAAATAAATGCTAATTACAGTGTCTGAGCACTCAGTGTCACCACCACAAGTCCAAGCCTCAAAGCAATGGCATGCAGCTCAGATAAGGCAGTGTTATAATGTCACTGGAGGCTATAATACCAAAGGTTACACCATTTCTAGATATCCTTCAGTTAGTTGTCTGTAAAATAATATTATTAGCTGGATCCTGCAATAAAATACCAACAGAGGTTAGGCTGGCTTCAACTTTTGTCTGAACATTAACAGGCAGTCAAATGGAAATCAGCCCAGAAACAGAACAGTTTTCCAAAAATGAGCTACAAAAAAGGTTTAAATTAGGATTTATTTTACTTGTCATGGGTAACTTTGGTTGACGCAACCAAAGTGTGTTTGTTTTCCTTTCAAACATTTCCATATAATGTAAAGCCAAGTTGGAAATATCAGAGCTTTGGGAAACACGCATTCATCAGCCAGTCAGAATTACAACTTGGAGGGTTTTATAAGCTGGAAAGTGGCAAATATGTTCTTTCCATGTGACGTGAAAGCAGCATCAATTAGACTGCCAACACTGTTATTATGAGACTGCTCTGCAAATATCTGCCAGCATTTATAAATCTCATAAAGACATAAAAGTTAATCAGAAATGTTATCAATTGTTTTTGTTACACTTATTAAGACCAACCACCGAACTCCAACTTACTTCATACATGTAGATTCATATCCAGTCTAAAGGCTTGTGTCAATAATTATCCAAAAAATTTACAGATATGCTGACACAGAACTTGTCTGCCACATCTGAATTACATCTGTATTTACTTTCTCTGATTGAGGTTGGAGGCGTCAGTACAGATGAAGCTGAGACAAGAAGTTATGAAATTGTGGAGACAACACAAACTCACAGTACTCTTCCATATTTTAAACACAATCAAGCTGAATTTTTCCAATTTCCACTGGTTCATAGACAGTGTGAACTCTCATTTTGAAGCCTTGAGTTTAACAGCATGGTGAGGGGCTTCAGCTTCAGAGGAAGGAGTGGATTTGACTTTTAACATTTAATGCAAGCACTAGCTAGCTTGTTCGGCAAGATTCATCGATAATTCGTGTTGAAAGTTATATCATTTGAAATACTGCAAAAAATGAACAGACAACTGTACTTTAGTGTACCTCCACTAGACATTCACTACTAAAAACACAATATAAAGCAGCCAAAAGTAGGAGAAGACTACACTGACAACAGCCAAAAACAAATTCACAGCTATTTAGATGCATGCAATGCCATGGATATGCATTGTTATGCTTATATCCTGACTGATACAGGTTAGCAACAGCCTAAAGCATACCCTTTCTCATTGTCAGTGTACTTAATTGGACCATAATTATTTATTGAATTAGACTTGGAACTAGATATTGAGACCATAAACACATTAGGATTTTTTTTACTGAGGAAATAAATCATCTGTACAACATTTATATTTATTTTACAGCCAGTTGCCACCTACTTGTTATTATAGATGATGCAAGTTTAAAGTAATTTCATATGACATTGCGAACCTGTTAGTGAACAATTGTCTGTTTACACATCCAGCATCTAGCAGATACAAAGCAATGTTAGTATTAATTTGTAGTTGCCTTTGTGTCTATCAGATGTTAAGTCCATTGTTCAAACTTTTTAGCTCTGATTTTGGTCTCCACCAACTCCTGAGTGAACTATAAGGCTTTTTAACCGCTAAATGCCCCACTCTGTTCACCAGCTAGTCGCTGCCTGTTGTTTTGCTGGGTAGAGAGCATACAGTGGGTTTTCAGGGCTTTTTCAGGTCTAAAAACAGCTGCCCGCTACAGCTGGAAATGACACAATGAAAGTGGTAAGAGTGAGTCAACATAGTAAAACTGTGGGCCACAAGACACAAAACAATCTGGTGAAAGATGCTACAAGTTTCCATGGAGCTGAGTGAGACTGAAGAGTCAGGTGGTAATTATCTGTGATTTTGTCTGGCAACTAGCAAGCCACATCCACAAAGTAATTTGATCCTTTGTTAATATAGAAAATTATAGTTGCTTTAAAGCCAACTTGGATACAACAGCACTTTGGGAAAACCACATCCACCAGCTGGTCAGAGTTACAACTTGGATGTTGATTTTAAAAGCTGCAAATTTGCAAATAAGTTCCTTCCTTATGTCACGAACCCAGCTTTCTTCCCATTAATTCAGTACTCTATGTTCAATCGATTGCCACAAAGTTAAGGCAGAGGCAGGAAGTCTACATTGAGTTACTTGGGGATGTCAGATATAATAAAAAATTTATACCGTAGCTCTATGACCCTGTTTTGTTAGCACTGCAGCTAAACTTCAAGTAAACAGTTTCACACATGTATATTCATCATCTAATGGTTATAATTATCCTAGAAACAAACAGAATTACTGACAAGGCACATACAGTATCTGCCACATCTGACATACATCTGAATCTAGTTTCCAGGGACTGAGGTTAATGGCATCACTACAGATGAAGTAGGAATATGATAATCTGAGGCAGCGGAAAGACGCGGAACACAAACATATATATTCTCCCTCATTCTGAAGCACAATCACAAGCAAAACAACCTTCCTAACTTTTATAGGTGAAGAAGTATTTTATATTAATGTTTATTGATCAGGATATGTCAGGAGGGGTTGGACCTGACTTTTAATAGCTTTCAAACACTTCACATTGCCAGGGGGTGAATACAGATCAATACAAAGATGATCCATATCCATCCATGTCGACACTGCATTTCTTGTTCTTCTAGCCTTTCTCCCTTGCTCAGCCAGACTTGTTTATTATCATCTAAAGCTTGCCAACTTGCCTACATACAGTGCACTTTTTAAAATGATTATGATTTATCTTGTCTTTTTAATTGAGGGTAGAAGAAGAAGATATCAGTTTGAAGGCACCGTATAGATGCATGTAGCAGCTGTCATGCCACCTGTTGGAGGCTTCGCTGCCATGAACGGTGTCTCATTTTTCACAATGTGCTGCTTCTGTAGAAGTGTGTTCACCGCCTGCCGTCCTGTCAGCACTGCTCCATTCTTCTTGTCATCAGTGCCATCAGTTGTTCCTGTGATGTTGTTGGCACAATAGCATTACAGGGGTATTCGTGAATTTGTGTGTGTCTGTGTGTTTGCTTGTATGTGTAAGGCAAAAATGTGTTTTATTGTGTGTGTATGTGTGTGGTCCGGCCATTTAAGTATAGTAACATTAGAGCATCAGCTGTCTTTCAAAAAAATTCAAAAAAGTGAGACAGATGGTGAACGTTTTTCATCTCGTGGTTTGACAGAGTGCGGCCATTTTTAAATGCATCCTTTAATTGCTGTCTTGGTGGTTTTGCACTTGGGGGGAGGGGTAAGCGGTCTTCCAGGCATCCTGATACATGCCGAAAGCCTGTACCTGTCAGCACTTGAGGAGCATGTGACATGCATGGGATGCCGTTCGTGAGAGCACAGGGATGAGCTGTTCACTGTGATCCTGCACCGTGACAGCGTGGTAATCCTAAACAATAGGCTCACTCATTAGTTCAACCCACCCGCCTGCTTCTCAATAGGACCCTCATTTTGCTGCTTTGTCCCTCTAAATTATAGAGAACCGTCAGGTGTCCATGTGTCGTGCATGCGACTAAGGATTGGGTAATGACTGAAAGGTCGGGTGTTGTATAGATAAAAGCTATAGGAAAAGGTAATGTAACTTAACCTGCGGTCACTCACTAATGCAGCAAACACAATCGGAGTGTGTTTCCAACATGTAGTCAGACCTGCCAGATTTGAATAATCAACTATTTTAGTCTAGTGTTGGGTCATTCACAAACTGGATTTGAGTAATAATCACATTTTGCCTTACACATACAAGCACATATATGCACAAAAGCATTGATCCCATTCTTGCAGGTATACTCACCTCCAATTCTTGGTCTCTTCTCTTCCTAGGACTGGTACTTTATTTAAAGAGTTTCCAACATTTACCTAAAAGTGCTAAGCAGAAGACAGTGTGTTTGAAACCTGTATGATCATTGGATTACTTGTGTTCCCTGCGCTGCTGAATACTATGGCTTTATCTCTATAGTCCCAGAACTCATTTAATTAATTAAACTCATTTAAAATAAGTTGGCACAGGTACAGGGTTATTATTACCATTATTTGTTAGCACTTCTTTGTATAGTAATGAGGGTGAACACTGCAAAATATAAGGCCCAGGTGGAAGTAAACTAGACTTGTCCTTCATGTTGGCCCATTTGAACGCACATGTGTACTTGCAGTGTCTCTAAATGTGCATCCCTTTCTGCTCATTGGACCATGAGCTCTTTAATGTCAGTCTTTCACTTTGCTTCCCTTTGATGATGTCCTTCCCAACATCAGAGGTGGCTGCAGTTAAAAGACAGTGTGCTGGCCCCCCCAGATGAACACTCGGTCATTAAAATAGGTGAAAACAAGGTCAGTCCACACCTCCATCCACCCATGCACAAAGAGGAACCGACAATTATAGCTTTCAGGGGTCATTTGGTGTTAGTCACAGGCAGCACAGCTCTGCCTTGTGATCAGCTGAGATGGCTGGGGTTAGTGATGCTCTGTACATCAGCTATTTAGGCCATAGCAGATTAAACAGGTTAGACACCCATGGCTGAAATGGGTCATCATGCGTTTCGTTTGACCCACCAGACAGATGCTGAAACTCATCCTCAGACCGATGCTGTTGAGACAGAAAGGAATAATGGCTGTCACAACTTTAGGGTTTTAAGTAGACATCATTTTGTCATCAGTACACAAATGCTGTTTTTATTTTACATATGACATTGTGTGGGTTATTTAACATGCAAGTTAAAACTGTAATCACACACAAAACTCAAGAGTTAAACCTATGCACCTTATGTGCGCCTCATGTTCATCATCACAGCCAAACAGAAGTAATAACAGGAGAGCAAGGTAAACAGACTCTTACATCTTTCTAGTGATTAATGTCAAATTAAGAACTGTAGGCCCTGTCTTCCAGTTTAGGGTGGGAAAGAGAGATCAGAACATCATTATATGGTCACTTATGGTAAGGCAGCCAGTGCTAAACAGATTGCTTGCATATTGTTTGTATTGCAAAGTAAGTGGACTGATGTAATGCTCTGTGTTAAAGTGAATGGCAATCATTCAAACCTATCTCTTTCTTTTCTTAGGTTGCACAGACAATGTATTGATGACATAGAAAACTGAACTGATGAATAATGATTCACTTCTTATAGCATGTTGGGGGTTTTGCACAGTCACAATCAAAGAAACTCTTGATCTGACATGAAAGGCTAGAGCCATGTTGTCATTTGTGCAGATTTGGAGCGTAAAGCTAACATCAGCATGCTAACACGCTCTCTTGGACATTGCTACAGTGTTGATGCATTGTGGATATAATGCCCGTCGTGTTCACCATCTTAATTGTGTATGTTGCTGTGCTAACATCTGCTAATTTGCAAAACACACAAAAGCTGAGGCTGTAGTAGAGACTGATTTTCCATTTCACAGTGGTTCAAGATGAAAAGTTTTTGGCAACAATTACTGTCTGCATCAGATGTCAAATGGTAATAATGATGCATGTAGTAAAGCCTTAATGATGCTTTATCAGCATTACTACAATTTTTTAAAGTTTTGTCAGCATTGTGTGTGAAGTGGCAGCATGAATAATAAGCGGCAACGTAGCAACATTTTCACATAAAAACACCTATAGTGTGACAAAGATAAAACATATTTCCCTTTTACACAGTAGCACTTGTATGGTAACCAGTGAAACCAGTATGTATTTGTGTTTGCAATCAGGCGAACTGATATCCATTCAATAATTGTGAACACTTCACACATTTATTTTAAGTTGTTGGCACTCAATTTACAGTTGCAGTAAAATTAAATTGTCTGTTATTAATGAAGATTATTGGACTGGAAACACAGAATGTGAGATGTAATATTAAAACTCATTTAGATTTTATATCATGGCCATAGTGTGGTCACAGTTTTACATTCCAGTCTTATGCTATTGCTTAGTAAAGGTTCAAAGTCTGTCAGGTGCAATTTAGTAGACACAAAGAATTTACCATTTATAGTTCAGCTGCAGTTCAGCTTCAATAATCCTGAAGGCAGTATATTTGGGTTATACTAGCCATGGTTCACAGACTCTGGTTGGTCTGGTGAGATGATACTCATTTGGCCTGATATTGACGCTCCGTGTTTTTGGTCTTTTGATGTCTTTTGATGTGATTTCTCCTCTAGAGGAAACTGCTGCTCTTCCCTTTCCACCCCGACAGAAGGAGAAAAGTGCTCTGAGCCTGTCTGCGCGCACACACACACAAACACACATACTGACAAACACATACACGGTTATATCCATAACTCCAGCAGTTAGGGCATGAGTTAAACGGATTTGGTCTCATTAAAAGATTTTGGAGGATATAGAGGAAGAGGGATCAGACTTTATTTGATAGCCTGGGGCTGGGGAGTACTTCAATCACAGAACAATTGGTTTAAAATCACAGCCTCTCTGTGTATTAGCTTTGCCCTCCCCTCAGCTGAACTACTGAGGCACAATGTTTGTTTGTTGTTCACACTGCTATCCATGATTGATGTAGCAGTGTTGTACTGTGAGGCAATAATCAAATGTTATTTCTCTTAAATTAAAAACACATTTCGAAGCTCTGTAGCATGGAAACTGTTTTTTTTTTTTTTTAAATGCATCAGTTTATACATCAGTGAGCTAAGAGCACTTGCACACAACAACAGTGCCTGACACCATCAATCATTTAGTTGGATTAGAAAACTTAATCCTGGAGATCTATATGGATTTCAGTTGATACTTTGGGTTTTTTTGGTTTCGCTTTAACACTTTGAATCTACACTGTTTCATAGATTGGTCAGAAATGACCAATCTATTCAAAATTCAAAAATGTGTTATGTTGACTTCAAATGATCAAACCTTCATATACAAATTATGCTGGCTAAGCCACTAAGCTAAATATGGTGAATGCCAGTTAGCTAGAAAGCTAATAGAAAACCAGAAAGTTGACCAATTTGGTTAAAATGGCAGACTCTCTTTCATATAATTACAATCAGTGGTGTACAACATGATTTGTTATGGCATGGTATGGCAACAACATTAGCAAACAAAGTAATATAAGCTAACTAAAAGGTGGGCTGCTTTTATTTTAAACTGGCTCATATAATTGAAATCATGGTGTTCTAAGCGTGATTTTTTTGAATTAATATCACAGTAGCCCGTAGAAGCTGGTCTAATAATAAAAAGACTTGTATCCTTGTAAACATGTAAAATAATATCAGTGTAAAATTAATAACAATAATGAGTTATTGTTTTATTAGTATTTTGATGAATGCCATTAGTTAAAATTGCCAAACTGTTTTGATTGATGCTGTAATGGTGAAGGAAAACTATACCTCACAGTGAATGCTTTAGTGTAGTGGATTAATGATCTTGGGTGGGTACCAGTGTTAAAAACACACAAGCACACAATGTTCCTGTTCTTTTTGAATGTGTAAGGCCAATTCTGAACGTGCCTGAAGCGATTTGATTTAAAACTATGTCTTTAATCAAAACAAAATGTTGTGTTACAGGACTGTGAATCAGCCGCTGGCAAATACTACCCTGCAACAGTAGAGGAAAAGTCAGAAAGTGAATGAAGGAGAAAGCAGAATGTACAATGCTTGGCTTTATTGCCGAACAAGTTGAATGCCAAAATAAACACTCAACCTGAGAGTTTGGCTTCAGAAGTAGATGAACAGCTCAGAGTAGCGATACTGGAATGACCCATGAACTGTGAGAACTGTGTGAGAATCCTTCTCAGGGTCCTTGTAGACAAACAGTGGGTGTCTCTCCGGGAAATTAGCCAGTTGTTGTTTGCAGTGAAATCGTCAAGAGAAAAGAGAGAGAGAGATGTAGGTGTTGAATCTCTCTTGAATAATTCAGGACAAAAAAAAAATCTCCTGTTCACAAAACTGTAACATGAGATCTGGTCAGGACTGCCAACCTGTCAGATTTGATATGTTCGGCTATTGTCCTATTTTGGAACAATTACAAAATCTAAAAGAGGGAAAGGGAGAACATTGTGAGATGCTGAACAAGTCAAATTTTTTATTTGTTTTTATTTCCTTCCCAGATTCAAGTATTTAAAAGTTCCCACTTTCCAGTTGTTGGTTAGTTGAAAACCACACTTTTCATTGATTCGCCAGCTGGGAGAGTGTGCTGCACTCCTTACAATAACTTATACAAAAACAAACACAGTTAAATCATCAGTGTTTTCCAACATTATCCACATCAGTAATTTGCCTCAGTTTGCCCCATTCTTAGGTTAAAGGAAACCAAAAATATCCTTCTTCATAAAAGTTAAGGAGGAATCATCTTCACGGTTTAAAGAAATCCACATTGACAGTGGTTTCACTCAACAATCCAAACCTCTATTTAAGACTTTTTAACCTAAGCATGTGTAATTTTTCTGGAGGAGAGACTCACTATCTACTTTCAGAAAAATTAAAATATCAACCATTTTGATCCATTTGAATAAAAGCCCCAAACCATTGTCTTTCTGGAAATGGTGAGGCTGGTGGTCAGGAAGTTTATCCATTAATGATAGGATCTGTGTTTTCCTGGCTCCTCGTGTCCTCAAGACACTGAACTCAACATTGCTCCTGATGACCTGACAGGTACCTTTGGTACCATTGGTTAATGAATAGATGAACGAGAGATGAATCGCTACAGCAGAGCAGCACTACATATGTGCAGTCCATTCACCACAGGCCAGTCTCTGAGTGCAGGTATCTCCCTTAGATTCCTAGAAACACCACCAATCAGGATCATGGAGTAACTGGGGCCGGGACCAGGATATGATCCCATCCAAAACACTTTATATAATGTGTGTTACATGCTCGTATTGTGCAGGGTAATGTGGATACAACAGCACTTATTGTACCCCTCAGATCATAAAAAGAAGATTTTTTTATTGTTGTCTGTACAAAACATGAAGTTGTTTGCAGATAATACTACTTTTTGCACACAAGATACAAGATGCATGGAAATGAATAACTAGTGTAAACAAGATAATAACATCTTTGGGGTGCCTGTAAAAACTAATATCAACCACAGGAAAGAAGGAAGATTTCTTACATTGTGTGCATGTGACATAGTTTTGCCTTTTATAATAGCAGTTAAAATACAAGATATTGAGACCATCTAGCATTATGATGTATCTATTGCATTAAACAGAGGTATTATACCATAGTGGAGATCTCATATAATCATGTAAATGAACATGTCAGGTGAGCAACATATGAGGCACACTTGAGTATAATATATAAAAGTTCTTATTTTATAATATTGCGTTTGATGTTATTCTCCGCTTGCATTACACATTAACTCACTCAATTATTTCTGGTCAATTATTTCTGGTCAGTTAACTAAAAGCTATTTACATGCTCCTTTGTCAATGGTAAGTGAGTCCCGTTGGACAAAGTCTAAATGCACTGCCGCCACCACAGTATACGTAAACAGTGAAAGGAAACCCAAAGCCCCCCTCACGCCTCTCCCTACATTCACACTCACATAGACCCCTGGCACACTTCTAACCCCTTAGCCCCGTATGAATTTTAATCACAGAAGCATAAAGCACTGAAGTGCAAATTCAGACACAATGCCACAATTACCAGGCCAGTGCCAGTTACAGGGCCCAATTAGGAGCAGAAAGAGCATCGGAAGAGTCCCTTGTTAGGCCTTGTTTTTGCTGACAAGAGGCGTGTGACAAAGGTCAAAGAGCTTGCTATACACTCCCTTTGGTTAATTAATCCGACTGTTAAAAATGTGTGATACTGTAAAATGTTTTTACACTCCACCGGTAGCTAACATTTATCTTATAAAAGTACAAGTAATGAATTTTAATGGCAATGAGCTAAGACTCTAATTACATGTGTTTGCCACGAGAAGGCCCGAAACACTACCACATGATGGAAGCCCAGCATGACTCATGTATATGCTTAACTTAGTGACATTTAATAAGGGTAATGGATGCCCTGAAAATACCATAAAACTAACTTTGATGTACAAAGCCGTTGGCTATTAAAGTTTGCTTACATAAGAATTCTCATTTAATAACAAATGGACACCCACTTGGTCATGGATGACTTTGCGCTGTTACAGCTACTTTTAAAAAGACAAGTTCGCCCAAATTAAGGATTAAGGATATATATGTTTGTTATTGAAATCGTAAAGAAGAATGTGGTACAAATGACTTTTCACAACCATGAAGACTGTATTATCATGAGTCACACGGTTGTAATTTGTGTCAAATGGTGTCTCTCGACTCCCTCAACTGAGACAACTCAGCTACGCAGCAGCATCACTACACAGTACATGGTAATCCTGTGATTGCATGCTCGAAAGCAGAGGGGAGCTGTGTTGTCTGGAGCACCAAAGGGCATCTGCATTTCATTATACCAAAAGATGGTATGGAAATTCAATAGCAGTTGTGCCTTTCAGGAAAAGTGTGTGTGTGTGTATGTGTGTTTGTGTGGATGCACTTCCACACCTGGCACACATTACGTTTTTCTGCTGTTTGCGCTTGTTAAGAAACACACAGTTGTTTGCCAGTGAGCAAGAGTATGTCCTGTGTGTGCGTGTGTGCCCTGCATTCCTGTGTCACTATTAATGGTTGCTTTTTTTGTCTTTAGCCAGGACAGGAATATTCAGCACAGCGGTGCAGTGAAAACCGAATTTATTCATGAGGAACATAATAATCATACAGTATGTGGGAAATGGGAACTGTTCCTGAATGGTGATGGGCTGCTGCGTGTCCTTGGTGCCTCCACAGCTCGAAGGTGCAGATACAGATGGATACACTCCCTCTGAACAGGGTGACAGACAGCTCCTGTATCTGTCTGCGTTTAATTTACACGCCGGGCTGTCTCGCACTAATAACCTCAGTGATATAGCTGCCATGGTGGCGACAGAGGAGAGGGGAGAGGTGTTTAATTGTGATTCATCTGCTGGTCACTCATCAACACTGCAGCTGAAAAAGATCAGACCAGCAGGGTGCTGATGATAGATCATGGGTAATGAGAGTGTGAGAAGTTCATGTGTCATACAAGTCATCAGTCCCTATTCCACCTCCCTTGAGTTGGTGAATCACCTCCTCTTGTGTCAAGGGAGAAGGAAAAGCAGCAGAAGAAAGACCCTCCTATTTAATTTGTGAGAGAGTGCTTTGCCTGTGATCTATCAGCTGGTGGAAATGTCTTTCTGAGAGCAGAGTCATAATGTCAGATGGAGCTCAGGAACAACACAAGAGTGACTCACTGCAATGGGTGCATCATATCCGGGAATGTCCTCTGTCGTGACTTTTCACTCTACAAAGATGTTTACCCCAAATTATTTCAAAATTAGTTTTGCATTATGTAATTTATTTACATGCAAGGTTCTCCATACCTGATTCCAACCTAGTTATCCACACTAACACAGATGAGATGGAAGAGGTGATCTTGAGGAGATGGGGTAAGATGGGGGAGGGTGCATGATAAATCATGTCAGGAGCACACGAGGATGAGAGAGCAGTTCCATCGATCACCTCTGCTGTGTCATAGCAGCGCATTTAATGAGAAAATCTGGGCAGACAAGGGGCGGAGACAGCAGTCTGTCACTGTGGGCGGCTGTCAATCTATTTCAAATTCAAGCATTTAGCAGACACTCTTATCTGGAGCAATTTAATAATAATAAAAAAAAAAGAACTGAAAAAGTCCAAAGTCTAAAGCAATTCCTTCTTTAACTGTGGGGGTATCACCCAGAGGAACCTCCCAGTTTGGACAGCAGGAGTACTGGTACTGGTACTGGTACAGAAAGTAAAGCAATGTACTCCTGTTGACGGGGTCAGCAGCAAAACGACCTAAAAAAATAAATATCAGTTTAGGTACAAGCTATATTTAGAATATTTTCACCCCTTTATTTTGCTGTCAGACGACGCTTTCCGGCAGGAAACTGAAGCTGTAACATCCATCTATGCTCTCCTCACATCCACCAGACTCCTTAGACAATAACAGTAATTTTGCCTCGCAGAACACGGGAGTTTCTGGTCTACCCTTGCCCCAGTTTAGTTTTTAGTTTGTTTGTGTTATTGAGTGACTTTGGTATTTTAAGGGGTTACTTTGGAATCACAAGAAATACTGTGCTGATGGATCCCTGACCATAACTGCTCACTTGTGGATGTAGCTTGCAGTACATTCCTTTTTTATTATAAATTGGGAGTCATTTTTCATTGCTTTGACTATAATTTGATGTCTGAATTGTTGTTAAAATGACGTACAACAGGGGAGGATGGTTAGATGAATAGTCTATGAAACAGCAAACAGTTGAATCCAATTATTTAAACTGGTTTATGAGAAGATAAACTACCCCAGAAGAGGGAAACATAGGCAAAGACAATGTACGATGTTGACATTCTTCCCATACTCAAGTTAAGCTACTGAGAAATAGCTTTCCTTAAATCTTAAAGCTTAAATCTTTAAAAACTGATAACAAATTGATACTTTAACCATTTAAATGGGTTAAATTAACTGTAGTTTTTATTGAACCTTACTTATTACAGAGTAAATAGTAAATTTGTTGGGAACTATTTTCAGCTGTGGATTTCAGGCTCTCGTGAGTGGTAATGACAGTAGTGTGGTGCACTGCATGAAGCTCTAAAGAGGAATACTGTAAACCATAACTGTATCAGGCTCAGAAAACACAAACAACACTTGTGGCTGTAAATAAATGCTTCACTTTTGGTCTCTTTATGAAATTTGTTGCATTAAAAAAATGTAAAATAGCACCAGACATATCCTTTATTAAAGTCAGACGCTATTCAGCGTTTTTGCAACTCTGAGCTGGGTACAGGCTATAGAGTTTTACTGTAATAACTCACATTATGGTACTTTGCATTAAAAAGGGGAAAAATAGGAGTAATTGCGGACTTGTGATGGGCTATTTGTGTCTATAGAATCTGTTTCTGTCACTCCAAATTGGGTTAAATTATTTTAATGAGGATGCCAGGGGAGTATGGTTTGTCTTTGTTAGACTCCTTTTAAGCCAAACGAAAGACTATTACTGTTGAGGGAAATACAAAAAGCCCCCAGACCAGTGGACAAGAGGACGTGATGTAATTCAAGCTCTACTGCCTCAGGGGGAGTCAGTATATTGAAGAGGTTTTATTAAAACAGAGGGAGAATTAAGAGTAATAGCACATAATGTAGAGCGTTTTTGACAATCTTATACGTGGTTCAGGTAATAGGATCCCATACACCTGCGTCTGTTGTGCAAGTGGAAAATTAGTTTTGGGGGAGTCATTATAACAAGAGCTGCTCTGTGTTTCTGCCTGCATACATGACAGAGATGACATACGAAAAGGGAGCGGTAATTGCATTTTTTTTCCCTCCCCCTTCTCTCCCTCAGTTCATATTACAGGAGAAATATGAGAGGGCTGCTTGTGTGAAGGGTCCTCTGTGGCAGCGTTGACAGCCAATTTAGCCCCGCAGAAACAGACCTCTCCCTCCAGCAACTGGGGGGTTAGAGCTGTCACACACATACACCCACACAGAAAAGACCTCTTTCTTCTTTTTAACATCGTCACCCATCCTTTTCCATCTGCTGTAGTCTTGTCTTGATTAGAAGCAATTCACATTTAAATTTGCCTGTTACCTCAGGATTTTTTCCCCCCCTCTCTTCCACAACTGTATAGAAACTACACTTGTCTCTCCACTGGACTGCTTTATTGTTTGAGAAAAAAAAAATTCTATTATGGATTTATGAAGATAAAAAAATCCGTTGACCGATCACCGCGGACAAAGATGAATGGTTTCATATTTTAGAATTCACTGTTTGGTAGTGAGGGCTTTTCTTGCACTGTTGAAGGGCAACACAATATGGGAAAGGTCTCAAACTTTTCCCAGTCAAAGAAAAGTTTGGCTATCTGCCTTGTTTTGTTGAACAAAAGGGCAATAAAAAAAAAAAATTCGACTCTGACTGTCAGATGATTGAAATTGTGCTCCTCACACAGTCATTGCGCTATTCGTGTATAGATTTTCAATTGGACCTTAAATAAACTTAACGGAGAAGTTCTGCATTTTGGTTAACATGTATTTTCTGTGCATTAACTACATGAACTACAGCCAGGAGTCAATTAGCGTAGCTTAGCATAAAGACTTGAATCATGGGGAAAGCCTGGCAAAGTCAAAAATACATGTAACAGTACCACTAAAGCTTAGCAGCTAAGACATTGTGCCTTGTTTGTTTAATGTGCTTGTGTAGAGTTAGATACCGATAGTTGCAGTGTAATTTATTTAATTTAGTTAGTGAGCTTTAGAGTTGCTGGTTTGCTTATTTTCTTAGCCTGGAAGTGAGCCAGGCTAGCTGTTTTCCCCTGCTTTCTGTCTCTGTGTTATACGATGCTATGCTATGCTACATTATGCTAATCAACTGAGAATTTAATCATTTTCTTTTCAAAAAAAGAGAGCAAATAAGCAATGTCAAACAAGTTCTCTAAAAAGTTGAGACCAAACAAACTAATTTTGTCAGTGTTGCTTTCCTGTTTGGCTTTTCTCCCACAGCATTGCCCTTCAGGAGAGGTTGCATAAATGTATGAGGGATGAGATTGAGATACTTTGCCTCAGCTGGATACAATGATGCATTAGAAGTATAAGTCACTGATTTAGAGATAAATCCATTTCATTTGCTGAGCCCTGGCAACGCAATGAGATATGGTCATAAGTTTATCTCGGTGCTGCGTGGCGGAGTGTTTGTGCCCACTTCAGCTGCTGTAAATCAACAAGGAGGTTAGAAAAATCACAGCACAGCATCAGATAGCTTCCAGTCCATGGCTAACCTTCAGTCTGAATGTATGTGTGAGTGTGTGTGTGTTTGTGTGTGTCCTTGGCAGAGAGGATCTTTATCTTCTTATGTGTATACATTAATATACACAGTGGCAAATGTATATGAATCTTATTTGTATTTGTAAATTTATATGATATTATATATTTTCACTGTCGTGCTCAGTCTAACCCCAAATGAGTGAGGAATCATTAATGACAGTCTCCTCTCCAGGTGCAATGTAACACATTAATTAAGTGGAACACACACACACACACACACACCACTGTGGGTCAAAGGTCAATGAATCCACATGCTGCCCTACTAACAAAGGCACCACTTACTCATTTAGCCTTTTCAAAGCTGCTACATGTGACTGCTGCTGCATACTTATGTGCAAATCAGCACACACTGCTGACAGGCACACACACCGATACTGACACAGATACACACACATACAAAGCCTCACAGTTTACCTGGGCTAGGTTTAGCTTTTAATGGATGCCTTTGTTTATCATTCAAAAGAAACACAAATCCATGAACCTGAACAAGAGCAGCAACAAAACTACTTGTGAGCTTAACAAAGGCTCAGTATAATACACAGGCTGCATTTAAATCCACACTAAAGCAAGTTTGAGGTCAGGAGTCAAAACACAGTGAGCTAGGTTTGGTCTGTCTAACACCATGCACTAAGCTCACCGGAGCTCTGTTGATCTGCAACTGATCATGTGAACCCTGTACTTGAGAGGAGAGAATGGAGCTTTACTCTGTATAAGAGAGTAGTGCATCAGCTCTCAGTGGTTTCACTGTTTTTTGGGTTTTTTTCATATATTTGCAACAGTACGCCTTATGATTAAATAAAACATGAAGTGGTTTCTCAATAGTCTTCCGGGTTCTCCAGAGAATTTTCACTAGAAACTGGACAGTGTGCTGCTGTAATTCCCACGTTACCACAGCACACAGACAGGCTGACAGGAAAGTCAAACCTGTTGGGCTGGCACACAGATGGTGACTGCAGCCCAGGGCTCTCTGCCCTAAGCAGGAATGTACCTGAACTGTAACTGAATATCTTGAATATAATGGGCTGCTGCTGATATCTATCGATATCCCACACATGTGCCAATAGAGGCGTTTTTGTCAGGGGAGAGAAGCCTGAAGCTATAGGTGCTTCAGGTGTACAATATACTGTTCTCATAGAATGAAGAATATTGTGAAAGACAAACAGTCAGCTGTTCGCACCTTTGACGACGAGTTTGGGTTGAAATTACAGTACAGCTCAAATGAAGTTGAAATGTTACATTTACACAAGATGTTTACATTTCCATGTTAACAAAACAATCTTTGGCTCTAATGGTCGCAGAAATTGCAGTTTGATGCAGCGTGTTGCAGCAGTGCTATGATTATACACTCTCCGAACAACAGAAATAAGCAGTACTCGGGAGTGTGGCTTGTGTTTCTGTGTTCCATTTCATAATGATATTTCACATCATAAAAATATGATATATAAAACATAACATATGTGACCTACAGATGAAATAACAAGTTCTCTCTTTCCTGTTCACAGCACTTCCTCAGCAGGATACATAACACGAAACAAAAGCAGTGTTTCACAAAGCAGCAACCAGGTCATTGCATTGTTTAATGGAATTTGAATAAACAGACAGTGAGTTGTTAAATTCTTCACATGTATTAAATCAAGACAGTACAATGCAGCACGCTGTTGCACCCTGCCTTATGCAGTAGCTCTGCACCTTCTCAAAAGCCACACAAAGGAGAGATGTGGGATTACAAAAGGCAAGGTAGAGCGGATAATTAGTAAGCATTCAGCAGGAACAGGTTTTGTTATTGTCAGAGCTTGAATGTTCATTATCTGCTGTGAAATAGAAACAGTCACCTGTCACTGTGATTGCCCAAAGTCATGCTGGCTAACACACACAAACAAATGCTATAGTTTGAAGAAAATCGCATAAATCCAAAGGCACAAGCGGCAGCCACATATTCAAATTAGCTCCGCAAAACAACAATAACCACCCACACATGTCTGCACTGTAGCTACAAGGACGGACACAGAGGGAGAGAGAGAATATGTGTTTGCTTTGGGTATTTGTGAAAATCCCTGTGTGAAAGAAAGTAGAGTTTGTACATTATGTTACATGCAAGGCGCTTTGCTGACCAGAGGGAGGTTAAATGGACAAAAAGATGTTTTTACCATCATCACAGTGGTTTGCAGAAAACCTACAGCGGTGGCTCTCTGAAAGACAACCATCACTACAGAGCAGAGGTACCGCAGCAGTCGTTCAAGCTATTATCGACCTCCACAGCACAGCTCAGAGCATCTGAGACCATCTGTAATGGTCGAGGCGAGAGATTTATCTATTTAATTCTACTTTTGTATTGGCTCCTGACAACCCTATTCTGCCATTTGGCCAGGGGTTTCAGAAAGCACAAGAAATGATCCTCTCATTTTCTTCTGGAGGTTGTTCCACATGCAATGGGCTGCAGCATGGTTTCTTTTATTTATCACGCTTGTCACTGTGGCTCGCTAATAAAACAGCTCAAGTGCAGTTCACACACAAGGAATGGATTTCGAGATGAGTGCTGTGAAACTGCCTGAATTAAGCTCCACTGGAATAACATGTATAAATTCTCGCGGCCGCAGCATTTACAGCTTTAAGAAATCCAGTTTTCATGCTTTGAGTCCTTATTAGAAATTCAGTTTGCAGTTGCGTGAAACAAGTTAACTTTGATGTGAAGTGTTACAGCTGTCATGTTTACTCTGCATGCCAGAAGCTAGTCAAACACATTTATATGGAAAGTGTGTATAATGTGAACCACAAGCCTTTTAATTGATGATGTAATGGGTTTTTTTGGGGTTTTTTTTAGCATCAGGCACTTTAAAACTGATCTAACCCATGACTTCATTATCAAGATTCCAGCAAAAAAGGGTGGATGGTGCGGTGAGGTAATTTACTGCAATATGGCTTTTATTTGCTGCTGAATTATTAACAGTGCACTGTCAACCATTCCCAACTGGAGTGAGTGTCACACTTGTACCGGAGAGTGAAAGCGAATCCTGTAAAGTTCGAAATGACGGGTCAGCTCATGATGTCACCAGATCTGTCAGCTCTCATGGGCTGACTCAGTCAAGCCTGCCAGTATTTTGAAGCTGCACCAGTAAATGAATCATACTCTGAGCTTATTTCACACTTTCAAATCTCAGAAACTCTCATGAAATATGGATGGATGACAGCGTTTTCCACATCAGTGGCCACTGGCTTCGGCGTCAGGGGAACTTGTAAAAATCCAGGGTCAGAGGTTGAGCTGGTTATGATAAAACTGCAGAAAGGACTGTAATGGATTGTCATTCAAAAGGTGTGAGCAGGGAGGAGTAAGTGAGGACCCCAGATAAGGGAGCTCACACTGTAGCGATACACAGGGTAAGTGGATGACCTTTTTCCGTGTCAACGTCCAGAAGAGAGCGAGGGAGTCAGCTGCTTAGCTGAGTGACCTTCAAGCTGTGCTGTGCTTTATTCATCTCTCTTTATCGCTTCTTTTGTCTGTCTTTGTCTGCGCCTTCGTTGCTGAGGTCGGTTCAGTCAGAAGGAGCAGGCCAGGTCACCTTCTTTGTTTGACAGGTACGATGAATAAATACATGCACTCGAACTCTGAGGGTTCATGGAGACATGGCTTCAGGGAAGGGAAGCTATTTTTACTCTGGAATAACAACACCTCACAGCACAAACGGACACTACGCAAGGAGTCAACTTTTCTAACAATTTAAAACTAAAATCAATTTTCCAATTGATGTCTTCAACTATTGTGTGTCCAATGCTCAATATGCATGCAATAAATACTTTCCATGTTTATGAGGTGCTAACATTTGTGTCACTATACTCAAGATGATGGCGGCTGTTTTCAGCAAAAAAGCCTTGAAAACTGTACACAACCTGCTCAGCACCAAAAGGCAGATATAGAAACTTAGCATCTTGCTTGGGAATATAAAAGAATGTTTAGCAGCTAAAGAGCCAGTTATTTCCCCCAGGAGTCCGTGCAAGACCAAAAACAGCTAAAATAGAGAGAGCATTGGTCTTCAATTCTCCAGGTAGCCAGAATAACAACTGCAAACGAATGATAATGTTGCTCCATCAACTGAAACGGTGATATGTCAATGGTGTTGTGCAAGTATTCATTCGGACCAAGCTGGATAGATTTCTTTTAGAAATGCAATCGTTGGATGCTAGTTGGATGTTAATGTGAATTTGCAATCTGCTAGTGGTGACATGACTTGAACACAGGATTCATATAATGTCCTTCTCTGATTCATCCAGTTTCCAGACTTTCTCTGTCTAATTATCTGATCTCTATTCCCTTTTCAATCAGCCCTTCATATCCATTTCCTTTCCTCTAAAAGGAGGAAGGTACACCACAATGTACCAGTTCAGACTACAGTCAGCGTTAATAAGGGTCTCACCCTCCTGACCTCCAGGGTCACTGAGAAGTGGTTGTACGTGCAACAGCTATTTATCAGTCTCCCTTCTTGCCCTGTTGCTAAGCACTCACAGGCTGTTTCCGTCCGCCACCCTGGGACTCTTTGTTTATCAGGAAATGTAATTCATTTCAGGAGGCAGACGGTGCTTCGCTGTGTGGGAGAGAGGCAGCTTACTGGGCCTGATGGATGGAGGACCACAGAGACGCTGACAGGGTGGCAGCCTTGGTATATACATGGAACAGCGAATGAACCTCAAAGGTCTCCCAATGACACACTATTAATTATTATTGCCCACTTGCTTATTATGTTTTTTTTCAAATGGTGTGAATTTTTTTGGCAACATTTCAACCTTTAACAAAAGTTTTAAATATGTTTCATATTGAATTTATGAAACTACCCAAGAGGAATATCAAATCAATACAAGTCGACAAAAATACAAATTGCTGTGTTTGTAGCCGTTCGGCTCTGTTGCTCTAAACTCGCACCGTGTGTACAAGAGAACTCCCACTTTTTGTTCACTTTGGGAGAAATGTTTTGGCGTAATGAATGAGCTCAGTGCACAAAAAAGGAAATAATGAAGGAGGCACATTGAACACGCAGTACACTTGGCAGCATTAATGTATATTAAACCCTGTCTGTTCTCCCTCAAAGCATCAGTCATCTTGTCTGTGATGCTGAATGCAAGTTTTACTTTTATGCTAAAACATCTAAAAACAGATTTTCTCAGTCTTGCGTTGCCTGATGGGATCCTACACGAACATGTTGTTTTCTGCAAAAGAACAATTTAATTTATTTTTATATGTGAGTTGAAGTGGGCGGAGCTCAGTTGTAAATTAGAATATGGGGATTTGTATGGTGATATAACAGTTTATAGAGAGCAATTAATTGAGAGATTAACTGGATTGTAGTGTTAAAATATTCATAAAAACACCAACAGATGTTTTCAACTGTTCTCACTTATTTAACAATGAATATTTAATATTATAGAGAAATTTCAGATTTTCAATTGAGGTTTCAGGGACACTGGATTGTATTGGCATGAAGCAGCCTCCATGAGACCACTTTTAGTCCAAATAGAAAATGGCAGAGAGGTTGAAGGATACAGTACTCTCAAATGTCAAATGTTTCTAAAAACTGATAATGCTATAACTGCCGTATGCCTGTGTTTCAGTACTGCAACACAGAAGCTGTGTTTTGCCTAAGCTAGCTGACTTAGCCAGTCACAGTATTCATGCAGCTTAATTGTAATGTGTGTATAATTATGTTTTCCATGTATTTTTGTTATTTAACTTTAACAATTTATCTTTTATTTAACAACTTTTGACAGCTCTCTGTTAGAAGTCTGCACAGTATTGGAAACTGTTGAAAGATACATGTTGGTTTGACCCAACCTTTATCTTAACAAAGCAAGTTAGGAAACCTTTAATTATCTATGTAAACAAACTTGCTTTCATGGCCTTTGCTTAATTGCTAATCTTTAAATCCTTCATTTCTCCTTTCTTTCTTTCTTTCATGGTATCTATTTGTGTAAAATAATACAAAAAAATATTTGGGAGAGGTGCTGCAGTGTTTTTGGCATTTCAAACCGAACCCATGCAGCTCCTTGTAAAAAGGATAGATTGATGGTGCCTTTCAAGTCGAGCTAATTACATTTTTGCACAAACGCACCATTCTCTCGCTAAGCATAAACGATAGAGGAAGTTACTGATGTGTCTGTTGATTGGGTTCAAATCAAACAGCCTTTCATGGTGCTTCTAGCTGTGTTTGTGTTCACTAGTTGTGTCTGTGTGCATAAAATTGTGCGCCTCATTGACTCGAACAAAGCTAATAAAGTGACGTTCTGTATGAATGCTTACTTTGAAGACTCCACTATCCTCTTATTATGAGAACTGCTTCTCTCTATCTCTGTGTCAAGCTCTGGCTGTATGTGTGTAAATGAAAGTGGATGTGCCATCTGTGAGTTTCAGAGAAAGCAGGGTGGCTCTGTGTATGCTTCTATGTAATCCGCATGTCAAAAGAGGCATAATACATGAAAACAAATGCAATCTGTACATTTTCACATGTCAAGAACAAAAAAGCTTTGATTTTATTCAAACACAGTATTCGTGGAGGTTCATAAGATTAAAAGGGTGAGGGGGCTGTGCCAGTATGTAGCATTTCTGACTGAAAGAAAGTGGAGATCATCGCAATCGTCAATGCAGGCATTGTTTCTGTAGCTTACATACTGTACATAATAATAAAGTTATAGCATTTTTTTAAACCAGCTAAGAGTGGGAGCACTTAAACCTTTTCCTCCTTCTAACTGTTGCTAGCTGGCTAACAAATTAAAATTTGATAGATCAAAAATTGGTTTATACTGATGTAAGCATGTGTCATATAACTGATCAGATATAAGATTTGATGTAAGATTACAAATAAATAGTTTTTTTTTTAAATTTCTTACATTGTTATATTAGATACATAACATCATCTCAACTCTATACTTCACATTTTGTTACTAGTTAATATCACAACTGTAAAAAACTAATAAATTGCTGTGTTGGTCTCATTTTCATGTGACCTTGACAGATCTGTAATACCAGTCTAATCTTTCAAGCCATCTTTGCTTTTCACAAAACGTTCCCGATTCCCCAAATACTCTCACCATTCTACAGTTTAAGTGGACATTGTCCTAGGTTTGGCAAAATCATTCAATATCAATGATCTCGTCTGTCGATTGTGTTATCAATGTTATTGATCATTGTGTGATTGTGCTGTCTTTGCACGTGCATATAGCCACGTGCATGCTCGTGTTTGCCCTTGAGTGTGCCAGTAAAGTGCTTCACCCTGTCCATAACAGCTTATCGTGACCTTGCAGCCTCTTGGCAGCAGGTTGAGTAAGCACTTCATTATGAAAACCAGCAGCAGCAGGTCCCTCAGTGTTACGCACACTGTCCACCCAGGAGTCTAAACCACCTGGACATGTAGGGAAAGCATTTAAGCCGTCTTTAATAATGATTAATACACCTTCACCACAACACAAAATAGGCCTCCAAACACCATCATCCATCACCAATATGAAACCCCATCCTCTATACCGCTTAAATTACATTCATTAGTGGAGCCTGCAGCACAGTGGCTGCTTGGGAGGTAGCCTGGGCAGAGGGAATTGTTCTTATATTAATCAGTTATATGATTGGAAAATAAAACTAAATAAATGAGGAAAAATGGGAGAGGGAGTTGGTTTCACCACAAATCCAGTAAACAGTTTTGCAGAGAAGGAGAGCAAATATAATACCCTTTCCTGCACTAAAGACCTATGTTTTTCAAGACAAAGCTGACCCACAAGGGACCCCTTTACACAATTTCTGAAGTCCTGTGATATCACTAGCTCTGTGGTTATCGAGTTAATCTGTCACTGACCTTTTCTTTTAACAAGAGGTACGCATTATATTTTCCTGTTCAACTCTGACCTTGAGTTAGTTCTATATGCACTTTAATTATGCTGCCAACCTGTTTACAGATGACTTTAAAAGTCTTTCCCTTATTCACTTGCACACTGTCCCAAACAAACGCCTGCATGCGCACACACAAACACACACACAAATCCATCATTGATTGTCCACAAATATACCTGTGGCTGTATTTTCCCTTGAAGTGGTAAAGTTGATGAATAATAAACTTCGAGCAGTCAATATGGGTTTATGGGAGGAATGCCACCTGATTTTTTGCAATCAATCTCTCACTGCTATGCACAGACACACACATACACACACAGTGGTGGAAAGGAGACATATGCATGCTATCTGTACACATGTATTACTTGTCGGATGCGCTGCTCAGATTGAGTCAAGGATTTGCAACACCTGGTGTAAGGTGTGGCTTTGTCTTTCAGATCAGATCAGAACCTGGTGTGCGCTGGAAATAAAAGTGAAAACATCAAATCACATGAACTCTTTTCTGTGTTGCTCATGGTAAAATAATGGGAAGAGAAAGATAAGAATTGAAATAGTTATATAGAGTTTAACATTTAAGAAGAGCTGGTACTCACGTTAATGCTAAGAGTTCGCAAAGAAGATGAAACTCATGTTTGAGCTGTAAAAGTGAAGCTGGAGCCACAAACTTAAAGCATAACTTAGCAAAAAGACTGTGAGAGTGGGGAAGCAGTTAGCCTGGCTCCAAAGTTGAACTTGTGTCCTAATAATTTATTTTGCACACAAACAGAAATGTAAGATTAAGGGCCCAATCTGCATTCAAACCAGTTTGAAATACCTTACCCACCAAATGACTCTGGTGGGTAAGGTATTTATTGGTTCTACAACACTACCTGAATGCAGCTTTCTCAAAATGTTAAACATTTATGGGTAGTTTATATAAAAATCTTTGATGGATCTAAAACAAAATGTTTTTTGTAATATGAGTATGTATTTATGTATGTATTTACTTTACTAAAACATTGTATTTTTGAACATTTCATGAAATGTCTGGACATACCCTACAGCACTGTTCAATCAAAGACACCCTCTCATAGCTGGGAAACACTTTGTGCTGGTTTAACACACCCTGCCTAAATATCACATCCAGGTTCTGAATTCCTTCACTTCATCCTGAAACGAGTTAGAGGCACATGATAATGATCCAGCACAGACAGCGGCACAAACACCACAGACCTGCAGAGCGACTCAAAATGAAGTGAACACAAAGCCAGCACTTTTTACAAAACTGCTGAGGAAGCCAGGAATATCTCCCCAGCAGCTATTGATGGTGTTGTTCTCCACGTCTTTCATCCTTCCTCGTAATCCACCCAGAGAATTCCTGAGAGGTGTTTGGGTAGATTGCCACAGCTGTGTCGCCATTAGCCCCAGGTGGTTCGACACCTCCATCAAACCAGCAAACACTGGCCTACACAGACAAATGCAACAAACTACATTCACTCTCTTCCCGCGGTACACACAGACAAACACACAAATACAGCCCAGGAACGTGGGGGGTTGGGGGGGAACTCAGTGGAAGAGATTCATTCACACAAACAGTCAAAGACACTTGTAAGAACATGTGTATAAACACCCGAGCACACACAGGCACACACTCTCACAGTTTGGTCCTCAGGAATGTCTCAGACTTGTGAGGTTTGACACCTCTTCCCTACTTTTTGCTTCAATTTCGTACAGTCTGTCATCCACAAATACACAAACACAGTAAGTTTGGTTTGTAGAAGATTCTTCCTTGTTAAATAATATCTTTAAAATGAGTTCATGTTCATTTTCACATGGCAGAAATGTATACAAAATGGACTTTTTGAAATGCTCCTTTGTTTTTGTTCATCTTCTGTAACTGATTCAAGCTGTGGTGTGGTCAGGCCAACTAGTCAGGCATTTTCTGCTTTGCTCCAGGAAACCATAAAAAAGTATTTTCATGTACCATTTAATGCAGCTCTGTGTAACAGGCCTGTTGCTGTGGACCATAAAGGGAGCAAACTGGCTTCCCTGTCATTACTGAAGACGTGTTATGTGACGTTCCCCCGACGTAAACATGGGAGTTTCTGTCCTGGAGTGATGAAAACTCTCATCTGACCACCAAGAAAGACTGATGTTTAAGCTGCTGTTGCCATGGGAATAAACATTGTTTCGGATAGCAGTCACAAGGTCTTGTTTCCTCCAGTTACTGTTGGAAAACAATGATAGTAAATGTTGTTAGTCAAAGGAGACAAGGCAAAACACACATATTCTAATCAGGGACATGCAGAGATATGTATCATGTCATGATGTATATCATCATTTGATGTTGTGGTCCAGCATCTTGTTCAGCTGAAAAATGCTGCTGAAAGGAGGTATTGATTTAGAAATAAACGAGGGGAAGCATCACTGTGTTTGAATTGCAAATGCCAAGCAACATTTTATGACTCAATATGCAACATAGGAACGAGAGTCTCAATACATCCACTCTCTGCCGTTGTGCATCTTATTCTCTACTGCGCAGGGAGAGAATTAGCTACAAGCTGGATGTGGTTTCTAATGACAGGGTAAATTACAGGGTGCTGGTAATAAGAAGTAAACTCAATGCATAGTCTAAATAAGGTTGGCCACCTATTCAATTACAATAATAACTAGTCACATGACTTGACGGCCTATGTGCTTCAACCACTCTGTTTTCTTGTTTTCATCTTTGTAGCAAGTTTGTGTGCAGAGATCTTACGTGTATGTTCAAATGGTGACAGTGAATCAATCAAATTCTTGCCAATTCTATGGTCACATCCACGCAAATGAGGATATATTTGAAAACACATGTTCTTCTTCTTTTCATTTCGCCGTCATTTTCGAACCATTGAAAGGAAGGATTTTTTTGAAAATACTCAGTGTATATAATGTAATAAAGTGTATATAATGTAATAATCAGTGTATTCATTTAAAAAAACTGGTTTCACGGTGTCGCATTTTCAGAACACTGACTTATGATTGCCAATCTTCACAGACACTGTAGCCATAGCAAGAACATTAAAAAGCCAATTTTCTATCATATCTTTATGTTCATGCTGTCAGACCATAGCACACCTATCGATCGAGGGTCTCGCTGCAGTCGCCCAGGAGTTACTGTTAGCCTCGGTTAGCAGGAAGCATTTACGACTCTCAATTCAATGATTATTTAGTGCTTGTGGAGGCGTTTAAAAGCAGAAGCAGAAAGAAGTGCCAGTGACAACATCTCTGCTGCGATCTCAGCTTTATTAAAGCACACAATAAGTGATCACAGAGATACCCAGAGGCTGTTTTTAAATCTCAATGCATGTAGAATGTTGTTGCTGAAGAAGAAGAGCTTTGACTGTTTGTCTTTTGACATTTTCATGTGGATGTTGAACTTAAAGAAATCCATCTGAAGGCCATGAAGTGTGGGCAGAACCTTGTTTCAAATTTATCCGTGTGGACGTGGCTTATAGGCTGCCGCTGTACAGTATTAAAAACACCATCCACATAGCGAGATAATCCCTCACAGTAAACACAAAGCCATAATTGGGTTTTCTATTTCTGTTTTGTTATTTCATTGTACCTGAATTGTTTCCATGTTACTGCACAAAAATACGTTACGCTCTGTTTACTGTCACTCACCTCCAGCTGAAGGGAAGAAATGGAAAATAATCCCCCACAGCACACCTGACAAACAGACACATAGACGCAATATGAAAACATATCATTATAAAAATGTACACATTACGAATGTCAGTTTATCCCAATGTAGTCGCTGAAACATTATCATTCTCTTTTTCCCACCACATTAGCTGTAGGAGGCTCAGATAAGCACAATGCTCACACGCATGAGTTTGTTGCTCTTCCCTGGGTGGGAACTGAAAGTGGAAAAGACAACAAAATCAAGGATCTCTCTCTGACCCTCCAAGCAGCACAGGTCACCGCGAGCAGCTGTTTATTGCTGTGAGATTACTGGTGGAGAAATCCGAGCCCGTTTTTCCTCAACATAATTTAAAAGCATCACGAACATCCCATATGGAACCAGTATGTGCTAACAGAAACAAACACAGGCTTTGTCTTTATCCCACAGTATCCATATACACTAATTCTGTCCAGACATACAAGCGTTTGTACCTCTTCTGGAATAAATATGGCTAAAATTCAATCCAACGTAGGATCCTGAGGACCTGGGAAAGTAACCTGCATGTGTCTATTAGCTGCTGTTTCACTGTTGATTGACACTATTCATATTACTTTTGGAAAAACTTGACTAGACTCACTTCAGCTGAGTGTGCCAGCAAAGTCTCTGCAAGTGTTTTCAAAGGATCAGTCAGAAAATCTGTCTGTCTCAGTTCATAATCTTCCAAAAAGCACCATGGAAATGAGTTGAGGACCTGTCATTTCCTACTTTCATGTTTCCATAAATGTGGCGTGACAGAGGACAAATAAATTATCTCACCACGCATATGTCCAACTAGTTTCTCCACAGTCTTTCCTCAAATTCTCTCTCTTTGCATGCTACCCACATCCTGATTCACTGCTGTGGAAGTGATTGAAACAACCAATGTAGTTTATTAAAAGGGATTTGAAGATTGAAGCAAAAACACTTATCTCCTAGCAGTACAGGCTTGTATAATATGAAATGTCCAGCAGCAATACTACTAGACATTTAATAATGTTAAGAAGGAAAACTGCATCGGTGCAAATTATTTAGGAGTATTACTTTATTAAAGCAAAGAGCTCTTTGCTCCCTCAGGCTGATTTCTGTTAGATCTGGCAAGGAGTTTCAAAATGTTTAATCACTGCGTTCAGCAAAGGCAATTTAATTTGTCTTGAGACTGATAGTAACTTATGTTGGGCTGGGTGTGTTTTGTAAATAAAACACTGTTATTCAGCATTTAACACCTCCAGTGGCTCAGGGCCTTCATTTATTAAAATGTATGCGTGAGTTAATTTACAGGAGATCTCCACAAATTATATTAACACAGGAATGCTCAACGGTGACCGGAGAGTTATTAATGGAAGGAGAAATTAGTGTAGTCTTTATATTAAGGGACTATGATGCCAAGTTTGTGTTGTAGATCATTTTAAATGTGTGTGTAGATACCCATGTATGTGAACAAAAAAAAAGTAAAGCCAGCTATTTCTGTACACCTGAGTGCAGACAAACAGATGAAACTGCTTATATCAATGAAGCCCACTGCAGAAACAACTGTTGAGACAGTTTTTCTGGTCTTCCCACTTAGGGGGATATGGGATCTTCACTTCTGGCTGTACAACAGCCCAGAATGTCAGCAAATCCTTCATAGTCTTTAGAGCTTTCTCACAAACAAAACAGACAAAAGGTCCAATATATATCAAATATCCATGAAACAATCCGTAAAAGAAGCCATCACCATCTATTCATTTATTCTTTTGTTTAGCAGCTACTTTCAGTACATGCTGATCAATCTATCCTCATTGTTTTCAAATGAGCTTTTCATCCAGTTCTGTTTTTCATATCTTTTAAATTAGTGTCTATGAAACGAACCCTTCATGTAACCTTGACTAACATACCATTCATTTGATAACATCATTATCCAGCTGTCGGCAGCAATTCAAAGAAACATTGATTTGTTAGACAAGTTCTGTACTTGGAGCTTGCACTGATTCATAAGGCTATAAATCTCGCTCCATCTTCGCTTCACAAGTAATGAAAGACAATTCTGAAATGATTTAGATAAACACAGATGATCTTCACTGAACAGGTATGAGAAACATCCAGTTGTTTGCAGTGATGCTACCACTCTTTTTCTCTTCTGTAACAATCAACACAAATCATCTTCTTCTCATGATGCATGCATGGCCTAGTGCTTTAAAAATAATAATGCAATATGACCCAATGACCCATTATGGCGTCAAACGCTTTCTCATTTTCTCTCATTGACAGTTTAGACTAACATTATTTTCATTAGGCTTGCTTCTGTCACATAAGAAAATAATGTATGGCCCAAATAATTTCTGACTTGTATATTTCCATTAACCTCTTGTTCTATTTCCACATGGACCATTAGCATTTACAACACTTTTATTTAGATAAGTCAGTTTAGACTCACCTCCTCTCTGTTTTATTTGAAGCAGGGGTTCAAATGCAAGTCATGTTTCATCATTATTTGATTAATTTATGCACATGGTACATATATTGTATTACTTTGTGGCTAATGTGGGGATATACCTATCAATGTGCATGCTATAAATGGCTGTAGAAAGATGCTTTCTATCAGTTTCTGGTAAAAATCCAAATACAGATATGAATATGGGTATTTTTGTGATATAAACAGATCCAGATACAATATAGGTAGAATCAGCTTTACAATAACAGCTCTAATTCAAAAAGCTACTAAGTCACATACAGGGCAGTTTAAAACCAATAATGAGGAGCATTCTTCAAACAACTGCTCCAACTGGTGCGTATTTGTAATCATGTTTTCCAAAGAGCTCTGTTCAAATATGCTTCACTGAGGAGGCTGAAGAAGAATTTTACATCTGGATTTTGAATAAAGTATATTAGAGAACGATCAATATCCCAATAAGTGGCCCCTGGGTTTACTGGGGTCACTCGGCTGGCCCCGTACGAGCATTCTGGGCCCAGGAGGGCTGTTTGATGTTGTTTATACCATGCTGAGTGACCCTGGTTCACATTCGTGTTGTTTGCCTGGTGCACCAACTAAAACTCCAGGTCAAGATGCTCAGCTGCAGCAAGTAGGGGTGGACAGGGGTCCAATTTCATGCTGGTGAAAATTAAATCTTTGGAGCAGAACGGCTCCCAGCCCCTAAGATACGAGATGAGACAGAGGAGAACTCCTGCTTCAAACTGTAATAAAAGCTAGCTTTAATTTAGTGTGATGTAAGGAGCTGCTCATGGGTATGACCAGTTCATTATTCATAATTAACAACACACAAGCCATTTATGTGAGTTTTATACACTACTCATAATTTTTAGAGGCTGTTTAGTGCTTACAATGCACATTTTTACCTTTAACTGGCTGAATAGCTTTGCTCTTCTTGACCATTTCCAAGCTTCACAGCACCGTATTTACATATATTTAAATTTAGAAGCTGCTCGGCACAGTAATGAGCTTCTCAGTGCACACAGAGACCTGCAGCTATTGGTGAGGGAGAAAAGGGAAGAAAGTGTTTCTCGTTCGCAGACGGTCTGGGAAACAAACTAATAACCACGGCGCGCAGTCTCTTGGCTCCCACCACCATTTTATTTACTACAACAATTTCTGGTCCCTCACGGAAGCAGTTTTACTCAGAGTAGAAAAGCACTATTTCATTTTTAATGGTCACCTTTGGGGTCAGGACTGAGTAGTCTTCACATAATCATTCATGGGCATGTTTGTATTGTTTATAGATTTGTTGTTCTGCCTGTGCTGGGAATCTGAGCAGCGAGCTCACTGAGATCATCTCTGTATATGTTGCATCTAGCTGATGCCTTTTTCAGAACTATTGATTGGAGAAGAGTATAATGAATCAAGTGGCAGGGGGGTGGCCATGTTGGGACCATTGGTGTTTTGGGTTGGCACAGAAATCACTGTTATATGAACATAAAAATGGGTCTAGTTTACTGAATAAATGCTCCCTTGCCAACTTACCAATACAGATGACAGTCTAATACAAAATAACAATGATCTACTCTCAGTGTTGCTTCTCTTTTGAAGCTATTGCAGCAACAAGTTAAATCTTGTAGTTAGAGGTTGATTGCTAAGTTTGTTATTAGGGCACTAATCATCACTAAATTGATGCAGTTTTATATTGAATAATTAAAATTGTTGAAAAACAAACTTCCCTCTGATAATAGGAGCTTATCTGTAATCACTTGTCGGATTAACAGTCTTTTAAGTTGTACAGTCAAGTCTCCAGAGGTATTCTTGGTGCACAGTTACGAGGGTGTGTATGCGCACCTAAAATGCATCCCAGCTGTGTTGCAGTGGAACAAAAATGATTCTGCCTTGAGAAAAAACCACATTAGTCTGCCTAAGAATTAAAGCCCCCAAAAGGCAAGACAGCGAGGTGGCCAGTAGGCTGTCCAGGCTTCAGTCCTTAGTGGCTCCTTGCCCATGGTTGCCAATCAATGTGTACTCTGACTTGTGCATAGGACAAACTAACAAACATAAAACATTAAAATAATCACTTAGAAAGTAGATGGAGTATATTATATGTATTTATGCTGTATTCTTTTATTTCAACCCTGGTAGTTTGCTCCAAATATAGTGAAAATTGAATTTGCTGTGTTTGCACAAGAAAAGAAAAAGTGGGTTTGCAAATAAAAAGAGGCGCCATGTTGACTTCATTCGCCACAAAGTCCACAGGCTGGCCAGCTATATAACTCCTTACAGTTCATTGCTGAGTAAATGTCATGTAATGTTGCTGCAGAAGCTTCCTTATGTAGAGTTACAAATGATACTTATAATGTAGACTTACCTCTTTACGTCTAAGTCAAAGGGACAAAAACCTTTATTTGCCACTACCATGAAATAGGACCATCAATGAACCAGTCTGGAGTGACAATAAAAGTGCTGGTATATGCTCATAACACCTTATACAGTGCAATTACACTACCAGCCTGAGTCACCTCTTTTCTATTGAACCTCTGTCGAACATTTCCATGAGGTGATTAAATAAATGAATTTCAATAGAAGAAAACTGTAACCTACATGCATCTGTCATGAAAAAAAAACCCCTGTTTAAACAATGTATTCCCAGATATGTAACTCCCTGTGCATGATAGAAATGGGTGGTCAGAGGGTACAGTTATGCAGCAATCGTGCTCCTGTGTTTGCATTTCTCTCACAGCGTTTGAAGTGGGTAATGTGCTTTTGGTTGAGGCCCAAAGTCTTGATGGTAATTACCTTGCTCTCTCTGACTCTCATAATTTCATGCCTCCAAGGGGCCATTACAGAAGCCTCTACATCTAATTCTGCTGAATTAAAGAAAGAAAAAAAAGACAGAGAAATCTGCTGGAAGCACTACAGCTCATATTTAATGTCAAGAAAAGAAAGAAATGAAATATTTACTTTTGATTGCTTCAGAGAAAGACAAATTATATGGACTATTTTTTGGCCTCAACAAGTATCTTGCCGCAGTCTTTGCTGGTTGCAAAGAAATAATCCAACACATAACTGCAATTGGACAGAACCAGGCTAGCTGTTTTCCCCCTGTTACAGTCTTTGTGTGGTATCAATCTTCATGTCCAATTATCCAGCAGAAAGCAAATAACTGTCCCAAAATGTTGTGAAAACAGCCTCTTCATCTGAGAAAATGTACTAAGCTGTTGTGCGGAAATGTCTGTTTGGCTGTTTTATACTTGTATGGACTCTAGAGATAGATTTTAAGTGTATAGATCAATTCCTGTGTTCAACACTGGATCAATCAATCCTTGGGTTACCCACAATTCCTTTCTTTGCACGAATACTCGCAGAGATTTGCTGCAGCAGAAGGATGACAGTTAAAATCAGATACTTACATATATGTATAGGCGTGAACGTTCATCAGGTCATTAGTTACACTGCAATATCATACTGATGCTGAATTATTTACATATATGCACAGCAGTTATGCATATTTATTTAACAGTAAAATGCATTTGGTCAATTTTCAGTCATTTTCAGTCAGGGCCAGTTGAAGTTTACATAGAACATTCGTCACCCTAGACAAGTTTATTATCCACTGTATAACAGTAGGCAGAGTGTAGTGGGGACTTGAGACCTCCCAAACATCACCTCTTTGACCACATCTTGCATGACTCAGAGTGAGTCATTAGCAGAACAGCTCATTGGTCAGACTCTGAGGATGCACAGAGTCTGTTTAATATTATATCAATTATATCTGACTGCTTTCATTTCCCTTCAAATCTGGGTGATATAACCCCGGCTGTGTCTACAGTATGTCCCGCTTCAGTGAGAGAGGTTTCACAGCTCAACACACTCATGTCGAGACTTGACATTTCAGTGACATTCTTGCCTCATGACACAAGGGGAAATTTTGACACTATCATCATTTAAAATATTTATACAGCCCAATGTGAGGAAATGTGTTTGTGCTGATGTGCTCCTATCTTTCAGTTAAATCAGAAACTAGCAATTACTTAGCACATAAATGAGTGTGTTTACATGGTGATCTAAACACTCCCAGTAACACCATCTGTGTTCTAGCCAAAGGAAAGAAAGTACATCACCTTGAGCTGGCTTTGTGTGTCATAATATAACATCTTGGTCATGAATATTCAGCCGCTGTAATGACAGGCAGGGGAGAGATTTTCATCCCGTGATCAAGGTTGTTCCCAAATGTTGATAATTTCATAGCTCAATTAGGAAACTACAACATAAGGATTTGTGTCTAAACTGATGAAATTAATTTCTTTTTACCATCATTCTGCGTGTAAGTGCTTGTGTAGCTGCGTTTGTGCTGATTTACTGGTCAAACTGGCCTTTATGGCTGAACTTCTGCTCAGTCTAACTCGTCTGACCTTAGCAGACTTTCCTGAAATGATTGCATTAGGTCATATCATCAGGATCATTTCAACAGTTATCACTGTTGACCAAGCTGCATAAGTATTCATGCAATATTTCTTCCCTCCGTGCCTTTGGAAAGCCTCTCTCCCAGAACAGATGCTTATTTCCTACAAATTGCTTTGCCAAATTTGTTTTGGAGGAAACATAATTACTGTCTGTATTATGTCCACTGGCATCTTTTTAAATCCAGGAAGTGTGACATCCCCAAACCACTAATAAGACATTCAGAGGAGGTTGAGACTTCAGTTTGGGCAAGCCTGAAATATCCTAACAACATTCATGGTTCCCAGAGGATGGTTCATACTGACATTGGTATTTTGATCCAGGACAAAAAACCAATTTCTTTATTTAATTTATAACCAAATGTCTAAAGTATAGGTTTGCATTACTGTGTTTGGTCATTAGTGGTATTTATCAAACATTAGCGTGCTAACTTGTTAAACTGAGATGGTGAACATGGGAATAATGTGGCATGTTATTATGTTGACATAAGCATTTAGCTCAAAGAGCCTAAGTACTAAGCATCACGGAGCTACTACAGCTGTAGACTCTCATATTTTAGTTGCCAGGAGCATTCTGTTGTGAAATTTAGGACTCAAATGCAGGAGCCAAAAGACAATCAGTGATTAAAGGTATTTATTCTGACCCAAACAGTAGATGGTCAGATGGTTAATTAGTGTGTTCTGGTGGTGGACATAGCAGGAGAGTGGGGAGAAGTGGAGCAGAGCAGGTAGATATACAGTTTAGAAAAGGGCAAAGCAGATGGAGGGAAATCAGCATTCCAGACAGAGTAATGGCAGACAAGGATGAGGCTGCATGCGGCCGGTAATCTGGTTAGTTGGCATTGTGAACCTGAGACACAGACGGAGAATTAGCTGAGTTCAGGATACCACAAAAAAACAAAGAAAACAAAGAACACACTGACCATAGCATCTGTATCTGTAGGAGTCTGGATGAATGAGTTTTAAACAGCAACGGTTTATAAAGTTGATTAGTTCATCAGCTGCTGGTGCTCAGGCTTAAAGGTGTTAGAGGAAACCCCCAAAAAACAGCAACCCAGCATACTCATAGACTGGGGGCAACCAAGAAACACTAGGAAGGGGAAACAAATGCAAATATTTTCTGAGAGAACATTTTGTATTAACACCAAAGAGTTTGAAAATTCATTTAATGTAGACTGATAAAAAAAAAAATGCAATCTGGTTTTCATTTCCTTCAAAATGTATTTGCTGATGCAAATTGCTTGTATATGTAGGACACAGGGTTGCTTGGCCATGAGGGAACTTTTGGACCAGTAATAAATATGAAATGAAGCAATGGTGATTGGGGTATTCTATCTGTATACTTGGGAGCAGCTAAAGGGCCTCATTTAGTCTAAAATGAACAGCCCTTGCGGCAATTGTCTATTGGACATCAATCGAGGCTCTAATGGTCTCTCTGGGTTCCCTCCTAGTGACAACTCTGACTGGTCTGACAACAGTATTCTCAGAAGACCTAATTAGCCTGACCATTAAACCCAAAGGATGATTGAAAGAGTTAAGGAAACTGCAGTGCAATGAATATTAGACATTTTGTGTACTAGTAAGGGAGAAGAAGGTAGTTTGATGCTTACTTTAAACACAAGTATGTAATCTTAAAGGCCACCAAGATTCTTATTCTAGTTTAACGAATTATCTCTGCTGTGTTTTATTCATGTTTTATGCTATGACAAACTGCATTCATTGTAATGCATAAAATTGTCCTAATAACCTCTCATAATCATCACTACAGGGCAGACATGAAATGTGTGTGTGTGTGTGTGTGTGTGTGTGTGTGTGTGTGTCAAGAGGTGGAGGGGAGTCGTTTCTGAATTCCTTTGAGGCCAGCGAAGAGGGGAATTCAGGAAAGGAAAAGAAAAGATGTAATCCCTGAAACATGCGAGTTCTTGACATAAACAAACATGCTGGGAGGATTTCAAAGGGACGGCTGCTTGCTGGGAATCCTCTCATGTGCCGATGGGAGATAAGGAAGCAAATGCAGCGCAGAGAGGTATGAACACATACTGTCTGCCCACACACACGCAGCGCCAGTGCCAGGGCCCTTTCTCTTTCATGTGTTATCAGGCAAAGATTCGGTTGTTTGTTTACCAGCAATTTCCCTTGTCACCAGCTCGCAGACTATATCCATATTGATGCCAAGACAGGAATGTAACGGTGTAACAGGGGACTTTCCCCGCACTTTACTGATAAGCTCATGAAGCTTGCCTTGTCTTGCATTTGGAAAACATCTGTTGAATTCTTTTGTCATAATGCAAACTGTGTATACTTCTGTCAGTGTTGGAGCTAATAGGCGTGCAAGTATGCAGCAAATGCCTGTGTACATGTCAGCACAAAACACATGATCATATGGGTAACTGATGCAAAGCCTTATGCAATTTAATAGAACAACCTTTAACAAATACTAAGCTGTTGCATTCGCTCACAACTGTTGCGTTTTAGTGTTTTCTACCTTCATGTACAGGGGAATTTATTCGAACTTCAGGGCCATTTCACACCTACCTTGTTTGGTCCGCACCTTTGGCCTTTCTGTGTGAGATCTCCCTCCTACTTCCAAAAGAAAAAACACTTTTTAGGACCAGTTACAGGAAATGCTGGCAGGTTATTGTCAAACTTGTGAAAAGGAAAAGCAAAGCTACAAAACAACAAAATTTGAAATTTAGTTTTAGAACTTTATAAAGAGTCCTTCAAAGAGTCTTCATTACAATCATTACCTGAAGAAACTACTGAGCTATGGTAATGTTTCAGGTCTGACAGTGACGTAAGCATGAAGCGACTGTTCATTTACAACGACAATGACAGCTCCTGAAGAGATTAGCTTGGATGCTATTGGCATGTAGTTTGTTGATCTGATTGGCTGAAGTTGATAGATGGTGATAGACAGATGGTTCATCCAATCACCTGCCAAGTTTCCATAGACCATTTCACAGATGGTTCTGTGTAACAAACCATCTGGTCTATCGGGTTAGAAAGAGAGAGAGAGGGGGTACCAACCGAACTGACAACACACCAACATCAGATGCATGGATGTAGACAAATGGATCAATCATAGGTACATGAAGATGTACCTACATGATGAGGTATGACAACACGTAGGTATGTCATGATTAGTTCCCATGTGTTTGTGCTTGAAGAATTTCAGTGTTAAACAAATACAAGAGAAGGTCCTTCAAATAACCCTGTAGGAGTCCCTGGAGTCTTATAATGACCAATGATCAATTTCTCTCCGTGTCATTATACTAAACATAGTTATATTGAACTGTTGTATGGGTCATTAGGTCTAATTGTTGCACCCCATCATCCATTATTCTCAGTCATGTTCTCATCAGTGTGGTCCACCAGATTTTTCTCACAGAAAAAGATAAAAACAGAACAGTAGGTGTTTGCTTTTGACTGTGCGAAAAACTTTGGGCATTACTGTGCAGTAATAGTACAATAGTACAAGCTGTGTATTGCTTTTAATTAAGAGAAAATGGCAAATATCCTGCATGTTAGAGTACTGGTTTCCAAAGAAGAGTGATTTGAGTGGGGCCCAAGGTACCACATTTTTTAATTTTTTGTCAAGTTACATTTTAATCATAAGAATTAGAAGATATTTACATTAAATATATTTTAATTCTAAGTTTTCAAACCTATCAAAACAGATGAATAAACATCTAAATCACCACATTAACAACCCTTAAATATGCAGTTATACCGCAGCTCAAACCAGTGACCACAGCTCGTAGATTCTAGTTGTCATGGTAACGCAGCACTCTATCCAGCAAGCAGTCAGAAAAAGTGACTGTCAGACCAAACGAGGGAAAGACCCTCTGTTAAAACACCTCAAATGAATGTCTCAGCCCTCAACACAGTCTGAGACAGCCAAAGACTTACAAAAGATTTTACGGTGAAAATTACTGTACTTAGAGCTCGTCATGGAACAAGGCAGTGAGCTGTCCCACACCTGAATGCCTCATAAGCAGGAGGACAATGATTTTGAATATTTAAAGTGACTGAGAGAGGGGAAAGAAATAAGATCAGTGCATGAAATCATGGGTTTCTTGTTGTTGTTGAAACTAAATGAAAGAAATTTTCTTAATCAACCAGCATATTTAAACAATATTTTAATGAAGACAGACTTTTGCAAGAGAGTATAATAAATTAAAATAAAAATGTATTTATTTATTAACACCATGTGCAATAACAAGCTAGAAGATGTTAAAAAGTCATGTCTGAAAAGGTTAGTGCTGTGAACTGTACAGGAATATCTCCCAGAGGAATTCTTGGAAACTGGTGGTGGAGATCTGGATGGATGGACTTTTGAGGGGAAGCTGGGAAGACTAATCAGATATTGAAAAGAAAGCAAAAGGCAGCAGAGGATGGGACATTTTCTCTTTGGCAGCAATGAGAAATCTGGCTCACATAGGTCTTGGCAAAATCTGATCGTTGCAGCAGAAAAAGTGACCTCCCTAGGTCAGCTGATTAAGTTGGGAGCCAGAACAGACACAGACAAATAGAGAGAAAGAGAATTAACAATAAATGGAGTAACCATGAAGAAAGTCGTGCTGATTGATCTTGTGCTAAGCCACATTAATGGTTTAGTTTGAATTCAATATTTACCTGAAAAGCAACATCATCTAAATTTCAGATTACCTCAGCCACAGTCAATGATATATATAAAACTACAAAAATGTAAGATGATATCCTGACAAACCATTTCTTTTATTTCTTGGCAGGTGATTAGGTGAACAATCTCACCATGACTTCATTCAATCACATCATAATGTGATTTATAAGTAGGGTACTTGCTGAAGCCAAACAGGAGAGGAGAAGAAACATCTTTTCCATTGTGAAAGTGGTTCTTTTCCCTTTATTCAATGAAGATATACTCACCAGTTTTGGTATGACTGATTGTAAAGCAACATCCAAGCAAACCTCTTTCAGAGCCACCATTGTTGTTTTTTCGCTGTTGAAACCTGGAGAAGATAGATTCTTGCCTTGTGTGATCTCATTTGCAATGCAGCTACCTTTCAAGGTAACCATATCTCAGCGTCATATGGAAAATGTATTGTGTTGTCCTTCTACAGCATCGTTTCTCTGCATATCTGTGGATGTTGTGGCTACTGGTGCACTGAAGCTTTGTTCCAGAGGCATGCTGATCTTTAAGCGCTGCAAGGGATGATTCCAGCGCGGTGAGGTTCTCGTCCTGGGTGTTGTTACAGTTGACTGAAAGGAAAACTGCATTATGATGAGTGATTCAGTGAAGCTGCAGGACAGTTCCTGAAAGGGAAACTTTGACCAGTCACGTCACTGTTGTTGTCAGTTCTTTTCTGTACGTTTATAGGTGCTGTTGGGCTGGCTGGAGGCATTTTATCACAACCACAAAGCAAAATCAGCAGCACAACGGAGCTGGAGTATAAGATGCTCTCTGATTTAAGGCCCCTGCAAGCCTGAGACCCCCTGATGGTGGAAACCAGCCTTGGGCAGTCAGTCTGGACTCTTCCAGTTGTCCATTATTTACTACACTGCGCACTGGAAAGAAGGATGTGAAGTCAAGTGTGCACTCGGAGGAGCTCAAAAACCAAACCACCACTCGATTGGTTGACTTTCATTCCCCCAAAACACTGACTGAGTGCTGTCAATTGTTTTGCAGGGCAGATCGGATTGTTAAGGGCTTTGAGGTTATGTGGTTTTAAAACCCACAAAAACAAATTCTGCTTTTGCCATTGGCAATTCTCCTGTAGCTAGCTTGGAGGAGAGATTATTCAACAGTGCCTCTGACTATCCGTGATTCACACACATAAAAGTGCGTTAAAAGACCTCAGTTAATAACCATATTTTTGAACCGGGCATTTGAAAACACAAAACAAACATTTACTTGCATGACCCCAGAGTTATTCACTGAAAATCTGAAAGGCAGTGAGAGTGTTTATATCTCTTCAACAACATGCTGCAGTAAACAGCTGTTAGTCAATAATGCAGCAAAGTAAGAGCTCTGTTGGAGTGTGATAGAACCAGAGGATGAGCTTGTTTGGAGAATGTTTGGAAATGTTAGGAAATGTGGACATGTGTGATCACCATTAGATATTCTGGAAAAGTGTTTGCTGAAGCACTTGATAAACATTTACAAAGATAAAAATGAATGCCTGTTATGTCTGAAGACAAAGAAATGGTCTAAATCCGCATCTAAGATTGCAAACATCAGTTTTAGAGAGATTAAAATTCATCAAAGCATTAGGTTTTTCCACTCTTTTCAGGATGATTAAAAAAAATAAGGAGACAATGTAGATTGAATGTTGAAAATAGTGATAATCCAGATCTAATATGTAGAAATAAATGAAATTTTATCAATAATAATCTCTGCAACTAATTTACAAATTATTTAGGTGTGTCTTGATTCAAACATGACATCAGGTGGAAATACGAAGAAAATTTTGTGTGTAAAGTATAGTATACAGCAGACTAGAAGCAGTATTACTTTGATAGGAAGAGTTTCAATGCTTATTGTTTTCTGCACCAGCCTGTCTGTGTGTTTGTTGGAGATTCCCCATTTTTGAAGTTTTGCACCCCGTAGGCACAGATGTCAAACAGTGCCGCACTTCACAGTTCCCTCCAGCTTGCCTGGTATTTAAAACGTTAAGGAGATTTCCATTCTTTCTTCCCAAACCACAGTAATTTATCTTTCTGTTCCTGCCAGCCGATCTCTTCCTCTCCACGGTTAGCCTGACCTCTCTTTTTCCTCCACACTGTACGTTTCACTGACAGCGCCTTCCTCCTCTGGAAATACTGTGTGCTTTGCTACCTTTAGCTCAGATATATCTTACCCTAGACCCTGTTTTCTCATCAGTCCTTGTCACCACTACTGACTTTAACCTTGTCGGTTGTCCGTTATGGGGATACTTGTCTAATGGTCTACATGGCTCTGCTCTTAAATCCAAAACCAAAGATTCTCAGAAAGCAACCCCAAAACACCTGAGGTACATCTTCCCAACAAATCAATGTTTCATATGTGAAAAACACAGATCTCATTTATTTTTGCAATAAATATCTCATTATTATTCTCATATTCGCCCAAGGTCTTCCATTCGTATGATCACCACAGTCTGATTGTTTACAATGGGAGCAGCTAATGATGTGAATCATTACACAATCATCGTTATCCCATTAATCTTCATATCTGCAATCCTGTGGGTGGACTGAGAACATTGATATTGTGAAGTAGACACTAAAGAATGGCCCCAGCTGTCCTCTTGAAACCAATAGATTAAAATGTAACTGACAATTAATTGAAATAAAACAAGACAAATTTGGCAAATATATATGGTGGCAAGATGGGGCAAGTGCTAATTAGAGGCACTGCCAGAATGTAACATGTGAGGAAATGTACTTTTCTTTCATTTTAACCTGACATGCATAACGCAGAAATTATAGAAATAAGATTTTGGATTCTTGTAGCTTTGGGGGTTTATGTCTCTTTGCATTCATGGCTACTGTCTGCCACATCTGGAGAAGAAGTATATCCAGTGGCATATGTCTGTATTGGGCTGTCAGGTGAGGCACCAGTTGACCAAGGGGTGACATCATAAATGTTATTTAAAAGAACTGGATACAAGTTTCAAGATGGCACCATGGATGGATTGCTGAACATTCTACTACAAAGAGATAAAACAACTACAGATGCACAAATGTATGACAAAGAGATGCAAAAACAAACACAAAGATAAGCAAGACTTCAGAGAATCAACGGAAGACAAGACACAACCAAGAGGATATACAAAGAGATGTAAAAGTACAACAAAAAGACATAAAACAACAAATGACACTCAGTGACTACAAAGAGACAAAGTGTCTCTTTCAATTTGGCAATGTTCTTATATAGGAGGTTGATTGAGTCTGTGTCTCATAATTCATCTTTGTAGGTCAACGCGTCATAATGTAGATACAACACCATGCTATGAGTACCTGTGAAGTTACATAAGAGAGAATGTAGTTCAAAGCCATAATACAAAATGTTTGTCTCCCTGACAAGTTCATATTCAATAGCCATAAGTGACGGCATGTTCTGATGTATAATTGCTTAATGTTTTAGGAAAAAAAGTGTTTGTCAGATACAGATTCACCACGTTATTGTTGCCTATAATCTTTAATGTGAAAGCCAGCAAAAAAGATGTTTTGCCCAAATCAGAGGGAACAAGTGTTTAGTTCAGTTGTTTGTGCAACTTGGTCCTGACTGCACATCTGGCTTCCATTTCTTTTTAGATTGAAGACTGGCTACTTTGCAAAACATCCATACAAATACTTCTATTACATGTGTTCCAACTTCCTTATAAACAGTTCTTTTACAGACATTTTTACCTAAAAAAATCCCTAAGAGTCCCCCTTGACTCCGGGGCTCTGGGCACAAGCCCACTGCACCCATTAATCTGATCCGTCTATGCATCCCTTTCATTCCAGTGAAAGTTGCTCATTGGACGCATTCAGTGAAAAGGTTTTTCAGGTTTCCTCTGGCCTCCGCATGTTTGGGACTACACAGGAAGTGCTTCACAGTCTTACTTCTGGCTTCCTGCACACATAAACAGAATGACGATGATTTACAGAGGACTAACAACTCAAGTTCTAATAATGCAAAGGGTTTGTGGGTTGTTTGTGATGCTCGGAAAAACATGTTTACTGCTTGTTTCTTTTCTGATGCTTCTGTTTGTGAAACATTTATTTTGGCGGCAGCAGACTGGCTCTGTTCATGGGGCCTCGGGTGACATACAGTTGAACAGAGGAGTTTCATTTTACACTGACTCATAGAATACCTTCATATTTCTATCTGGGCTCCTGCCATTTCATTGTCTCAACTTTTGCAAACCATTACAAATCTGGTTCATTCAATTATATCAGGCATTTTTACATCGCCGCATCCTCAACCATTTTATCCATGCTGCTCTGTTTCTCTCAATGTTTTCTAAATTTTATTCTCCACTGCACAAAAAATCTGCCTCTTCCCCTTTTTTCCAGGCTGCGGAGAAGATTTCTGTATTCACCACTGCACTGTCTCCATGGGGTTCCTTTTGATTTTCCTCTACTATGCACATGTTAGCTCCACCGTCACATTCAGTTTCTTCTGTGATAATTGCTGATGCTGATGACACTCAACTCGACCCTTCCTGTCCTTGATGTACACATCGAGCCTCTCTGGTTGACTTCCTCAGCTGGATGTCTGCCCTCCAACTCAAGCTGGATCTTGACAAGTCTGAGCAGCAGTTCCTCTGAACTCTGAAGACAAACATGTCCTCTGATCTCTGTCACCATTCACATCACCACAGTGTCTCCTGTCAAGACTAACAAGTGTCTGGGTGTGAGCCCTGACAACTGTCAGGGGCCAAGAAATTAGACTGGAGGAGTTTCTGGAAGGGTGGAAAAACAAGGATTTCCTTTGTCCAGACGAGGCAGTTGTCAATATTTGATCCAGGATTTTCCGTTGAAGCATTCAAAGCTACTGTTACTGCAGAAATCAATAAGAATATATTAAACCAGGTGAATTTCATAAAAAAACAATTCAAGGACATAAATAAGCATGTTTGATGTAGAAATGTGATTAAAACAAGGATCAAACAGCAAAATGCTAGTGTGTACTAGTGTCTGTGAGCCAGCTCAGTAGATTCATGAGCAACTGTTAAAGTTACAAATGTTACATGTTCTGAGGTCAAGATACCAATTAAATCAGTCCCCATATGTCCAAATATTGGCCATATGTTGTATAATACTATACTATTTATACAGTTTTCTCTTTATATTAATCTCTAAAATAATCTTTTCTTTATTTTGTTAATGCTATAGTATTTTTCTTCTATGGCATACCAGGTTTGGAGATTAAACTTCTATTTCCCTTTACACTCTTTTGAAAGGTCCATCTAATCATTTATATTTATATGACCTGTTTTTCCCTTTTCTTTTCATTTGTATTCTAGCACAGCTTCTGACATTTATTGTTATATATTTGCATTATTTTATAAATTATAAAATAAAATAATAATGATGACTAATTTCAAGGACATTACTGATGTGGTAACCGTTTCAGATTGTGATGAAGGTCCCACTGTCTTTCCATTGACAATGACAATGTGTATGTCCTTTTTCATTTTTTTAACATTTTTAAAATGCAATCTACTGAGGTATTAGTTTCACAGCTGTGAATTCTGGGGATGGATGATTATTTTGAACCCTCTCTGTGTAAATATTCCTCCAGCACTGATTTGTTTTATAAGGCGCCTGATATTCTTGATGTTCAAGAAGACATTAATGAAAAAATGTGTATTTTAATGACTTATTAATTTTTTATTGTTAAATATAATGAGCATGTTTGGATGTGTTTGTACATGGTTTCTAAGTGTGTTACATACACATACACACATACATTTTTCTCCTAAATGTTCTCCCGTGTGTGTTTCATGTTGACAAGAACACACACCTTCCTGTATATGTGTTTCGAGTTTCGATGTCCCATCAGTCCTTGAACACTGACCCAATGTCCAGGATGTGAATTGGCCATTTCTCCAGGCTCTGACAGCTGGGGGGCAGGCGTATCGCCGCCTGCCCAGGCAGACAGCTGCTCCTTTCCCTCGTCCTGCCCTCTAACAGTGGAGCCTTGTGCGCCATCCACCTCTCCTGAATGTCAGCACTCATGTAACCACCTCGCGCTCGCATCACAGTCTTCGTGTTTACCCCCCACCCGTCTGTCCGCTCACTCTATTTCTCCCAAAGGACCCGCCTGTTTATCTGTCGCACATTTCCACCTCTCCTTTGTTTATGTTTCCCATCATCTCAACTTTCTGCAAGAATGCTGGCAGGTATAAACTTCACCTCTGCAGAGTGACAACTTTGCTGTATAGCAAACATCTTGCAGCATTCCCGCATCCACAGACATGTGTCATAATTCATCATCCTGTGTGACACACTAAAAAAAAAAAATCTCTCCCAAAAAACACAGGCTTTCAAACTGCATTGATTTATTATTTCCTAAAGAATAAGAAAAAACATACTGGTACAATCATTTGGACATCACATTGTGCACATAATGTACAACATTTGTTTTTAAGATACAGTGCGAACACTTGTGGTATTTTGGGTGGGTGTGATATACTAACCTCATATTTAGGAATGCAGCCTGTGTGTATTTTTGTTATGAAGGAAAATTATCTTGTGGGCGAAAATAAGCACCTTGGACATGGTTGAACTTGCGCTCAGAAGCATAACACCATGTCAAGTCCAGCCGAGGAATGCTGAGGAATGCTAATGCAGGAGAAGGACTTCAGCTAAGTTAGGCTCCCACATCACGACGTGAGGGATGGGCCGATCCCGTCAGCTCGTCTTCACAGGAGAAGGTCTGCTGGAGGATCAGTCACACTCCACTTGCAACATGACTGATCTCGGGGGTCAGAGGGCAGCACCGTAAAGGCTCAGAGTGGAATAAAGATGCATCAGCGCAGCAGTGTGGGGAAATGCAGTGATTTATCCTCCGGCATAAATATGGAACAGAGAAAGATGCGGGATGAAAGAAAATGGAAATATCAATCAAGCATAATAGAAACAAATTAATGCCGTCACACTCAAGGTGGTTTTTCAATTATGGCAAATGATCAATTAATCTATAGTGAAGTCACTGATGAATTCACACCTTTATATCTGATATTTTTAATGAAAAACATATGAAAAACAATATTTTCAACAAATGTAAGTCTCTTGGCACAATATATCTGAGGCTGCTGCGGGACGACACAAATGCTAATCCAATTAAACACGCAATGCCAAACATATTTCCCTTTATGAATATCTTTCATCCTTTCATTTCATTTATTTAATGCTACATGTCTCATTATAACATGTGGTGTCACAGGAGCGTGAAAAATAATGCACAGGGAAATTTCTCAACTTCTCATCACAGATATTTTGTTTGATTTCTCAAATGAGCAGAAATCGACTGCAATACCGATCACTGGGTTTACTTTGCAGTTAAGTTGATATTAAAAGCTTCCAATTTCTCCATCCAGTCATCGCAGTGATTATTCTTGCCAGGAAACCTGAACATATTGCATCGCAGTGGATGTTATTTTAACTCCCAAGAGCTGACGTCGTTTGCACAACCTACTCTGTCGCTGCTTTCATGGAAATATGACATGTTTGCGAATACATGCTGTGGGATTAGTCAAGCAACATTCATCCCATTAACCTTTAATCATGTTCAATTTAGTTCATTTAATTGTGTTTTAGTTTTGTAATGTAATAGTTACCTTGTGTCATGTACAACATAAATGAAAAGGAACCCAACAAACCAAGCAAAGAGACTCATATATACTGTATATTTTTTTGGATGTGATTGTTTCAATGTGAAAAATGCCTAAAGAGTAACTGAAAGCTATAGGCAGGACAAATTTACTAATAACTGAACATCTGCCATAATTCCAGTTAATGAGCTAAAGCTAACAAACACATTGAACTAAGATAGTGAACATGCTGTGACATGTTGACTTTACAATATTCCTGAGCTTCTGGACCTATTGTCCCCTTGAACAACACATATTCAGAATCAGGAATCATCTTTCCTGAAGCTTGCATGATTTACATTACCCCTGCCCACACATACAGCAGGGTGTGAAAGAAATGATTAGAGAAGAATGAGCGCTCAGAGCCTTGAAAATGCTTATACATCAGGCCGTGTCTTTAAACTTTGATCTCTCTTAAATGCAAATCCTCGCCAGAGGTCATGTGTCTTTCACGCATGTGAGAGCATGCTTCCAAAGTTTCAGCACCTTTGAATGCTTTTAAATTAAGACACCTCGTGTATTGAATGTGTGTTTGTGTGTGCAAATGTGTGTGAGACTGTGGGTTTTGTTTTGTTCTTTCGCTTTGTGTGTGACAGTTTGGCAATCTGTTTGGTGCCAGTACCAACTGGTTGATCCAGCTTTTTCAGATCTCTCATTTGGAGGAAGCGTCTTTGGAGGAAGCGTTTCATAATCTTACTGTAGACAACAATGCCTTTCAATGGTGCGCTAAAACCTTCATGTGTAAATCTCTGCACTGGTGTGAAAAAACACACAGGTCATCATCATAGTGTGTGTGTGTGTGTGTGTGTGTGTGTGTGTGATTTCCAGGTCAACAGTGATTTATTGTAGTGGCAGTTTTACTGCACATCCCCCCACTCTCTCGTTTTTTTCCTCTTGCACTCTCTTTCTCTCTTAACCTGCATTGCCTTTCGTCTCACATGTGGATTTGGAATGTAAACGATCACCCCGAGGGTCAAAAGGAAAAGGTCACACATTTTCATGCAATGCTCAATATGCAAATTTCAAGGCAAATATCAGGATCTTGCAGCCAGCAGGCGCACAATTAAGTGATTCAGATCCTTCAGTGGGAGTGGTGGAGGAAAAAGGACGATAATTACTTTAATTTCTGAGAGTAAAGCTTCTCAGATACCAAAGCTAAGAGTTAATGAAGCACATAATGTGCATGCAACTGTAAAAAATTTCTTGGTTTTTGTCTGCTACGATCTAATTTCACTGATTTTTATGGTACTGCAGCTGAAGGAGAAGAAAGGTTGTTTGCTTAGTGTTTGCTGTCACTCATGTTTATGTGCTGGTGTGAGGAATTTCTCTGTTCTCCCAGTCAGTGTAAATCTCAGGTGCAGGGAGGTATGTAGTGGTGTGTTTATGGAGCTTCCTGCAGAGTAGATTGGAGTAATTACACATCTAAAGCCCCTCATATAACAACATACTCTTTGTCCCACCGGTGCCTAGCTGGGGATGGGGTCATGGAGTGCGCTCAGACAGCAACAGTCCAAGGATCAGACTTAAATGTCTGTCATTGGATTTGAGGCATGCAAACAGAAATGCACACAAACACAAAGACAGTTTGAGTTGCATCATGCGTGCATGCAGGTTTTCAAATTTTTGGTTTAGTCAGTAAAATTACAAATATAACTTAAACATTTAGTTGCCTCTTCTCAGTTTTAGAGTTTTAATTCAAAGTGTGGCTGATTTCGGTGCAGTTGATCTATTGTAAACTTTCCAATAATGCATAAAACCTAGTTTGCATTCTGCCCTGGAGGACGTCAGTGGGTGGCATTCGAAGAGTAAATGTCAGAGATGGGGGTGTAATCAAAGCTGGAAAGTGAAAACAGTGAGAAACTCCTGCAAAAAAAAAAAAGAATGATTCTCGTTAACATTCCCCAAAGACTTAACATTTTTAAAGGTCAGGTTAATACTGTAGAAAGCCAAGTAGCACTTCAGTTTTTTTCTGCCCTAACGAAATACTGTGTCACAGCTCAGTGGATGTAAACAGACACTCCATCCTACACCCTGACTTCAGTCAGCAACCCGCCACCTCCAAAGCAGAAGCACAAACCCACTTGGACACAACAGTTGTGAGATTTCTGGAGGAAATATACATTGTTGTGCTAAAATCATTTCAGTCAGGAGAAAAGAGTTTGCAGACACAAACTCATAACAGTCTGTTACCCACCTAAACATTTAATTTATTCCGGGAACACCGGTAAACATGTACATAGAATATTCCTGTACGACTGCATCAGGTTACAGTGCTGCTGTACTATGTTTAGTTTTACATTTCATGCTATTATGGCATCATTATCACTGCAGCAATAAATGTGCAATCTATGGAAAATGTTTGACGATGACTCTTCATCAAAAATAATCACTGCACTCAGACGATCGCCTCACCAGTGCTACTATTAGCATCCGCTCACAACCAGTGAAACAGAGGTCACAGTCAGGTGATACGTTAATGTTTTCTGTGGGAAAACTGCCGCGGTGCCTATGCAAAACACCTCTGGGAAACAGAAGGGAAATAAACTTGAAGGAATAGCGATATGAAGAGGCAAACTGTTGGCTGAATATGTGATAAGCAAATGAAATAAAGATAGAGAACAGTAAATAAAATAGCTAAATATACTCAAACCATAAGCAGAGTTTATATATATACAAATATACATGTAGGATGCTGAGTATTCTCAGTGTGACATTACAGAGACACAAAGGTGAAAGCATCAGGGGAAGTGAGTCACTCCTGTCACTACAAGTGAGCAAGAAATGGAGCTGGTGCAGTCTTGTAAGTGCCTGGGTGTTCACTTCAACAGCAGACTGGACTGATGACACAAATTCACAGGACACGAGAAGGCAGAGACGTGTTCTCTGTGAGCTTTGTGAGCAGCTCGCAGGTTTTACCAGCAGTGATATGAAACATGTGACCCTCTATCAACAGTGAGCTGATGCAGATTTAAAAGACCCTTAACCTCCATATCATCTCTCTAAAGTGTAACAAAGAGTGGGTTAGCAGTCAGCACTTCCTGCCCAGACAGCTTTAACCTCTGCCACCCTGGAAAATGCCGAGCACAGTGTATGTGCAATCTCTCCTGGTTTCATCCAGTGTACATCTAATACAGTATACATTAGTGTGACTGCAGAGGGCAATGATCAGCATATGAGCATGTGGGCGTCTCTATTCTCTTCAACAAAAATATTCGATCTGCAGATGGAGACGTGACAAGCGTCTGTGAAAAATGTGACTCCAATTTTGGTGATTTTCATGTTTTGTGCTTCAGTCGAAGAATTACATGCCCATCTGCGGCATGAGAAACCTCTGCCACATTTGGTCTTATGAAACCCTTTGAAATCCCACTGGATAAACTGAAAAATATGCTTGGTGGTCAAGCTTGAAACAAGACGGCTTTCTTCTTTTAGTCCTGAAAAGTTTGAATGTTGGACATTTTCCACTCAAGAGTGGTGATAAGTGCATTTCCAAACTCTTTGAAATCGAATAAAGGACATATATTTAGTGGAAAGTAAAGGAGTGATTTACTTGTCTGAGGGGTACTGTACTGTCATGACATATTTAGAGACAGATCTGGCATATACAGAGAAACAAGGCGTAACATATGTTTCTGTCTAGTATGCAGTGCATATAGAAAAGATGTTATCAGGAATCAGAAAGCAAAAAAAGAAAAAGTCGAGGGTATTTGTTTAAAGACTGCAGGCATCCAGTTTCACCAGCCTCCCAGCTGTCCGGGGGCACAGGTTGTTATGACAAGAAACACTGTCTAGTTACATCAGCTGTCCAAACTTTATACCATCATGGTACGTCTAATGGAAACACTATGATGCCATGGTAATCTACAGCCAGTAGACAGTTCCAAGGTGTCAAGTTTTAGGGTCAAAATGGTCCTGAAAGGTTTTCCAGAAATGCAAAAACACATAAAGTAGATCTACACACAGTAGATCAAAAATAAGACCAAATAAAACAAGAAAATGGAAAAGAAATAAAACGAAAGTGGTGGCTGCTGATGTGGAAGGAGCGATCTTCGTATTCATTACCCCCCACTTCTGGGCAGGTGGCTCTCACAATAAGACCTGCTGAGTGAAGTACTTGTGTGAGATTAATAGTTGCGATAATGCTGTAATGAGACACCAAAGGGGGGAAGGAATAAAGAGATGTGTGTGTGTGTGTGTGTTGGGATGGCTGGAGGGAGGTGGGGGTCAGAATACAGGAGGAAGACAAGAGACGCAGCGCGAGAGAGACGAAAGAAAAGGGACAGACTTTGAGAGGGAAACCCACCTGGCTGCCAGCCAGCGGGATGTCAGCGGTCTCCAGATTAGTGGCTATACATTACCCCAACCTATTAAAATATTACACGCACTGATTGATGCTGACAGCCTGACCAGAGGGTGGTGACTGTGTGGGCAAATGTGTCTGTCTTCATTTAGGCCTTGCCGCCTAAGAAATACCATTTCTATTGCCAAAGTCCTTCAAACAACATGACTGTGGATTTCTTGAAGGTTTTTCGGACAGAAGTTTATGAGAGGCAGTCTTAAAATCAGCATAGAGGAATTAAATCATAAGCACGCCTCCCTGCCCTACAAAGAGGCGATGACTTTCTTTGTGGAAATCAATTTGCAAGCACGTCGTCCTGGTTAATCACCGCGGTTCCTCTTGGAGCAGAAGTCATCGGGGACACTGCCACTGCAGCACAATGAACTCCAATGACACATGACCGTCCTCTCTTGTAATAAACCCTAGGGATGCCCCCTCCCCTCCTCACATCCACCTCCACCACCACTACCACCACCCCTGTACTTACACCCCCTGCCTCATACACACACACACAGACACACACACCCATTTGAACTTGAAAGCTCTGTCGGCTAGATCAGTAAATAATTACAGGCAGCCAGGCAGGCAGTGCTGTAATTGAATGTACAGCAAGTTGAGATATGGTGATGGACAGATTCCCATTAACCAAATCCACTTCATTGCAGTTCTCCCGAGGGCAAGTTATGTTCAAACAGAGCCTAATCCACCTACAGAGCGGTCTGACGCCCACACCGACAAAGTAAACCAAGAGATTGACAGTATCATCCCGAGCAAGTTTACAGTGAGAGCAGCCTGCAGCAAGCTTTATATTTCATCCTTGACCAGGCAGATGTCAGCTGCGTTAGGTGCGCCGCCGCTGAGAGTTGAGGCTGACGGAGGCAGTCCCCTCCATTAAACACAGACACCATTCTCAGTGCATCCTTTCACTGTGAACACTTTGGCGTGCAACTCTTTGATGTGTACGTTTGAACTCCTGACCTCGTCCGGTAGCGAACCCATTCCAGCCGAGCTACCCCGCTCGAGCCGCGGTGGTTCAAGGGAAGGAGTGCAACACATAGATGGTCCTGTCACATGGGCTGTGAAGGGCGTCTCGTTTACCGCTCCGCTGTAGATTAAATTCTGGGGCCTGTCATGTACAATGGCTGTATTATAAGGTAGACGGAAAGTTGATTAATGTGAGATGGGACCAACGGAGAAGAAAGCCCTGACTTCAATATAGATGCAAGGGTAGACAAAAATAATATATATATATTATATATTATATATAATTGACTGAAACAGGGACAATTTAAAACATTACTGCTTTCCTTCTTATTTTACATTAATTTTACGTTGCAGCAGTCTCCACACATCTTTTTATACAAATACAGTTGAGTTATTATTTCATTGTTATTTATTAACCTCTTATATGTGTTCTGTCTCTGTTTTATCTTCAGCACCTGCTGTTCCAGATTTATAATGGCCTGTTTTATTAACAGCATAATTAGTTGTTAGCACTTACCACCTCACCATTGTGGTGTGGTTTTAATGTACTGACCTCGTATGTGTAATTGCGGCAGGTTAAATACATCTGCAGAATTTGTCTGTCTGCACACTTGAAACTGAAACTCTGAAACTATACTCTAGTGCGTGACAATAGTAAGGTGATAGTAGTCTGCCTCTCCTGTTTCCCTGCGGGGCCCATTAGAAGTGACAGCAATAAATTCTCAAGCAGACACAACAAAACAGCGACGTAACAAAATATACAGGAATTCGTTTGGATCTATTTTTCCCTATTTATTTTGAGAAAGAGTGTTGTTCTGCACATTGTCACTCATTCCTTCCATCATTAACTTAAAACTGATTTGATGATCTAAAGATTAGCATGAAATATTGTGAACAGAAGCTGATGTGTATCTGTTGGTTTTAATGTATATTTGTGTGTTTATGTTTGTGCGTCTGCACGAGTATCCACATTTGTGTGTGTTTGCCTGCGGACCAGATGCTGTTGCCTCAGTCTGCCTTCCTGTGGGACTCTTTCATGTTTATTTCATCAGGTCTTGTATGGCAAAAGTATCACCTCACTGAGTGTTCTTAGGACACTGTGCAAAGGTCGTACACTTATTTTGCTATGTGTCTGCTTGTGTGAGCACACCCATAAGTATGCAAATTTGTGCACACCAGTGAATTTATTATGTTTATGCAGACATACAGTATATTTTTATGTGTATCAGCAATCTTTGCATGTAATAATGCTATTTAAGAAAATATGCCATTCCCCATTTCAAGTGGTTTAGGTTTGTATACATTAGCTGATTTTAAGATGTCCATCTCCATTTGTGCTCAATACAGCGACTAGCAGCGAAGACACAATATTTGCATAACTTTTGAGATTTCACAGACTTTGCTGCCAACTGTTTATTCATGAATAAATAAGAAATCTGTATGCATAGATACCTTTAGGGATAGGGTATGTTAAAAAAAAAAGCCTTAGTGATTGTGTGAACTGACTCTTTAATAAATGTTCTCACACTAGTGTCTATGGTGAGTCACTGTTAAACCACGTGGAGCATGTGCAACTTAGAGTCAAAAGGAATCTGCACTGCTTAACAATGGTGAAAAGTAATTAGGTACATTAACTAAAAACTTTTCAGAGGCGAATATTGCACATTTTACAGCACTAAAGCTGTAATTACTAATCATTTTGAATGGAGAACTTTCATTTGCATTTCTACACTTTATATTTAACTTTTAAAGTTTAAAGTTTCAAAGTTTAATACCTGACAGCTTCTTCCACCACTCCTTCAAAAGTGTAAGATATTATTTCTGGCAGAAGTAATGGAAAAACGCCTGCAGTGGTTCTTTGAAGAGTGGCCCTTGCTGAATGGCGAAATGCTTTTCTTTAATCATTCAAGCTGTGAATCAGGTGGACATGGGAAGAAGGAGCTCTAAACAAAAACACAATTGAAACCTAAATTCCAGGCATAGCTCAGTCATGTGAGTCATGAGTCACCACAATGGGTGAGCAGACATTAAAGGCTACAGTTAAATCCCTGCACGCCATACTAAGCATCTGAGCTACCGGCACGACTCACTACAGGAACATCAGCCTTTAAGCTGCAGTGTCGGAAGAGTGTTCTGAATAATGTCTGTCTGTTCAGCTTAAATTGCAACGTGGGCCCTTAAAGAAGTTCCCTGATTGAGATACACCTTTAATTTTATTGCAATGCACCACCAGTGGTTTTGAATCAACACTCTCTTATGTCAATAAAGTTAAACAGATATTTGAATTAATATGAAGCAATATTGTGCACATCTTTCTGCATTTTTTAAAGGAGGATAAAGCCTCATTTGGCTCTATATAGCTCAAGGTTAGCACAGTTAGCAATTGGTCCATAAAGGCTTGTACCTGTGACCTGCAACATAACTCAGTGTTCTCACACCAGTTATAGCTAGCAGCTCCTTATTGAACCAGTCAGACACAAATCTGAAACAAACATTAATGACATGTAAGACAATTAACTTTCATTTCAGTTTGATTTTAAGATTGCATTATACACTTCACTACACTTTTTTTTGTGAATGTATTTGCTCATAATGCTCACAAATGGGCTGTTTTTCTGCAGCCCGCCTTGCAAAATCTCATGTCTCAGGGTGTCCTTGAACACACTGACAAGAGGAGCTTTTTTAAAAGGTCCCTGCTTGCAACTGTGTTAAAGAAACAGGGCAACAAAACGTTGACTGTGATGGATTACCTAACAGCGCTCAAGGAAGTGTGTGCTGATTTTAATAAAAAAAAGGAAGAGTATGACGTGGGAATGCTCTGCAGTTACTAACTTGAATGGTCACTGACTGTCTCGAAGGTGTTTATGTACATATCATGTGATGTCCTCTTACATTTGGTATTTGTCATGCAGTATTTAGCCGCTTCAGTAAGTAAATTTTGTCTTACATTCAGTATTAAAATCTGAGAAAGGAACGGTTTGGAACAATCTTTGTTTTAAGACACTCAAAAGGATGGGATAATCCAAGAATAAAGAAAGTAACCCTCTATTTCAAGTTATTTTTTTATTATATTACACCACTTACATAACTTCCTGCACTCGCCTATCTCGCCCACTCCATAAGGCTATATTGCCTCAGCCTGGATTTCCTTTAATTATGTTTTATGTTTCAAGAGCTTCTGCGAGGCCAGTGTGCATCTGCTCTGTCTGTGTTTACCCAGATAGAGAAGAGAGGTTCCGGCAACCATCTGGAGACATCTGCTCCACTTCCAGCCAACACAATCAGGTCAGGAGGAGTCTGGACCCCAAACCTGCAGGGGCAATCAGATAGCAGATCAGCCTCCATACTGTACCTGAGGGACAGATAGGAGGAATTCAGAGGGATTCAGACGACTCTAATTATAGGTTTTCTCTCTGTGTGGAATGTGAACGAACTCACCAAGTGTGCTGATACGTATACTTTTGTCGACCAAAAAAAGGAAAATGAGTGAGAGGGAGAGCGGAGGGAGAGACAGAGGCAGGAAATGAAGGAGGGACCAAACTCGACAGAGATGAATGTGGGAAGCCTCCATTTATCTCTGAGCCTTTCACTTGCACGTCCACTTGAATACAAAGACGGTGAAAGGACAAAAAAGGAGATGTGATTTGCCTGAGTGTGGGAGAGGAAAGACAAGTAACAAAAACACATTTTGAAGTCAATATCCCCGACAGAAAAAATAGCAACTGTTTCTTCAGACACTGACCAAATGGTGGACACAGCGTGTGACTTTGACACCTTTAGACAGCTGCTCAAAACCCATCTCCTACCACTGTCACTGCTGATGTCTTTAAATCATGACACCAATGTTCAAGTTTAAACAAAGACATGGTTATTTTCATGTAGAAAGTTCCTTGAAGTCATCCCTGAAGAAGATTCACCTTCATTAGTTCAGAACTCAGAAACATCTTCGAGGACCTTGATTCACACCCTTTGGATAACTGTGACCTTGATAAATGAGAACCACAAGAAGTGTGGTCCACAGTCAACAAAACAAGGATTTTGCACAAAAATGCATCACAAAGCTCACAACAATAAACCCACCAACAGGAGCAAAAGCTGTGGCCTGGACAGTTAATGGGCTGAAACTTGCTATTACTCCCTGTAAAGCAGAGGAGAGCTGCAGATTTAGGTGATAAATCTCTGTAGGTTCATCACTACTTCAGCACATTGACACATTGTGATTTGATATATGGCTGTGGTCAAAATATCGATTAAACCCACTTAAAAGCATTTTCACACCCAAAGAGCGATTCAAAGTTCACATTTTTATTACATTATATGAAAAGTTTTGGTTCCACATAACAATCATGCAAATGCACTAAGAACATCACATGTGCGTCACATGCTTGTGTCCTGTCATCATCACATACGTGCGTTGCAGTCAGCAGGGTTGTACTGAGGTGAGTGTCTGCTGGTATTTTAGTTGAAAACTCTCTCTAATCCTCTTGGGTTATAATTAGTCTCAGAATTTCTGTGAGTTTTATTGGACTAACATTTTTGAAGTCATCAGACCAAATGCCACTTGGTCTTTTTCTCTGCAAATGTGGAACTTTGGCTCATTTTGTTTTGTTTCGTCTGTTTTTTCCTTTTCCAGTTTTGACCATAGCCAGATTCAACTGATCCAAAACTCTGAACCATGCTAAAAAAAAAAAAGGTTTACACATGAACCAAACCATGGTTCAATTTAATCTGGACCAAGACCAACTCATTAAACATTTATTTGGACCGAGGCTCAAGAGTTTGGTTTCACACTTTTAATTTGGGTTTCGGATTAAAGTGAAAAGTCAGAAAATCCAGATCAAACCCAGTTGGTGTGAAGGTCTTGGTAGACTCAAAATATGTAATTCCATCCATTTCTGGGGGGAAATGGAAAACTATTAGTTTCTCCGAATTTATTAGCCAACGCAAAGCTTTGTCTTTGGTGAGATTTAGTTTTTTGTAGTTTAGTTTTCAGTATTTAGACCAAAAGAAGCTGGTGTGGACATGAAAGACTGAAGAGCTGCTGCATCTTTTACACTTTGTCCATCTGTATGTTTAGCCTCTATAATACCTCCACACAGAAGTAAGGTCCACTGTACAGATCAGCTTGTATGCAGATAGTAACATAGAGAACATTATTGTGTTTCCTCTAAGATGCCTCTGTGCTTTATTAGTATTCAGCTACCACCTCATTCTGGAAGGACCAAAGTGAGAAGATTATGTTAGAGCTTATTAAATTGAATCAGTCTTAACAGGTTGTGTTTTGCTACTGTCTTTGAAGACACAAAGCATCCTCAATGATTCTCCAGCACAGATAAGGGAGTTCAATCCCCCAAAATCTCAATAACCTTTCATATCTCCTACCAATTGTGTTTTTCTTAACAACTCAGCCTCTCTGACCTCAGTCTGCATTTTCATACTTCACACACTTTTTCGTTCCCACCTACCGCACTCAGCCAAACGTGCTTCCTATCAAAAAGAAAGCATTTTTGTGGGGTCCCTCTGCTCTCTTTGCAGCTCAGTGGGTGTACGAATCTCTAGTGGAGATGGTTTATAGGGGCTGCTCTCTTCTCCTAAATGATATGAGGCCTGCTTTCTACACGAGACGCAGATAAGAGCTTAATGCATTACCCTGCAGAGCTGCATCTAGCTCTGGCATCATAAATCACATCATGGTTGTACTTGAGTGTTGACTATATGTTTGTGTGCACTGGTGGCAGTGGTATGTGTGTTTGTGGGTGTGTTGGGGGATGGAGGCACAGTGTGATCAGAAAGCACATGCATTCATATTCTTGATGATATATCACAAACGCATATAGACGCTGTTTGTTGATGTTAAATTGATTTTTTTTTTTCTTCATCACTGTGGTTACGGCTGCAAACACATTCTGAAACACTTTGTCAGGAGGCGGCTGAGACAAAATATAACCTCTTACATTAATGACCATGATGGAAGTGGGACCATCTATCATCACAGATTTCTATTGAGAAAAACATTTGTGTGGCCAACTGGGCAGACAGTACATAAGAGACAGAGGCAAACATCGTCGATGGGGCTGGAAGTGTGGCGGAAAGGAAAGGAAATGGGTTAAGTGTCACCAAAAGAGCTAACAAGTTTCATTGATGTATCTGTCTAAAGTTTTGTTAAAAAAAAAAGTTCTGGTTTAAACAGCAAGTATTCATAACTTATAGCATGTATTTCTGCCAAACTAATATCCTATCGCAAAGTATGGGAATACACTGTCAGCCTTCATGGTAGTTAGTTAGAAATTACTTTTTATTAAGATGTTATATGTAACACACACCAGTAAAGCCTCTATAACACTGTAGTCTGTCTGTCGTCCTATTTAATTAGTGTATTATTACTATTTTGGTGCTCTGTGTGTTTTGATCGTATTCAGTGTGACTGCCTGCTGTTATTAAACTTTAACCCTGAGCACATATTTGATTTCTACAGGGAAACACACTGTAAGGCCTGAGGTATGTAGTTTATATGTGTAACTGTTTGAATGTGGAGCCCACTGTTATGACGGAGGAGAAAGGGTGACTCAATCTTGCAATCCATCTCATTTTTTTCTGTTTTCTCTGGCAGGTTGCTTTGTAGGACAAGCCACGGAGCCATGGACAACCCCTCGTTCTGGCACGTTGTCCAATCAGAGTCAGCGACCCCGGTGATCCTTTGAGGCAGACATCATTGTTCATGATTGTTTTAGTTCCGCCGTCTCCATCGAACCACCCTGTGTTGGACTCCGGTGACCGGGTAGCCTCACCATTTCATCATGTTGGATTAAGTCAAGTGTCTCCACCCTGGCTACATGCCAACAGAGGTCAGCCTGGGCAGCCTGCCTATGAAAACACAACAGTCTCTGCTCCTCTCTCAGTTACTCTAACAAGGAGGAGCGCTGTAGGGAGAGGAGGTTGCATTTAACTAGCGTGTAGAGTTTTCAGAGATGAGTATCTCTGAACGAGGCCCCGCTCAATTCAAGTAGGATTTGCCAACCACTTCAATGTATGCGTGTAAGTTCCACTGCATGTGTGTCTGGGTTCATGTGTGTGTGTGTGTGCGTTTGTGTGAGTTATGGCTGTCGAAATTGTTATAACCATGTCAGTCTGGGTTAAGTCCTTTTGCAATCCCTATCGCCAGCTCCACCCTGTCTTTAAGGAGTGATCTCACCTTCCAGATGGCTCATTGTTCTCACAGCGCCTGTCACGGTCCCAGCCCGCAGCCAACACACACCTCTATAAAGTTTGCAGGAAGTGTGTTTACATACACACTGATAACTGGACTATAAGAAATAAAATACTCAAGCTAATCTGAGAATATTATCTCTGTGAAGCATATATTGCTCGATCTATACCTTTTTTAATACAAATAAACAGTAGACTAATAATAACTAGAGCTTTAATCATATAAAAGCAAAGATGAATTAAAAAAGAGGAAAAACACATTTTAAGGTTGACATCAAAACTGTCCTGTTACAGGTAATAAATAAAGATGATACAGTCTCAGCTGTCAAAGAAAAATGCAAGTTATGTTATCAAAGAAATCATGTAAATGCAGGTTACTTTGGAAATCAGATTGTAGTATTTTGATCTATGTGAACGCTTTCACAATCACTTTAATCTGAATTTTTCCCAGACATACTGTTCATTCAAAAACAGGAGCTGACTCATACTCATGTTATCTGGAAGCATCGTGATATTGGTCAGATGAGAAGATATTCATCTTGAGCTTTTTATAGCAGAAGGAGATTTAAATCAGAAAAGGTAAAGAATGAGCAGCAGCTATCTGATTGTTCACCTAGTGCCTCCTGAGAAGAAATGCCAGAGAAACAATCGCTATTGAACTCCTGTTTTAATCTCGTTTTCATGCCGTTGTCCTTTTACTGCCAATCAGGGCGTGAGGACAACATTCACTCCATTCAAAACTGGAGGTATAAAGTAAACACAGCTTGCAATCTGCAACCCAAGATCAGTGTTTCCACTTTGGCAAACATGGTGAGGAGAGTGTCATGCATTTGGTGTGACAGGTAAACACACACACACACACACACGCACACACACACACACACACACACACACAGTTGCCTGGTAGCCTCCTGATAAGGTGTCAGTGAAAAAGTTCTTATCTGTTCACATTTCCATTACAGGCAGGTGTGTCCAGCCACCTACACACTGTATGTGGAGAGCTTTAAACAAAGGGAAGTGGTGTACAGTATGTTAATGAAAAAGTCAGACAAACTAACACAATCAGTGTTTCAACAGCGGAGGCCCATGCGCACTCCCAACTGTGTTTCACACCTACACACACAAAGAGCGATGTCTATTATCTTCTGTATCCATTAAGTGGTTTAAGCTCCGCACACTTGTCACGCGGTCAATTTCTAATGAATTCTCCATGTGAGAAATGGAGGCAATAAAGTGGAAGTAGATGAGAAGAGGACACTGTTCTGTGCGCAGTGTGAGGCGTAATGAAAGCAGGGATATGTATAATGTATATTCCCCTGGCCATGGCCAAAGTCCCCACTCTGTATCATTTTTATGGCACGATCCTTCTCGGTTGCCACTGCTCGGCCAAAGGAGAATTCAACTCAGCACACACCCAAGCTGAGGGATTACACAGGTTCACCTTCTTCCACGCCCACCTCAGATTTCCATCTCAGCTCCCTCTGTCACCAAGCACCTCTTTTCACACCATCCCTCCTCCCTCACCTTGTTATCTCCCTCTCCCTTTGATTCAGCTCGTATAGTTCATTCATGAATTTCTCCATTCATGCATGCACTCTCACTGGGCTTCAACAGATGAATCGTGGACAATGTGGTGAGAATGCGCAAAACACGTAATCTTTCATTAGCACACTTAGGGATCCAAGAGGGTCCAACTGTGGACTTCTTGTCTGCGGATCCCAGTGAAGAGAGTAGGGTCATCTATATGTGGGGAGGACCAAAACAAAATAAGCTACTACCGATCAGAAGACACCAGGATATTTTACACAAAAAAAAAAAAAAATCACATTTAAGGGAAATTAAAATCCAAAAACGGCGAACAAATAGTGTAATGTTCAAGTACTGGGTCAGTTTAGGTGTCTATTTGTTACTGGTATTTGATTTACATTTTTCCAATTTAATTATATGATATAGAATTAAATTATTATATCATCAATGAGATTCAATTTGTCCTATCCTCCTCATTTATTATCATTCATCTGTCATCTTGCCTTCTTAATGTTCTCTCCCCAGCTATCTTTTAACCATTAAATTCAAGGCACAGGATGTGTTTTATTCATGCAAACAGTGACTGACACGATATTCCTGTGTGGTTTGAAAATCACATGTTCTTTCTCAATCTTTTCTCCGTTCTCAGTCTTGGCATGTGTTAAACTGAGACCTAACACCTTCTATATGAGCTGAGAGATCCTCTCTGTAACTAATGAACAGGTTGTGACTGACAATGTCTTTATGAAACCTGCGAGTCTCAAACCTGAGACTCATAGTGATTTACTGAAGATAAGCAGCTCATATCTCATATTATTACTATCCTATAATACATTTTACATCAGCCTTTTATTGATATTTAAATTTCTGATAAGAGGTATGTCTGACACATGCCTGGACAAGGATAAAGCTTTATCTGAATGTAATTACACCTGATGATGTACAGTAACACTTGATGTTACAGTGACTCTTTTCAGATTTGGTTCATACTCTAGAGAGCACTGCATATGGTAATAAAATGTTGATTATTCTTTAAGCTTTGTCTAGAGGGGCATCAGAGTCTAAACCGAGGTGATTTTCTGTCAGGGGATGTAGTTGATATATGAAGTGTCACCAGGAGACTGGTCCATCCAATCAAATTCCTAAAGCCCCCAAGCACTGCAGAGGCTCACTAAATCACCTAGCTTCCCCGTCCTTTTTGCTGCAACAAAGGATTTGAGAGATGGTAGTACATGCAGTCCCTGTGTCTTCCTATGCATGCAATACAATGCAAGTGAAAAAATATATATTATCATTGTTTAACAATTGATTGAAGTCAGTGAGCTGGCTGCAGTAGCAAAAGAGTAACATTTGATTGTATCTGTAGTTCAGTACAGTTTAGAATAACTTGTGCCTTTCTTAAGTTTTTCTTTTTCATTTTACAAATACTGCTACTCCATTACACAACATTTGTTTTACATGTGGAATTACTAATTAATACTGATTTAAAAAATATGCACAGCACAATAGTTTTATAAAATAAAATATGTATAGAGATAAAACTTGTAGTTTCCAACCACTGTAACTTGTTTCTAGTTGGAGCCCCTCATTACTTTTCAGATATAGGGTGGGAATCAGGGATTCAGCTTGCCACAACAATAAAATGCTACTTACACAGTGATGGTATTAATAATTGCATCTGTTATATCAGTCGAAGGCACTGATTGTCTGCAAAATTAACACTTTTATTTTCATACTGTAAGTAAATTTAGCTTAGATTGCTGATTTGTGTTTGTTTAAGTACAATTTAAATGCAGGACATTTACTTCTAATTTAATGCTTACTGTGTTTTTCTCTTTCTAACACTTCTTAGGATGTTGTTTCCATTTGTACAGGCCTGCTGGGTGGTCACATAGGACAAGAAATTAATGCCAAATATGAAACTTTAAATCTTTTAAATGCTGCTTTCTCTCAATGACTATAAAAAAGTTTAACTTCAGATGCATGTTTTTAGTTTAATAGGCAGAACAGAAGAGTTTTCTCCCCAAGGCTTCGGCTCTACAGGTGCAAATAATAATGGACACTGGCACTGACTTAAACACACATGAAGTGCATCTGTATAAAAACACTTGTTCCTGGGGAGATGCAAAGTAAACACAAGTAAAGGGAGCTCAAAGTTTCTGCAGGGGTTTGTTAAAGAATGATAAAACTGTAGTTTTATTAGGACTAAACTCACTGATGTGTTCAGCACAGACAGATGCGCCCACTGTCTGATGTACTGCAGAGTTGGCTCACTTGCTGAGAGTCAATAGAGTAAAAAGTATAAAGACTTGCTGACAAATGTAATCCATCAATTTCAGTGAGATGATATTCATATTTCCCGGCATTTAATTGAAACATTTTCACTGTTTCCATCATCATGCCTCATTAATTCTGGTTGCTGTGAGGATGCAGAATTAAATTTAAGTCCCAGTAGAAGGTTTCATGTAGCTGAATGTGCTTAATAATCTCATTACTTTCATTTAAGAGGAGCTGATGATGACACCATTGCAAATGCAGTGATTGAGGCATTATAGTGTCATGTAAAAATTCCATAATGGTTTCATTTACAACCCTCAGCAAGCAGCAGGTACAGGAAATCAGTTTAAGGTTGCAATTTAGACTCTTTTTTTGCCTCGTTTCATAGTTTTGGCCACAGTAATGTTGGTTTTCATAGGTTTTTGCTCACCAAGGTTTATTAAGATCCTTAGAGAAGAGTGGTCAGACAGTCTGACTGGCAAATTTATTATCCAAACAGTTTATCTGTAAGGCAACAAACCAAAATTATTAGTTGTAATCCCTCATTGCAAACGTCCGAGTAGGTCTGTATTAACACGATGTAATGGATGATTACAGACAGACTGGGTAGTAATTTTAATTTTTGCAGCATGGCTTGATGGATGTTATGTCACACTGGTTCAGAGTAATTAATCTCAACAACTAGAGGATGGGTTTCCATGACATTCGGGTCAGGTAATCATGATCCCCAGAGGATGAATCTTACTGACTCCGATCCCCTGACTTTTCCTCCTGCGCCACCATGAGGTTTACATTTGTAATTTGAACCCTCAAAAATGAAACCTCTCAAAAATATTGCATACGTTGCCTCACCACAGTGGGTCATTTATTCATGGTGTCCAGCGCTTTGGTTAATAACCAGACTCCCAGCATCCCCATCATTGTCAGCTGTGCTTTGTGTTTAGTGCAATAGTTAACATGTTAACATGCCCAACTAAGACGGTGAACATGTGTTTGTTAGTGTATGTCACTGTGGGATTGTTAGCATGCTGATGTAAGCATATCGGTCAAAGCACAGCTGAGGCACCTGTTGAGTTAGATGGTGAGGTTGTGGCTTTGAAAAAGTAGCAGTGCGCAAAAAAATACAAATTTTCACAGACACACACCCATGAGATATACAACATATAGCAGAAACACAGATATCTGGCTGATTAGGTTTTTCTAGTCACGTATTTTGCTGGCCAGGCAGACAGTTGGAGAGTGGACGGGCAGGATGGAGGGTTTTTGGGCTCCAGCTGGGAAGATTTTCTCTTCTGCAAGAAACATCACAGCCTGCTCAGAGCAGGAAACCAGCAGACTTTGTCTAATGCTCACATTATTATTAGGCCATGGCTGCAGCCTACATTAAGGTTTTGAGAACAGGCTGTTTTTCTTGTTTTTCCTCCATCTCACTGAAATGCATCTTGTGTCCTCTTCCTTATAACTTTGGCTTGTGACACTCTCATTTGGAAAAGCATGCGACCTCATTCCTGAGCTGCCCTGATTAGTTTGATGCAGTTTCACATAACATGCCATCAGACTTTGACTTATGATGGAAATCACAAGCACTGCGCCTTTATCCACAAGTAGGAAACAAAGACATTCAGGGAAGACAAATCTATCAGTGAACGAGGACCTACACTTTTCAGCCTCGTGCTCTGAGATGAAAGAAAAATGTGTGTTAGCATCTACTTCCTTGTGTGCATGTGTGTGTTTCATACTTGCTTATAAGCCCCGGCTGTGGCATGTACTATAGACACTCCACCAGTGGATCACAAGCTCATGTGTGAAAGTTTCTGTGTGAAGGTGATCTGACAAAATGCTGTGTTTTTCCACACTTTTATGATGGAAAATGTAATAGTGCCATGAAAATGGGATGATTCTTGAAAAGCTTTGCAGAAATCTATGGAGGAATAAATGTATTCTTTGCACACAGATCTCGTAAAAGTCGCTCACAACCACTATAAGGGTTTTCCCTTCTTTTTGATCTACTTCTGTGAGGAAACCTAAACTGGGTTAGAAGACTGCCCTGTGTCACACCAGAGTATGTCAGAAGTTCATGCCAGTCAGGGTGAAATACGACCCTCATATCATCTGATACCACAGACTTTACAGGCCTTACGTTGTGCCTCTTAGGACTAACACATTACACAGAGCTCAGCTCCTGTTCAGCAGACTTTGTTGTCCTGAACATAATGTTGCACCCACAGATAATATTAATGCAGTGACAGGATGGCAAAAACACAATTCTAGACCCAAATTAAACCTGAGCCTGAACTTACAGGTTCCTTATTTGCTCTGGGATTGCTTCACAATGTGTACGTGCTCAGTTTCACCAAGGGACCATTAAAGTTTTATCTTATGTATTATTTGTTGTTTTGTTCTCATTGAGTTCATTTACAAGGTGGTAGCTTGGCCTGAGTGACGTATGAACCCTTACAGGTGAAAGGCAAGGTTTACAATAACTTATTTATTATTTACTTGTGGAATGGGTCCTTTAAGAATTGATTAGTTTGGCAGACTGCTAAAGTAAAAGAAAATAAAAGACCGACATGTCTGAGATATCCTGAATGAGTTTCTGTCTCTTTCTTTCCCTCTCCCACATTAGTTTGATCAATAACACTGACACGCACAAACATCAGGGGTCATCCATCAGCTTCGTAACAGCGCACAGATAGAAAGGAGGACATCAAATATTAACGCCCACAACTCCTCCTTGCACACAGCAGAACTCTGACACATACAGCGCAGTGAATTATTGAAACTCTTCAGCAACTATACATTTGAAACCACTGACGCACACCCACAGCTGTGGATGGGCAGGTTAGGTAATCTGAGCTGTAGTCTCACTCTGCGCTCACTTCCACTTGAGAATACATCATGAAGTGGAGTAAAACAGTTCAAAAACTGAGCAGAAGTCAAGAGAAATTCATCCTCCTACCACAGGGATGGTGGTTTCAGATGTAATTCTTTTTAATTGCAACTTGAGTTAAGTAGTTTAAGCCATCATTCCTTTAAGTAATAATAACATTACCTCGCCCAGTTAATTGCTAATGATCTGGGAACACAGCAACATTGCTCAAAAGAAGTTAGATGGTGCAAGAAACCTGAGTGGTCAGATTATCAGGTCGATTGCATATAAGTCAACTCTTAAGGCAGAATATCTGCTCCTTCTGTAATATCCACTTTATTATAAATGTGCCAGAATTGTCGGAAGTGATTCCGTATTGCACCAGAAAAACTGTGCGCACACAACTACGGCAGGTATGACAGATCAACCTCATAGGAGTGGTGCAACTGCGGTGCACTAGAACGATGCCCCACCTCGATTTTTTTGCCTACCTCTTTGGAAATGCAGCATTAACAGTTTGCCTAATTCGGCTGAATTTCTGAAAAGATTTTTAAGCACTTGATATCCAGTCATTACCAAAGTGTATGTCATGCGAAAGAGGCAGTAATCTAATTCTTTGGTAACTGTCAAGACAGACCGAACAAGACAAAGACGTTAAAGAGTAACCACCACAAGACTGTCACTGACATTTATATTGCTCATTACAGTAAACCCCTTTTTCTACGCTGAAAGGAGTCAATCACCTACTTTTAGCAGGTTTAACAGTATTTAAATCTGCCTATAAGTGCTAATTTCTGTGCAAAAAGGGTGCAAGATACATAAAAACAGCCTCACAAACAGACTAGCATGGCTGTGTACTCTAGGTTTTGCTCAACAGTCAGTTGATATTTAATTAATGATTCAATATGGACGTTAACGCTTTAAAACAAAGATGGTTATGTGGAAAATTTCTCCATGTAGCAGGCTTGTCAAAATGTTCCACATCACCGCGAACAGGATTTTAAACCAGCCTAGCAGGATTTCACACAAGGCTTCTTCTTCATATGCATGGAGATGATTAACAGAGATAATGTAGAACAATAGCCTTTACTGGTGCTTGTGTGTAAAAAGGAAGGAGAAAAAAGAAGAAAAGGAAAAAGAAGACACAGGCAGGAGAGAGAGAGAGAGAGAGAGAGAGAGAGTTTCACACCTTAAATGATCATCTTATCTGCCTCCTTCCAGGGTTTCTAAATTGCAAAAGTTACTCCAGGATACCACCTCCGTGAACGGCTCCTCCAGCCCTCCAAATGGGCACCCAGCAGGGAGCTAACAAGTAGATGACGGTCTGTCCCAGCGGGTGACACCGGCAACAACAAAGCCAAAAGGGTGAAGAGGTTAGGAGGAGGGGGTATCAATGAGAGGAGAGGTGAGAAGACGCTGAGGCCCGAGCACAGAGAACAAAACACTCAACCTCTTCCAATTAAGAAGCGGCAGGTGCCAGAGGCTCTCGCAGAGGAAGCTGGTTGTCTCCTGAAAACATGAACTCAGCGCTTTTTGTGAGCACTCAATTATTTAGTGCATCATATAAGAAACTTTAAAATGATATTCCATCACCTTGAGCAACAACACACACACACACACACACATATAAACCCCCCCCGTGAGGAGTCAGCGCCGCATGTTTACAGCTCATTTTCTCACATGTTAATTTTTATGAATGAGCCATATGGTAGGGGGTGGGGGTGTGTGTGTGTTTCCTCGATCTGGGCCAATCAAAAGTGTGATGGCAGAGCGTGTGTTATTCATCATACAGTGTGTCTGCTCTTTGGGAGATTAATCAAGGGAGGTAGGGTATGTTTGGGTGCCTTCAGAGGACGGCCCCGCAGGCCCTTTCCCAAAACATATGTGAGTGATTATGACAGATGGGGCCCTGGACAGGGGCTGGGGGAGGGTGATGTAGGGCTGTAATGCCTGTCTGTAGAGGGCTTTGCTTCAAATGTGACTCCTAATGTTTTTTAACTGATGTATTGGTGTGACTAATTCACTCTGGGAGTCTGTTTTTGTGACAATACATCAGCTCTTACAGTGTTTTTTTCTCCTGCTGCCCCCGTACAATCCTTTTCTTTCTGACTCAGTGCTTTATGGTCTTATACATCTGGGCATGTATGCAAGAGACTGGGAGCCTTTTTTATTACTGTGTGCAGCCATAATCCCACTTAAATACTGACTGTATTTTTAACCTGCAGTCAACCATCTCATCGTTATCTGATCTGATGATTCACCATCTTTTATAATCATCTGGTGCGAATATCAGAACAGAGCTTTGTTTATTACTACATAATACTAATACATATTATATTCCCCGTGTAACTTATCGTCCACTAAGTCATCGTGTATGAGTAATCTTTTTCTACAAAATCAACTCAAAATCTGAATTTGTGACAGCGTGCCCATCACAACTTTAAAAGGAAAGTCGTGCATGAAAATACATGTTGTCTGACCAGGTCGGTAGGCCAGAGCGTTTATTCAGCCTCACTCAAGCCTTTCATTGACACGGTCAAACCCAAATGAGGCATTTTACTGTAGCTCATAACTGCCTGTTCAGTGATGATCAACTCAAGATTACTGTTATTTTCTAGGAAGTCGACAAAACAATCGTCCCGCTTTGCTTTTTTTTTTCACAGCTTTGACTTCTACAGATTGAGTTTTCAGGTCACGCATGGACGTGTTGTCGTGCAAGCTTAAGGATCCACTTTCTACAATTTCAAAAAAACCAAGTAAACAGACCTTGTTATTCATTCGTTGAACATCCTATCAGCTGCTGATTTGTAAACATGATGTTTGTTGTTGTTTTGTTATTGTGGTGATGAAAAATTGCCCTCTCCAGCAGATAATAAATGTCAGAGATTAATTCTTATGTAGACTTAACAATGATGCTTTACGCCTCCTAATAAATTACACATTCAAAGCTTAATTTCAACAAACTAGCTGAGAAAAACGTGCAAATGACGCAGGTCTAAGAATTATTTACTAAACTGAAACATCCTTACGCCTCAATAGTGAGGAGCCATCTCAGTTACTGTTATTGTTTATGAACTCCTAGAGCTCATCCTGCTGTAATAACGATCATTTTGTTTCTCTTATCACCAGCAGTGTCTTTCCTCTCGCTGTCAGTTTGATGAATGACTGGATGCATCACCACAGTGTTATCTTTAAGTATATTTGCAAACTTTTCCTAATAATGCCATTTAATAGTTTTTCCTATTATTGCTCCCATGTTACTGAGGCATTGCAGCCCATCTAGTGTGTCTTTCATGACTGATGATTGATTTGTTCCATTTATTTTACATCCCCTTTTAACTGTGTGAAGGAATTAGCAATAGTTTCTAGTCCAAACAAGGCCAATAAACAACAAATGACAATATGCTGCCCTGCCCACAATGCTGCAGTGAGTCATTTTATCCCATTATTTCTCCTCAGCAGAAGACTACCAGTAATGAGTAAACAAGGCATTATGTTACTGAGCCCTTTTATTCTCAAAGGCTTGAGACCCAGGCACAGCAGAATGATGCAAAACTAGCAGACACCCAACAGTACTTATTGTTATTCACCATAAAGTTTTATTTCTGGGGAATTGCAGCAGTTTTCTCTCTATTCAAATGTGGTGAGAATGGTTTCACAGCTTGGGGAAATGCAGTGGAAATCTCATTACAGTGTACACATGCTGGAAAAAATGTTGGCTCCGGGGCAAATTAAACGCCTTCTCCTGAATCGCAATAGGCTTGTTAGGATTTTAGTATGGAAATGTAGCACGAGGAGGAGGTGGGGGGCTAACAGTTCTGCCACTACCTGACTGCTGTAACAAGCGGGGTTAAACTGTAACCTGTGCTCTGCTGTGACCCTCTCAGCAGCAGCTCCACAAGAGGTGATTTGCATGAGATGTGACTGCTGGAATTTCTATCTTTGGACAAGGCAGTTGCCTGAAGCCCGTTGGCAGGTGTGCATGTATGCATAAATACTGCTGAACAGATAAACACCCATCGATATTCGGGTCGTTTCACATTCCAGTGTCATGTACCGACATTCCCCGAACACCATGTTCAGACAAATGAAACGGATGTGGTGCATTTTCAAATGTTTCACCAAGAACACCATTTGTTATTCAGAACTGGAGACAGCAGTAAAATGGCTGTACTGTATGCGTGCGGTGTAGTCTGAATACAAGGAAAATAACATCAATCAGTCAATACAAAAACAAATTGCGGGAACAAAAATCACCATAGAAGCAGAGCGACACCTCTTTGAGACACTCCCTGCAGATTCACATGTAAAAACGGAAACACGGGCAGTGAGAAATGGTAAGTTTGCAGGGGTGACAAACAAAATAAGATGAACATCTTGTGAAACGGGGGAGATGATTGTGTATTATTGTGTTTTGTCTGATCACATAATGCAGACTCACTTCCCATTTATGCAAAAATGATCTGGATCTGAGTTCATCCGAGGTCTATCGGCTTTCTTTGTTATCTACTGTTGTTGATTGTTCAGCCTTTTTTGTAATGAAGCTGACAAACCTGTTTGTTTTTAAAACAAATATTAAGAACAAATAAATGAGCAGCGACGGTTCACCGGGTGTCATGTTACTCCATTAGCCACCTGCTAGTTGCATGTACAACAATAAACTAGTATTAATCTGTGTTTATTCATTAAAAATTCCCTGATGCCTCCTCAGTTTGTAATCATTTGTTAAAAAACGACAGTGTTCAGCTATATTGGGAAGTTACTGAGCTTCTTTAAAAAATAAAAGTCTATGTTTGGGACCTGTTTTTAAAGATGTTTGTCTCTGATTGAATCGGCTAAAAGCTGAATGCCACAGAGAAGCTATAAAAAGAGTAAACGCGCTGTTGGTTTTGGTCCTTTAATGAGATGTGCAAATAAGTATCACCAGGCTTATACTTTAAGCAATTTGAGACACCCTTGCAGCAGTACATGACTAATTTTCGTCTGAATAAAGTATATTTTCATGCTGCTTTACATTGTTGTTGCATTATATTCCTAAATGTTAAATTACCACATTAGGAGGAGGTGCAGGTGTTTGCGTTGTTAACTAATTGGAGTTATTAGTAGATAGTAGATAGTAGAGTTTTCAGTCTGTCATTGTTAATTATTAAATAAAGCAAAAGTAGCAAATGGGTACTGTATGTTCTGTATTTGTGTCTGTATATCTCTGAAGGTCTGTGGGGCCCAAACAAAAAAAACACCTAGTGATTTCTAGGTCAATTAACATTCCAGTGTCATTTCACAGAGAGTGACCGAGCGCCCCAGGGGCATTCTGGGATAACAGATGCTCACAACACACAGCCCCACCATATCAAACTGGCGTCACAACCTGAAGATAAAACCCACAAGAATGTCAGCCTTCTTTGGCTCCAGGACGTTTTAATGACACAGAGAAAAGGTTCAATTCTCTCTACGGTCAGATACAGAAAAAAAGACAGTGTGTGACCTGCCTTAGGGGACAGAAGTGTGAGTATTGAGCAGTGACCTTGAGTGATCTCCAAGGTAGTGAACCTGCTCTATCACAAATGGACCAACGCTTGGGCAGAGCTATCCGTGCTGGAACGAGTGCCAAAGTGGGCTCATTTGAACTGGACCGGAGCCAAAGTGGTGACTCTGTCAGCAGGTCAGCATTACTTAGAGCTGGCTAATGGACATGAGAGGACAGGAGAGGACAGGAGGGAGCAAAATCTAGTGGAAAAATTTTTAATGATATTTTATGAAAGCAAAGAAAAAAAAGTAATAAATCAGAAAAAAATAAGTAATTGAATCACAAATACTGCAACAAATGTATCATGATTTATAAATTCTCAATTATAGATTATCAGTTGCAATATAACAATACATTAATCCTTGAGCATTAAGTTGCATGCAAACAGTATTTTGACTTCCACACGCAAAGATTCGGACACAGAGTTGCCTTTTTCTAGAGCTTTAAATCGCACATCATGGCTTTTATCAGCAGGTGGGTCACACTCAGTTGTCATGGAAACCCCTCTCTTTTTTGCCGACCAAGCAGAACTCCATCTGCTGCTTAAGACTGTGAGATGTGGTTTAAAGCCCTAAAAAAAAAATATGTCAAATTTGTTGTTGCTTAATTTTCTGTTAAGTGGCTGAAGAATTGATGGACTTATGACAGAGTAATTCGGATGACCAAGTAACACCACAAAATGCTGGTTTTCTGAGCAGCGTTACTCCATAATCACATTGTTTTTGTAAATACATACATTATTTTAAAACACATCAATGTCTGTTCAAAGGTCTTCATGAGTACTTCTGCATATGTGACAAAAACGTTACGTAAACCCATTTTGTGGTTCTAGTAGGGGCTGTGCAAAATCTGATTGACTCAAGTGATGTCATTCAAGTCAGCCACGGCTGGGATGAAGGCATCTAGTGTGAAAAGTGAGGTTATTGGGAATTTGTGTTCCTCATCTCATGATGAGGTGACTAGCAGTGGCATGTTACTATAGTTGCTACTAGCAAAACACACCTGAATCTTGGGCCAACCTTAAGTTGAATTGTGGGTAATGTAAGATTAGGAAGACACGTGTGTTCAATAAAAAATAAGATACCTTTAGCTCTACTGCATCACTTTCAGTACCAGGACTGCAATGCTAAGTGGGTGAGTACGTGGGACATTTTGGTGGGTCAGGTCCAGATGGTGGGCATATTGTGAGGTAAAGTCAAGAGTTCGCGGCCTGTGGGAGAGGGTGGTGTGCAGTGTTTTGGGAAGAAAAACGGTTCCAACTGATTAGTCATGAGGGAGTGGGGTTGTACGTGCTCCCTGCATGTGATCTGATGGATGGAGAATTTCTGCTGCTCTCATGCAAAAGTCAAGAAGAGTTGAAAGTTGAATATTGGGTCAGCGTCTCTTGGGATGTAAATGCAGTAAGAGAGAGACAGGGGGACATTATCAGAGTGTGAGATGGATAGAGGTAAGATGTATAGTGAAAGAAAGGCAATAGCTCATTAGGTTTAATCTGTATTTTGTTTCCATGAAACCGACTGTGGATGGCCAAACAGAGCATACAGGAAAATGAGATAACATTTCATCAGATAAAAGTGCAAAACAAATCACCAACTGTAAGGAAGATAATGTGCAAATGAGCTAACGCATTCAGGAACTACTAAGGTTATTTTCACTTGTGCTATAAGGATTCTGCTGCCTTCCAGCAATCCACCATTTCGATATAAGATGCTCTAGTTTCTAACAGCTGAGGATTAATGGGTGTGAGGCTTTTGGGTAGGATGAGAATTGCAGGGTAAGGTGTTATAGAGGGATTTCCTCAAACTGCAGCCACACATCTAAAAAAGAAAAATACTTAAATTACTGGCATTCCTCTTATTCCCACTGCAAATAGCACATGAGCCTGTGGATACGATGTCCACTCTTACCAGGGGGAATTCATGTAACATCAGAGGCAGCAACACGTAAGTGGTCAATTAGCATACTTTAGCTTTACACAAACATTGTAAACTACAGGGAAAGTTGTGGTTTTACAGGGGGTTATACATGGACTATTTCTTGGCTATCACTGCTGGTTGCCTGGCGACCCTGGCCATAAAGTTCCCGAGTGTGGACATCCGGGTGCGGCCCAAAATTTGTGACCACGTGGCCTGAATGCACGAGATATGTGCAGACTATGCATGGCCTGGAAAAGCAACAACACCTGTTTCATGCACTGTATGTCTATATTGTATTCAAGCAGTCACACATGCTATTTTCTTTTAGACTTCCTCTTTGTTGTCCAGCAAAAAACAACAAAGAAGCTCTTCTACAACTTCCTTCGAGAACATACCAAACATCAGGAAAATAACAGAGTTAAGACACGTTGGGAGGACAGTGAGAAATGAGACACAGGGAGGTGGAAAGAGCTCTGGAGGAGAAACAGTTGTGGGAAAAGAGCAAAATAAGCAAGATAAAAAGACATTCTTTCAAGCACATTAACCCTGTTAAGCCACAGTATATCATGCTAAATCCCCCTCAGCTATCCTGCCTATTAGCTATTAGCACTGAGGGCCATGTGTGTTATCACACTCCAACACACTTTAGCCAAGGTTATATCCCCCTCATGTTTATGGCAGTGCACTTTCCAGCAATTTAAACACGCAAGATTAAACAGTGAGTCCACTTTTCACCTTGGAGCCATATGACAGTAGTCACAAGGTAACACCCGAAGGTGCTGTACTTACGAGATAACAGAAATAAAAAACTCTTATCAATTAGCACCTGCACTATGGCTGCTGATTCAGCCAGTGTGTGCTCAGTCTCAGATAGGCCGTTCTATCGACTGCTCAGTGTCGCTTTAATCTTAATCTTTGGTTTGTCAGCTAGAATATAAACTGGGGAAATCAATGTAAGTGGAGCTTTATCATTTACAAACCGTAACTTCACATGCAGTAGTTTTGTTTTAAAGGAAAATATACAACTTTATATGCAACACTTACATGAATCTAATGATGCCATTTATACATTCATAAAGAACTTAGTGCGAGCAGCCAGTTAGCTTAGCACAAAATTAGACATGTGGGGAATTAGTCAGCTTTGTCTTAATGTGACAAAATACACGTTATATTGCTTTGGTATAATACACACAAAGCCAAAGTGTTAATGCAGTAAAATGGGTCAGACAGCAGTTGCATATGTCTGTCAGCAACATAAGAAATCAATGTCTCAGGACCTTCAGAATGGTCAGCAACTATCCCAAAAACTATCTGATCAACAACTTGAGACCAACAGGTGCTAGGTCCAGGCGACATTTCAGAAAAACAAAAGCAAATTTGTCATCAAACAATAGGTGATGACTCCTGCAACTGTATTTCGACCAGTGACTTCCACCTTTTTTGCATAAGAGCTGTTTACCCATGTGCAACAAAAACTCACTCGCCCACAAAAACGCAACCAGTCGATACCATAAACAAGATGCAAACAGAGACCAGACACCTCTGAATCTAAATTCTTGTAACTTGCCTACAGATGCTGCATTCATATGCATATGTAGAGATTACAGTGTTGTTTCTGAGTACTGTTTCCCTCCCTGATACGATTGTTTCTCACCTTCCTGTGCCAAAGGCGAAGACTCCTTTTGCACTGTAATTTTTATTTTATTCTATTTTGTCTAAGTTTTGCCATAGAGAAAGGAGAAGAGTCTCCTTAGGATTCCCCCGCAGCAGCTCTCTTTCTGTTGGTTTTTCACTGGGCAGAAGAAGATTTTTGCAGGCTCATATTGGGTACACACAGTCATGCCCACAGAGAGTGGTGCCAGCACCCAATGCCGTCTGCTTCCCTGCAGACTCTGCAGCTAAATCCTCCCACTAATCTCCAATTAAAATGGTGATAATAGGTGTTTGCCCAACTCAGTGCCCACCACTGCACCCCAGCTCCGTCCTCCCTCCCTGCAACCTCCCATCAAATCTGTCATGGGGGGACTCAAACACTCACACACACACTCAAACCCCTTCAGACTCTTTCCAAAGTGCCCGAAGGATTGACCTAGATTGAGCCCACTTCACAAACTAATTTCTGCAAACACAAAGGAGGATTAGCAGAGATTAAGATGACAAGGTCTGAGGATTGAGAAGTAGCTGGCAGAGGCCAATTATAATTACTACCCTAATAAAAAGTGGACTGTAGCTAAACCAGTCACCAGAGGGCTTGTGTTCAGATCTGCTCTGCTCTCAAACTGTTATTTAACATTTTTTATTTCCAACTGACTTTATCTTAAAGGGTGTTCATGATACAGCGCCGAGTAGTTTATTTCTGCCTATGCTGGCTAGGCAAATCACCTAAGTCGATTTGATTTGACACACACAGCAAAGGCACATATGCAATGAAGAGCAACAATTACAAAACAAAGCTTTTGTTAACTAATGAAGTTCACCTTGTTTTCCTTATTGTGGGTCTGTTTGCTCTCCTCATGCATTGTTGTGGTAGTCCTACCAGACTGTATGCAGGCCGCTTGCAAAGAGTGGCTTACAGTGCTTAACCAGTAATTTCCCCTAACATATTCCATATGTGGCACTGCTTTGTTGAAAAGCACATCTGCTCAACCAGATTCATTAAAATAATTCGTGAATGCATTTTAGGATATTCCCAGTATTCGTTCTGAAAAGTGAGATTAGGAAATCTAATGAAAATGGAAAATTCAATCCTCTCAGGATCACATGAATGGTTTAAATTTCTGCAATGTGTCGTACTTCTAAGAGCGACTTGGTGGCTTCATGTTGTTGCTGCACTTCTCTGAAAAGACGACTTTTTCATGTAAATCCCTTTTTTCACCAGTGATGAGAGCACAAATGTAAGCCCCAGCTCCATCTCCTTTACTCAGTCCACATGAAGCAAAACAGAGGAAAACATCTGTAAGCAGAACCAAAGTTTGATGTGGCCACTGAAGCCATCAGCAAATCAGCGTGATAAAGCTCCTCGGAAGCCACTTTTCATCGTTTCTGACGCGGAGCTTTGGGTGTTTTGAGATGTTTTCACAGCACATTTAGGACTGGGTGTCTGAGTGACTGCGGCTGCACTGAGTGTGTTTGTGGGTGTTTGGAACTGTGTTCAAGCGCATGTGTGGTTTGCTGTGCTTATGTGCATCTGCATGTGTGTGTGTGTGTGTGTGAGTGTGTGAGTGTGTGTGGTCCTGCGCAGAACAAAAGCGGACACTCATCAGCAGAGTTGGCGTGTGCACAACACATTTCGGAGCAGGAAAGAGAGGCAGGCTTTCATCTTCGCTCATGCTTGCCGAGACCCCAATGGGGACCACATGCCTGAGTCAGGCGAGGAATCCTTTTGTGTGATTAATACTAAAAGTTTAGGGGTCTCCTGCTGGTGGGGAAGGGGAGGGGAGGGGGTGAGGTGCAGCTTTAGAGCCCCCAACAGGGGGTCAGTTGAAGCCAATGAAATCTTTCTAAGACACAGATAACAACCTGCCATGGGGGATGGCAGGCAAAGGACAAAACAGACAAAATCCTAAACATCCTGCATTACTCCTAATTACAAACTCAGTGGGCTGTCTCCTGCATCCCCCCATGCCTCCTTCTACACCTACTGCTGTCCCAGTCTCACCTCTGTCCCATCTTTAAGCCCAGAGTTTAGTTAAAAAGTCTCTCCTAATTGATGAAAGAGAGCGAGAAATGCAACTTCAAACCACAACCCGAGTTCAAGCGCTTATAAAAATGCCTGAGAAATTGGAGTTCTGCACACGCCCTGCGCTCGTTCATTAGCTGCGGCGAGGCTACCTTACATCAGCACACATTCATTTATCAGCCCTGTTGCGAGCATGCCTGAGTAAACACAGGCTTTCCATTCCTTCGGCTTCTTTTTATTGTTTTTTTTATAATTTTATTTTTCAGTGAGGTTGTTTTGGTTTGCAGATTAAGGTCTTAGCCTGGAGTTGTTTGTGCAGACATGTCTGTCAGAGGGAGAGCAGAGCTGACCTTTATCTGACAGGTAGTTTCAGGGGATCAGGGAGGGTCACTCTGCAGAGCATGATGGGTAATAAAGAATTTGGATCACCTCTCCCTCTTGTGAAACCGTCTCATTATTTGTGGGGCCTCTGAGAGATTGGATCAGTGCAGCTTTTAAGTGAATTAAGAAAGTTAGAGGTCAACATGTATTATTGTTAATGGTGGAAACTTTCATGTTGTTGCTGACAAACACATTATAACCTAAAATAAAATTAATGAATCAATCAAAATTAATCAAACAAAGTCACGTCTTCAAATGTATATAAGATATTACAGTTTCCTTAAAATAAACTTTTCTCTAATGGTTTTATTTGAAAAAGGTCAATAGGTGGAACAATAAAGAAATAAATACACATATGTGCTGTATATCCTCCAACATTTATTATTGTATGACTTCTCTTCTGACCTCATAAGAGAAAACCAGCAGACCAAAGTGAGCCGTATATGAAATATTTCAGCCCATGCAATATTTATTATAATATAAGTACTGTTGATAATTTTCTACTTTTGTTTAAATGGGATTTTGCAGAACTTAGTTGAGTATTGTCACATTGTTGTATTTGCACTTTTACCAGAATAAATGCCCTGAATACTCCTTCAACTGCGGATTATTTTGAAGGACCTCTCAAAGCTTACAACTTGTCAGAATGATATAGGTCAACACTGACATACCATCTTGCTAGTTCCCTCTGTTGTCTGTTTGAAAAGGGCAGCGGACGAGGAATGAAAGAAGATAACAGCACACACTCGCACCCGCCACCTCTTGTGAATTCCCTTGCTTAATTAAAAGGCTGGAGTTAATTGATTGTTTTGGCTTCCCATTCACGTCAAGAGAGAATAATGTTTACTGTTAAACAGACTTCACCCAAGCTATGCTGCTTTAAAGTGCAGTGAGTTTACCTCATCATCCCACCTAAACCGCCTCTCTCTTTCCTTACCCAACCTCAAACCACACCCAAGTGAAAATCCATATAACAGCAGAAATTGCAGGGCAAAATGCCTTTGAGCCACACTGATTAAAAGACCCAACAACCCAATTTCAAAAGAGAACGTAAACAATGTTATGAGCACATTGCCTGCAGTGACTCACCCCAAACTGTTATTACATCTACCTTATGAAGCTGTGCAGCGTTTCATCTTTCTGCGGTTTTCAGCAATGAGATAAGCCTGAGATCGCTGAGGTAAGCTAAGTGGCTTTAAAAGCATCCCTAAGCGGTTAATAAGTATATACTAATGACCCCCAAACATGTCTTATCAACATGAAAAAGCCTGATAAAGCAGTAGGATATCCAAAGGGTGAAGTGGTGTTTTGATTTACAGTCTCATAAATCAGCGGCTGTCACAAAAAAAATGAGAGTAGGTTTTTCAGATCAGTTGAAACATGGAGGTATTGAGCCAGCTGTTTACTGAGACACATCAGTTCTCATACCTCTGGTCCTAATTAAAAAATGTTAGCATGCTAACACACTGAACTAAAATGATGAATGTTGTAAATGTTATACTGCTGTGCAATGTCATTGCAAGCCTAATGCCTGAAAGGCTCACAGTTCCTGTAGGCATAGCTTCACAGGAGCTAGCATGGGAGCTCTTACTGTGAATCTACATGAAGAAAACACACAGGAGGAAATCGGCATTATTTTGTAGTCTCAGTGATGCAAAATGCGCCGTTAGTCAGGCATGTTATTTGTTTTCTCCAGCAGTTTCAGGACAGTTCACCATGAATTTCTCCCATATATACTTTCCGACTGCCATGTTCTACTGCACCTTAATAAGGCATCTGAGGGAGGGCATTAGGCGTAAACGACCTGAGCTATTGCTCAATGTAATTTGAGGGCTTGTCATGAGAAGACGCTAGCTCAAGGTGCACTAAAAAGGGTTTTGTACCCAAGAGAAACACAACTGGTGCTCCCTGCCCATCCTACTCCTTTTGATGCTCTGTAATTTCTTTGTTTTGTTTCTTCGTTTTCTCTCATTTCTACCATTTTTAGGAAATTGTGTGTTTTTCCTTAAAGCTTGCATCCAATTAGCTTAGCTTAACATGAAGACTAAAAACAAGGTGAACCAGATAGCCTGGCTTTGTCCAATGGTTTAAAACGATGCCTATCAGCACCTCTCAAATGAACCCATTCAATTTTGCTGTGTGTTAATTTTCCGATATGAGAGTGGAATCAATCTTCTCATTTAGCTCTCGGAAAGACAGCAAATGAGCATGTTTACCAAAATTTTGAAGTATTTCTTTTTATGTTCAAGTTTGCCCTTTTAAAAGTCTTTGGAGTTCTTAACAAATCAGTCGAGAGGAAAGTAGTCAAGGTCAGTCACGTATTTGTTGCTCCCCAGTGCTCCATTAATTACAGCGCTTTTCTAAATGTCCTCATCTGATGGGAAATCACTTCAGGTGATGTTGAAGCAGTAAATTAGCTTGTGGCTGCAAACCAACCCAATCAGCGGGGTATCTTTCCTAGGATAGCCACAAATTTTCAGGATGGGGTCAGCAGGATCATCCAGGGAGAAGGCTAACGTAATGACACAAAAGAGAGACAAAGGCCTGGGCAAAAAAAAAAAAAAGAAAACAGAAAGAAGAGAGGAGCCATTGTGCATTAGAGCAGTGCTCCTTAGACTTAATTACCTCTCATCCATTTTCATTCAGCCATCTCACGATAACACAGGGGGATGGGCGCACACTGTCGAGGATAAACAGAGGACTAATGAAGTCATGCACAGTACGATATGATATAAAAAAGAATATATTTAAAAACTATTGAAATTTGACCTACTTGAAACAAACAACAAGAATTCCACCTCTGCAGCCGAGACATGTCCACTGCATGTTAACTTGAAGCTCCAGTAAGGGAGGGTTTTGAAGATTTTGTGTGATCTGAGCTTGCGTGTCTCTTTCTTTAGCGGCCCAGCTATTTTTTCCTCGGCATGTTATCTCCTGAGTCTGCCTTGTGGTTCAGATAAGCAGGATCAGCTGCAGGGCTTTTGAAGGGACAGCAAACTTTTTGAAGTTGGCATTTCAAAGGTAAAATCATTTATATTACCTCCAATTCGTAACATTTTATGAGAAATGTGCAACAGAAGGTAGCATCAAAAGCTGAGAAGATGTTTCAGTGAGATTTTTAAAGTTGTAGAAGTAACTTTTTTCATGTGAAGATGTCTGCTTTTAATTCTATTTCAGGACATTTGACAGCGACACGCTGGCCTCTGACAAAGTCCTCTTGCCTGAGGCGGATTGGTCCTCAGCTGCCTGCCTGAATGCTGATGTAACTCAGAGGTCAGAGCAAGCACAGCCCAGTGGACAGCTCTCTCATTTTGAAAACATCCCTGACATGATCACACTGTCTGTGTGTGTCTGGAATGCTTTAAACCAGCTCCACCCTGCATATAGCATGAATATTTGTGTGTGTGTGTGTATGGGTGAAGGCTCAGGAGCTCTTCAAGCTTCTCCAGCTTAATAAGAACCTACCTGCAACTCCACCCACCTGATGAAATCCTCAGAAATCCTCAGCAAGCGTGTCAGATGTGTTCAATCTTATTTGTCTGCAATACTATGATATATTATGTGCAGAATAACATTTTTTATCTGCGCAATCAACACAAACAGATAATTACCTAACCATGGATTCAGCAGTTTTGGCTTCTATTGCTTATTTATGCTGCAATGCTAAGTTAAAATGACATGATATTATGTCTTTCTTGAAGATTTGCAGCATTTCATTTATTACATTTTGTTACAAAAAAAAATATTTTCAACAAATCCAAAGAAATCCTAAAAGCAACATTCAGTTAATCTTGCTAATAAGCCATGAACATGAACACTAGTTTATTTTGAGTCAATCCCGAAATCCTGCAGGTGGAAATTCTCATTAGAGCTCCAGTTATGTATTAATGGACTGTTAAGGATAGTTCCTAACAAACGCACAATTTCTTTCTGTATGATAATTGTTTGCTAAAACCTATTGGGGAAAGAAATCGCTAAATCTTTAAGAAAAAATAAAACCATCTCATCTGTTTATAAAGATTTACATCTTCATTAGAAGCCAATGTGCTTGGCGCTGAGTGCCACAGACAGAGAAAGGAAGTTATTATGTATTGAGAGATGGACATAACAGCACATCAGTGGGTTTGGTCTTTTCATGCTTGAAAGTCAAAAAAACATAGACGAACACCAAAGTTATCCTCTGGGGATTCGCTCTGGAAAACATCTGGAAATCATCCTTTGGAGATACTGTAAAAGCTCTTCACTTTAAAAGCTGTTGAAAAACATAATAAAAGCATTAAAAATGAGCAGTTTACTATTTTATAATTTCAGCCTCAGGTAGAAATTCTATATGCAAAGACACTGACAGACTGACATTGTGCAGTTTAAGGAGTTTAAAATCTATTAGAAAACCTCTGTTCATTTGCCTGTGTGTGTGTGTGTGCGCGCACACACGCTTGCATGACTTCAGCTGCAGCAAAAGCCTGCGTTGCCAGGCGACTGTGACATGTAGGTACATTGTTTTTAATCACACTCAGCCACACATACAGACTGCCCACACAAAATACTAGACTTTCGTCTGCTCAGCCAAGCTCTGCATAAGCTAACAGCACCCAAAGGATTCACAGTGTTGAAGGGTTGAGCCATCAGTGTTATGTTCTGGATGGGGGGATAAGACCTACTTCCTGGCGGACAGGAAATTCAACTTCCCGTCTTGATTAATGGGGGGACTGTTGGATCACACAGGGGGCACTGAGAGGCCTCCCACACACAGAGCTCCCACATATCACCTTGAATGTCAACTCTTTTTCCTCTGCTGGGTCTCAGAGAGACAGAGAGAGAGAGAGAGAGCTTGAGAAAAATCATCTTGTGACTCTTGTGAAATATATTGAAAGATGCAGATAAGATTGAGTTTTACAGCTCATTACAGCATGTCAGCACATATTGTGAAAGTCAAAACAATGCTTGTTTATTTCTCAAGCTTCCCCCTTCCCTGAGTATATGGGTTTTGTTTGTGAATGCATGAGGGTCAGGATCCAGAAAAACTGGTGTTTCTCAACCTCATGTCACCGGTCAGGAGTTGTGTCAGAGCGAAGAATGTAAACAGTGAGCAGAGCTGGACTCCTCAGAGCTGCAGGAATGCAGCGAAAGGCAGTGTGACTCACTAATGGGATGTTAGACTTGTTACAAACCAGGGATCGCACAACTGGCGAGCCACTCTGCAATGCATTTCACTGATGAAAAGTGTGAGGGGGGCGTAGGAAGTGAAAGGGGAGGCAGGCCAGGGAGGGAGGGAGGAAGGAGGGGAACAGAGAAAGAGAGAGAGAGCGAGAGGTGCTTTTTAAGATTTCATGTTCTCCTCCAGCCCCCACAGTTTGCAGATAAAGGTTGCCAAGGTGACTTGACAGAGAAAGGGAAAGTATCTGGCTGTGTTTCGCCTGTTCTTGTGCAGGAAGCTTAGAAGCCAGAGGCATAGATAAGATGATTTCAGTCCCTCCTCCACAGAACAAAAGCTGTACGCATGATATACTGCCTTAAATACCTCAGGACACTTTGGATGCTGTGTACACTCCAAAGCTGCCTAAATATGTGAAACATGCAGTAATGAGAAAGCACACTATGCTGTGCTGAAGCTGCTTTTCCCTTCTAAATCTGTACTATTACATTAATACATGTGGTCAGACAAATTACCTAAACACTGAAGACAAAGTCACAACACTTTACAGTCAAGAGGAAAAAACTCTTATGTTTATTAGCCATGAATTTCACATTGTGAAAAAAATCACATGTACAAAATAATGCCATAAAAAATAGAAATTAAACTCTTACATGACAAAAAAAATGAAACTGATGCACACTGACAGTGTTGTTGTTTTTTTCTGTCTAATTTACATCTTTATGTGTAGCAAGATACTGTGCTCCAATCTGAGCCAGCTGGATTTCCAGATAAAACAGAGGATAAGAGGAGGGCAAGAGTAGAAATGGGAAATGCCACTCAGCAATTAGGTGCAAATTGAAGGGGCATTCATTACATGCTGTTGCCAGGGAAACTTGGGTTCAATGGGAAAGAAATGCTCTTATCTGATTGGTGGGGCCAAAGGCTCTGTGTTCTGTGGTTGGAGGAGGTCAACATTATGGAGCCACATGGGTCTCCACAGAAGTCCTGAAATTCACAATAAAAGGAAGGACTTTTGGGTGGCTTTTAAAGAAGCTAAGCAGGAATTTGTGCAGTTGACCACTTGATTCCAACACGCTGATTTGTTTTATGAATTCACAAGGACGGACATTTGAAAAAATATATACATATTCCACCAAAACATTACCTCTTACATTGAAATTTAATGATTCCATTAATATCCAATTGCAAAACGTCAATGTTCAGGTCACCTAGACAGACATACAGACAAAAAACACTGATTAAAGTTAACAAGTATTTCATATGCAAGTGTTTAAGACATTCTCTCTTTTTGGTCTTTAGGAACTTGCTTGGGGTTTTTTCCCTCTTTTTTCTTATGTGCATCATTGACACTATGGTGAAAAGCACTGCGGTGTCTGCCCTTATCAATGCACAGCTTACTGGATTTGACTCTTTCTCAACCTAATGGTGAAGAAGACTGTGTGTGAACACCCCAGGGGCCAAGTTATCACATGTGACAGTCCTCCAGCTGTCCCACGGACAGCTGCAAAGACGGTCGCATTCTTAACCATGTCAGGGTTGCACTATGACGATAGTTACTGGGTCACATACTGCATCGTTCCAGCAGCCTTATCCGTTTTATGGTTGATATCGGCATCTTTTGATGGTAGTTTGAGCCCCAACAGAACAATTTAAGACAGGTTTGGACCCAGGTTAGAGTTTTAAGAGAATCCATCAGAAGTTAAGTGAAAATTTCTTTCAACCCCATTCAGTCTTCTTATTTGGGCATCGACCCTGCGTACTAAACTACATCACACCATAAGTAATGCGAGCTGTTCCATCCATACTCTGAAATAAATGAAAACCCTGGGAGAGGTGCACCTCTGTCTTCTTTTAAAAGAGCAAGCTCCTCTTGGGAAAGACTGAACTGTGCAAAATGCAGCCCAACTGAGATCAAATAAAACACAACACCTGGCCATGCATGACACAACCCAAACATACATTCACATAAGAATGCAGGCAGAGAAGAAATAAATAGGATTAAACATATTAACATAACAGAGTCATCATTGTCATATAAATTAAGACTACATTGCAGCAAGTTTAACAAGAAACTGATTAATTCTCAGTTTAGGTTAAGGTGACAAGATTTCTGTGACCACAGAGAAGAGTTCATGCCAGTTTTACTGAATCACTATGAGTGGACATGCTCTAAAAAGGATTCAGCTATGACTCAGCAAGCGAGCCGCTGCTTTTATCAAAATAACAGAAGCACAGCCAGTCTTTTACAGCATTAAGTGTACAGCTGAATGCCACGGTGTTGAATTCTGAATGCCATCCCTGTGTACAGTGGGTTAGTTAACCGGGCGTTAATGCGTAGCTGCAAAACAGCACATATGTAAGGTTGTGACCCCGAGGCACCTCGACACCACCCCCTCCCTCCCCCTCCCCGGCCACGCACAGATCCCTTCAGTCTCTTCTCAACCTCAGCTGGTGCTGGTCATCAACACCTCGTGGCTTGCAGTGACAGCAAACTGCCAAAGCCTTCATAAGAGGAACACTCGATGGTTTGTTTGTCAAAGCTGTAAGAAGCATGTCTTTGAAAGAAGCATAAAAAAGATACAAGGGGTCAAACAAAAGAGCTTATTAAAGGAGAAAGGGAGAGATTTGCTCCTTCATTGTGCCTTTTCATAAATCGGCTATACTCAGTCAAACTGAGTTGCGTTCTGTTGTTCAGCACACCAATCATTGCATCCTCCCTCCCTCTATCTAAACAGATCATCCATCATGCTATACATCGCAGTCTCCATGAAAAGAGTTTTTTTTCTTCTTATTTATCACAGAGAAAAGAACATCAAAGCAGATCTTCACAAGCCTGTCGTGACTAACTGGGAAAAAATGCAGGTTGTGTGATATGTATTGCAGTCCATGTATGGCAGCGTGAAAGCACGAGCCTGATATGCCAGATGTTTACATGGTTGGGAGTTTGTGCCTCACATAACAAGCAGCAGTTTGTCTGGTTTGTCTGCGTTAAGTGACTGTGCTGCTCGTCTCGGCTTCCTTCTCAGAAAGAAGTGATGACATCCTCATTCCAGTAAAGAGTCCAGCTGTACGTGTTTCTGGCTCTGCATCTTTGCAACATCAAGATGAATGTGGGCGTCTGTACATCACTGCTCAGTGTCTCTTTTCCGGAGGAAGATGATGTGTGCTTCTTCACAGCTGGAGTCCAGTAGATGATGCAAAACGGGGATATCTGAGGAAGAGAGAACAATAGTTCATTAAATAGGCCAATAAGATGAGTGAAGATGCGATCTTGAAGACTACAATCAAGAGCTACTAGATCGCATTACATTGCTGAAGAAGCCTTACTGTATCTCCTGCTAGAACAGTAGATTTGGTGAATCCACCCACTCTTGTTTCCTCAGTACAGTCTGGCTCTCTTCTCTTCGCCTCAGCCTACTACACTTTTTCACATCTGAGCGTTTTTTACTCTCAGAATTTCACTTTGACCTTTCCATTTTTGAAGCGATTACTTAATATGTACTTATCTGTGTAGTACAGATGGTTGCAGTCTTGGCAGCCCTCAGTGAATAAGTAAACCCCGAATAGCCTTTTTCTGGTGACAAACTTAGCTTTGAGAGAAATGTCTTGTTGCTGATGGACCTTGAGTTCTCAAAGATCTTTAAAACCAACTGAAATCCAGAAAACTACAGAAGCAGTAGTTTACAGTTTGTTTCATGTTAGCATTCAGAGAAACACAGTTATGAATATATTAATCACTGTAGTTTGAACAGCAGAGGATTTAAGATATATGCTAGCCTAACATTTACATGCTTGCAATAAAGGAATAAAGTGACATTATAAGATTGGTTGCAGAGAGACAGATTAGAAGATTGAAGCCACTCTCATGTCCTTGCACTAAGTATGAAGCTACATGTAGCAGTTCCTCCGCCTCTAAAAAAGGCGGAAAACAGTCCTTAAAGCTAACCTGCCGCTGCACCTTTCAAGATCACTAATTAACACATTATATCTCTGTTGTTTACTCCTTTAAAAAAAAAACGATGTGTAAAGACGTCTGACTGTGGTTTTATCAGGCGATTATGTGCCAGATTTTTCTAAGACTAAAGCAGAAACTCCCTGAGGTCTAAGCTGAGCTAACCGGCACTTGGCTGTATCTTCATATTTAGCATGCAGACATATGTTAAGAGTCATATCAATTGTTTCATCGAGGTCTCAGCAAGAAAGAAAATATTTTCCCAGGCCTAAAAGCTGCATTTTAGTTCAATAATTCTTTCTCTTTTTCTGACTAAGGTCCATCATTTGGTTGGTCAAATCCATAAACTTTATCTTTATTTTTCTAAGTAAATAACTTTTTAATTTCTAAAATCACCATCCTGGCAAACAGCCATCCTGAAAATACAACTACATTATTAGTATCAAGGAAGTCAGCCGAAAATACTTCATTATTTGATTTTTTTTCAGTACTATTTGTCCCTACTAAACGCTTCCCAGAGGGGGAAAAAAAACTAAACAGGAGGAATCTCATACAAGTTTGAATTGTTCCCCTGGGAAAAACTGAGAGAGAACTTCTTTTTTCTCTCACAGCTACAATCTCCTTCTGTGAGGTCTAACATACTTCCTTCCTTCCCCTTTCATTCCTAAACAGTCAGCCTTCTTTTCCATTCCTTCACATTTCGTCTTTTCAATGCGTTCACTGAGTAGACTGTCAATTGCCATGACAGGCAGGCGCACCGAAAACAAATTCTGTATTAAATTAGTGGCAGGATTACATCCTTCACTGAACATTGCGTCGCACTGGCTTAAAGATAGTTAAAACCTTGAGTCTAGTCTCTCCTTTTCAGATATGAGTCACTGAAAAGAAAAGGGAATAATGAGTCTTAAAAAATATTTCATCCTGTGGAGAGGAGAAACATCACAGTATCTCAGCAGTGATGCTGCTCTGAGCTGCTTCCTGGCATTATCAAACAGAAGATTTTGCATTTCGGCTGGGGAGTCCACCGCTTTCTCTGGAGCTGAGGGCCCACAGCCATTTCAACAAATACAGCAAAATGAAAAGGACTGCCTGCATGGGTATGTGTGGGGGCATCAGTGTAGGGAGCAGGGATTGTGTGATGTGATGTGATTGTGAGCCTGCAGCATGCAGAAAGATCAGGTTTGCCAGCTGACTACCCATGCTCCACATACGTCTGGCCTGTTTATCATCAGAGCAGGAGAGCAGGGTTAGAACGAGGTCAAGAAGACATAGATGGAGGCAGAGGAGACTGTCGAGTACAACAGTAAATTTTCAGAGCGAGACCACCACTATCAAGGATGATGTGTGACTGACTGAGCTGAGGTGTGGGTCAGGGGACTGAAGCTCTCTAGCCCTACAACTCTTCCTCCTCACTTCCCCTGCTGCCACTTGTCTCAGTCACCTCTACTTGTAACTGATGATGAATGGTTTCCGACACTGCGTGAGTCGCCGGCTGCTTCCCTCTCACCCAGCGAAAAGACCATAACCTCATCAAAGGAAGGCGACTGAGAGTGGATTAGCCTCGCCAGGGTGTTGCAGCCTGCTGGTGTGTGGCTTGTCTAATTGGCAGACCCCCGTTTCCCACTTGGAGGGATTTCCCCCACAGGAGCAATAAAAGTATCCTATTCTCTTTCAATTACCCTCTCTGTCCTTCGGCCCATCCCCACAGCCACATAACTCACTTAACAAACGCACACAAGCCCCTACCAATCCCCCAACCGCTCCCTCTTCTAGACCTCCTCCTCTTCCTCTGAGTCTTTTTCTTGATTCAAGTTTTGAATCCTGTGGTATTTTTACTCATTTTTAGTTCATATCCATAATTATTTCACCTTATGTAAAGTCATTTTTTGTTACTAACTTTATTGTCCAAAGTTAAAACATACCTCTTCCATATGTAACTTTGAAATATTTGAGAAATAGTTGCTAATATATTTTATTATTTTGTTTTGAAACATTTTGTTTTTATTAAGTGTTGTATGTATATGAATTATCAAGTAATTTATTGTTTAATGCATATTTTTTAAAACTATGAAGCAGTGTTGTTGGTACCTGCCTTCAAAATCCAACACTGGGCTTGACTCAAATAAAAATACCAATAAATACACAAGAAAATAAATTCAAAATGTGACTGAATATCAGTGTGTACAGTAGAAGGTGCAGAATACTCCACTAATGTATTATTTTACTACTTTACTCACTAAGGAAAAAGGAAAAGAAAAAGAATTTATTACGTTCTTGTTCTAATGCAGCCTTGCGCTAGTGGCCTCAGAGATGAAGCGTGATCTACAGCAGTAAGCTTTCTTCTTTCAAACTCTACACCCCCATTTTTTTTATGACCCAGCTCAAGACATATCACTTGAGGCAATATATCAGATTTTGCACAGCTCCCTCTGGAGCAACAAAAGGCTTTGTACATCTATTTTCACATCTGAAGTAGTCCTCTCTCAGACCTGTAATGATGTGAACAATCGGTGGACTTCTCCTTTCAGACAGACAAAGAGACCTGAGAGCTCACACTCACCTCATGGAAAAGGTCATAGGTAGAAGGTCTGGCGGTTCATGCAGGCAGATGCTTCCAGGTGCTGACGAAAGCAGTGGGAATGAGTGAGTATGGCACAGTAGTGATGCTGTTCCAAGCGTCCAACGTGGGGTCATAGCAGTCCAGAGTTTTACACCGCTGTGTACCAAAGTACCCACCAACCACATACAGTTTGTTCCCCGACGCCACAGCCTGGCAGCTCATCCGCTTGGCTGTCACATCGCCCACTTTAGTCCACTGGTAGCTCTCACTGCTAAACTTATAAGCTGAGCATGCTGAGAACTCTGTGTCCCCACCCATGACAAAGATCTGGTTCCCTAGCACGGCAGCGGCTGTGTAGCGCCACGGCTGTGGGCAGGAGGCGGGCACAGTCCATCGGTTCTCCTGTGGATCGTAGCACTGCACCTTGGGCAGCTTGTCATGGGTGACACTGGTTCCTCCAAAAGCAAAGAGCTTGAGCTTGACGCTGACAACCGCTGCATTGCTCACACCCTCTCTCAAAGGAGCCACCATGGTCCACTTGTTTGCCACTGGGTCAAATTGCTCCACCTGTTTGAGTGATACAGATGGAGAAGCCGGGAGGCAGCCAGTTGCTGCTGTGTGACCTCCTACTACATAGAGGCAGTGCTTCAGCTCTGCAGATCCATGCCCAAACCTGGCAATGAGCATAGGTGCAGCCTTCGACCATTCCTCGTGGACAGTGTCATAGACCCATACATCTTTGGACACACCATTCTCGGAGCCTCTTCCACCAGTGATGTAGACCTTGCATCCGATGGCGCAGGCGCTGAACTCCTTCCTGGGGCTGGGAATGTCAGCCTTGGGGATGATCTCTTTGGCTTTTTGGTCCACCAGGTACAACTTGTCACACATGAAAGTTTGGCCTCCCAGAAGAAAGAGGGCATGGCTTGTTTTTCTTGGTCGAGCACATGGGCTGTTAACAACGCCATCATTCTGCAGGATCTTCAGCTTACACCGAATAGCTTCATCCACCAGCTCCTTGCTCTTGGCCTGGGCGTTAATCAGCTCTTCAGTAGATACGTTTTCCATGAGAAAGATTGCAGGAAGAAGCGCCAAACGGACCGTTCTAAGGAGCTCTGGAAGGTGGCAGTGCCTCTTTTCCAGGTCATAGTTGATCCAGTTGAGGGCAGCTTCATAAACAAGTCTCTCATCTTCTGTTTCCAGCTCTTCGTGTGACAACAGCTGCACCACCATATCTTTGGGCAGTTGGAGGAAGTCTTCTGTCTTGCAAATAGCAGGAAAGTTGCTGAGGCACATACCCCAGGAGAGCTCTGATAGCTTGGTGCACTGGTGGGCGTCAGACAGCAGCAGCATGCCAAGGCAGTTAGATGGGTGAAGGTTTCTCTCAAGAAATTCAGCGCAAGCATCCCGGATGTCCTGAAACTCAAGCATGTCCCCAGCCTCTAATAGTGACTCTGCATTCTCCTCATTGATGACTACACGTGATGAGTACGCGTAATCCAGCAGGAGCTCTAAAACCTCTGGGTGGATGGAGTCACGGAAGTCAACCTCACTGGCCTGGCTCTCCCTCAGCCCACCACTGAACATGGCCTCAAAGTAGCGGCTGCAGGCAGCCAGCACAGCCCGATGGCAGGGGAAGGAGCGACTACCGGCATGAAGCAGAACATCTGTGAAAAGCCGTTGCTGCCGCAGTGAATTAAGGTGCATGAGGACACTGTCGGCATAGGAGGACTTGTGGAACAGGTAGATGTTCATAGAGCCAGTGCTGGCTCGGGATTTCCGGTTCTCATGGACGCACACGGACATTTTCATTGAATCCTGAAGAGAAAAGACAAGAAAGGTTTCTCTTTAATAATGCAATACATTTTTCAAGTCTGTGTTTTCCTGAGGGATGGTGTGAGTGACAGTATGGATTGTCGAGAGTAAATATAATTTCATCTCAGTTAAGATTTCAAATCATCTTGAAAGTCAGTAAAGGGATGCTTTTGAAGTGCTGGGAGGAGAAAATCCTCTATTCAAGAAATAATATTTTGGGCAGTTGAAAAATAGTTATCTATCTTGACAACAGTTATTATAATGAGTTTCCCATAAACAGTTTTTAGTAATGATATTGGAGTTTGCTGCATAGGAAAGAAATAAGGTCATTAGATTGTTATGAAAATGAATCTTCTGCCATTCAAAATCCACTAAAATATACTGAGAATCTTCACCCGTCCACTCCATTAGTAAAGTAATCTTTGTACCACTTGTTTATTTTGTCTAATTTACATTGCAATAAGATGAGACATATTCTAAAAAATACATGTATTATGATTATGATTTGATCTAATACCTTCATATAAAGATGCAGTTGCAATAAACAGTTTCACCATGTCAAGTCATTTTACGTTAGTTGCAAAATATGCATGAGACACTTGTTTACCCTCTTAAATAGCAGTGTGTAATCACTGTAAATCAAACTAAATCATGTTTATCAAAGAGACTAGACTGTTTGTAAGATAAGTCACGAGAGAGCAGACCGCTGCAGTTTTAGCCGCTTTCAATTCAATATTAAAGTGGGCCTAATTTTCTTTATAAAATTATACTCACAGACACATGTTGATGTTGAAACATTACATTTTACAACCTAGCATGATGACTGATGTGCAGTTTGTGGGGAATACTGCAATTCTTCCCGAGAGATACAGAGACATTTAGCAAGAGATCCAGTGATTACAAATTGCAAAACAGAATACTTCTGGGAGTTATGAAGGTCAAGAAGATAACAACTGTCTTCTTACAGAGAGCAGGAGGCTTTTCCACTTGCAGCTCCAAGCAGCACTAATCCCCCTCTTTTAGAGATACCATGATTTACAAGTAAGTCCCTTTGCAGAGCTCTTTAAGAAAGGAGAAAAGAAAAAGACAGCAGGGCTCTTTTAAGCCTCTGAGAAATGCACAGCATTTACCCCGCTCCCCTTCAGAAAGTCACAGCTCCCATCTTTACTGTCCTTGCCCTGTCTTCGCTCAGAGCTCACTTTCATTCCACCCAATTTCCAGACATGTCAAGTGCCTCCTTCACTCTGTTTGCAGTGTCCCTGTCTGACTGGGTAAATCCATAGCTGTCAGACTCTTTGACCAGACTTAAAGACATTTTAAGTTCTCTTTACTCCAAATAATTTAGGGAGCAGTAGAAGACTTCTCAATCTTCAGAGTAAATCTCAAGACCAATTATGCTACACCCAAAATCCGGCCTTTTTAAGTATCAAAACAGACAGGCAAACAGTTTAATCTGTGATCAGCTTGAATTCTGCCCATTGAAATAGATTTCCAGACAAAAATAATGAAAACATCATAGCAGCACATTCCTGCAGTATGTCACAGTGAAGTAACTGACTTCCTGCAGAGCTTCAGCGCTTTGAAGATAGTGACATTATCTATGTTTTTGTGGAGATGTCTGAGTGTTTGATCATGCTTTTCCCATATTTCATAGTCTTAAAAGTGCTTTGACTCAAGAGAGATTGACTTTTGCTAAACTATCGTTACAATAGTCACAGAGTTCAAAAGTTTCCAGGTGTCATAAATGATCCCTCTATAACCCAGCTGCAGAGAGGACAGGACACTTTCCATTTTCCTTGAGTTGCATCAGCGGCTCCAAAATCCTCAGAATGCTGTCTCATGAATAGACAATTGGGTGTGAACCCTGCACATGCAAATGGAAGTCCAATGGGGCTTCTCTGGTGTATGTAACTCACACCTTTGGCTTCAACAGAGCTGTATTGTTTCTTGTCATGTGGTCCAGGGACATGACTGAATTCCAGTTTAACCAACTCCTCAAACCAGCTGCTGTGTGTGATGTTTTTATTTTCACCTCAGTTGGATGTTTTGGTGCAGCTATCAATGGGGGGAAAAACACACAACTCGCAACACCAATATGACGATAGCCAAAGTGTCATGTCCGTAGCCATGCTAGCAGAATGGCTCTAGGGATGGCAGGGTCAGCCAGTCCTTCACTTCGGTACAAACTAAAATATTTCTGCAAATACTGCATGGACTGTTATGAAGTTTGCAGTTTGACTAAAGAAGACAGTCCTAACTGTTAGTGAAGACAACAATTCCCATGATCTCATGCTACTTCACAGATCACCAGACTGCATCTTTTGTCGTGCCTTTGATTAATAGACACGTATTGGCAGAAAATTACATACTTTGCATTTAATAAATTTAGGATTGTCATTTTCAGCATGTTAGCTTGCCGATCTTAGCATTTAGCTTAAAGAGTCACAGTGTAGCCTCACAGAGCAGTTAACATGAATGATACATCAGAAGAAAACCTTGAAACTAAGTGACTCATATTTATGTGACACGCTTCAATGAACCACATAAGGAAACACCCTGTGAAACATTTCTAAAGGGAATAAAACAATGGTAAATGTTTCTCAGGTGTTCTCACAGCTTCCAGACACACTCCCATCTTCATAAGGAACATATTCCCATTAAAGGCGTTGTCTTCAGTATGCAGAAGGACTTCATTTTTTTAAAATGTATAGCTTTCCAAGTCACATTTCACAATTATAACAGGGGGAAGAATATTATTTATCACAACTTGATGAAATACAAAACCAACTGCAACCTTGGCTCAACAGGATTTATTGCATTCCAGTGCTGACAAAACTGGCAACTCGTCATCTTCTGGCCTCTGGCTCCGCTATAATGAGAATATCCTAGCAAGTTCTCTCACCTGCACCTCCTACACACACGCACACTCAGTATGGATACTGCAGCTCGTGTTTTCTAATTAGTAGTTGTAAGTGGCTTGATTTGAATAAGTGGTCCTAATAAATCAGGCACTGAATTGGAGAGTTTTTGCACATACTTGTGTTTTGTGCTTATTGCAGAGCTGGTGAAAATATATTTATACAAGGAAATAAAAACAATTCTGCATCGCTAACAGTAATTACCTAAAATCAAGATAAATACCATCACTGCAGCCTTTCTCACAAACGATGTGTTGTTTCTGTGCCAGGGGCCTGACTTCCAAATTATAAGCATTTCCTCTCTGAAACAACTCAAAGAGCTACTTTCTCATCTTGATAATGTCAAGGCATGGCATGGTCTTGTTCTAGGAAATGGCAAATATTTTGGTCTGTTGTCCAAATAAGAGTTTAATCAAGAAATTTAAAATACCTAAAATAACCACTCAACTTTCTACTTAACTACTCTTTAATCTACTCTTGTTAGAAGTTTGAATTTTACTTAATTTGCCGCTGATGATGTATTCAGTGCTAAAATTACACAGCCTTTGCATTGCTGTTATATTCCCCTACCACTGTCCCATCCAATTACATACTGCCCCATAGAATTACTGATGGTGTTTTGCTACCATAATCTAAGTTTTGCACATTATCAAACAAAGTTTTGACGGCTGAATGAGCTCACTTGTACATACAGTGAATGCAGCAGACCTGAAAAAAGAGAGGAGCAGTAAACCAAATACTTATACCATTTGCATATTAAAGGATAAAGCCTGGATTACCAACTCAGCCTGCAGCTCTGTGCTCATATATTTGTAATTTAAATGGAAATGTGTGCTTTGTTACAAATTTGCTTGTCTCCAAAAGTCCAGTTTTTCATTATTGTGTGCCAAACCACCAGAAGCCAGTAAGAAATTGGATGGTTTCAGAGTTTTACATATTTCTTTACATGAATTCTCGTACATGTTGAGTTTCGCAACCAATTTTGACTATTTTGTCTGCGTGCAATATACAACTACCTCACATCCCTCTGGACATTAACCCAACACAAAAACGAAGATTACTGGGGAAATCAGATTACTGCAACCCCATATAACCAGTTAAATCTGATTATTGCTTTAATCTGGTTGTTGACAGTAAACAGTTTAAAGTGCGTGTATAGACATACCAACAGTAATAAGTTTCCGTGAAATTCCTGACAACTGCCCAGCAGAAACATTTCATGTTTCAAAACTTCCTGTACTCGGAAGATGCTGATTAGAGCTGAAACAATTAATTGATTAGGCAGAAAAATATTCAGGCAGAGCGTAACCAAAAAAAGCCAAACAGTCTTTCATTCCGGCTTTTTAAATGTGCTAGAAAATAGGATCAGTCAATAAATTAAATAGTCAATAGTTTCACTTCAAATATTGTTAATCATTTAAAAAAATATTTGTGGACCATTAAGAGAAACCTTTGAGAAGATCATCAACTTTGCTAGTTTATAGGTGATTTACTAATGACAATATGTATATAATTTATTTAACCTGTACATCAAAAAACAATATTTTGTCAAAGTTTAGTCTTATGTACTCACTTGACTACTTCTGTCAGATGTCACAGTGAAATGACTTGTTAGTTTATTACATAAATCTCACACCATAAAGTGTACATAAATATGGCTGGGGATTTAACATCATCATAGCACTTTGAACGGCATTAATTGATTATAAAAATGAATTACAGCCCTATAAATAACTCCTATCAGTTGTTATCTACAATCAGTGCTCAGGGTTTTATAAATTGTCCTTGCTCTCCCAGACTATATTCTGTAACAGTGACAGAGTCAGTACATTCACACCCTGAGAGGGAGAAAATATGCCAGCAGTGTGAGAGCGAGCGGTTGGCTGGATGTCTGTGAGAGTTGTCATCCTCATCCCCTCACAGAAAACAGATCCACAGGCACATAACCGGAAAGCAGATACACGCCACACTCACAAAGCTCCCAGTAAAAAGGCATGCACACGCAGCCTCTGGACTCTATCTGAGGCCTGGCTGGCTGCAGTCTGTTTTAAAATCATTGCCAGGTGTTCACAGTCAACCATGGACTCAGGAAGAGGGATGGGAGGGAGAGACTTCAAAAGTAAACACCAGGCTTATATGGGCCAGCTCTATACATCAGCCACTTGAGCTGGGGGAAGAAAAAAATATGAAACAAGATGCTAAACAAGAGCAGCTATTGATCTGCGCGTCTGCATCAATCTTAATCTGAAACACAATCATATTCTTTGTCTCAAACAAGCTGCTCTGCTTAATTGTGTTTAAAGCATAGCCCTGAGACTTAGCAAACCCAGTAAACCCATGTATCAGAGAGAGAGGGGCATGTCACACCTGATGTCGCCTGGAAAACATCTCCAGCATGCATGAGTATGCAAGGAACAAAGCGCAGGAAGAGCGTACAAAAGACTGAAGACAGATCTGTGGCATATTATATCATAATAAACGAGTAGTACAATGAACGTGCGGGGGAAATGGTGTCAATAATATAACACTCTTGCTTTTATTAGTGAGTGTCAACAGCAATCTTTTGTCCAACAGCCTGTTTTCTGTTGCTCTTTCTCTGCCACAGCCCGGAGTTTTGCCATCATCAGGTGATCATAAAAGGTATGCAGCGGTTGTTTTGATTTCACACTGTGCTATTGAGCTATACGCGTCTGCAAAGGTGACATTTCTTGTCAGATTTACCTCTTTGGGTGAAAGCAGGAGTTCAATTGTGTCCGCAGTATCCCTCGAACATGCCACTTCTGAAAGAGCCACGATGCAAGCCTTGCGCTCGGGGAGTGTGAGCAACTCCTTGGTTATTTCCGAAATGCTGGCGGATACTCGGTCAAGATGAGGCCGTTTTTCCTCAGATAACGCGCTTACACTGGGCTTCCTGCAGGTTCCTTCCCGCAAAGTTATTTGTCTTCATGTGAAAACGGACGGGCTTTCGGTGTAGAAGGATGAGCTGTTCCTCCTGCGCTGCCGCTCTGCTCCTCAGTGCCGCTCCTCTGCCTGCGCTCCCAGTCCTCTCTCACTGAAATCAATGGGTGTGTTTACAGAGGGGGGGTGGGGGTGGGGGGTGGAGGACCGTCTTCTCGTGCAGGAAATGAAGTGAGACATAGAGTATGCGCTAAAGATGTGAAGGACAGTTGGTTTCACAAGGTAGGAGGTTCCTCTATACACCACCAGATGAATTAGTTTAGTTAACTTTATGTATTTTGTCGTATTTTCCCTAAAAGTTGTGCTAATGTCAGGTCAAATTCCTCATTTTAGGGCCCTTAGAGGGCACACACCCTGTCACTGCACTAAAGGGGTAAAGACAGAGCAGTAGCACCCCAGAAATCTTTATAAACGTGGCCAGATGGGGCCGCTTAACAAGCTGGGGGTTACAAGGCAAAACCAAAATTATCACTGGATTGAGATCAGATTATGCATCTGTTGTTGTGTGTGGGCTCGATGAAAACTATGTCAATATGAGACTTTAAATTTGATTTACTTTGGCTTCTTGTTTTACAGTTGTTAATAATTATCAATTATCTGATGTGTAAACTCTTAGAGTTACACAACAAGTCTGGGAATCTTTATTGTAATATAGGCTTACACAGCAGTACATAAATGATTATGTAAGGTAATGATAAAAATGGAGATTATTGATTTAAATGTTTAGTATTTAATTAAAAATATATCAAATAGAAACACGCAATTCAGTAATATAATGTATATATGTGTCACGCATTGGCAGTGCAGTTGAGGAAATCTGAAAAATACTGTCTTCAGTAACTAACTGCTGCTCTTAAGTATAGCTTGCACTTCACTTCAGTATTTCAGTACAGTACAGTACAAGAGATACTGAATTATTAGTGAGAATCCTGCGTTCAAGAACATAAAGCACCAAAAGTCAAATACTCGATTGTTATAACACAAAATCACAATCTCCAGCTCCAGCTGGTCTTATTGTTATTCTCATGGTGTATGGTGTTTTCACATCACCACTGTAACTGTAATGTGGCTATTTTGACACAGAGTCAGAAAAGACTATGTTTTAGACTTAGAGTATATTATAACCAACACTGTGTTTAAAGTTTTCTGCCCATTGTAACTTTAGTTATTATTAATCCAGGTGAAAAACGCCTGTGAGGTTGTGGGCTGGATTGCTTGTTGCCACTGTACAGGGGCTGATGGGAAGTTAGGCTGCTATATCCAAGTCCAAGTTTGTTCTGCAGTCTGGATTTAACAACTAAAGATCCAGGATTGTGTTCAGGCCCCCAAGAAAATGAAAAATGATGTGGAATCACAACTTAAATTTTAAAACAACTAAACTACCAGAAAATGCCATAATGTGTGGCAGACAGACAAACTCTCCAGTGAATGCCACAGACGCAGTGTAAATCCTATAGGAATATTAAGGCGTTGTGGTTTTTGGTTGGGGTGGTTGGGAACGGGAAGTCCAATTTTATCCCCGGACTTCTTGGGTGAGTCACATCTGTGGTTCTCTCTGACGGGACCTCTGGCTGTGACTAAACTCTTCAGTGGACCCTTGAGGCTATAACATTATTATTTTTGCTTGTTTTTATTGTGCAGTGCACTTGTGTTGTCGTTGATTAGAGCTGTTGCATAATCACATCCTGTTTCTATTCCCATCAACCATTTTTCATGAGGACAGAATTCACTCAATTGCTGCAGCTTCATATTGAGGATAATACAGCACATTGTTCCTTAGAGAGGAGTGATTAGTTAGGAAGAGAAACTCAGTATGGCAGTAAATGCTCCATAAATAGGGCAGGAGAGACATCTAGTGGACAAAATGAGCCTGGCTGACACCTGGATCTGAATACAGACTGACACAGTTATGAGCAAAAACAGACTACAGGAAATTATTCATCCAATTATGTATTATCCTAATGTTGGGTTGAGTTTGGATCTTTGTTGGTTGCCTTGTCTCAGACCATCATTGCTGTATGTATCAAAATAACAATTGTATCTGCAAAACAATTGTATGTTTGTATTTTAAATATATATTTTTTTCTCTTTTTTCTCGACACATCTCATTGTATTTCACAGAACATGTATGGATCAATACATGTTGCTTGTGTTTGGCAGAAAGTCATTCACCAACAAAGAAATGTATGTTATGCTACATAAAGACATTTCTATTGTTTGAGTAAATTAGACCTGCTTAGACGCTTTGTAAATGCTTCACATACATATGACATGAGAGACACCTAGTGGACAAAATATTCCTGAACCAGTGCTGGCTGTCGGTATGAGCAGACACAAAAAAGTACATTTTTATTGCAACTAAAATTAAAACTACACTGTTGAAGCTCACTATTTTGTCTTTGTCCATGTTTATTTAGATATTTCTGTTTTGTGTTAAGCTTGTGGAATGGGAAAAGTCAAGGATGAATATTTTCTGTACACACTACAACTTGTTTTGTTCGTTATCTGATCATAGATCAGTCATGAATGGCATCACAGTTGCTGACAGGTCTCACAAACATACAAGTGTTTGTTCCAGCATGCAGTATGGCATTTCGACATGGACATGTTAGTATATAAACACACAGCATACTTCAAACAACATAATATAACATACAATAACAACATGAGATGTATCCTTAACACAAGGAGTAACTCCTTCTTTGTCCTGTCATGAGCTTCCCTGTAAACCTCATACCACTCTGCACTCTCAGAAACAGGTTGAGCTTCAGGAGTACTGAGCAGTGCTGAAAGTACTCAGCGATTTTACAAACAAACAAAAAAACAAAACAAACTACATTCAAACACTTTACTTGTACGTTGTATTATTGGCTAACAGGTGATGCATTAATGTGCATTAATAAGTGGTGTGTGGTTTACAGTAAGTAAGTGCCTTTCACTTATCACGTTGTTGTTATATGTATTGTATATCCTGTATTATTTAGTACCTGCAAATCAAAATAATTATACATAGCCACTGTTCTTTGGAAATGTGCATAATTACTACGTTAACGTTAATTAATTACATTTTCGGTGAAATGTTATATGTTGTGAATAATTACATAGAGTCAAACTGATGTTTTGTATTCCGTTGCATTTATTTTCACTTTACCTTCAACTTCGTGTATTTAATGATGCATGAAAAGGAAGTGCTTTTAAAAAACACACAAAGTGTTGTGCTTCGCCTTTAAATCTGTGCACAAACTTGACTTCCGCATGCGAAGCCCCGCCCATCTCACCCAACATAATGCTGCTCCCTGATCGGCAGGTCTTGTGACTCTACCGTCTCCTGTGATCACGATCACTACCATGAAGTTTGCGGTGCTGCTGCTGACCCTAGGCTTTTGCCGCGGGATGCAGCAAAACTATGTCGATGAAGACGCTGAGGTGGAGGCCGAGCTCGCCGTTGGGGAGTCCAAATATGGCTCGCTGTGGCCTCTGCCGCAGAAAGTGCAGATCTCACAGGTTTCATTCAAGTTGACCAGCTCCGGCTTCAGAATTGTTGACGCCAAGCAGTCATCCGCTGGTCCGAGCTGCAGCCTCCTGCAGGATGCGTACAGGAGGTGAGACGCTGACTCTGTGCTTTTTCAGTTTCTCTTTCAATGTGTATGGAAAAACAAAGCGCCGTGCTGCCTTCAGGGACCCGACGCCGCATGACAAACAAGCTTCACCCTCTCTGTGTCTCTGTCTCCCAACAGGTACTATGAATACATGTTTGGCAGTGCTAAGAGGCAGGGGCAGAACAAAGGCAAGCGGTCAGGTCCCTCTGAGCTGACAGAGCTGCAGGTGTTGATCACATCACCTGACTCGGAGTGTGACAGTTACCCCAGTGTGACTTCTGATGAGTCATGTGAGTCTCTTCCTCATTGATATCACACTGTTAAAGATATTCATTCTTGTGCTTCCGTGCAGTTTCCCAAGTACTGTAAACGAGTACAAATGTGAAGTGTTTGTACTTCTGTTTTCTATAACTCTACACTGTAGTTTACTGGTTGACTGGATCTCAGAGGGACGTTTTGTACTTTTTCTCAAAACTACATTTATTGAATGTATTATTTATTTTTGACAGACCGGCCTAAGCTAATGACACATGATGCACTGTACGCAGGGTATGCAGGACTGCACGAATTGGATATTTCTGTGTTGCAGTTTTGCCATGTTTACTCAAATGAATGATCTTTGTCCACAGCTGCTTCTGAAGAAATGATTAGCATATTGTTATCTGCAGATCCCTTCTGATCAGTCATGGCATGTTTGGCAACCTATTGTACTGTTGCACTTAGTGCCTTGAATACTTTGGTAATATGTTGTAACAGTAGTGACAATGCACATACGATGCATGTTTGTGTTCACAGATGAACTGTCTGTGGATCAGCCGTATGCTGTCCTGAAAGCACCAAAGGTCTGGGGAGCCCTGCATGGTACGGCCTTTTTTTACTGTTATCACATGCATCTGTCGAAAAAAAGTCCATCTCAAAACTGTGAATTTTCAACATCACAGTTCCTCAGGGCCCTTGATTTTCTACCCTATTAAAGGTGTGGGTTTTTTTGAATCAGTGATCAGTAACCCAAAGAATCTCACTTCATATAAATATAATAAATTGACATAAAACAGATCCAATTTTAAAAGCTGGAAACCTTTGATTGTTGACATTTGTGCTTGATTTAAAAAATAAAGGAACAATTTAATATTTTGCAGAATTGACTTTCCTACTACCTGAGACGTACATTAGAAAATCAACACCACTCACAGTTACTTCAGCGTTGCATGGAGTAATAAGTTAAATAAAGTCAATAAAGCTATGAATCCTGTAAGTACAGGTCTAGTTCATGGCCAGGAGCAGTGACTTCTGTATGTTTCTGTTCCTTGTCCATCAACTTACAATGATGACAAGACAAATTATAATGATTGAGAGGTGATCATCATGTATATAATATATACATTTGAGTGGCGCTGTGGTGCAAATTTGGCACCACTCACTGTAAAATAGAATTACAGGGTGTGTTTGTTATTGTCAAACGTTTTATTACGTTGTGTGTTATCAAGTGACACTAACTTAAATGTACTGTGTCATTAAAAAAAAAAAAAAAACATTAATGAGCTTTACATGATTATGCACTGTGTGTTTTTGTTGCATCGCAAATCTCGTTTCAATCGATTTTAGGTCTGGAAACTTTCAGCCAGTTGGTGTATGAAGATGAATATGGAGCTGTAAGTGAATCTAAATCTTTTTTTTTTTTTTTTTTCATAATGAGGATATTTTGTCAAACACATTGGGTTGATTTTAATATTTTCTGCCTTTTCAGAAAAGCATCAATTCAACAACAATTAGTGACTTCCCCAGATTTGCACACAGAGGTATTTTACTGGACACCTCTCGCCATTTCCTGCCCATTAAAGTCATCCTGGCTAACCTAGTACGTCATTAAACATCTTATTTTTTAATCTAATTTTTTTTTTTCATTATCTACTGTTTTGTAATTATTTTATTTTTTTATTCCTGCAGGAAACGATGGCAATGAACAAAATTAATGTTTTCCACTGGCACATTGTGGATGACCCGTCCTTCCCTTACCTGAGCCGAACATTCCCGCAGCTGAGTCAGCAGGTCTGTGAGATTGATCGGTGTTGCTAAATCTCAGCGCAGAGGAGTGGAGTCTTTCATTTTTAGGATGTTGTGTTTGTCACAGTCCACCAGAACAGCTTGTGAATCGTTGCTGTCTTGTTCATAGGGAGCTTACCACCCATACACACACGTGTATACACCTGCTGATGTGAAGATGGTGATCGAGTTTGCCCGTCTGAGAGGCATTCGTGTCATCCCGGAGTTTGATACTCCAGGACACACACAGTCGTGGGGCAAAGGTGAGTTTTAATATGAGTTAACACCAATTTCTATATTTTTCTTTTTGAAGAAATTCTTCCTGCATCCTGTACGCATTCAGAAATGATATGGCTGAAAAATTAAAATCAATTTTTTTTAATGCATCCTCCTCCACTTCTCTTCTACTCAGGCCAGACTGATCTGCTCACACCCTGTTACTCTGGCTCCAAACCCTCCGGCACCTTCGGACCAGTGAACCCCATCCTGAACACCACATATGACTTCATGAACCAGTTCTTCAAGGAGATCAGCACTGTGTTCCCCGATGCCTACGTTCACCTGGGAGGTGATGAGGTGGACTTTACTTGCTGGTACGACTATGGCCTGTCATGATTGTAATGCAAAAACACAGATTAACTAGTGGTGTTTTACTCATTTCTTGTTGTGCCGTCTTCCTGTGTTTAGTTATTAGCACCACCAACTATTTATATCTTGATCAACTTAACTTCTAATGATAGTGGAGGGGAACTCAGATGATTTTGCGATTTCTTTTCTGCAAGTTTAGTTAAAATCTGCACGCCACGTTGATGGAAACTTTGATAGTGTTAGAAAAGTTCAAATGTTGCAGCAAAAAGAAAGTGAATGTTGTTCCAGCTGTTTGAGGCAAATAAATGGTATTGTTGCTTGAACTGGTTCTTTTTTCAGCTAATATGCAACATATATTTTGCTTCACAACCTTTGTGAGGCTGTGTACATTAATCATGCTTCTTTCAAAAATCTCTACTCAGCATCAAAGATAAGAAACCTGCTAATATTTGCTGCCCTGCAGGAAGTCCAACCCAGATATTCAGGAGTTCATGGATCAACATGGCTTTGGACAAGACTACAGCAAACTGGAGTCCTTCTATATCCAAAGGTGTGTTGATCTGTTTTTACTAAAGTAGTTTAGTAAAGTGGTCCCTTCCTTTTACTGAAGGGCAATCATTTGTTGTTTTTTTCTTTTTTAATGCTGACAGACTCTTGGAAATCGTCACCACGACCAAGAAGGGCTACATGATCTGGCAGGAGGTCTTTGACAATGGTGTCAAGGTAACTGAGGAGCAGTGATGTGTAATGCTGTATCAGTGAAGGTGACCAAGATGCTTGGGAAGTATTTGACTGTTTCAAAAAATACAATTTCCAGTTGTAGGTTATTTATGATTTTTGTATACATTTTGTGTTATTGAAGGCATTGTTTGACATTTTAGGGAAAAACCTAATTTGCTTTTTTTTTTTGTTGATAATCACATTTGAACGCTAAACATGAAGCTATCATCAGCAGCTAGTTAGCTTTGCTTAGCATAAAAACTGGAAACTGAGTATCCACCATCCAGCACCTCCCAAAGGTCTCTAATTAACTAATATCTCTGATTTGTTTTATCCAAGTGATGTGGCAGTGTTAAGTATTCGACTTACTCTTGAGATTGCTGTTTCCAGTCTTTATGCTCATCTAAGGGGTTTCTAATGGTAGCTTCATATTAAGCATACAGCCGTGAAAATGGTATGAGTATTTTCACGTCTGTCAGTCGTAAAGCAAAAACATGGATTTACCAAGATGTCAAACTACTCATTAAACCCAAACAACCCACTCCTTTAGTATCTAACCTAAGTACAGCAGTTTGGTCTGTGACTGTTCCAGCTAAAGCCAGACACTGTAGTGCATGTGTGGATCGGCGGAGGGTCTAATGAAGAGATGGGCAAGGTGACAGCTGCAGGGTACACCACCATCCTCTCCGCCCCATGGTACCTAGATTACATTAGCTACGGACAGGACTGGCAGAAGTACTACAAGGTTGAGCCACTCAACTTCAACGGTCAGTTTTCAATGGAAGAAAATAAATACTACTTATGACGAATCAATTAACTTGAGTGGTGGGCGGGATTCTGATTTAGGCCTTTTTGTTGAGGAGAAATGAATTTGGGGTTTTGTTCAACAGGCTTACGCTTGACAACTGCACAGTTGTGACAGAGTCAGAGACTGACATGAACATGGGGCAGCGTGGTTGGTGGTTTTCAAATGTTTCATGGATTAAGTTGGTAATAACTAACCGGTGTGGCTGGTTAGGTCATTTTTGGTGCTTTTATAGGCTTGAAACCAAAACAAAAGTTGGACTAAACCTTTTTTTAATATAATTATGATTTCCAAACACTTCCTTAAAATGTTATCTCGAAAGATCTCCAGAAAGAAATAAAAGCAGAAGTGAAACACAAAAGATCAATGCCTTAAATGGACAGGAAAGACTTGACAGCTTTCGTGACATTGACTTGACAGTTTTTATCTTCGTTCCACCCCCCCCCCAATCCAATTCCCCATTTTCCTCTTTTATTCTTGCGGGTACTGATGTGTGCGTGTATGTGTTTGTGTCTGTGTGACCTGTAGCTGAAGCCAGACACAATTATCCACGTTTGGAAAGGAAACCAGCAGCAATATCAAAGTGAGATGGCAAAAATTACATCATCAGGGTACCAGACCCTGCTGTCCACTCCGTGGTACGTGAACCGTATCTCCTACGGCCAGGACTGGCGTGGCCATTACAAGGCCGACCCACAGGATTTTCAGGGTTTGTGTCTGCGAGATTGATTTATATGACAAGCCTTTTTTTTTTGTTTTGTTTTGTTTGTTTTTTTGCAACTGGTCATCTGCTGTTGCCGCCACATTGCTGTTCTTTCCATAAGCTTTTACATGTGATGTGACAACTTTGCTTCACTTATCGTTCAGTTTTATTGCTCTGTTGTTGGTCTGGCTCTTTTTTTTTTTTATAACCCATATCGAATTTTGACATAGATATGAATGTCATGACCATGTTTGTCACTCCTGTGCAAACATGTGTAAGCCTGTTGAATGAATGGAGGGAATTATCTTAATGTAGTTGTAGTTCAACTTATTGTGTCTCATTCAGTGTATCACTCTGATTCAGTGGAGATTTAGACTCCATGGACTTTTTCTTGGGCTCATCAAATACCACATTTTAAAACAGGAACCACTGAACAGAAGAAGCTTGTGATTGGTGGAGAAGCCTGTCTGTGGGGAGAGTATGTGGACGCCACCAACCTGACCCCCAGACTTTGGTACTGTTTGTCATGTGATTCCCTAATGAACTCTTTGCATCATAACCGATAATCTGATTATAAATCTCTGACCCTTGCACATCACATGATGGACTCATTTTCCTTTTCCCTTCTCATCCTCATTCATCCCAGGCCTCGTGCCAGTGCTGTGGCAGAGCGGCTGTGGAGCGCTAAGGATGTGACGGATATCAACGATGCCTTCAACAGACTGTCTGTGCACCGCTGTCGTATGGTCGAGTAAGTATATGAACCATCTTTACACCACTCATTTGCATCTACATTTGTCTCAATGCCTTAGTGTCTAGCATGCTCCTGCGAGAGACCAACTGCCATTTAAAAACAACCAATTCACTGAAGGAAATATATTCAGAATCTCATCATCTCTTTTCCTATCTAAGGCGCGGGATCCCAGCTGAGCCGCTGTTTACCAGCTACTGTCCCCGTGAATACAAAGGTATCTGAAAACAACTGAGTGGGCTGGACGTGGAGACGCGAGAAAGGGAACCAAATCCATGTGCTATCAACTCCATGTTTGTGTTTTGTTTGAAACTGAGAAATCAAATGCTAAACTGCCTTCGTAGCGGTGTCACTGTGCTGATGCGCTCAGACACATCATTCTTTTTTAAATCTGCAGGTCTACAGAATTGTTGATCACATCTAATGTCATAAACATCTGTAATTTATGATTGCACTCTTTTTTTTTAAGAATGTTTGTATAATTGATTGTGAATAAAAATGTACATTTTAGGTACTTTTCTGGTGTTTCATATTTTAAAAAGACAAGGCTATGAAATACATGGCTGCAAATGAATTTATCATCAGATTCAAAACATTTGTATGGTCTTCCTGCAATGGATAATCCTACTATAAATAGCATTTCACTGAGGCTACCTGTCAGTGGTCTTTATTATATAAGTCCTGGGAAAAGTCTGTTTCAGCATAAGCTTTGCCTCAGAAGGCAGTTGGTCCACTTCCAGATCAGCTGCACAGTGTTAAGAACATCATCACAGTAGACCAGACAGTCTTTTTATAAGGGTGTGCTGGTCCTGGGAGTTCATGGCCTCATAGGTGTCCAGCTCCAGGGAGAAGGTGGCATTACCGGATGTCAGCGTTCGTAGGATTGTAGAATAGCCCTTTAGGAAGACACCAGTAAATAAATGACCCCATTATATCCCAAACAAACTGACTGATTCACTGGATGTCATCTCACCATCATCTCAGCCAGTGGCACGCTTGCTAGCAGAACCTTGCTGTCGTGACGACTCTGGATATCTCGGACGGTTCCTCGCCTTTGAGCTAAGTCCCCCAGCACAGAGCCAAGGTGTTCCTCCCCAACAGTAACCTCCAGTGACATCAGCGGCTCCAGGACCTGACCTCCTGCCATCCTCAGGGCCTGCGTCCGAACCAACAGAACTGCAGCTTATCTACTGATTATCCTGTAGGTTGCACTTAGGACATGAGGAGCTTTAATGTTTTACCTTAAGCATGCAGCGGGACACGCATGCAGACACCATGGCAGGAGACGTTCCTGGTTCCATGCCGACGCTTTGGATCAGTGTAGACACAGCCAGTAAAGGGTAACCAAGCAAAGGACCTAAAGGGTGGAAGCAGGTATTGATTCAAAGGGTTCAGAAAAAAATGACAGGTTTGCAAGAAAAAACTTTTTTGTTTAATGACACCTTGAAGATATGAGCTGTGAACTCCGTTCTCAACCGCCCCTTTCAATTCTGGTGATAGCTGCTCCTCCAGTTCCTCTGAGAAAGAGAAATCACACGAACCACCCGAAGAGAAGACATCTAGAGGTTTGACCGCCAGCTCCACTGTCACAACATGTCGTCTCTCCCTAACAGTTCGGTCCAGTGTGTCTAAATTACAAAGACACACAATTCATACAGGAACAAAAATGTCGCTGAGAGGGATCATTTCTCCTCTCGACCATGACCTAATGTGTGTGTTTCTGTACCTGCAGTGGAGACCTCATGGAGAATAGTCTCCCTGTAAGCCACCTGTAGGGGCCCAAGGTGAGTCTCAATACCATATTCTCTTCTGATTCGATCGTGGATGATCTCGATGTGCAGCTCTCCCATCCCACACAAAACAGTCTGCAGGGTGGAGCGTGACAGACAGCTGGTCACCGCATTGTGTCAGATGCTCTGACTAAAGACAGTTCTGGCTAATCCAATGATGGTATTACCTGTCCAGAATCAGGGTCAACCCTGACTTTAAGGCTGGGGTCTTCTCTCTGGAGGCAGTTAAGGGCATTCTCGAGGTCTTTCAGGAAAAGAAGAAATGCACGAGTGACTAAGAGCTCACTGAAACATGTTTGGTTAAAGTATGATCACCGTCACTGACCAGCCTGTTTGGCCATGGTGGGTGGTTCTATGGTGCAGAAAAAGACAGGATCAGGAACCTCCACTCCAGAAAGAACCACACCGTCATATTCCCCACGCTTCTTCCCTCCACCACACTCTTTTTGTGCTCGGTGGGCTGCGGCCGCTGCTGACGCCTTCGATGACACAATGGTGTCCCCTGTGACAGTCTGAAGCAAACACATAAATAACCCATTAAAGGGGCAAAAATCGAATACAGCTAAAAACGACTGTGATGTGCGACGCTCTACCTGCTTCAGCCCTACAGTCAGTGCAATGTTTCCCGCCGTCATGGAGGGGATTTCTACATGCTGATCAGCAAACGGCACCAGCAGCCTGCTCATCCTCTCGCTGCGCAAACACACGATACCAAAAAATAAGAAAAGGTTTCACTTTTCACAATGCTGACCTTGCTCAAATACGGCTGTGGAGCTGTAATTGAAACGACATACGTGCTGTTCCTGTTGATGTTGTGCACAGCACTCTGTGGTTTCAGAGTACCAGAGTAGATCCTGAGAAATACCATAGGGCCGCGCTGCTTGTCATGCAGAACCTTGAAGGCCAGAGCACACAAATCATCCTTGTACCACCGCCTGCAGGATGATGAATGATAAGCAAAGCTTTTAGTATCACAACAATGAACACAAGTACACAGAAACAAAGGTTTTTTTTCTCCACATGACCACTCTAAGGCTCAACCCTAAAAGGACTGTAAATTTGACTGATATGTATCTTAATCTTCAATTACTGATTCCTTGAATGGTGTATTTTCTTCTGAAATAAAACTTTCTATCAGTAGCAGACATTCTCTGTGGTTAAGTGTAATCCCAATAGAGTAAAATTAAATGAAACCAAAAATAAATCCTTATTTTACTTAACTGCACTTTTGTATGACTTTTTGTATGAATAATAAAACTGAGAACCTGGACAAAATCTTCCATCCTGTTTGAATCAACCATTAACTCAATGCAACAGCTCTGGTCTAAATCAGTTATAGGTTTAAAGGTTTCACTCACACCAGGTCATGGTGCCGTTCACTGGGAGCAGGCAGGTAGGCAGTGATGGCATCTAAAAGAGGCTGCACACCTTTGTTTCTTAAAGAGCTCCCGCAAAGAACTGGGACACCTTTACGGGCCAGAGTCACCCGCCGCACAGCTTCCTGTAGCTGGAGACACATCAGCACTATTCACTGTGTATTCACAAGTAACACTGCTACTTTATGGGCTTGTATTGAGACACCATGCAAGAAAACACTTACTCTGACGGAGGGGACGGCATCAAAATTGTCGCTAAAATCAGTCAGCAGCAGTTCAGCAAACTCATCATCCAAATCAGCAACCTGTGATTGAAGAACAGGAATATCAGTGGGCATATCAATGTTTAAAGTTGCTGCTGTAAAATGCTGTGACGCCTGCTACCTGCTCGATTAAAGCTGTCCTGGCCTCTCTGACCTCCTGCAGGAGTTCCGGTTCATCAGACTGGTCAAGGGGTTTGCTTTCAAACATCCGTCCATTATCCTCTGTAGATCTTAGCTTCCATAACAGTTTCTGGTTGGTTAACAAGTCAACCACACCCAAGAAGTTTTTGCCACTGCCGACAGGAATCTATGAAACAGGATGGCTGTGCATAAGAAATTACATGGTAACATACTCCCTTTAGGTTTTTAGATATAGTTTCTGTGTATAGGTTTTTTTTGATTGTGTGATCGCAAATTATGCAATAGATTAAAAATTTGCTTTACTTACTTGAAGGCTACTTGTTTCAGTCATTACATGTAATGTAAAAGATCCATATTTTACTTAATGTCCTACCTGCAGGAGGACTGGGTTGGCTTTCAACTTCTGTCTTATGCTCTCAATGGAAAATCTTAGGCTAAGGGGAAGAAAACAAGGGCAGTTTTTGATTTGAAAAATAATTAGGAAAATAAATAAATAAAAGAGTGGATTGTCACTCACTTTGCCGCAGGCTTATCCATCTTATTCAGGAAACACACACAGGGAACATGGTGCTTCTCTGCTTGTCTCCACACAGTCAAAGTCTGAGCCTGATGGTGTTTTCAAGGCAACAGAAGTGACGGTGTTAAGAGTGCACATGATTATATAAAACAACAAACATTCAAATAAAAAGAGAAGCAGCTGGCTAACCTCAACGCCAGCAGAAGCATCAAACACTGCAACAGCCCCGTCAAGAACACGAAGTGCCCGCTCTACTTCGAGCGTGAAGTCAACATGTCCTGTAATCACACACAGCAAGCAACTTCAGTGGCGGCGCCTTCTCATTGTGTTTTATACTTACAATGATGCCATTTGTACCTGGGGTGTCTATAAGATTTATTCTATAACTCTTCCAGTCAAACGTGACTGCTGCAGACTGTATGGTGATGCCTCGCTCTCGCTCTTGAGCCATAAAATCTGTTACAGTATCCCCATCATCCACATCTGAAAGGAACCGAGTCACAGAAATAAATTAAAGACTGGAACTAGCAGGTAATGCACAGGTAATAAAAAATGTCCACATCTTGGTCTTACTGTCCTACACACCTCCTAGTGCTCTTGTATAACCAGAGTAATAAAGCATCCTTTCTGTGGTCGTTGTCTTTCCTGCATCAATGTGAGCCATAATGCCGATGTTTCGGATCCTGCAGACAAAGAGCACGAGTTAACACGGAGCCGTGAACACAGCAGAATCTAAGGAACAGAGACTGCAGAGGGTGATTACTTACTTGGATATATCAGGACTGACCACAGCCCGCAATGATTTGACATCATCTGTGACAGAAAAAAAAATTATTGTGACAATCTTCAAACTGAACTTCTTTTAAAAGCTAATAAGGGACAGTGGGCTGTATTTACATATTCATGAAAACAGGGCAATCTCATCTCACCTCTCATCTGCTGGTTAAGATTATGTGATATGATCAAAAGCTAAACTACTAAATGAACGACGCACTGGTAATTGTTTTGCCAATATGTTACAGCAAATAATTATCTGAACTTTAATCTACTCCTTTTCTATTTCTTCTGTTTCTTAAGCAACATACCTGGAAGAAAGCTGTAATGTCTTTTCAGATGGCAGCTCACTCTACATCTACAGCACCGGAGCCCAGCAGTTAATAAATACCTTCCCTGTGAATGACAACAACCCTAATAAGTCAACTTTATATTAATATACTGTGTCATAAATAGAACGTAGTTTGGCATGTTCTGTCTTACCCAAATCATCCTGTTTATCGCAGCCGAAAGTCCTCGTAAATTTAATGTCTGCTTATGCTCCAAGTCTTTCCCTTTGAACCAGTCTGAGCTTTAGACGAACCACTATGGAGAAACATTGTAGTCAAAAGAAGACTGAGCGAGGTCAGCCAACTTGTGATGGCTACACCATTACAGTGAAAGGCAGGGAGACTTTTAGCTACAACCAACAAATAGATACTAATTTCATCCTAGACTAAAATATTAGAATGTCCGACAAAACAACATAGTCTATACTGTTAAATGTCACACTTTCATAAGGCGCAACTCCAAATACATTCCGAGGAACACGCATATCAGACTTACGTTTCTGGGCACATAAACAAAATTATTATCATCAGTATAAAGAACTGAAAATTTGTCTGATATAATTACATTAAGATGTCAATTAATTTTGACTCATGTTTTTAAAAAAAATCATGGATTTTGTTTAAAATACGGTTCAGTGTCAGTTTAATTTTGTTAAATCGACCCGGTAATTTTAATCCAACGGACAACCCGCTACGTCAAGATGACGCACTTCCTCTAAGTAGCGGCATCGGGGAAAACAACATCTAAGAGACCCCTGCCTCAAGCGAAAAACACCGAAAAGTCTGCGTCTTTACCAACTGTAACCACTTTCGACGTATTCACTGTAACATTTAACTCCATACACACAAGATGGTAAGAAGGAAACCTCTTTTAATAATATAATTTGACTTTAATCGGGCGGTTTAACAAGTTAGCATATTGTGCTAGCGTTAGCTTTCGCTCACATGTGGCGGCGTGACGTGCTGCTCTGGTGTTGTGTCTAATGACACTGTTATAAACGTTTGAATTAATACTCTAATGAGCTTTAAAAGTTAGTTAAACATTACTTTTTTAGCGTCTTTATAGTGTGCTCAGCTTTAGATGTCACAACAGTCACACTTTGTGTGAGAATTTAGTACGTTTTTCCGTATATACGTGGTATACTCAGTCATTTACCTGGATTTTTCCGATAATTTTGAAAGTTAAGTGTTTGTGTTTCCGCCGAATAAACAAGAAACGGATAGTATCAAGAATGCAATTACTAAGAATTGATTCATTATAATAGAAATATATGAGACTCATATATGTGTTTGTCCAACCAACCCTTGCAAAACCCAAATGAATTGAGTTTACACTGTCACAAACCAGAGGAAAACAGCGAAATTCTCAGTTTAAAGCCGGAGGCAGATAATAAATGGCGCTTCTTTCTTGAAAGATGACTGAGATGATTAATCAAATTGTAAATATGTTGTTATTATGAATGTGCCAGTTTAAGTTATCAAAGCTTCTAACAAAGTAATTCAACATGTAAGAGTCACTGTAGAAGTCTGGTTTGTTACATAAGTTTGGTAAAATTTGCAAATAAAGTCTGACTTATTGGATGTCAGTTTCCACCATTAAACTCACTGGGAACATGGGTCCACATTTGAGCTCATGCCATATGTAATGCAAGGCATGGCATTTTTTTTATCATACATAATTAAGGTGAATTAAATTGCATGTTTTCTTTGATGTTTCTTTTGTAGCCCCAGAACGAGCACATTGAGTTACACCGCAAGCGGCATGGATACCGCCTGGACCACCATGAAAAGAAAAGGAAGAAGGAGAGCCGTGAGGCCCACGAAAGGTCCCATAAAGCAAGGAAGCTGATTGGTTTGAAGGCAAAACTGTATCACAAACAGAGACACGCAGAGAAGATCCAGATGAAGAAAACGTGAGTATAGACGGAGAAAAGCTGGGCTTGTTTACATTCATATAAAGCAAAAAATGAAAACTGCACCTAACGAACAGCCCAACAATTCTGACTTTGATCTTTGCAGCATCAAAATGCATGAACAGAGGAAGACCAAGCAGAAGAATGATGATAAGACCCCAGAGGGAGCAGTGCCAGCCTACCTGTTGGACAGAGAAGGACAGTCCCGTGCTAAGGTCCTCTCCAACATGATCAAACAGAAGAGGAAAGAGAAGGCTGTAAGTACCAGCTGAAATCTGGAAGTGTTGCATCCTCCTGCTACAGTTATGCTACATATGATATTATGATGTGTAGATGTGTGAAAATAACATGAAGGTTTCCTAAACACATTTGTAATGTTTTCTGTAGGGCAAATGGGAGGTGCCCCTGCCTAAGGTGCGTGCCCAGGGAGAGACAGAAGTGCTTAAAGTCATCAAAACCGGGAAGAGACAAAAGAAGGCCTGGAAGAGAATGGTCACCAAAGTTTGCTTTGTTGGCGATGGCTTCACCCGAAAACCTCCGAAATATGAGCGTTTCATCAGACCGATGGTATGTTCGCAGTATAGTGTGAATGTTATAAATGTCATGTTACATTTTACACTTGAACTGTTCCCCAACACTAAACATGTTTACATGCAGTCTGATGTTCCAAACATGACAATACTCTGCATTTAATACAGGCCTTATTCAAAATACTGCATCTTCTGATTAAAGCACGATTTTATCATTTAAATGCATAAAAGAAAGTGTGCTCAGGTTTAATGTTGAAATTTTGTGTTTTAAAGTATTCTAAAAGAGCTCCCTCTCTGTATTCCACTTTAGGGTTTGCGTTTTAAAAAGGCTCACGTCACACATCCAGAGCTGAAGGCCACATTCTGTCTTCCCATCCTCGGGGTGAAGAAGAACCCCTCCTCACCCCTCTACACTTCTCTGGGAGTCATCACAAAAGGAACAGTCGTAGAGGTCAATGTCAGCGAGCTGGGCTTGGTTACACAAGGAGGAAAAGTTATATGGGGTGAGTAGTCACAAAGCCGTTGGTCAGTGTATTTACATGCTCTGCTGGAATGTGTCTTATCTCTAATGTTTGGATGTAATTCAGACTTCTATTGTCAGTTCAAAGGTTTATACAATGGCTTGATAAAGACAGTGAGACGAAATAACATCCAGATAAATGTGTGGAAGGATTAGAGTCATAACTGTGGTAATGCTGAGGTCTATGAAACATTTCAAATGTAATACTCAATCTAAATATTGTGTAGTCTATATGTGTATATAATACATTAATGTGGAATATAATAAAGTTGTAACAAAACTTTTTTTTTTTTTTACTTTCCAGGTAAATATGCCCAAGTGACAAATAACCCAGAGAACGATGGCTGCATTAATGCCGTTCTGCTGGTATAAGACTCTTGACCTTTATACAGACTGTGCCTGGTAACTCTGAATTTACATGAGGAGTATTGACTACAAGAGAAAACACATGGATGGCCTTCAAATCACAGGACCATCACAAAGATTGCTGATCCTGCGATTGGAACAACAACCATTTTTGTAACAGTGGGACACTCAAAGGAAAAAGAAAATGGGGCGATTAATGTGTTCAGTGTGATGAATAAACTTGATGTAACACCAGCTTAATTTTTGTACTTTTGTCAAAGATCTATGCTGATATCCTGATGGTTCAAGGACATGTTGTATAAATGAAGCTGAGAAATCAGGGCTGAGCATGGGTTGAGTAATCTGAACTAAATGAACCACAACTGAGCAGCTCCATAGAGACGACTGATTCACGTCAACACTAAAAACCCATTCATTTAATGCTCATGCAAATACAGCAGAGCAAGAATAGAGTGGAATGAAAACATGGACAGGTACTATGAAAGTTTACTACTATTACACAACTAATACTTTAGCGAGATGGTGAGGTGACTCATCTGAATGTAATGTGAGCTACACGATGAACCACAGCTCTAGTATGTTCTGCTGGATTCATTGAGGAAATGAGTTCATGAAACACTGCGTACATCTCAGTCTCTCCTCTGCAGAACAAGTATACCCTCATATTTTCTGCGCCATAACAGGGCTGAGCTAACACTGTGTTACCAACATGCTGTAAAAAGCCCAATGTATGAACAGAAACACAGTGCTCCACATACGATCAGTATTATTCTAATATGCATAATGTCAACTTCTTGATGAGCCAGTGCCAGTGTGGAAAGTCTCATAAGCTCCAAAGCTAATAGACACAATGAATATGCCAAACTATCCTTTACCTCCTTACCCAAACTATATTATAGTCCGGGTACAGCTTGTGTGAATTAACTTTATAAGTAGTTTTACTGTAAACATGTTCTTTTGCACAGCAACTTTATTTCAGCTTCATGCTTTCATTGCATCTCCACCTCTGTCTACAGGTATTAGATTCTTAAATCGACTGCTTTTTAAGGTGCTGCTTTAAGTTATCTGTAGGATTTTGGTTATTAGAGTGCATCAGGTTGATCTACATTTGCCAACAAGTGAATGCAGGAATACAGTTAAAAAAGGGGAAGTTTAAGGTTCAGTGGTAAGTTTAATGATTTGTGACATCAGATTTTGCAGATTTTGACGCTGAAGAAGTTGACTAATCTTTCTTTGTTCATGCTTTTTTTTGCAGCATACAGTAAGTACAGCAAAAACCAAGCAAATAAACCAAATAAAAGCTGAAACAAACCAAATAAAATCTCATGAGGTGATAGTACTTTTAAGGGTCTTTAAAAATAAAAACATAGCACGTCAACACTTAAATTAGATAAAATGTTTGTGGCAACTGAGACCTCACAAATTCAACTTTAGGATTTAAAGACTAATCATTTCATTTCATTTAAGCATTTACTTCATTTCAGGACTGTTTAAGGACCTGCCTGATGCCTTGTAACGGTTTCTCTTCTTTCTGTTAGCCTTGGTTCTGGAGTTGCACTTTGCACAATACTGTTTTGCAACCAATTTGATTATTGCATAACTCCTATTTCAGTCCAAGTTTTTGGCTGCAACATTAGGTTTTGTGTTCATCTGTTCTAGTTTATGAAGAGAGGAAAGCCAAGTCTTAATGAATCAAGTTCAAAGAGATGAGAAATATTTGTGGAATAAATACAAATCATGGCACTTTGCATTAGGGCTCAAAAAGAAGCACATGAAAATCAAACTGACATGCTGATTATTTAGCCTGTTGGTCCATTTACATTCATTGCTTGTGCAGCTCTTGAGCAACCCGAGTGTAAAATAATTAGACTGCTATACATCTATAGTCTTTAGACTGCCAGTTCAGTTCAGCACATATAGATTAATAAGTACAGTACATGTCTTGCAATAAATCAAATAAATATCCAGTATACATGCTTTAGAGCTACTACTTATAACTATAAATAACTAACATTTTCAAAAAAAAAACTGGTGTTGTAGATCTATAAATACCAGATATTGAAACCATAGAAAAGAAACAGCTAAGATGTGGCCTCATGCTTCCTATGGAGGATTGACACCAGCTAGAAGCTGCACCAAACAAATGTTCCCTTATAAACCAGCTCATTAAGACACAGTATAGTTACTTCTTTAAATTGTCACCTTATGGTTCAAAAGTCTCGGTCCGCACACTTCAGCCAGATGTGAAGCATGAATCACAAAAGGTGACATCAAGAAAATGTTGTGTTTTATTGGTGATTTGTTTGTTTGGTGTGTTTTACAGCAGAGAAACTCACCAACAATGCTCCTTGACCTACAGGTGAGTATCTGTATAGGCAATATTTCATCAAATGTTGAACACAGATCATAACATTTAACACTTATTATGATACAGAATATTGGGTTTTGAAAGAGACCTTTTGACTGAATTTTATGCCAAACCAAACGGATAATCAACCAGTGTTTTATACAATATTAGGAAATTTGTATTCTGAACAAAAATTCTGTATTTTTACCTATAAAAAAAAAAAAAAAATCAAGTTTTGATAAAATCAATTTTTGTGTTGTAGGAATACAATCCTGAGTTCATCAACAGTGTTGGAATGCAGGTACAGGGTGCAGACATATAATAATCACATGCACATCACTCATCAAATAGTCCACTTCTAATGTATCACGTTAACCAAATTAGATATTAAAAGTGCGGCTGTTCTGTGTAAAGACAAACATATCGCTAATATTGATTATAACACAACACTTAAACAGTTTTCTACCTTTCTTTTCTTGTATGCTCTTTGCACACTGCATCTGTTTTCGTTTAGTTCCTTGTACTGTTGATGATGTGAAGTACATCTGGATCAGTATTTAAAAAAGGTGCTATATAGCGTTTTACACTTTTTTTTATGTTTAAGCATGTGTTTCTGTCTTTTAATGAGAGACTTTGCATCACCTACCAAAGCCAACTTTGACTACCCATGAACTCATATGTACAGTGGACATGTGAGGAAAATATCAGTAGATCTAAAAAAAAAAAAATAAAAAAAAATACAGTGAAATTAAAAAGAATTAAGGCTGAGATTTCCAATAATCCATATATATGGAGTAAACATTAAAAGAAAACAAATGTCAAACAAATGAAAGCATAGATTCACAGACAGAAGATCACCCCATTTGTCACTAAGAAGCTCTCAGGAATACAAAACTGTCTCTGAGTCTCTCACCGTGGTGTGACATAAAAGTGGAGATCAAACCGTCTTAATCAGTTACACAGGGTAGCATTTCCAGTCATATTAATTTTTCATTCGACTGGCATTGCGCTCTTTCATCTGCCTCTTTGTTCAGGGTAAGCGAGATGCAACACTGGAGTAGACCCACTGAAATCCTCCGTGTAGCCACGAGGTCAGACAGAAAAACCTCTTCACAGTCCAGTCAGCGTGACTTTCTGTCTTTAGTCATTTGGCTGCGAGCGTTTTTTTAAAAAGTGCACGTAGTGGTTCAACATAGTGTTCATCAGACGCTGATATTATGTGTAGTAGTGCAACTTGCTCTCTATTGTCTTACAGCCTTTGACAGAAAACACTCTCTCAGCTTTGGGGAAATACACCAAATCTCTGGCCACCTGGTCTGCCACTTCCTGGTCAGGCTCAAGTTCTCTAGCTTTCATTTCGGCTATGGCGCACTGGACGACGTGCCGGTACTCCAGAGGCAGAAAAGGGACGAAGTAGTCCACCAGGTTCTTGTCAATCAAGCTTGTATGCCACAAGCCACCTACAGGAAGAGATAAACAGAGTGCTAAAAAATCCATGTTTTTCTATCAAATTTCATTTCTGATGACAATTTGCTTTTAAACGCACGGCGACACACAGAAATATTCACTTTGTACTCACTTTGCCTGTTGTTGAACACCGATAGGGAGAGCATCTGTTCCAAGTCTTTGAGCTCAATTTCTTCTCGATCTTTTCCTGCTCTCCAGAAATCTAAAGCTGTCTGTATGATGCTCTCTCCTCCGGCATTGCTAGTGGGAAGTTCAGAAACAGGAACTAATCAGGTTTCCCAGGATTTTTTTTGTCAAAGGCTGGAGATCGTTTGTGGCGTGCATACCATTTTGTCAGTTAGCCTGCCGAATTTACAACAGCCACATTATCTGTGGCCACTTACTGCATAGACAAGCCCTGCGGGTTATGGCCATGGCATAGCTATTTGTGAAAAAGAAGTGGTCAAACTGCAATAATTCATTTACATGGCAATGTTTTTTGATTAGCGCCCACCAGCTAGCTTGATCAAGTTCTCCTTCTCTGATCAAGTCCTCGGTTTAGAAAGGCTTATTGTAGTGATATTTACAGTAGAAGTGCTGCTTGACTTGGTTATACTGATCCCCTGCAAAACCACTCGCAGTGCGGTGGGCTGCATGCTTTGAGAGGTGACCAGTCACAACAGACTGGGCTTTTCAGGGGAGGAACAGAAGTTACAATGGAGCATTTGAGATTGAGGGTGAATAAATAATAATAGTTTTAATGTGAATCATGTAAACCTATAACATGAGACCCCCTGAATAAATATGAAACCCCAAAAATAGCGTAACATGACACCTTTAAATATAACTGAATGTAAGATAATGTTCTTTCACATATATTTTATTGTTCAAGTGAAATGAATAAGAATCCCTCTGTTTAAGACCTGCAGTTTCATATGTTATAATTGTATTTTCTTGTGGTTTTGCAACATACAACTGTTTGAGTTGGGGTTATTTTTCCTTTTAGTAACTGCTACCACTGTGTTCCTTTAAAACATACATGGTACACTTTTATTACCTGGAGTGATGCCTTTCTGTTTAAATAAAAACATTTTACTGCTCAGACCTCTTACCTAAGGAAGATAAAGATGGCTTTCCGATAAGACACTCCATCCAGCTTGTCATAGTAGTCCAGGTATGGCTTTATGCTGTCAATCAAGCCAGGGTGCATCTTGTCCATCTCATCAAAGATGAACATGGAGTGTGCACAGTTGGTGACGTTGCCTTTGATCCACTGCTGTAACTGTGACTGAGGGAAACGAGTAGTGTAATCGTTAAAAAAAACAAAAAAAACAGAACAACACTGTGCTTCAAATTGGAGTGAATGGATTCTACCTATTTGTCATCATACCTTGTAGGTCTCCAATTGACTTGAATGTGGGAAGTGTAATTCAGCTGTGAAGACATGAACAAAGCTGCTGTCCAGTCCCTCCTTGTAAATGTTTTCAGCAATAAGCTGACTAACAAAGTTCTTTCCGGTTCCCGTCCATCCGTGGAGAGAGAGCACGAGGGGCTTCTTTGGGTTGTTGTTGCTCATAAATCCACTCACTGCTTTCAGGATGATACGTGATGCAATGTGCTGTCCAAACAGCTTGTTTTCCAGGTCAACCTTGAGACCTAGAGAGTACCCAGGATTAGAGCTGTAAACACTTGTAACACCTTTATTATAAAAATTATTATGTTTATACATTACCCACAACACACCTAAATCAAAAGCCAAAGTATGCTCATGTTTACACTTAAACTATTCTCAGAACTGAATTACTGAGGATTCATAAAAGTTATCTTATCTTATTTTCAAAGCTAACTAAGAGTCTTGCACCTGAGGAGCCTCTCTTTGTTCATACAGAATGCCAGAGAGCTAATCTGGTACAAGACCAGGTAGAGCTTCATACAGGTAACCCATCTGCTGAGTAAAAGTGTTATCTTTCCTATGTCTAAATAAAAGTTGAGGTTTTAATTCATAAAAGTTTGTTTCTTTTGTGCTGAAATGATTAGTTGGTTAATGGATTAGTCAACCAAAAGATTCACTAATGGATTTTTTAAAAGAAAAAATGTCAAACAGTACCTGAGTAAAGGCTCCCCAATTAAGCTGAGGGCCTTTTCTTTGTTTTATGTGATAATAATTAAATCTATTTGGTGACTGGCCAATCAAAGTAAACGATTAAAGACGTCACCTTGGGCTTAAGGAAAGTGCAGTAAGCCTTTTCTCACATTAATGCAGAGAAGAGACCTCAGACTGCATTACTCAGCCTGTTAGGTTTCGCTTAAGACACTGTTGTTGTGTTACTCTCATTGTCATGTAGACCGCAAGTTAATATCAAAAATGACCGTTGCATACGCTGTGGTGTCGTTATAACGAAACCATTTACACAGGGCAACTGTCGTGCTCACCTGTTGCATTGAAGGCTATCCATTTTGAATCGCAACTTTCATGTAAATAATTCCAGATTGTCCGCCCCAGTGTCGCACCGATACCTACAACCACTGTTGTTGTGAATGGATCAAACGTACTGACTAGCATACTGGCTGTCAATAAAAGGTTCAGCAACAAACATAAATGTGCCGCTTTCATTGTCGACGCTACTTAATTCTTGATAAAAATGGTATGTATCTTGGTAAAACAATTTTTACACCACGGTAAAACCGCGGTGAACCAGCAGGCTAAAGGGCTTCTTTACAACGGGGAACTTCCGTATACGTCATAGTCAAGCGACACAATATAGCCGATCAATACAGATTATTAAAAATGTTAAAAACAGATAAAACAAACAAAAGAACATAAAGCAGTTTAAAAAAAAAAAAAAAAAAAGAATTATTAAATTTGTCCAAATATACTTTTCTACACTATACTACACTCTGGTATAGCTACAATACAGTGAAACAGACTTACAGGCTAACGTTCAACAGATCGTTGACATTTAAGGACGTTAACTAACGTTACAGCTACTAACTGTGAAGAGGTCACAGAATAATCAAATATGGTGGCTAATACGTTGCCTGGATATCGCCGTCTTACCTGTCCTGTTGAAAGAAATCCACTCGGGTCGACAGCACTCGTGGAAATAGTAGAGGATGTTCTGGTAGCTAGCTAAAAACCCAGTTAGGGCAGCAGCCATGCCAACTGCTATGCTGGTACTGATGGGCTCGATGGCCTCCGTCATGCCTGAGCAGACGAGCATCCACAGCAGCAGGACGTGTCGCTTCCGTGGTTTCATTTCGCACAAATGTCAACCACGTTCACCAAACTTTGAAAACGTGGAAAAGAAACTCGGCGGACTTGTGGACTCCTCAAATGTTTGCCGAAGCGGACTAAGTCAACACAGTGAAGACTACTGGCAGCCTAGGCGCTGTGATGGTGACGCATATCCGGGGTCCAAAGGTTTCGTTTACCTGATAAATGTCCCACTATAGTACCCATGTTTTCAATTCTATTTTATTGTTAAATGTTAGTACCATTATTTATATGTCACTGCTCTGTTGTATTTTCATTGTGAGTATATTTCTTCCTGCAGCATTGATAAAAGTATGACCAGAAGTATGACCACACACATCACAAAGGCAAAACCACTGTCTGACTCTGAGCACTAACTCCTGGTCAGGATGGTGGCCATAAATCTGCCAATACAAACTGTCTCATGAGGCACAAGGCAATCAAAAGACCGTAGTTTTCTGCTGCTGCTAGTGGTGTTTTTCCCTTCCTCTTCTCCAGTCTGTCATTGTGGGGGCGTGTTCTACCCAGTGTGGATGGGATCAGATTTTCCTCCTTATGCTGGAGGATCAGGGCTCCTCCTCAAGTTCCTCAGGTGGATCTTTGGGGCACGGAGAAAATCTAGTGAGGGGATTGTGACACCTCATGAAGCCCACACTCCTTTGCAGACCAGGATAACTCTGAGGTGAAGGAGGGATTTGAGCTTTCTTTGATAGCAAAAGCTATGAGAAAAAGTTTGAAGGCAGCCAAATGTCTACTGCGTTTGCCATGCTTGAAGCAGTTTCCTGTGTAAGCAGTTAGCATCTGCACAAGTAAAGCAAAGTTCCCAATTCTGCTGGTTTCTCAAAAAAATTACAGACGTTTACAGACAAACGACACTGAAGTGATTTGAAGTGAAGTCATTTGAGTCATAAGACTTTGGTGAGCTGCTGCAGCACAGAGTTTTCTTAGTAATTCCTCTTGACTAGTAAACTGATTTTGACATATATTGGGTGGAGTGTCCCTTTAGGGAGGCAGGGGAACAGGGCTCCTTTAGCTGAGAGTTTAGCTTGTTGGCTCTGAAATATTAGTGTGGTGTTACACAACAAGCTTTCTCACCAGCAACTCAGCTGCATAAATCTGGGATTTTACATCATCTATGCAAAAGAATAACTTTGCCTACAGAGTAAATTGTCTATGTGGATGTTGGAAAAATATTTGATGATTCTGTTTTTTTTGGTTTTTTTTATACAGTATTTTCATTTCATAATTTTTGAAATACTAAAAATCTTAAAATATTAAGGAATACAACATGCAAATACTGTATTTTTGTTATCATACACAATATTTGTTCAGTATTAACATTTTTTTGAATGTGTGATATGCAAAACAAGCATATTCACTTGTTCTATATGGAAACTAGATATGTGAATAAATATTACTAAACATGGGTAGCTCTCCAGCACTTTCATTGTGTAAAAGTAGCTCACAGAAGATAAAAGGTTGGAGACCCCTGGTTTAAAGGAACAGTGTAGTCACCCAACTTCTGGTTTCTACCATGGCTGCTGAGTTTCCAGTTTGTGACTCTATTAGCAGATCTGTTATGTACAGTGGTGTACATATTTTCAAGCTGCTGCTGATGTGATATTCAAATATCGCTCTCGTAGTTGTCAATCTATCTACCATCGCTAATGTAAAATACTTGTGAACTATTTAGAACATGTGCCTAAATAATATTACAAATACAACAGACTGAATGGATTCCCATTCCGAGCACAAAGAAGTACTTTCACCAAGTATCGAGACAAAACTAGCTGATCTGCATAAAATGGCCTCCGTTAGTGTCTATTATTATACATTTTGTTGGTCGTTGTCCTGATTGTTTGTCTGTTAATAGAGGCAAATAGAACCTGGGAGATCAGATGATGACTAATTACTAAGAAAAGACTAAAAACAAAGTGATTCATATTATTATATGGAAACATAAATCACACGGGGAAAGCTTTATGTTAAACATCTAAAGCAGGTGTGCAGTGCAGGCACTTATAGGCATTTGAATTATTATACCACATAACACCACCAGGTGGGGCACATTTCATGTACATTCAAAGATGTCAGCATTCAAAGATTTATGTTCGCAAAGCTCATGTGGAGAATTGATGAGACAGAGCTCCTGGGCCAAGTATGACTGCAAGATGCCTGCCTTGCACAATGTGGCAACTGAGGAAGCTGAACCTGTGTAAATCAGGCTAATGGTGTAAAGTATAAAGACAACATTTCCTCCAAGGTGTAGTGGGGCAGAAAAAACATTGAAAGAAAATACACAAATTAAAGAAAATGTAAAACTGTTTTCCAGTGTTTTTCCTCTTGTAATCCCTGACAAAAGAGTTGAGATTCATCATGATGTCTTGCCTAGATAGATAGACATAGTGTTAATTTATTATTCTACAAATATAAATTAAAGCTTTTTACGTAAAACCCTTAGTGTTCTGTGCCAAGGTAAAAAATTAAAAGTCTTTTCCTTTTGGCTGTTCCCTTCAAGGGTCACCACAGCGAATCATCTTCTTCTATCTCGTCCTCTCCTCTGTAACCAACTACCTTCATGTCCTCCTTCACTACATTCATAAACCTCCTCTTTGATCTTCCTGTAGGCCTCCTGCCTGACACCTCTAACCTCACTGTCCCTCCTCTGAACTTGTCCAAACCATCTCAACCTGGCCTCTCTAACTTTATCTCCAAAACATCTCACATGAGCTGTCCCTCATGTGCTCATTCCTGATCCTATCCATCCTGGTCACGCCCAAAGAAAACTTCAGCATCTTCAGCTCTGCTACCTCCGGCTCTTCCACCTGTCTTTTCCTCAAAGCCACTAAAAATGTCAGTATGGCAGGTCAATAAAATTTCCTCCAAGATACATCAACAACAAAAATGTGGAAAAACCTAAATAAATACACAGTAAACAGTCATGAACAGTCCAAGTTACATGACTAAATCAGTCCCCATGTGTGCTATGGCTTTTAGTAGCAGTCCAACTGTACATTTGCACATATAGGAGCAAGCCTGTAGCATTCAAGCCACTTTACATGACTGAGAGCATGTCTAGATGTTAAGTGAAAAATAACGTCAGTGCTATGGTTTCTAGTTTAGGTGTAAGAAGGAACACACATTATCTACACTTTACCACATAGCAATGAAGTAAGAATAAGAATTTGGGATAAATTTGAAAATTGTCTTTTTAAAGTGAATACATACATTAATAAGAATGGATTACGGTTATTCAAATCCAAATAAATTTTACCAAATTCCTTTCAATTGTGTTTGAAAAAACTGCAAAACGAACACCACTGTATATAACAGATCTGCTAATAGAGTCACAAACTGGAAACTCATATAGCAGCCATGGTCAAAACCAGAAATTGGGTGACTACCTCTAAACAAACTACACACCAAAAATGTAAAATAAAAACTCAGATCTCATAATAAATCCATGATTTCTTCAGACAGAATCTCTGCCATGCAGTTTTATTTATTTATTCTGTTTTATTGGAGGGGGAACAGCAGTAATTTGATGCTGTTAATTTTTCCATTGTAGAACACCATTATGCCCTGAGTAATAACTGGGATTTCTCCAAGATCTTCCTGGCAAGCTTGCATAATGGCAAAGAGTCTCTGAAACAGTGCCTGACCCTGGTAACATATTTTTTTTGATCAAGGGCTTTTTTATTTTTAAATATATAACAAAAGGACATACAACAGGAACACGAAACAAGTAAACCAAGTTCCCATATACCCATATCTCCCACCAACAACCCCCTCCCCCAGTCACTGGACCCCTGGTACAGCCAGACATAAAAAAACAAACAAAACAAAAAACACACAAACAACAACAACAAAACAAACAAACAAAAACAAAACAAACAATTACTTCCCTAATCCATTTGCCATAGGTTGGAGGGGGTGCTTCCTTCAATTTAAATAAAATAAGCCTCCTGGCCAGCAAAGCACAGAAGGCCATCATATTTATATAATGCCCACAGAGAGGGACATTCATTGGGGCCATACCAAACAATTAAATCAGAGGGGATGGGTCCACCGTTGTCCCACAAATTGCAGAGAATATTTTGAAGATAGATTGGCAAAAGTTGTACAGCTTGGGACAAGACCAAAACATGTGCAGCAGTTGGCAGGGACCTGATGATAACATGTTCTGTCAGAAAGTTAAAATCTAGAATTTGTCTAAAATTAATACATACTTTACCTACAGTAGATGGTTCTGCTCAGGTTGCACAAATATTAGAAATTATGTTAAACAGGCTAATGAGAATCTCCTCCACTGAAAATGAGGCATCACAATTTTTTCTGTATTAGACTGTTTTATGCACAGAATATATGATTAAAATGAAAAGATCAAATGTATACTGTTTTACTTTCCAAATGTGTTGTGTCTAAAGCAATGAAAGAATATGGCACATTCTCAGTTGTTTACACTCATTGCTAGATATTGGTATTATGTTGACATCTTGAATTGCATGCGCAATAAAAGTAGAACTATGAACAAAGAAAATGCCTGTCTACTTTTTAGAGATACTTCAAAGACGTGGAACAAAAAGTATTCATTTCAATATACAGTACTTACCATCTACCACCGTCTACTATGGATTTGAAATGCAATGAATAGTTTTGTGTCAATGACTGAATGGAAGTTATAACATTACTGATATTTTCTTAGTCACAGAAATACGTGATCTCTTGCAAGCGATTAAGAATCTCGCAAAATGAAATTGGTTGGGAGTAGAAAAAAATTACCTCAGTAGCGGCAGTAGTCTGCAAATGAGCCCTTTGGGAACACCGATAATTATAATAGATTGTTGAAACTTTAATGATATTAATTCTTCATTAACTGTAATGAAGGCATCATTTTGTCATACTGATATGAAGTTACCAAGCCCATGCATAAAGTTACCTTTTAATCTTGCTCAATCAACCTTAAAAATGTATTAATAGAGGTTTTTGGGGCAACTCATACTAAATTGTTGAAGGAACCCAGATTTGATTGCTGGTCAGCATCATCTAAATATGATGTTTTGCCATAGGATAGAATAGTAAACTACACTTACATTTTAGTTCAGCTTCCTTAGTTGCCACACTGTGCAGGCCGGCCATCTTACAGTCATACATACCCACTAGATCTGTCTTATCTCTACATGAGCCATGCAGCTTGACAGTGTGTTCCTTGATCTGCAGCGCCACCATCAGGAGAAACTGACTGATCTAGGGAAGAGCCCAGATAGACTAGAGCTCTGCTGGTGACACTTTGCAATTACTACTCAGACTTGACATGACTTCACTATATTTAATTTTCAAGTTTCAGTATAGTGATGAAGTTAATAAAGCTTGAAATGAATGATACTGTTGTGGTGATATTTCATTCTTTTTATATATTCAACACAAATTGAGCTCTCAACAGATCCACAGTTTTACTTTTGGCCACTTTGAGAGATTTTAGCTCCCAGAAAAATTTCACCAGTGCTTTCACAAATACTCTGACTCTTCAAGACTTGTTCTAACAGTCAGCAACCATGTGCTCCTCTAAGCACCTACTAAGCACTCTGAAAATTAATATAAAAAACAAAAACAAAAAACAAACATATCATAGGGCTTGATCACAACTCTGTGCAGGCAAGGAAACACCTGATGGTTTAGTCTTCATGTTCTTCAAAATGGAGACAATGCACTTTTCCACTGCTGTTGCCCTTGAATTCACTAGGACCAGCACATTTTCTGCACAGTTCCACTTCTTGCAGAGCTCCTTGAAAATGGCTTTGTCAAGTTTTGGAAATGTTTGAGTGGTATATTTCATATCTACACCTTTGAGTTCTCTCCATGTTTTGTCAAAGGATTACTGATGATGTCTTTAGGGTTTCAAATGGTCTTGTTACCAGCAGATCCTCACCACAGGGTGGGCAGGTTAACCTGTCTAAAATATAAGTCTTATAAGAAGTCTTATGAGGGATAATTCAAGCTGGCTGTGTGTATGTTAATATTATGTCTTGTTTTTATATTACTTGTAGATAGCAGAGTGGATAGCAGAGAAAACCTTATAGACTGTGGTCAGGGCGAACTAGTCCATCATACAGGCCAAGACACTGCTCAGAGAGGAAGGAAGAATTCATTTGACACAGATAACCTGCAACATCTGCATCCAGGTCTGTACGACTGTACCAGCATTGAAATTCATTCAAACACAGTGTGCTGAGTCAAAATTACCATCTGCCCACTGCAGGAGTGAATTGTGGTTTTATTCAGCCTGCCAAATAAATGTCAAGGCAGTGTTCATCTTCCAAGTGCTTTCCCGCAGTACCCTGTGAAAAGATCAATGTCCATCAGCAAAATAGAAACACAGACATCCCAGCATGCAACAGGACAATACACAGCAACAAGGGGCTAACTGGAGTTCTACTAAGGGACTGAGAGAGAGAGGGAAAATACATTCCTACAGCACAATGCTTGCCGTCATCCTACAAACACGCTTTAGCTGTTCCTATTGTGTCAGGAGCCCCTGTAGTCCACCATGTAAACATCTCCACTGTGCCCCATCAAGACTATATTCAGCCTCCAGAGTAGGAAGTGATTTCATATCCAGCATCCGCCTCAGTCTTCCTCTCTCCGGTGGTGAAGGTTCCCGGCAGCAGACCTCCCAGACCAGGGGAGGGGGTGTGATGGAAGGCAGGCATGGCCCACTGCAAAGAGGTGGCTTTATTGTCCAGTTTGATTCTTTATATTCTGAAAACATGAGGACTGTATTTGTGGCCAGGGACACAACTGTGAGCTCCTGCGTGTTATTATAAGGACATTTGTTTTTGTTTCTTCTGTGCTTTCAACTTTTAACAAAATATAATTGTATAATAACAATATATGTGGACATAGGGTGAAAGAGGTCGCTCGTTATGACAACAAAGAATTATTTCCTGAATCTTAAGGTCCCCTCTGCTTTGCAGAGCTTTTAGTGAGATCTAGCTTATTCTTTATCTGCCTAGCATGTAAATTTACTGTTTTGGTGCCCTCTTATAGTTCTAATGGCAGCTGTTTTCAGGAGAAAATCTCTGTGCACTTCCAGCTCAGCATTAAGCAGCAGTCTCACACAAAATAGTATTTAGGAGGTGGATATTTCCCTCAGAAATCGGAAGAGATTAAATGAAAGCTGAGGGAGAGTGACTATTACACATGCTTTCGCCAGGTGGACATAAACACACTGAATAAATATTAAAAGTTGCTCTGTAACTGCTAAATGTGTTAGCAAGTTTATGCTGCCCCCAAGTGGAAAAACAAGTTTACCTTCATTCAGCTGAAAGTGTAGTTTTAGTAAGTAAACCTACAGGTCCAATGTAAGTTGATAGTTTATATTTACATGACTCAAGATTTGGTACATTTATATGAAATGGAGCAGGGATATGAAGTGAAACCAAAAGCTTGAAGCTGCAAAAATATCAGTAGATTTCCCAGTTTTTGCATAAAATTTGTGAAAAAAAGATGAAGAAGGTGACTAAAAGTTATTAAGAAGTGTATTTTCATTCCCCTTTATCTTCATGGATACTGATAATTGCATTTACACATGGGTGGCACCTATATCTTCCTCAGTTTAAAATAATAACTACGGTTCTGTGATGTTTACTAAGGGTAAAATCAGGCAGAAATATGTCCAAAACTGCTACTACAGACAGAAAAAATACATTTTTTTCTTGCCAAGTCTTATTTATTTTTTTCTCAGGTTATAACAATATAGATGATCTAGATGTCTCTTCGCTTCAAAGTCAATTTAGATAATTAATCACATTATATCCACTGTGGACTTATTCAGCTTCACTGATTACAGCAGAACAAGTGTAATGTTGAGCCAAAGAATCTGCAGGGAGCGAAGAAGCTGACATAAAAGGGCCAACGTGCTTGGCTGACAGCCGTAAACCTCACCAGGGAGCTATAAGGTTCAAACTTGGCCAAAACAAAACCTGTAATATAGAGCTGTGATAAAGACATAGACAAGTGTGCTAATATCTACATCCATACACACACAGTCTGTAGTGTGTAGTGTGTGTTTTGGGTTTGGAAGAATGAAGTCAATAAAAGGCAAAGTGCAAAAGAAAGGAAGAAAAAGCAGGAAAACAAAAGGGTTTGACTGATTTAAGGGACATTACAGTCTAATATAACTTTAATTTTTCCAAGCATAATGTGAATGTGGTCGGCAACAGTGTGGTCATGGAAGAATATTATTCACTTTCACATTTCCAGGTTGCTAAGCCAAGCGCCAAAATGAGCCTTAAACTTGTGTAAACTTATCAGTCCATTTTGCAAAAGCACTGGAGCCGAACAAGTGGTGTTATTCATAATTTTTTATACTGCCTGAAAACATGACAGATTTGACTGAAAACCCCTGAGCTTTAACTACAGTGAAAAAGAAAAAAAAACAATAAGGGAAGGACATTAAATAAAAGGTGACTGATGACTAGTTTAATGGCTGCATGCAGAGGAAATATAATAGATCACAAATGTGTTCGATTTCTGTGACCTTAGCCCGTGAGAAGCCATGAGGTCACATAGACAAAACCAAACAACGCTGATGAGCGTTTCAAGGTGACAGCTGAGACAAAAACCCCTCTTTCTTCACGAGCAAAGAAAAGACAGCGACAGCCAAACACACCTGTGGCGACCTTCATGGTAACTGGCCCTTTCAGTCTTGTTTGCTTGGGTGTGTGAGTGTGTGTTTGTGTGTGTGTGAGTGAGTTGAAAGCTAAATAAACACACGCACTGAATTGGGGTCGCAGATTCTTCAAACAGGTGTCTTGAGGGCAACCCAGAGCCCCTCCAGCATTGGCCACAAAAATACACTTTAACTTACAAATCAACCAAACAGAAAGGTCACGCTATAAAGCAAGATTTATATGTTATGGCTCCCTTTTAACCTGGGTAGATCACCATGGTAACTTGCTGCACACCTAATCGTCACAAGGAGAGGTTATGTTAAGATAATGCGATTTAATTGTCTCCAGAAGTGGTTTTCCTGATAATATTTTCTTTGAGCAATAGATTCTCAGCTGAGAGGATAAGTTTTATAAGAACACTTTTTAACCTGCATGCATGTTTGTTATGCTACAAAACATTATTAGCATGGCACATTTCAACACAAAAAGCAATTCAAGGTGCTTTCCATAAAAGCCTTCATTATGGGACAATGTCAGAGTTTCATGCTTAAATGTATTGAGTGTAAAGATAAATATTGCTAATGTGCATTTGCTCTATAGAGATACATGGTATGTATTCAGAGTGGTAAAATATTAACTTACAAATTTACACGATTAACAAGTTTCTTCTGGCATTCTTCTTTTGCCTTACTTGTAACAACAGTGCCCGCGATCAGCCTTTGCTAAAAACCAAACTGCAACTGGATCAGAGAAAGGAGTAAACCACCTATCTACCATCTGTGAATCCCCGCTGTGACAGGGGCTTGGGAACAGATAGAGAATTGAGGGATGAAATGAGGAAACCCAAAATAAATGCAGCGAGGAAGCAACAGCAGGTGGGGGTGAGAAACAAACAAACGCAGGTCTTGTTTTACACCCACCTGCCCCACCGGCTGTCCTTTATCAGCTACTGAGAGAACAGACCACAGTTTGACAAGTGGCAAGTGAATAACTAATTTACCTTCAGCAGAAGAGACTTTTCTCTTTCTTAGAAGTATTAGGTTCCTTCATTGGAAGCTCCTCAAATCCATTATTCCTGCCACATTGGCCACATGTATCTAGGGGAGGCTACATTTCCTCAGGTACAACTTAAAAAATCATAAAGGGTTCTAACATTTATTCCTAATCTCATGATTTATATTATTTCAGTTTTTTTATGCTGTTGTTTATGCTGTAATTGACAGTTTGAATTAGGTAGTATTACAATATCCAAGCAGCTGAGGTAAATTTGTGCTTTTCTTTATTTTCTGTTTCTATTATTATATATTATATAATAGAAAATATAAAATCAAATACCAAAACCAAAGAGGATTTTGTTGATGTCTGCTCAGGTGCTCAGGTGGAGTAACTGTCTCACAGATAAGTACTCTCAACACACACACAAATGAACACACGTCACGCCCCCTCTAAAAGCTGTGAAGTGACACTGAGGGATTTGATAGACAGTACCAAAGGCTTAGTTGTGAGATAAGACTTAATTGCTTTAAGTTTCCTAAAGACGATGAGAGAGCGAGAGGTCGCTAAAGCCATCTGCAACCTTTATACCTCGCAATTCTGGGAATCCTTTTCATTTACTCTCCCTCCTTTGCTCTTTGACCCCCACCCCACACGTCCCCTTCATACCAACACACACACGCACAAACTGAGATAGTAAATGCTGCCACAGAGAGAGGGAGTCACAATCACAGAGTGCTGACTGAGCTGTGAAAGTGACTTGGCGTGGACAGCCGACCAGGGCCCTGATAAGGGCTGTTAGTGAGACTGGTGATCAATGGTCAAACACCATCTGTACAAGTGTGTTTCTGATGTTTGTGCTCCTGTTTAAACTCACCGCCCCCCCCTCACTGTTGTGTTTACTGCCACCCACACCAGTTTTCTTCTGTTTTAATTTTCTTCTCTTTCTATTTTAAATACTGTGAGTTGAGTTGCCAGGAGTTACATTTATATTCTACAAAATTACAACAGCAGACTTGTTTTAATCAAGAATGGATCATTGAAATGACAAAGTATAGCATTTCGTTTGTTTCCCCAACTTTTTCTGTTGTTTCAGCTAAAACAGGAGCTCTTGAGGCAGAACTTAAGGTTAATTAAAGTTCATTGTCTTGGTTTAATATTGAAAACGTCAACAGTGGTCGAATGGTTAAAGTGAAACTGTTGCTGATTCAAATTGTTGACCCGCTTTTTCACTGTCTCATAAAGCATGTGTGTCAACAAGAAAAGGAAAAAAGTCAACTGTGTTGCTGTGTCAACTGTTAACCGCATTAAAAGTCAAGATCAAAAGAAAAATGTCTTTTCAACCTTATTTTCATAAATCCAAAGCCAAACTGTCCACTTATTAAACGATATACATTAGAAAATACAAAATAATGTATTTATTTTTTATTATTTATTCATTTATTTATTTTGAGTCTTATATCAAAATCTAATCATTTTTCCCTGTAAAACAAAACATGAAGCATGTTTAGCTTCAGAATAAACCAGCTGAATTCATCCAGTAATATCATGACATGCACATATCAATCCATCTTTTAGTAGCGCGTCAAAGCTTAATTTGTTAGCAAGTTATCAGCAACTAGTAACAGCAACTAGTAACAGCTAGCTAGCCAACAAAAGATGTTGTACGTCTTACATACCGGTGCTTTTAGCACCTAAAGAACCAGGGATTTCCTGGAGGAGTTGGCAGAGTTCACAAACAGAGCTAAAAGGGATCCAATGCTGGACTTGATCAGAAAACTGTAATTGAATGGTGAAGTTATTCTGTCCACTGCAGGATGTTCATAAAAGCAACAGTTTGCAACCAAGTTTTAACTGAAATGTTATTGAAAGGCTACTAATAATTAATGTTCACAACTTGTTTACGTAGGTGGCCAAAAGAGTCAATTACTGCAGGTTTGCCCACAGATTTTCTGCTTAACTAAAAGTAACCACACCAGGGACTCAACATCTACCCCAACCACCTGCTTACACCATGAGGACAAAACATGCAGGCCAAATGCCTTCAGAACAGAGAAAAAAGGCTACCAGGGAACACAATCCAGGTAGTATGTAGGTTTTCTTTTAAAACATTATTGGCAGCACAAATTAGTAATACATAAATCTAATTTCTAGTCAACAGGCTGGTCAGATAAATGCCCAATCAGCTTTTACATGAAGCTTCAAAACACTAACATGCTAAATAAGGCTAAAGGTCATCACCAGCAAGGGAGGAAAAGTATTAGTGCAGTTATGGTTTAGTTCAGTGGAAAAAGAGTTAGCCCACAGCTGAGCTGCAGCGCTGTGACGGCGACATCCACTACATGTTAGGCCCCTTTGTGCCCGGTAGCCTCCAATGGCGCCTTTTTCATGTGAGAGCGGTTCATTTTTCAACCTGATAAATCCCCGAGCATAGACTGACAGGCTCTCTGGGAAGACGGATGGGCCTGCAGAGACTTGTTAAAAGGGGGAACCTCACTGCGCTCCTCTGGCCAGGAGCAAGAGGGGGAGTCGCTCTTGAGGTCATCGCCCCACACATTAGCGGCCTTTAAATCTTACCACCAGTCACAAAGCACAACATGCATTCAATGAGTCTCAGAGAGGGAAACCTGAACTCATATTAATGTGTGTGCATGTGTGCGGACATGACTGAACTGAGGGGTTTCTCCCCTGTATGGGATGTCGGCACGTCATTAGGTTTTTCAGTGAGTGTGTTGCTGTTTGGGAGATGTGTTTTTCAGTGTATACATTACATGCTAGGAAATGGTACAGATGGTGCCAATGACAGAGACCCAAGAGCATGATTAAGAGGTGGAGAGACAGATACGTGAATATCTGCATCTGCAGAGCAAGAAACCCGGCCATCAGGCTTGCTTTGAGTCCCTGAATGCAACCTAATCCAGACCCAGTGTATTCAAGGAAGAACTAACTTTATTTTTGTTGAACTATTTCCAAAAAAAAAAAAAAAAAAACTGAGGTGGGGTTCACCAGCATGTCCAGGTACCTTCTGCAATGAGTTACAGACAAACTGTCATACACATCAGCCCTTCTTCACTCTCAATGGGGCCTGTGCACATACACCTTTTTCAGTGTTCATGGAACAGCTACAGGTCACCAGGCAATGTTACTGACTAAATAGACCACCCTCTTAGCATATCTGCTCTCCTCTACATGATAGATTTCTAATCCCACTGCTGCTGCACAAGGTGGTTTTGCACAGCTTTTGTCGCCATCTCAGTCTGCCCTTCCCTCCTGTTCATCTCCTCATCTATCAGCCCGCACAGTGACTCATATATTATTGTAGTGTTAACGCAGGGAAGCACCCGTCAACCGGAAGATCTGCTTCTGGAGATTGAGCCACTAACTAAACGTAGCTTCCTGACTCCCACCCTTTATGTCCCTTCTAATATTGCCTACAGAACTATTACATCAACATTAAAAGCCTCATTCTATAGCCCTGCTAAATGATTTCTGTCGATTAGAGCCACATGCTTATATAACTAACACTGTAAAACAATCATGTAATTTACACTGTAGCAAATTTATTATGCAGTCAACCAACTGTACCTGTGCAGTGGCTGACATGAAACAATTACTGATATTTTCCGTTATGGGAAAAGGCCATGGGTTGCATATTTTACAAAAAGAAAAGTCATTTGCATGATGAACATTAGTTGCATTTAAATGAATCATGACAAAATCAGCAGTATAGAGGAAAGCACAGATTTAATGAACAGCAAACCCCAATGTGGGACACCCGCATTCAGCACTGCCAAAGATATTTAGCTCACTGCCACTGCCCACCACTGTATCTGCAGCAGAGTACCCATAAGAATCAGAGGTCATGGTTCACAGCAGGTTTGCATTGAATCAACCGCAAAATACACCCAGACACATTACAGATGTATCCTCCACTTCTCACCACCAATACATCTACATTTACGTCAAGGGATCTAGGAGAAATTCAAGTTTTAGGCCAAACAGGGAAGATAATCACAACCAGGCTGGTTTGGGCTGAAAGGCTGAGTGAGGGCTCAAAGATGATGAGGATCAAAGCAGTGGAACAATGGGAAGATGTTGCTTGTTTGATGTTAAATGATGGGGTTAATTGGACTGATGTGCGTGGATGAAAGGTTGGAGCAGCAAATCGGCCTCCCGCTTTTCTTAGCGTTCTTCAGGGTGGGGCCACGTGTGGGAGGCATGGGTGAGCAAGTCTGCAGGACTGAGATAAATTCAGAGGGGAGTCGAGAGGAAGTGCTCTCACATCATTTCCTCTCTTTGTTTTAGCCGCTATTTTGAAAGGCTTGGAATGCAGTTCCTGTCAAGAGGTGAAGGAATTCAAAACAAGTTCATTAACTTCTGCGTGGGGGAGCGCTGAGGTGGGAAAGGACACTGGGTGTGGGTGTGCTTGGGTGTTTATGAATGAACAAGTTTGAAAGGAGGGCACCAATGAGAATGCACGTTTTCACCATTTCTGTGGCTTTTAGGTATATTTTCTATAGTCAGACCGAGGCAATCCAATCACACGCTTCTTAACAACTGTGTGTGTGTGTGTGTGTGTGTGTGTGTGTTTTGTATGTCCTGTGTCCCAGGGTCTGTGGGAGAATAAGAAAACTCAAGCACCACACCCTCCTCACATCCTGTGGCAGGCCTGTCCTTGTGTGTCTCAGGCCAGGGTTCAGAGACATACCAAAGCCCTGCAGTCCCAGCACGCTGACATAAACACTGACCCTTAAAAGGAAGTCTGTGTGTGTATTTGTGTGTGTGTTCATTTGTACTTGCACAGTTGCATATGTCAAGTGCAATAAACTACGATGAACTTCATATGCAACATGTATAACTCTGTTCACTTAAAATGCAATGTGGCTTAATGTGCACTGCAGGTTTCCATGGCAGTAAACACCTGGCACTTCCATTGTGTTGCATCAGTGAAGACAGGATGTCAGTCATACCCGGCTCACCAACAGCATGTCTGCAGGCTTTTATTAGTAAGTGGGTATATCTCTCCGGGGACGTGTCAATGATGCCCAGTTCTCTGAGCACAGACATCCGGAAATCCACCACTTTTCTCCAGCAAAGACCTCAGTCCCACTAATGACTCTCTAGGAAACTACAGTCAGCAGCAGAGGGATTTGAAGTGGAAAACGGCTAACTTTTTTTTTTTCCAAATCCAGTCTGATGACTTCTCCGAAATATAAACATGAATTGCCAACCTTTTGAGCTGAATAAAAGTGATTGGTTCTCTGTTCGTTATTTGCAGTTTTATCAAAAAGTGAAAGTCCCCTGTGAGATTTTATGATTTTAATCATTTTTTATATTTTTCATGGCCCTGAAGATGTAAAACTACCCACTATTTCACAAATAAAAAAGTTTTTTCTACCCCTTATCCCAATATAATTTCATGTTAACCACCCTTTACAATAGTCTGTGTAAATGAAAAACCAAATCAATATTACTTTCATGCCTGGATGCTAAATATTAAGCTACAGCAAGGAGATGGCTAGCATTAGTTTTATGTGGACTAAACATACATTTTGTATTGTATTTGTATTCTATTAAACAAGCATTTTTATGTTTAGTTGTCTAAATTAGTGAGCTTTAAAGGTTGGATTGGTAGTTTTGTTGCCTTTGGACAGAGCCAGGATAACTGTCCCTTCCTGCTTTCAGTCTTTATACTAAGCCAGGCTAATTGGCTGCTGGTTAAAATTTTATGTTTATTTTACAGACATGACAGTGGTATCAATCATCTCATCCGGCCCAAATCAGCACGTTTCTCAAAATGTCCATTAACTGAAGCTTGGAAGGCAAACACAGGTATGCTGTGCACCACAACATGTGGCTGCTTTTAGTCCTGCAGTGCTGGATGCATCAAGGGTCTGCACTAAAACATATTTATGACAAGGAAGCCACCTGGAAAAATCCACATTCAAACCCCAATTGTTTTGCTGATTGCGTGTTTATCTTGCTTGTGAGCCCAGCCTGCCTTCCCATTTTATATCACCCTCCCTTACCTACATTAATTTCTTATTGCTGCAACGTTCTTTTTCGTACATGTTCATCTCCTCAGTGCCATCAGTGGGCTACTGTTAATCTGTAGACAGTTTTTTGATGGGGCAATGCCAGTTGCACTTTGTAGGCACATTAGGGCCCCAATGCTAATGTCTTTGACATAGTTATGAGAGTGCCTTGCCTCATAAAGTGTGTGTAGAGCAGCATGAAGTAGCTGTAAAACCCCATCAGGGAGAGGCCTATTTGTCAGACCTGTTTACTGAGGCATGCTGCTGTGCATGCTAGACTCGTCGAAGGTCGAGAGGTCATAATTTCTATTTTCATACTCTCTCATTAGAATGATTGACAACGTTAGGACAGAAGCAAATCAACAAATTTTTAAGTGTTTCCAGTCGGTGGATATACAGTATCTGATGCCCCTTGTGTTACCCCTCAGTCCCCATACACATTTATAGAAATGCAGCACAAACTGTCAGCTTTAATTTGCATTGATTTGCTCTCCATAGCTACAGTGAATAATCGCATTTATACTAAATGGCTGTCAAGGACAGTGAAACTTTGGATCTCATGTAAAACCAGAGACAGACGGGAGATCAAATAGCTGTAATGTTGAGACTGCAGCACAAGGTTCCCGGGGTTCAGCTGTGGTTTGACATAAATCTCCTCCAGAGTCTCTGTCTGATATACCATAACTGCTTCTCGGCCATCTGTGCTTAGTTAGTGAGCTAGATACCTTTTTAATGAACCCATCATTAAGACTTTCGGAGAAAGTAACAGCATTGGGTTGGTATTCCCTCTCTGTGGTCCACTGATGGCTTCCCTAAATACAACAATTCAAACAGTACTGTACTTCATTATGGAGCTGCACTGCAGACTGCATGGGTATACACTAAGGGGAAAAAAGAATCACCACATCAGTGAGAATCAAGTAATAACCTGACAGACAGAGCAAGGTGGGTTCTGGCACGCACACATGAGCTGGGTTCACATAAAGCTCTCATCAACACAGGGAGTCACGCTGCTCCTCTGACAGCAGGTCACTATTTACTTACACTCCTGCATGTTGCATTAAATGTCCTGTCTTTTCTCTAACACTGCACAGACATGTGAGAGGAAGCTGAAAAAGATCTCCTGCTTACTGGAAAGTTTTATAATAATAAAGCTGAATGGGTGGGGGGGCTTTCTGTTCATAATTTTACTTTAAAATGCACTATAATTTTTAATATTGCTATAATAAAAGTGACAGGTGAAGTAATGTGTTACCAGAGGTCACTGCAATGAAATAACTCAGAAGTTTGAAGCAAAAAGGCCACGTCTGACTTTTTAATCTGCAACTTGCTGCTCTGTGAGGTTGTATTAACATGCTCACAGAAACAAAACTGTATAAAAACATGCTGATGTTAAGCAGCTTTGATCAGAAACAGAATTAGTTTTACTGCCAAATAGATTGTTACATATGAGTTACATATAATTCTGTCTTGCTGTTTTGGTAAGTTAACACAGAAAGTGTAGAACATAAAAAGAAATAAAAGAAAGTAATGTGAGTCGAAGTATAAAATCTGACAATAAAATCTGAAAATATATTTTAAAAAGGTATTTAAATATTAATGTTAACACCTTTGTTTAGCATGTAAGCAAGTTTTCTAATTAAGAAAAAAACATAAGGTAGAGCTGAGGCCTATAAGTTTTGGGGATATTCACAAGCAGAAGTATTGGACAAATTAAAAACATTACTTCACAGTGGTGGTCACGGAGTCACCACCGTCAGTATAAATCATCCTCTGGGTAACATGAGTTATGAGTTTCTGTACTATATTTAATGGCAATCCACCAAACAGTGAAATATCTCTTGTGAACCAATTGATTGATTTGTTCAACAAAATTAGCTATTCATTTAAAAGAGTGAGCAATTAACTCATAAATTAAAAAAATAAATAAAAAGAATAAACTATGTTTGTAAATATATATATTTTTTGCAACTTTGTAAGAGTTGGAATCTTATTTCTAGGGAAGAAGCTGTTGATGTGTTGGGTGGTCTTGGTCTTAATGGGTCGGTGCTTTCTCTCCCAGAGGACAGGTCTGGAACAGATGGCTCCCCCGCTGAACAGAAACCTTCTCCGCTCTCTGCTCCACCCTGATGTCACTCAGTCCCTTTTGATGTAGTATCCCTCTTTAAAGTAGCTTGTACTTCATACTTTTGGCTGTCGTCAGTGCTGCTCCAGACTGACGCCACATCAACAATCTATAAAATTGACTGGTTAGGCATCTTCACTTGCAGTAGAAAGAGAATCCCTTGTGTTATATATGCCTTAGAGATGAAGCAGATGGGTTAACAGGTCACTTTTGAGGAAAAGGTCAAGAATGAGATGATTAATTAGTTGTTAAAAGGGACATCGTCTTCCTGTGTCATGCTGTGGTTCACACAGAGAGAAAAGCAGGAGAAAAAAAAATAGAAATGAATTAATTTCTTAAATTTTAGTAAATGAGCTTTTGAAAATTAATCATTTTTGATTAAGTATTTCCTTAAAAGTCAAACATAATTTCAATAATTCCATGGTAGATGTAATACATTGAGATAACTGTTAATAATTAATAATTCAAATGGAGCTTTGATCATCTTAATATATATTTCTCTGCATTTCTCCTTTATTAAAATAGTAAATTCTGGTCCTGGGGCTTGACAAGAACATTAACAAGACATGCAGCAGTTTTCTAACCTACAACGCTACACATTTCCAACAAGTTCAGAGAAACATCAAGAGGCAACTGCATATAAAGTATCATACTAACACACTAACAAACTAACAACTAAAATATTAGTTGTGTTCTTAGCATTAAAGATGTCAATGTGAGCAAGTCCTTCCTACTCTTTGGTCTTAAGGCAGATGAAGGACATGGCGTTATCTTTGGTTGTAACTTCCAAACTGTGGTCCTCTATTGCTCCATAAGAGAAGATCAAAGATCGCTGTTGTCAAAATCTATGACCAAAGACGTCCTGGGTCAAATCAGGAATTTAGAATTAAAATCTCACAAAATGACTGCTGCTACTACCTGTGTCTACTAACCAACCACTGATCTGCATGACCCTGAATAGATTGGAGGTAAAACATCCAAGACAAAGCGTTTGAGATTCCAACACAGAAGAAAATTTTGTTGAGTTGTAGCAGCAGAAGCTTTGCTTTCACAATATGTCTTCCAGCTGTTAACAGGACTATGTTGAATGGCTTAATGTCACTGTTTACCACTTTAACACCGCAGAGTATCATCATACATAAATACGTACACAAACTTGATGTTGTCCTCAAGTTTATTTGATCCAGGTTGTGCAGCATGGCTCACAATCAACTTTTGTTGAAATCTCACAGTGTGTTTGGAGCCACTGATTGAAATAGCTCGACAAATATTGCATGAACTGACATTGTAGTTTGTGTCATTTATGCTCCCCAGATGATGAATCTTAATGGATTCGGTGATCCCCAATGTTTCTTCTAACAGCAACAAAAGGACCAGTGAAATATCTCCACATCAACAACAGTACATGACTTTGGACAAAATGTGGGTTCAACTTTATGGTTCCAAGAACTTAATGACTTCAGATACATTTGACATTTCCTCTAACATGACCATCAATTTGAACCCTTTTAAAATCCACAGCTATCAGTTTCATCTATTAATACGCCTATCTCATATGAAATATGTTTAATTAAATTCTAGCAAAGTTTTCATTTGTTGAACATACATTTGTTTCATGTCTTTCTAACTGTTCTTGAAATGAAAAAATGTTCTCATGCCAGCATCACTTCAAACTTTTGTCTTTTTCTGCAAAACTTGGAGATTTAGGAGAGGAGATATTAGGATACCCCTCATGGAACTAACACACAAAACAGCAGAACGCCAAACACTGCTGCTGACAGGCCATCATGAAAGTTGGCAACACTATGACGAATTTTATCGCCAAGAAATATCAACAGCATTCCTCTCTGTGACACCTCAGCGTCTAGGCAAGGCATATTTTTGGGGGGGAACAGAAGATTAAATCATTCTGGAGCAGGCTGAAGAAAATATTTTAGGATTATTCTGGCAGAGCGGTGAATGTCCACACTTTACACTCTAACAGCCTCAAAGAACAAATCTTGGGAGACAGTGGACCACAGTCAACACAGCCACTGTTGCAAACATTATCCACAGAGCAGGAGAATTTGATTACTACGGTATATAAGCCAATCAGACTCACATGTGTTTCTGAGATGCAGAGATTGTTGGAATGTGTATAAACTCCCTAATCTCACCACACTGTTGATGACAGACTGACAAAGGGAGCTGGCAGCAAGACAACGGAAATACTATGTGAAGGAGTGGCCATTAAAAGGGACATTACAACATGTACTCGCATAGTAAATATGTACATAGGACATAATTAGTCAAGGCTATTTGGTTTGGTTGCAAGTCTAAGATTTGCACTGCATCAGTTTTGAATTATGTATTTTGAAACTACCTCTGGCTGTTGAAGTGGACAGGAAATGCCAGGACCACCAGCATAAAGTTTCTGTGTAAGTGCATGCCTCGGCTTTATCTAATGCTGCAGGGAAGTGATGGTATTGGTGGCAGGCCTTGGACATCAGGATGTCCTGTTTGGCTGCACAGCATGGAAATCCTACAGAGCAGGGACACATGTTACACCTCTCGTCTTGCTCCAGGGTCACTTGTGAATCAGCAGAGTTGTTCAAATCTGACACAATGGCAGTCTGACATTCCAGTATTTATTTAAAGTCCAAGACATAATAGTTCAGCCTTTCCAAAAATGAAAGAAACTCAGGGGACATGTGGGAATCTTGCGGCACAACTGCAGTGTTTGTCCATATAGCCATACCTATCTCACCCATCTCGGTAAACCACGAACAATATCACACAACATTAAGTCTTCACTCCTCCAGGCAGCCATGAACATTATAACTATCTTAAAGTATCAAATCTCTAAAAGCTGCAGTTATGTTAAAAACATTGTTCACCCTGCTGACTCACAGTCCTCCATTAGTGGCGCTGACTAAATCTTGACCGTAAAACACTGGCACACAACACTGACTCAACACTGGAAAGAGGGAAATGAAGGAAAAAGGACAAAATCTTTCAAAGAGGAACTGAAACTTCAATTGACATCACTTTTTGCGGAATAAAGGATAAACTCTAATGACACTACAGCTATTGAGTATATCTGCGTTTTTCAGAGGATAAACCCATTTTTGAACGATTTTGTGGAAACAGCTTTCAAGCTTTGTGCTGTTTGTATTCCATCTGAAAGCCTCGCTTGCTAACTGATTCCAACTGTGTTGCCTTGCATTTACTGGGATTTAAACCATACCCAAAGAGTTAAAATCACTGATGGAGCTATCCAACTGCTAACAATTAAGGTGCTTAGAATTAAGTATTTGTTTCACAAGTAATGACACAGCCAATACTTAACAAATATTTATGCAGAAACATAACTTATGATAATTTTTTTATTATAATTTTGATAATGATGACACTGTATAATGATCAGTTCTTAGCAAAAGTTAATTTCAGTTTCAGTTGCTATCAGGTGTCACATATTACTCATTTTGTTTTCATTTTTAAAAAAAAATAAAAATCATATTTTGCAGTGTTTTTGTTGTTCTCCGTGTCCTGATAGAGGGATCCCTCCTCTGTTGCTTTTACTGAGGTCTCTTCCTCTTTAGGAGGAGGTTTTCCTTCCTATCCACAGCAATGGTCTGAGGATCGGAGTCACATGGTTTGCATATCATAAATCCCTTTAAGGCACAATTAGTGATTTTTGGTTTAAGGCGATGTGAATAAAGTTTACTTGACATGACAAGACCAATGCATTTTGTAGAGCAATAACAAATTAAAAGGAAAACTACAATAAATGATAGTGGGAAACATGCACGACAAAAGCAGATGCTTCCTCTCACTGGTGCCATGAGGGTTCACTGGGTGGTTTTGTGTATATGACAATGACGTGAGTCATGTCAATGGCCTTAACTGTCGCCAGATCTCAGCCCAGTTGAACAGCTGTGTGAGATTTGGGCAATCATATTACAAAAAAACCAAATGAGGGATTGTCTTTTGGAAGAAGAATCTACCTTTTGAGGTAGAATCTGTGCAAAGGAGCACTGATGGCTCCTGTTGGTGGGCCAGCACCTTGCAAAGATGTTTCATCTTGGTCTCCATGAGCACAAGTGACCAGTCAAAGCAACCACCCAGCGACACACTCACTCATGCAAGTACAAATTAAAAATATGCAAATGGGGAAATGTAAGCATCAAAAGCACTTCTTCATGTACATGTTCACTACATTATGCACAGACTTTAAAACATCTGTTTAATCTGCATTATGTCCTCTACCTTTCCCTCTCCTATTAATTCTGCAGTTGTTATTCCTTTTCTAATAAACCTTTACTGCATTTGTAAAGGTTTACATGGATCTTGTCTAGCGTGCATTCAAACAGACACATTTCCTGGATACCAAGTGACTTGTTATCTGTGTTAAAATGTATTGCATGCACTCAAAATCTGTACTTTTAAGAGTTGTTGTTGGGCACAGCTGCCCTCTTGTTCGTGCCCCATCCAGGGTCACCGCTACTGCCCTTTAGCAAAATCTGTCAGGCCCTCTTTGACGCAGATCCGTTTCCTGTCAAAGTGAGATTTTTATTGTTCCAATGGAGCAGGCTCCAGAATCTAGCTCCCCCAGCCTTTTCCTGTTTCCTCTCAAAAGGGAAGTGCTGCTTTGCTTCAGGTTTTTTTCCCTCCCTCCCGCATCTTCTCTGGGACAAATCTGGAACAACGACTGCAAAACTTTGCTTGTGTCGGCCAAGTCTTGATTTCAAAGAATGAAAAGAGTTCCCTTAAAAAAAGACCCTCCCACTTTATTCTACCTAACATTCACAAACAAACCAACACTGATTTTGCATCCAGTATTCTAATGTGCCCCCTCTGAGCGATCAGCCTTGATAGTGTGTGGTCACCTGCGACCCCAAAGTGAAGTGTTCCCATGGTGCCTCAGCACGTAGCCTCCTTTGTTATCGCAGAGAAAATAGATCTTTTGTATGTAGGGAGTGTCAGATCATACATTTAGTCAGAGCAGGCCGTTAAATGAACATCAGCAGACCACCAAATGCCAAATACTCCTTAGCAGTATCAGTGCATGTCAAACAGAAATAAACTTGAGGCTAACGCAAGTAATTTCTCATGATAAAGTAAAGTAGATGCTCTGCACTGAGTGACATTCTGGTTCATGCCACCCTGAGGTCCAGCCACCCAACCATCAACAAACACACACAGAAAACTTGTGTTTGTGTGCACATGCGTGCATATTTAACGCTGTGAGTGTGCGCTTTATTTCTGCACATGCCTAGAATGACAAATCAGTCCTGGCTGTCTGACTGATCTCAGTCAAGCTCTGCTTCAGAGCAGAGGAGGAGCAGCTTGTCTGTCTTCAACACATGATGTCAGCCAACACTCCTGAAAGCTTTTGGAGGTTCATGTTAGATAAACCATCTGAACCCGGGCACGACCCCGAACCAACGAACTCCAGAACTCTTACAGGACTAAGAAACATGAAAAAATATCAGGTCATACTGTATCAGAAACTAAGACAGCGAAAGAACCTCCAAAAATGTTCTGCCCAAGGTGAATTAAGTTAGTACAAGTTATCGATAGTGTGCAGGATTTTTTTGTTGTTTGAATACCAAATTGCGGAAATGTTCAGTTTCTGAAGAGTCTGCACAGGCCCAAAGATTTTCAGCAGGGAAAATACATTTAGAAGGTGAGCTTTAGAGATAATTTGTGAATGTGGTAGCAACAGTTGAGAAAACAATCTGACCCAAAGGTTCATTTAGCAACTGTTCTGTTACGTTTGAAATCCTCAGAACAATACTGAATGGACTTCCTGAATGGAGGATTGTTTTCTTAAAATTAGAATTAACACAAACATGCTTTAATGTTACTTTTACAATTCAGCAAACCTTCTCATGACCCAGCAGTCATATAGCATCAGTTGAATCTTGTGTTTTGTTTTCACAGGGAGACTTTGTGACATTAGGGCAGGGCTGGCAGATGAAAAATTGCCTCCTGTGCACCGTCCCAGTTGAATAAACCAATAAATAGCTAAATAAATGGCAATCAGTATGGTGTAAGACTGACAAAATGTGTTTCAGCTGTAAGCTTATAAGTCTGCCATTTTTGACCTGCATTGAGCTACAACAGATGCAGAAGGAGAAAACAGGAACAGTTTGGCCTTAACAAGCTGCAATTTGACAGATTTGATCTCAGTGACCTTAGCCACTGTAAACACCAGCCTATATGAGCTCCCATTGTGCCATCAGCTGAAATACTTGAGATACCAGCAAATGGTGGTACAAGAACCTATGTGTGAGTTTCAGTAAATTCAAACAACCCTCCAGTTCTGATGATTCCTGTGATTTCCTCTTGACTGCAAAGGCAGCAGAAGGCCATGAAGTGAAGAGGCTGGAGGCTCTTGCCCCCTTCAAGATGTCTGCGGCACAATGGGGGCTGAAAAATGCTTCAAAATCAGATTCGTGAAGCGGTTTGAGCAGGATGGAGAGTGTTTGTGCAGGAGAGGGGTTTTATCAGCGGCAAACACTCACAGGAATTCCGGTTTGGGATTGTCCGTCCAATTCCTGCGTTCCACAGGAAGCCCTGCATAAAAAGCAACTGAAAAACGCCCGAAGACATGTCATTTGTCGACAGTCGACTCACGGGGAGCAACTCGAATTAACCGCGAGGTTTTTATTTGAAACCACCAACCCGAGCTTTAAAAGAAACTGGCACCATGGAAGAGTCCTCTAATCCAGCAGTCCGGCGGCTCGTGCCCATGGCCGCCGCTCAGCCTGCGCGCGCACACGTACCTGATGACCCCATGCTGCGAGGGTAAGACTTTAATCACTTTTTAAAGGCCTGTGTTCTCGTGCAGGCAAAGGGGTCCTGTAAGCCTTTTAATTTTAATTTTTAACTCCACTTTAAATGTACATTTATTTACAATAGCATGCAAATGCAGACATACAACTTAGCAAAGATAACAATTTAAAACAAATTCATGCAAATAATGTGATGCAAACGCAAACATAACTTTTTGCACAGGCAAGAGCTGGACAGCAAACTATCTATAGCAATAGTTTCAGGACAAATTGTTACTGTTTTGCGTGAAGTGCAAAGAATGCTGTGGGTCATATTAAGAGCATATGTACAATACAATCAGTATGAGAAGTGCAACAGTACAATGTCAAGCCCATAAGTGATTAAGCTACATCTAAAAATGAAAACCTTACTATAAAACACTGTGCCCAAAGGATGACTGTGTAGAATTTGTTGTCTGCATTAGTAGACATGAGCACGACATGATCACGAATATAATTACTTTTTCTCTTTGGTTTAATATTATCTTTAAGCAACATGTTAGTTGATTAAATAGCCTACTGAAGGATAGGAAAGTGGTTGGCGCTCTAGCGTTGGACAACATATAACTATAAATTATGATTAAATGTTCATTTAGCACATATGGGAATGTTTTAAATAAATAAAAAAAAGGATTTAGAATTAGTAATTACTGAGCTAATTTTGTTAAATTTTTTGCAAAAAAAAACTGGGTTGAATTATTTTGGCTTACTTACTAAGGCCAGAAAACCTGAACTTAATCAACAGTTTGTTTACTTATAACTTCCTGTAAGGCTGAGGTTTTCCTCTAGTTTTCCCATGAGAGTGAATTAAAGGATAAGGTCAAAATCTTATGAGTGTGCTTTACGCCAATGGGGTCAGAATGTATAAAAAAAAATGTCATTTGCTTCAATCATTTCTCTTTTTCTTATTGACCATTGTGAGCTGAATTCCTAAGGCGCATAAGTGATGGGGAACAAAAATCCACTTGTTTCATACAAAAACACTGTGAAGAGTGTATCTTAATGAAGTGGAAATCTTCCAAAGTTGTTGTTATAGTTCAGTTATAGTTATAGTTTTCCACTTTGTGGTCATTTCTCCTGGAGCTTCTTACCAAACACTGTCAAAGTCACTCAGGTTTGGATTAAGTTTTGGTGTCCCATCATTTACAGTTGGGGCATGTTAGGAAGAGATTTAAATCTCCAGTATGGGGTCGGGTGTAGGGGATTACATCACTTAAACTCTATTGCATCGCTCACGTGTTTTGTTTCAAGACAAAACAGTGAACTTATCCTTTAAACCTACCGGGTGCCTCCTTTAGACATAAATGCAGTGTCTCTATGCCCCATGTGATCACTCTACGAAGTGTATCAGTAGGTTATGAATGGATGACAACAAGAACTGAAGTCTGTGTAGCCCATATACCGTATGAACTGACGTCACACACGGTAACCCAGTGTGCAGGCAGTCTGAGCTCCGGGACACCCAGCTGGAGGAGTGGGAGGAGGTCCTACCATCACCCCCCATGCTCTCTGACAGTCTGGAGGAGAAACCTGACTAGTAGCGGAGCTTTTATCACCGGACCTTGAACACACCACAGCGGAATATAACGGGACTAACTTTTGCTGCAAGCCGCGGGCGTTTCTTCACTTCCTGCTCCGTGGGACTGTGCGGTTTTTGGGGGGATTAATCTTGGGAAAGCTGATTGCTCATTGCACGGTTTGTGATTATTTCTGTATCAGTTCATGCGTCCTTGGTGTTGCCTTTCGGTACCTGTGCGTGCGTGTTGTTCGGTGTAGACGTGTGTGGTTTTTATTTGCGTTTGTTTCTTAATCTGTGGAGTCACGCAGTTTAATGCGTGAGCGTGTAACTCTGCCCGCGCGCGTATGCGAGAGAGTATTACATAGATGGTGCTCTGAAGTGGAGGATGTTGCTCTCCAGATCTGTACGGTGCTGCAAAACAGCGCCCTCTCATGGCGAATATAAGACATTTGCGTGCTGAAGTTACTCCTAATGTGTCAGTAGGTCAGAAGTTATTACATTTTAAAACTTAGACACAGAAAACGTGCAGCTGTACATGCAAACTCTTGCGTTGAACATTGTGATGACACACATTTCTGCTTTTTGCAAAACCCAAAATGAGATCAAATCTGATATTTCTTTTAGCAAATCCAACTCTTGCTTTCATAATATAACAAACTAACACTTCATCTTTGCTGAGGCTTTTATATCCGTTGTGTAGAAATGCCTATAATGCTTTTTAAGCATCCCAAAGGAAAATTTTAATGTTTAATGTTGTCATAGCCATAGTATATATAGTTAATAGTCATAATATCAGAATTAAAAGCTATTATTCAGTCATTTCTACACTGCTCTACCACGCCCATATGGTATAAACTTTGTAGACATATGTTTTACCCTGTAGCACCTTCCTTGTTAATGATGCTTTATTAAGAGCATACACACACATTTCTTCAAAGTGCCCCCCCCCCCGCGCTGCACTGTGGGTCACACTCGCTGCCGTGATTTGTGAATGAACACAGGCTTTAGATGTGCGTGTCCTGTCTCTGGGCGCCAAGCCAGCAGGGGATCAGAGAGACATGCGAGCTGACAGCCAGGGGTTTAGCATCGACCCCCGGGATAACTAAAGACTCTCCTGCAGGCTCCTACAGTAACAGTAACTTGCATTCACATACCCAGTTAGAGATATGCCCAGTGTTTTAGTATCTGGTCTGTAAGAGAGCATCACAGCAGGAGCAGGTCCAAGCTGACTGTCATGCAATCTGAAGGTGCTGCACCATTATTCTTAATGCACGGATGGCTTAGTCCTGTCTTTTAATCCTGTACAGTATGCAATAATCCAAAATGGTGTGAAGGAACATTGACAGAGCTCTCTGTCCTTTTGCCCTGTCCTTTGTCTTCTAGTCACAGAGTCTGTGCCAGCCAGAGAGAGTTCAATGTGGTTTGTTCGTAAAGACTTTATATATAAACACAGGCGCATGTACATATCTGCATGTATGACTGTTTGTGCCTTTGCTCCATGTGTCTCACTGAGGTCAGGAGTTCAGCTGGAGAAACGTATTTCAGCGTCATATTCATGCCATTCTCATGGGCCCAGAGATGCATCCAGACATCTGCTGAGCAACAACTTGTAGGGAACATTAACTTCACATGGATCGTCAAACATCTGCACTTTGAGATTAGCACGCAAATCCAAACTGAACCTTCAGTTTAAAGCACAAACAACACATAGGTCGCATCTTCCCTGCTGGTTTTAGACTTGAGGATTTAGTGTATCTAAAAGAGCTGCTGCACTTTGTTTTCTGACCTATAAAATTACCATGGAAACACATTCTCTCTAAGAGAAAAATAATAGCGAGGAATGCAAACTTTTGAAAATAGCAATGTTGAGGACCTATCATATAATTTATCTATTGACTGACATTTTAATTTATTGAACTCCAGCTTCCAGAAACTGTTCTGAATCTGTTTTTCAATTTCCTCTCTGTCGCAGGTAGCTGGAGTCATCCTCCTGAAGGAAAACGCACACATTCAGCGTGAGGAGGACTTTGGCTACGATCCACAAACCCCCCCGCCCTCCCTCCCCTCAACCCCATCATCCTCCTCTCCTCTTCCCTCCGCCTGGCACAGAGACGAGTGTGAGAGTCCAAGCGAGGGAACGTGGGAAAGAGGAAGACAATGTACCAAACGCTGCTTCTTTCCTCCTCCCTCTTCATCATTCACGTGATGGGCACGCCGCAGTTCCTCGCTCACCAAGGGTAACGGCTCACTTAGCGCTCTTCCTGTGTTTATTATGGCCTGTCGTTTGCACCGTGTGGTCCTCCAGCTACAGATCTCCACTTCATGCTGTCATTCAGACCTGTTTGTTTTAGTGACCTCTTGGAGTTCCTCACGCTCTGCGAATGTATACAAATTGCTCAGATGTCATTGAAACATTTATGAGTGCACTCTCTCAGGACCGAAGCTGTACCCCTCTGTCACCCGGGCAATTACGACACACAGCATTATGGGGGAGTCCGCTGGCTCATCTTGTCACTTTGACTTGATTTGACCAAAATAAACTGAAAGCCAAATGAAAAGGTCAAGAGGAGCCAAAGAGGTCAAAGATCAACTCTCAGCTCTGACACATTCAGGAGTGATTACACGGGTCAGTCAGTAGCAATTAGGCCACACCAGCTTTAGGTGTCAAAAAAAGAAAGCTTTAATCTGGAGTTTTTCAAGCTTTCCAAACTAAATTGGAGTCACTCACGACACAAATATCTCTCTGGAAATGTTTAAGCACTAAAAACCTCTCATCTGAAACGAGCACAGCTTCTGGTGCCAAAGCTCTTTGAAGCACTTGAAAGTCTGCATTTCGACTCGATGTCGGTGTGTCCGAATTTCACAGCCCCCCCCCCCTTTTTTTTTTTTTTTTGCAGGAGGAGGGTGTGTGACCGAGACCTCCGTCGTGGTGTTGTCATGGCAACAGAGTCCTACGTCCAGCCGGTGCACAAGCCCTACATCACCCTGTGTCAGGGGCATCGCCTCTGCAGCACGTACAAGTGAGTCCAGAAGCACCCACATGACAGCAACAGCAACAACACACTCTTTTGTCAAAGATTTTTCAGGGTGAGCTGCATCCTAGTGGCGGGACTCAGGTCAGAGATGTGTATTTAATGAAGAGGTAAACAATGCACAACATGTTTATGGAGAGAAGAGGGTTAGACGTGCGGGCCTGAGTACGTTAACTAGATGTCTGCACACACGTATGCACACACACAAATGCATGTTTTACACAGAACTGGGTCATGGTGGCACATATTTGGGTGGAATCTAAATATCGAGCACTCTGTGTAACTACGGGAAATGAACTGCCTGCCCGCAGAGACCGCGGTCATGTTTATTTTGGACCGCGTCTCCCTCCATACTTACGCGCTCTCAATCTCTCTCCAGCTCTGATGCCTTTGAGTCCCCCCCCCCCAACAGTCCCTCTGTTTTAATCTTTGGTTTTAACTCTTCCCTCGCTGCCAAAGTTTTTTTTGATGGTTTTTGTTTTCATTCTTGTGCACATTACATAGACCACTGCATGCCTCTAATCTCTAATCCTGACTCTAAGAGAATTACTTGCTTTGAGAAACTTTCACTGTAGGCTTTGCCTCAGTTTATCACCTCGTGTCTCTGCTTGCAAACCAAACATACAGAGTCTCAGTGGGCCGCAGCAGGATCTCAAAATTTAGATCTGACTTTGTATCTCTTCTCCTGCCCCCTGTGCTCTCTCCCTCCATCCCCATTTCATCTCTGACACACTCTTGGATGTCAGTGGTCTGCAGTTTCAATAGTCCACCAAATTGCCATTCATTTGTCAGCGTTCATTTGGTCTGACAGAACATGGAAAAGACTGGACGGCCTCAACCACACACACACACCAACACGAGGAGTGATGACAGCATTGTGATTAACCAGGAAAGCCCTGACCGCGGGTGTCTGCATTTTGTCTCCACAGGACTGTGTACTCAGTGGCATACCGGCAGGTGAGCAGAGCAGCACATCCTTCACATTTCTACCCAGAGTGCTGCCCAGGCTGGCGGAGATTTCACTCTCATAACTGCAATCAAGGTAACCTGAAGGGACGTGTGATGGGTTTGGTCGTTGGTGGAAAAGGGATGATTCATTGCAGGAAGCATGCAAGTTAACTCTCATGGAGAATGTTAGCGTAGCTTAGCATACAGACTGGAAACAGTGAGAACTAGCTAGCCAAGTTCTGTGGAAAACAGACAAGGAAAACAGAAGTGTAAAAACAAGACAAGTTGTGTTTTTTATGTGCAACTATGGGCCAGGTTACTTCTTCCAGCAGGAAGGTGCTGCCCCCCCCCCAATGAAGCTACAAATTCTCATTTTTCACTTTGGATTTTGTTCTGCTTAAACAAACAAGATATAGCATGTTAATTTGTGAAATTTAGAAGTCCTGGATGGCCAGTTTGGGGTTTTTTTTTTTCATTTTTAGAAAACCAGACAAGCTGTCTAACCTGTAATTCCTTATTAAAGTTCAGATACGAGAGTGGTATCAGCCCCTCCATCTGTCAGCAGGAAAGCAAATAAGCATGTTTTCCACACGTAACTCCCCAGAGTAACACAACCTGTCAGTTTTATGCCTTTTTTTGTGCAGATTCAACAAACTAGATTTAATATGTTAAGAAGGGAGCTTTAGGGATGTTGGGAGGCTGTTTCCCCTCGCCTCCCTCACTTTGCTAAGCTAAGCTAACCACCTCATAGCTATAGCATCATATTTAGCATAAAGACAAGAGAGTGGTTTAGATTTTTCTTGTCTAACTCTTGTCAAGACAGCATATGAGCGTATTTTCTGAAAGTTGAATAATCCTTTTAAATGTCTTAACCAGCTGTGTGTGGACAGCCCTGTGTGAATGGAGGTACTTGCCTGAGACCCAACCAGTGTGCTTGTCTGCTTGGCTGGACGGGGCCCCAGTGCCAAACAGGTAAAACACACACACACACACACACACACACACACACACACACACACACACATTAATTTACCTGCACCGCCGCACATGTCTCTGTGAGCGCACTGACACACACACAAGCCCATTACTCTGTCTGTGTTGTCAGATGTGGACGAGTGTAGCGAGCAGCGGCCGTGTGAGCAGGAGTGCGTGAACACAGCTGGCAGCTATCGGTGCGCGTGCAGAGACGGCTTCAGGCTCACCGGAGATGGCCGTACCTGTCAAAGTCTTCCTGCTCTACCTCCCCCTCCTCCTTCTGCTGCCGCCACTCCTCCCTCTCCCACCCAGACCAGCCAGGCAACAGTGGGTGGCCACACAGATACGGGTAAATGAGCGGCATGCGTGTGTTCACATGCTTTAATTTTGTGTCTTGCAGCAGCAAAGTGTCTGGAGCACAGAAGAAGAGAACATAGCCAGCTTCGCGGTTCATTATTACTTTTGGTACGCGCTATGCCACTCTCAACTCGTACCGTGAGTAATAATGCACTGCGACTGGTGCCGACTCCAGACAGATGTCTTGCGGTCTAGCCCCGTGCGGCGAGACTGGGACCAGTTGGTCTTTGATAATGACTCGGTTTACCCCTGTGAGTCCTGTGAGTGTAGCAAACATCTGACTCTAATAGAGCTCCCAGGCTAATACAGACATATTTTTACCCCGCACACTCCATTACATCCCTTAAAAATGTTGCAATGTTGTCTCTTACCGTGAAAAAGTCAGTTTTTGTGTGTGCTTCCTGTATCTTAGCAACAAAATAATAGAACCCCCTTGCGTGTCTCTAAACACAGTAGTTGACCCCGGGACATTCCTATTCTGTGTTAGTGTTAGCTTTTTTGGGAATGAACGCAACATGAAACCTTAAAGAAGAACTCTCTTTTTTCCTGATTTCTCCCCACATCTTTCCACCTTTTGGGGATTTTTGTGAGTCACCAGACTTTAAATCTAAAGGGTATACTGTCTCTTGTCTTGCCGTCAAAAAATGAAATATCTCTATGTAAATGTGAGATTTCCAAATGTTTCTGTTCACGCTCCAAACTCCCCTCGATTTATCAGTTTCCAGCGAGGAGAAATTCAGTCAAAATGGAGCTCCTCAGCTAAAATGAGACGTTCACTCCCATGAGACTCCACATGAGAGTCGCACAAGTATTGCCAAGTCAGCAAAAAAGACAGGAAAAACACAGAAAGAGAGAGAAGGGTGTTGGGGGCGTGGGGGGTGGGTCGAATAGCCGAAATATGACAGATCTCTGTGCTTGGTGAAAGCGACAGAGAGGCTTATTTGTGTTCAGCGTGCTGAGTTTCACTGTTCAGCTCCGAGATGCAAAAACTGCAAGGCCGACAGATTTGTTTTGCCAGACTACATTCCATTATCTGTTCGTATGCAGACGTCAGAGGGACGTCGATGAAGATCACACGCATAAACACACGCTAAATGCTCAAAAAGTCGAAAAAAAAAAAAGAAAAAAAGCGGACCCTCACTCCGACTCTGCCAAGCCGCTGTGGAGGAGTGCTGGAGTGTATCTTCATCTTGCTCCTTTTTTGTTTTCCTCCTCGTCTCCTTTTTTTCACCGCGCTCTTGGCCAACACTTGTGTTCTCATTCCAGCTCCATCAACCCTGTCTGCTGGGGGTCATCGCCAGCTCCCCCCTTTTTTCCCCTCCTCCTCCTCCTCCTCCTCCTCCTCACCCTGTTTCTCAACTCATTCTTGTCTCAGTAATGGACCACATCTGGGAGAGATTGAGCCGCTGCTAAAGCCCAGCAAGAAAGCAAAGGGTCCCTACTTTTGCATCCCCGATCTGGGTCCCGCCTGCTCCAGGGACATTCCCCTCGGGTGGAGCCATGCAGCCATAACTGATGCATGTTCACAGAAGAGATGAATGAGTGCTCGTCTATTTCTGGTGACCTCTCTTTCGGCTTGTGTGTTACTGTTTTTGGACGTTCCCATATCCATGATGTCCCCCTGTGCCCCAAATTCCCCTGCAGCTCTTCCCGGTTTGTCTTTTGGAGTTTTTGCCGTGGCTATGAATCTTTTGAGGAGAGGGAAGGATGAGGGCTGGCTGCTCGAGACAGTCTTCTATACATACACAGTGAACTTCAGAGCTGAGAGAGAGGTTTAAACATGTTTCTCGCCTTTGCTCTGCACCCTCATCTATCTCTCCACCTCCCTCATCGTAAGCCGAAAGTCACCTGCCATCCTCTGATGTGTGTTTGTGTGTTCATGTGGTTTCTGCAGGTGGAGGGCTCAGCCTGGTGGAGAATGTGACAGAGGAGGTGCAGAGCCTCAGGAACAGAGTGGAGCTCCTGGAAAAGGTACATGAGAAAAACACGTGTTGACACATGTTCACGCACACGCAAATAAAAGCCACCTGCCCTGATACCTCCCAGCGGCACTCCCCAGGGACTCCTCTGCTCCTCGTATGATATAAATTCCTACTTGGTATTTTTATTCCCTGAACCAAAGATTCTTTGAAATGCCAGACCTACACAGTGGCTTTTGAAACATTTATGGGTTTTATGAAAATCCTGCCTGTGTTTAGTGAAACAGGCAGGGGCAGTTAATGCAGATTAGCTGTTGAAGTATAATTAGGTTGCATTGTTTTTGTTTTTGTTTCATTTCTTCTCTCCGGCTGTGCAGAAGCTGCAGTTGGCGTTGGCCCCCTTCAGCAGCTTCTTCCCGCTGTCGCTGGACGAGGGCCTGTCGGAGAAAACCACCTTGCTGTCTCACTCCTTCCAGCAGCTTGACCGCATCGACTCCCTCAGCGAGCAGATTGGCTTCCTGGAGGAGCGCCTCGGCACATGTGAGTGACCACAGGTCTGCCTCTAACTGCTCATCGATGAGCGCTCTGCAGCAAGTGCAGGGACAAAATCTGCAGCAACAGTTTTTTTTAACTTAAAAAAGATGAGAGGCCAGGCAAAAGCTCAAATCTCCAATTGTCCATAATGTAATAAAATAAAACTTGTTACTGTCATTACATTAATGAAAATCCAATAAAATAATAAAATCTTGTGCCTGTTATATAACAGCTGGCTATGACATAATAAAGTCAGTGAATGAATAAATACAGATCAAACTCTTAAATTTTAACCTAATTTAGACATTAAAGAAAACAGGAGTGAGACTCTGCAGCCACGCAAACAGCTCTGAGAGGCCGAACTTCACCACAACAGTCCATTGTTCAGTATCTTTAAAATCTAAATTCATTAACAAACACACTGACTAGATGTGAAAACTCACCTGCAACCTGTTGAACATGCCGCACCTGGACGTGCAGGTTAGATCAAACTAATGTCTAAATTATGTCTGTCAACACACTGTCTCCTGCACATGGCCGGTGGCGCTGTGGCCTCGGAGGCACTGCAGCGTGTTTTACTGATGTCACTAAAATCTGGTTATAGCTTTAAAACACATTAATAAATGCAGTTAAACAAACTCTTTAGGCAGAATGTACTTTGAGTTTTTTATTGAACCATCTGCTTTTTACATTTCAAACGTCCCCTTGTGGAACTCTGACCCTGACTCTGAGAAACTTCACGTTGGATTATGTTATGAGCTTTATCACATTTGGTTTTATTACATTATGGTCAATTATTACACTTTGGGATTTCAGATCATGGCGGTTCAACTCAGAAAACCTAAAACCAACAATGTTTAATTTGCAGACTCCCCTCAGTGTGGATACAGTTAAATCAGAGCGTGGACGAATGATACATGCCTGATTTAAATACATTAAGTAAAATACACTATAGTGACTCTCTCTGCTCCTCTCCACTGTAGGTTCCTGCCAGGAGAATTAGAAACTCAACACAGCAACGTTTCCAGACATCTCCCACGACAAACCTGGCAGAGATCGTACGCACCAAGATGGCCGACGTTTGTAAGAAAAGGGATGGCAGGAAGGAGAAACAGCCTTCGCTCTCTGCATGCCGTCATTGCACGAATCATCTGTGGTGGCCGCAATTCCACACGGCTTCATTTACTTTTCTAGTCGGATTACTGTCAAACTCTCGATTTTGTAACGTTACCTGTGTTCAGGGTCAGTTTTCAGCATTACATCATCCCTGCAACATCTGAATCAACCCCCCCCCCCAACAAGGGTCATAGGTCAAATTGGCCACTTTTGTTTCTGTGTTTGTTTTGCATCAGTGCAGCTGTGTCCACTGTCCTGAGGCCGACGTGGACATCTGTATTTATCTATTTAAATTATGATTATGATTGTAGTTATTTCTCAGTGCTTCAATAGACATTTTTACCTAGTTTTGTAACGTTTTGTAATAAAAACCCTTAATCGAAGACATTGCGTGTGCTCTGAGCGTGAATAATGTTTTCAGATACATCGTTCTGATACAAAACATGACAAATTCTCTGTGAAGTTAAATCAGCATCGGATATCGCCCTCTGATCTCTAACGCGGAACCAGTGTGGAAACAGCATTCAGGTCCTTTACTCACCAATGTTATGTTGTAAAATACTACATTACAAACAAAAGCCTTGCATTTGAAGGTTAATTTAATAACAGCTCCATTATTGAATGTATTTAAGGTATTTAAGGCAGCAGAGTAGCCCATTTGTTTTTATTACCTATGCACCTATGTAAGCAGCATTTTAATGTGATCTGATCAAGGTGGAGCTGTTATGTATTCTATTGATATGTATCTATCTTAAAGTAAGTGAAAAAGCATCTGTCTTGTTGGATTAGTTCAACTTGTTCTTCCACAGAATTCAGGAAGGAATGAAAATGAAGAACACGCTATAAGAAAATGTCAAAATATTAATCTGCAAATAAGCAATCAAGCATGAATGTACTGAAGTGAAAGGTACATCTCTCTGAAATGCAGTAATGTATAAGCAGGATAAAACAGAAACACTTAGCTACTTTCCACCAGTAACTGATAGAAACTACAGAGGAGTCATATCAGTTCACGGCCACTTAAGAAAAAAAAGAACGAATCTTTATTTATTCTTTTGCAAGGCATTCACATTTACCCAGAATAGGTGAAATCAAGAACACTACATCATCAATATTAACCAGATACTATAATGGGCTTCTATACCATGTGTGCATATTTACACACACACACACACAGTAAGGGACCACACACATACAAGGCTCTGCAGGATGTCAGCTCTGTTTCTCGTATCCATCTAAAGCTACCACCAGTTACACTTTAATAGCTTTGGTGAAAATCAGAGAAAACTTTTAGTCCTTTTTTCCACCCAAACTCAGCATGAAAAAGTGCTTTATTAAGGTTAAGAATACTTTAGTCTTTTCCAATATCTTACATATGAGTTCATAAACAACTGCCGGAAAAAACTGTTAAATTAATTAACAGGCGGAGTCGTCGCAGAGCCCGTGAGGCGCCAATTCGCGATCATGACACGAAGCTTACAAATCACACATTTGTATTACAAAATAACCGAAAACTGAGGAGAAAAGAAATGGATAGAACACCCCATTAGCAAAAATTATACCGTAAGGTTCATGTTTTGGAGGAATTCAATTTGGTACTTTGTAACATTCAAACTGTTTGCTGCAAAGGTCAAATAAGAGAAAAAGTCAATAAATATATTTAAAGAAGAAAAAACAAATACAGAACGTGATTAATTAGAATTAATTAGTAGGGGCATATATTTCATACTGGCCTCAAATGTTAATGAAACCTTGACCGTAACATACACTTAAAGCCGAGAGAGCCCAGCGGGTATCACTAAAACTACTGCGCACTCAACTATGAACAGCAGTGTACAGGCTTAGTACCAAAGTATTGATCAATCCATTCACAGCATGAACTCCTCTGAAGGTTAGTCTAAACTGAACATTTAATGGTCAATTATAAATACATTTTCCTAGATTTAATGCCAACTGTTTGCAAGACAACATCCCACTTTTTAATACAGTAACCTCGGAAAAGAAAAGAAGATGCGGTTACACAAATATCCTGAATGCTGAAGTACATTCTAAGATGGCGTTTGATGGGCAAAAAGCAGCAGAAGGCAGTGACCAATGTGAAATTTAAGACCAGGATGTAAACTACAAAAACAAAACAAAACAGGTCAGTCAGCTCTATCCAGTTCAACGTCGTCGTCAGCGAATGTTACGAACCATAAACCGATCATCCATCAAGAGAAACAACATCCAATCAAAGTTAAGGCCAAACTCTTTTACAACTTTTTTTTTTTTTTTAAATAATCTAATATTCACCTATGAGGTTAAATAATAGCTGAAACAGAACATCACAACTAAAAACAATGTTATGCACCTTCATATTGATTTAAAAACCAAAAAAAAAAAAACCAACAGGGACAACTCTTAAACTTTTCTGAGATGTAGACTTCAGTAGGTTTCTTAGTAGTCTGAGAGTTAATCACATTAAAATCAGTCACAATCCTCCCCACAGCAAGGGCTACCTTACATCATTGGTAAAGGGAAATTACATCATTGGTAAAGTGAAATCAATCAGTGGGTGACATCATCATTAGATAATGACGGCCTTACACTGGAAAACCTCCCAAAAACACTTTGTCATGGCACAGCAGGTAGCTTGCACTTTGGAGCTGCAATAAAACAGTTGCACATTGCACAATATGAATCATCTTTTTGACACATCTTATATAGGTTCACTTGTGAGTTCTGACCGAGGAACAAAAACATGTGATTGCCTCCAATAAGAAAAAAAAAAATATTTGATGTTGAAATAAATAGAAAACAAAAAGAATTTGAATAAAGCGAGAAGACACTTGCTGCTCAATGCTGCACGCAGGTTATTTCTAATCTTCTTGGAGAGACGAACTAAAACAACGCACAATGATACACCAACAATGCACAACGTTGAAAACTGATCAGTCCGCTTGAGTCTGTTAAATCAGTACAGATGGGTGCTATTGTTACACACTGTGTCTTGTTCCTCAATTTCTGACATCATGAGCGGGCCAAGGAGATGTTGGTCATTGAGCTGAAGAGATAACATGAATATAGAGTTGGATTTGAAGCGGCAGAATCAAACAAGTCCATGGTCGACCAGCAGCGACCTCTCACCTCCACAGGCTCCACAGCTCGTGGAGACCCCGCTCTCTTTGTCTTAGGCAAGAAACTGGAATGCAGAAAAGGGAAGAACACACTAAAAGCAAAGGAAGGAAGGAAGGAAGGAAGGAAGGAAGGAAGGAAGGCGATGTGGTACTTTGAATGTGTGCATGTGTGCAAGAGAGCTAAAACAAAGGCAGCATGAGAGGAACACATGAATAACCAGACATTTATGAGCAGAGAGGAGAAAACGCAAAGTTTTATCTGCTAAACAGAAGGCAGACGGAGGGGAAAAAAAGGCCAACGTGTACAAAATGGTGATAAAATTAGACAATAATAAAGCCAGGCTTCCAAAGCCAGAAAACAAAGCAACGAAGAAGGTGGACAGAGCCATCCAAAAAGGCATGCATGAAGAACAACACCACATCCATACTGTTCGGCTTGCCGTCCGTCACTCCGCTCACGGCGTGCAGAGCAGCGCTGCTGCTGGTGCTGCTGCAGATACAGTGAGGGTCGGGACTGACTGTGCTGTATGGTCAGGCCGGAGGCGGACTGGACCAGGCGTCAACTAGACAAGAAGAGATTTCATGACAAGAGACCTGTGTCATGTTGTTTCCTGGCCAGGTAATGGGACAACCTGGGGAGATGGGGGAGGTCTGGGGGAGGAACGGGTCTCAGACGGGGAACACAGGAGAAAAAAAGGGGCTGGTAAATGTAAATGTTCAGTGCCTTGAAGGCCCGTTGCTCTGGGTTACGGAGTCAGAGATGTCCAAGAAGGCAGAGCGCATCAGGTTGAAGGATTTCTCAGAGAGGGACGTTACGTCCTCTGACGTCATTCCCTTTGTCTCGATCTTTGGAAGAATCTTCAATCTGATGGTCCCTGCAGAGAAAACTTTATCGTCAGAAGTCTCAAAGAATATTAAGTAGCTTTTAACCACAATGAAAAAGAAATGACTGCCTGCAAAAATGAGGAAAAATGGGGTCAATCAAGCTGAGTTACCCGATTTGAACTGCTTTTCTTTCCGCAGGTAGAAGTTGCTGTAGGAGGAGAAAACGACTGGTATGATGGGTACCTGAGAGACGAGAGAAGATCAAATGCAAAATATTATCATCACAGCTTCATTTTAAATATTAAGCACATAAATCTAAAATAATCAGACTCCTAAGCTACCTTTGACCGTTCTCGTCATCAAGCCAAAGGATGAAAAACCAAAAGGAACAGAAATGCATGACTCAACCATCACAATGTCTGTCTCTCTCTCACACACACACACAATCAGCACGACACTAGCTATCTCCATCTCAGCTATCTCCTTCTCCTCCACTGCCGCTTATAGAGGCCGAGTTGCTCTCTTGAGGCCCCCGCCCGCCCGAGTGGCCCTTCAACAGGAGTGACTGAGCCAAACGTGGCTCCCCCTGGGGGCTGTCCTGCTTCCACTCAATCTGGCCGTCTGGGTACAAATGGAGAGGCAGCGCTGTAGCTCGACAGAAGCAAACACGCAGAGATAGAAATAGTCTGTGTTCGCACAGGAATAGTCTCAAGTGTAAAGTGAATCCATGAGGGAAAACCAAAACATGGACTGTATTCTCCAGACCTCGAATTAAATTATTCTGCCAAATCATGCTAACACACACACACAGACACACACACACATTCTAAATTAAGTTTGTTAACATGAAAATACTCTTTGTTTATCAAGTAAGCAGCCGCTGAGCTGCAGAGCCAACAGAGCCCCTGCAGAAAATATGAATGTGTTTGTTAATAAGGAGCAGCAGGGCCTTATTTCTGTAGCCTCTCAGCCTCACTGTACATCCGAACCACACTGATATCAATCTTTAGCAGCCTGAGGTGAACCGAGTTGCGGTTTTCTCTCCAGATCTTGTTCGAGAATAATGTTCTTTAAATTCATTCCACCTGTCTGACCCTCTGAATGCGTGTGCTATGAAACATCAGCTCAAGAGCAGAGACCCCCCACCTGCATGCACGCCAAGATAAAGCTCATAGGCTCCCTCAGATTGGCTGTTTTGGAGTCATGCACAACCAGGGACAATTTCATTCTAACAGAAATATGAAAGTGCTAAATGCGGAAACAGACCACACTTTTCTGCAATTTCAAAGCATTTGCTGCTAATAAAAATGTCTGTGCAAGCCGTCAACTGTATTATGCATATGGTTATATCATAATGTTGCCTTATGTCATGCAAGGTTGCTAGCTCCCCCATGTGTCTAGAATCAGCACATTTCTGGCAACATTTAAACCCCGCTCCGTCTTTTAGGAGACAAATGTTGGCAGAAGTCTCCTGGGACTCAGCCAGCATGATCGCGGGTTAAGTGAATGAGCAGGTTGAGGGTGTACGTTACAGTACATAACTCATTTCATATGTAGACAGGATATGGATAATATCGCTGGCGTTTGTTCTGACCCCCCCCCCCCCCACACACACACAAAAGAATGAACTTTTATGCGATAAGAGGAAGAAGTACTCACCTGTGCCTGCACCGCCAGGTGGAAAGCCCCTTTTTTGAAGGGCAGCAGGTCGCCTTTCTGGTTTCGCGTTCCCTCTGGGAATACCCACAGACGAATCTGTGAAGGTCAAAGGACAAAAAAAAATGGCGATTTAACCATCCGTCTGAAACCCAGGATCATACCCAATGCAAAAACAAAAAGAAAGGCGCGACGAACTAAAAGTCAATTTAAAATGACATACTGGCCACTTGGCCACTGGTAGGGCACAACACTTGTCCAACCTAATGACATCCAACAAAACAGCTATGCCATCAAGTCTGTATTTATAATATTAGAATGTTTAGTTTTGATTGAAACTGGTAGAAGTGAATTTAACAACAACTGTATTATTAAGACTGTAGCCTTCAGCGGTAATGAACTATGTATAATTATTACCTTCGCATTCAATGTCAGTAAAAACATATAAGAAAAATAATCATATGTATGGAATGACATTGTGTGTACCTACTGATGTGACCAGGGAGTGTATAAGCCTCACTTCAATGTCAACAATGTAAACCAGCTTGATTAAACTCAAATCTCCTTCTATCATTTCTAAATACAAACGTGTCTATGATGGTGAGAGTGAGACTACCTGGTCGTCCAACATGGTTTTGGCAGCATCAGCCATGACGCTCTTGGCATCGCTCGTCTTCTTGCGGTTGATGAAGACGATGCCGCCGAGCCAGCAAATGAGACCTACTGTGCCGGCGTAGATCAGCTCCTTCTTGGCAATCATGGTGCAGCGGTCTGGTAGGATCTCCATCAGGCCTGAGAGACAGAGGATGAATGAAACATTTATTTCAAATTGGGTTATTTTAACGTCTCTGTACAGAGAATTGAATCTACCTTTGTATGAAACATGATCTATAAACAAAGCCGCTTGGGCTCTACTGCATCATCTTCAAGTTCAAACGGGTTTTAAATAAAGTAAAGTCAAGTTAGAGCATTAAAAAAAAAAACTTAACCATAACCAAAAATAAAAGACTTGATGCAACTTCTATGTGCTCAGTTTGGTTTGAGCTTTGGCCTTTGCATCTTATCGCTCTTGTGAAAACCTGTATTTCATCAGGTATAAAAGTCTGCTGATACAACACATGTGATGCTGGAAAGAAATTCCCCTTTATTGATGGGAGTTATCTCCACGATTAGCGCTTACATTATGAAATCAGACGTGTCTCATTAACCTTTGTGCATAGGCAACTTGGTGGATAACAGGATAAAGCGGTGCAGAATGTCAAACAGACCCAACAAAAGGAAGGAGAAGAAGTCAAGGTGTGACGTAAAGGATGACAAACAACAGAGAAGGTGGACGCATTTCGACTGGGGCGAGAAAAACAAACCAGACAGAAGCAAAATTACTTGAGAAAGAGAGAGCTTGAAACCCAGCACTCGCTGTGGAGGTGAGGGATCTTAGTTCCTTATCGTATCACATCAGTTCTAGGATGAGCTGCCATTAATGGTTGGGTGTAGCAGTCGGCATGGCAACCTGGACGCTGAATCAGACTCACGCTGAGTTTTCTCAGCACTAATTAGATGCTTCTTTCTTCCCCTGCCGTCACTACCCTTGCCTCGAGCCTGCCCTCGTCACTCACCAGCACTGAAAAACACCCTCTCCCAGGTTGTTGAACAGATGCCTTCAACACTCAGACTTAGGACCAAGAGGAAGAGCTTAACAGACCCACATATGTAAAACCATAGACAAACAACACAACATACTATTAACTCAGTCTTCAGTGCCTTTAAATGCCATCTAATGCATTTATGAGCAGCTTTTAATTCAGAGTGTGTCCAGTGAGGAGAACTTTTACTGGTGAACATATTGATCACTACGTTCTTCTTCTACAATATGTTAAAACAAACTCTGTGGCTGAACGGTACTCTGCTGCAAAGCATTCTCCATTTTGTCAAACACCCCTTTGTCACCACAAAGCTGGTTTAATCTTACATTTGTCCCAGTTTTAGGAGGACTGTTGTCGAACCTGCACTGCAATCTGTCTTAGCAACCAGCACCAGAAAGGGTTTTTTTTTAAGTTTAATATGATATTAAGTCCTGGAGGGTGGACAGGGAAACACCGAGGATGTCTTCAGCAGTCCAGATTGTTTGTTTGGTGGTTGATTCAAACCAGACTGTGACTAACTGAGTTGCCTCTGTCCAAGCTGAGAACACAAATACTGCTTGCGTTAATGCAGCCAAATATTTTTCTATATATGTTGCCAGACGACCAAATGAGTATGAAATTTGATTGCAGCACATAATCACAATGTTGACTAGCTGTCGCAACGAAGCTGCAGTTGCAGGTAAAGTAATTATGTTCTGTGCACGACATCTTCTGACAAAATACAATTAAAAGCATACAGGTTAATGACAAACGCTGTGCTGGGAGATGGGCTTTACTTGGCTATATATTCACAAACAACAAAAGCTTTTCATACATTACAAGGTAGAAAAACGTCTGCAACCACATTAAAAAAGGCTCCAAATGTATATTTATGACTCCAGGAAAATGAAAAAAGTGGAAAACCTTCCATTGGACGTTAAAACTACAACAAAGCTGCAACTATACCGGGGCACAGCTGAATCACGATGCAGTCGAACTCTGAACATTCAGCATAACCTGGGCTCTAATCATTTAATCAATGTCACATGTTCCTCTGAATTAGCCGACTTCATGAGGACATGGCCTGAGCTGGAGCGGATCAGGAGTTTGAGAGCCTCGGCCTTTCAACCCTACAGTGAAAACACATTCAGGTCATCAGCCAGTTGTTAATTGTCTACAGTGGGGGGGGGGGGGGGTTTCCTGTGTCACAGTGTCTGTGAGCTCATCCAGGTCAGCAGTCAGAGCAGTCAAATCAGGTACGGTACTTTGCAGTTCAGGGCTGAGAGGTTAACCATTAAAACCCTCAAAATTTGTAATAAGGGAGTAATAACAGACAGGTGTCACTGCATCCTGCTCACACAAGCTTAAGGCGGGATGTTAACACTGGGTAGAATAAAAATCCACTGACTTCTCAGGATTGACGAAAACTTTAAAAATCTTTCACTGTGTGACATCCAACAGTATTTTTTACAGTGTTCCCTGATATCTCTAAGACCGAAAAGATAGAGAGTTATACTTTCCAATGAGGAACAGCAGCTTGTCCAGTTTATTGGCCTGGAAGTGGAGATTTATCACTTGTATACTCAGGAAATTCCTACTGTGTGAGCCTTACCAGCGCTACAGTGCACATCTTTTATCTGCGACTCCTGACCTGCATCGACTACTGCAGAGGACTGCGTCTCCTTCAACTAAAATGTCCAAAAACCCTCCCTGAGTGCATCAGATCTGGTGTCAAATTGCCCAAGATGGACTACGATACTTCTGCCCCAGTAAATCTGATCTTACACAAGTTCCAGACAAGTCCAGACAAGAGATGAGCACAAACTAACAAAAAGTATTGCTGGGGAAAAGCTGCCAATTGCCCAACCATCTTGGATCAATATTAATATGAACTGACAAAATATTTCAGTCAATATTAAAGAACAGAGGAGACAGGCTGCATTCACTAGTCTCTCAAATTTGTTCAGCCTCACTTTTCAGATCCAGTGTTTGAAGTTGTCAAAACATCTGATTTAAAAGTAATCACTCTCAGTTTTGGGGGGCTTTTAGGGTTCACACATAGATACTGTGTGAACTATAAAGAAAGCATAGTCCTTTTTATACCCAGTGTTTGTCTCACCAGTGTGTGAACAGTGCAGCATGACAGTAGGTGCGTTTTCCATCCACCTGTGTTTATGTGTACTTTCAATTTGCACATGAAAGGAACTTCAGCATTCAGTTTAAACTGTGATCGAAACCAAACTAAGGACGAGGTCGGAGATCACAAAATATAGATTATAATTAAAGCTGAAAGTCATCCTCATTCTCATGGTTTCATTTCAGATCCAAATTCACCAAGCTGAAGAGGGGGACAAATTACATTTGTCATTTTGTGACTGTAAATGTCAGGTATATTTAACTTCATCTATGAAGGTAGTACGATACCTACCCAAAACATCCAGGGAGCTCTGGTGGTTGGAGATGATGACATAAGGTCCCTCTGTCTGCAGATGCTCCCAGCCGCTAACTTCAAAACGAAGACCCAGGAAATACTTCACATGACGAACCATGAAGCGAATAATCCTGAGGGGAAAAAGGTTAATTACAGTCTTGAGTAAGTATAGGTTACCATTCACAGTCATGTCAGTGCAATATGCAGGCTGCATACTATTCACCAGAAACCCTACAATGAAGGGCTGGAGGTGGAATGTATGTATAAAGCTTGTTAAATACGGTGAGTACTTGAGTACTACAGTCAAAAAACAAGATATCCAGTATATTATCAGTGTCCAACATTTCCATTGGCATTGTTTGTTTCTAGGTTGGTTAAACAATTGCCTGTAGTTAGCGCAATGCTCCAATAAGCTTTGAGAAAGAATGTCGTACCATCTGCCTGTCTGCAGGCAAAAAAAACAACAACTGAAAGCTTGCTTATGTTTTCCCTATTTACAAGAATTTCAAGCTGCCAATGTCAGGATTCATCAAATCTAGTCAATACTTTAATTTTTCTTAAAGTATACTCTATAAAAGTAAGGTGTCTTTCTGTAGCAGTGGCCCCTCTATTTTCTTTTTTACCCCTGTCACATCTTCCTCATCCTCAAATCAATACTATTTCTCACCTCAGACACACTGAGAAGGGCTGCCAATTTTAAATGTACCTAAAAACCTGTTTCTGATCTGTAAGGCTGGAAAGAGAGTCTTGGTATTTTATGCCCAGGCCAATTCCACACTACAATCAGCTACTTAACGCTCTATTTCTGGCCATTATCTGATCATCATTCCATCAGGACTAACCTCTTTTCCCTCTTGGAGCCAAAGATAGAGGTATAGCACCAACAAAATTTAATTTGCACAAAACTGCGGTTAAACTGCTGTCCAACGCAGTCTTTAACGTGTGGAGATGTATGCAAGGACCATTTGAACTGTGAGAAAGCAGAATTGTTTAAATGACGAGTGCATTGCAAATCAGTCCTGAACCTTGCATTCAACATGTATTTGCAATCAGAGGTGGTTACGTGGTCTGCTGTCAAAATGACTGCCCAGTTAACGGATTAACTCTCACAAACTTCTGTCAGTTGATTATATTTCTGGAGTACTTTTTTCACCTGTATTACAAAGCAGAGGCATCCAGAAAATGGGGCAGAGAGGCAACACAGATTGCTGTCTGGGATCAAACAATCAGGCGACGTGGCAAAGGCCATAACAAAACAGGTTAAAAATAAAGTCTGTGAACATTGCAGAAACGCTTTTTAGTGTTTTTATTGCAGGTGGTGCAGTGATGGTACAGTGGGTCACCCTAACACCTTTGTTTGTGTGATTAAGGACTGTTTTCACAAAATGAATGCTTAGCATGGTCTGTGTCTAACATCTCTTTGTTTTGTCTCTCTGTTGCATTTCCTATATGCCGTTTACACAAACTTAGTAGACACAGCTGATCACAAAAAATGTTTCCAACCTTCATTGAATTAATATCAGAATTTCTGTGAGTAGCAGCTAAAAACTGTGTGTCGCTTCATTATGTGAGTGTAGGGAGGCTCTGAAGGCCCAGTTCAGATGTGGGAAAATAAACTGGAATGGAGCAGTGCTTAAGGCAAATACCACAAAACCGCAATGTCCATGGTTTGACTCCTGGCTGGGGACCTTTGTCATCATACCCCTCTCTCTCCCCACCGGTTTCCTGTCTCTCTCCAAACACTGACAAAGGCAAAAAGCCAAAAAAATAAACATTTCAAAGTCTTTATTAATGATGCAGACTAATGCTGAATATGTCTAAAAAGTAATTAAATGTGAAAAACAAAAACAATTGTTAAGTAACTTGCTTAAAAATAATATATAATCCACTACCACTGAATTCTCTTAATGATCATACAGCCACAGCATGCCATCTAAATCTGCACCTGATTTTCCTGAGGCAATACTGGACCACACTCAGTCTAGCCTACTGCATCCTTTTGTCCTGTGCAGAACATCAAAAGTGGCTTCTGTTACTACACCGCCAACTTGAATGACCTTCCCTCTCAGGCAAAACAACAGAGTCACTCCCCATCTTCTGTCTCAGCTCAAATCATCACTTAAAAAAAATCTAATGTCCCTTCCTCTTCAGTGAATCATATCCCCTCTTCAGCTTCTTCCTTTTGTTGGCCTAATATGGCTTCAGTCTTCTACCAATGTCCTTGTAGTTTACGTCATTTTAGATCTTGCTTTTATGTTTCTCTAGGAAAACATGCCTTGCAACCTTGCCCTGAACTGAGGTTAGAGCTGCGGGCAAATACTTACAAAGGAACATGCTTATAAATTTCAAATATTTCAATCTTTGGCACATCATGCATGCCAACTACCATCTAAAAGAAAAAAAGGGCTCCCTGTTTATTGACAGCATACAGCAGTGAATTGATGCAATAGTCAAACATTTCCAATCATCAGTTGCAATGTTATGCTCCAAACGAAATAACATGAAATGATCAGGGCTCTTGGAGTGCCAAGGTTCTGCGGTTAAGCATACTACAAATATGGGACTGAAAACAGCAAAGCCACTTTTTAACAGCCTTACTTCACCCTGATGCCAGAGGTGATTCTTCTTTTACCCAGTCACTTTAGGATAGTAAAACCAAAGAGAGTTTGCTGGACATAGATAATCAATGGAAAGGCCATAGCTGAATGCCTGTAGACAATGGGAGCAGGAGTTTGCAGTTTTATCTGCCACTGTTGGGTTACTTGAGTGTGAAGACAAAAAACCTGTTTTTAGTCTTAAAATATTTTAATTTGGTTTAAATGTGGCTGGATAATGGATATAATAGTAACAAAAATTATTGGAAACGATCAACCATAATTCAAACTGTGACTTCACTGTTCTTCATTCAGCTCATGGAGCTAAGACGGATGATACTGAGGTTCTTTTTGCATTCAAATATAGCAAGTAATTTACATGACATTGCTAACCTTTGATTATTTTGTGTTTGCAATGACGCACATACTGTACCTTGAGCTGTTCTGACTGCAGTATCATCTAATGCATTTTCTAGCAAATAATCTGAGAAGCAAGATGTTTTTATTAATTGGTAGACCGATAAGCAGAGCTACAATTATGAGGCCCAAGTTCCTGCTAAAATAAATTCAGCATTGGGAGACGTTTATGGGATGCATATATTGTAACTCGGCGATAAGTTGGATTTAGAAAAGGTTCTATACAAATAAATATTATTATCATTATTGTTACATTACATCGAATGGTCACTTGTCTCAAAATGATTTTCTAATTAGCATTTAAATGACATACTGTGCATTAGGGTATTACATTTACCCTACTAACTTTTGCCACACTTGAGCTTTTTCACCATTTGTACAATGGGCAGTGTAATATTGAACTAGCATAGAAATGTGCCCAGCCTTCCATTTGTGGTAATCAAATATAGGTGATTTTGATTACTATATCAAAAGTTAAAGTTCAAAGTGTTGTAATAATCAAAGACATGAGAAAGCACTTGAACTCATCACCTTAATCCATTATCTTGTGACTCTACCTAATGCAATCATCTCTCACTAATGGCTCACTTGATGTTCAGCTTGCCTCACAATATACATTTGACTGGTATACTAAAATGAAACAACTTTAACCTTTAAACTGGAATACAGTCTGTGGGTTATCTTTCAACACAGCAGTGCAGTGATAACACGCTCAGTCTAATGTAAAAGTAACTGGTTACGCAATGACTCTGCCAGTGTTGCAGCAATTGTAAGATTGTTCAAGGGGAATGAAGTGGCCTTGGATGAATTCATTTTATGGCCAATCCACTAAGCTTTTGCTCTGGTTCATTTCATCAGCCTCAAAATGAGTTCCTTCCGTACCTACAGAGCATAATGACATTTTAGCTGACCTGTAACTAGCATAGATTCAACACAACCTTGCTCCTCACAGATAAAAGGTGAGCGTAACCGGTTATTCCTACAATAACAAATAAAGTTATCAGTGCCAAAGTTAAAAGGTCAGAGGGCTGTTGAGGATCAAAGGATCAAAAGAACATGGCACAGGACTAATTCATTCAGAAAGAAAGAGACAAGAAAATTAGTAGTTTAAGATATGTAGGCTTTAAAAGGCCAATTACCTGGTGGTCTGAGTGACAACATTACTGCTTAGTCAACACTGATAGTCTCCCACTGATTTTAAAAGCCTTTACACAGAATGCAACTTGAGCTCAAGCAATTGAGAGGGAGGAAACTAAGCCTCTGTCCTTTATCTGTTGTCATGAGATCCTACCTCATAATTAAAGTTCGATCGATGGCCAAAAGTAGCCATTCACATACTGACAGGTAAAACTGTGTGTCCTTCGATGCAAACACTAACAATAAATTGAAGACCTACAGGAACGTTACAGGAAATGCAAGCACAGCATTAATGGTAACTTGAGTTCTGTGGATGCTTTTGACTGTGGAGGCCTGTTCTGGCCTGCCATAGTTTACTGTTACATTCAAGTCCTCTAAGTCAGCTGTGAAGCAAGCAGTCAACCTCAGAATTCAGGCCTTTGTGTGCCCATCCAATGGCAAATGTCTGTGACAGACTGCTCTGTCCTTGATGAATCACTGAGTCCTTTCTGCCAGTGCTGGCTCGTGTGCATGTGTGTAAAATGTGCAACCAAAACTCTATTCACTCCCTGTGCGAGGCTTGACCCCGATTCAGTCGCTTTGTCACAGTCAACAGGTCCCGATAACCTTTGAGCTGACAGAACGGCACACTGGTGCAACATGACACCACCACGGCTATCATGACTGCGAAACAGTTATTCCTAGAACAGCGAGGCAGTAATCTACTGTTGTAACTGACAGGGCTGCTGTCAGATCAAGGCCAAGTAAGGTTGCACTGAGGATGAGCCTCATAACTATTCAGTAACTCAGCTCTAATCAGGGAGACTCACCATCTGGCATCCATCTCTTTGAGGTAATTACTGAAATGCAGTCACTTGTGTCCAACAATCCATCCTCACCATCCAAGTTTAACCACAACAATAAAAATCCCCCTGATACAAAGTGGACACTGATACTAAAGGCGTACTACATTTCGATCCCGACAGGTATCAGTTGACCTTGTCAGTGTGTGTTTCAAGTATAAAATAACTCCAGTGGTAAGGTCATGGGGTCATTCCTACAAAGCCCATATCTGCACCTATAGTAAGTTACTGACCATTGGAAAAGTGTTATCGTTAGTGGGGCTGTGTTAAATTGCACTGAATTTTAACTTCCCTTTTATGTCCCATGGCATAATATAGGTGGACAAGATTTAATAAACATCTTTTTGTATAACATCGCACTCAGAGTAACATCATTTAAAAACTTAAAATGTTCGCAAGACAGGGTTTTTTGCATGGCTATGGTGCCAGATTGCACAATTACAGTGTACACATGCACAACTTAAACCAAACACACACTGTACTTGTAACAGTTGCATTATCAAAATGCTTAAAAACATTTTACCTAGTGTCATGTATATCCTCTGATAGCACAGCTAGCAAAACAATGATAGCCTTGTGATACTCTAATGTGAAATGTGTGTGCTGTAGTCAATTGAAGTTAGAAGACAGTCTTTCAGAAAATATAATAAAGATAATTGCTGTTATCTAAAGCTGGTATTGTTTTACCCACAACAGGAATATTCAGTATTTGGAATAAGCTCTAAACATGAGCGTAACGTTCAATGTTAACGTTAGCATTCCCGTGTTTTAGCTAACGTTGACACGTTCACGCTGCCAAAGTGTCAAGGGGGCTAATGTTAGCGTGTGTGATATGCATCATGTATTTATTCATTTGTTTTGTCTGGCTGTTCTGTTAAATGTCTGACAAATCGGTGGACCAGAAGCAACCTGAACGTTACAGTACTGTTATGTTAACATAACGCTAACCTGCAATAATTCCGGTTATGTAGCTAGCAAGGGTAATCTAAATGTTTAATATCAACTAAGGCTGCTGCTAGCCAGCCAGTCAGCTAGCTAGCATGCTAACATCGGCTATCACGTCAGACGGCGCTGCGACTGCGAGCTACATTCATTATGCAAACAAACTCACCTCATGTTTTCAACATCTCTGCCACCGCTTTTCAGTATACACAGAGGGATCGTAATCAGGGCCAAGCACATCATCCACGCAACGTAAAAGCACTTTTTGAAATAAAAAACAAAGGTGCTGCTGGTCCACATCAGGAGTGGGATCAGCAGCAGCGGTATCATCCATAGCACGTCCATAGCGACCCACCACAGAAACTCACTGCCAGCGATAACACACGCGGTTTGGGATGAGGAAGCCGCTCAAACGCTGCCCGGCTACGGTGCAAGACAGAGGGGAAGCACCGCGACCCTGACAAACATTACACTGATAAAAGCGTTGCTTTGGGGCACTCCAGCGATGGCAAGTCTTGGGTCTGGCTGTCTAAAATGAACATGAAACGTTGCTCATCTGTTGCTAAATGGCATCATGAGGTGGAGTCAAGTCGTCATCAGTTGTGTTTTTTTTTCCTATTTCCGGTTACTGGACCACTATTGATATCACAGGTAACCAACTGAACAATCCGGTCAGTGCATCTTTATTTCACAATCTGTATGAGATTAAACAACTAAATCACATTAAATCATTACTTTAAATATTTTTATCAGCAATCACAGCTCTTGGATGATATTTCATTTAAATTTTCTGTGACCAAATATCAGTTTGTTGTGTGGATTTACTTTCCTTGGGGGGGCTATCCCTTAGGCTGAGACCACTTTGACAGCCGATTACAGAGCAACATGGGTAATTGGATTAGCAGTGATAATCCAATCCTTGGCTATAATCTGGCACTGTCCACTAGCCTTGACTATGAAGTTTCACCCGTGTCGAAGGGCTCTACTTGACATGATTTGGAAGATTAGGATCAATCAGTCATTAATCCTTATTTAATATGTGCAGTGATCCTAATCATTGGCGGACTCTAAACTTGGCATCACTTGTTGCATTCAGAGGCACAAATCAGTCTAAATTTGCACATTACACCAAGATTACAAAAAACTATGACTTGAGAAATCTCAAACTCAAAACATGTTTACCTGTTTGCCTTTGATTAGTTCATCAGTTTGGAATAATATGAAAGCATCTGAGCCATAATACAGAACAATGCTTTATATTTATCCAGGATTACAATAACAAAAGGAGAAAATACAAACATAAGACTTTTCTTAAAGACCGTATATGCAGCCTTTTAAAGCCACCACTGTACTCTACTTTAGCATCATCGTTCTGCTTTTAAAATACATTACATGAACACTGGTTGGTACTGTACTTTTAAAATTGATAAAACCATGCTATGTGAACCCAGATCAAGTAGTCTTTTTATACTTGTGTCCATGTGATTTCATATGAAAACCAATTTAACGTGTATATTTAACCCTGGTGGAATTTTATTCAGTACTGTGTATTATATTGTGTTATGAATGACACAATATACTGGAAAGTTGTACTCTCTGGCACTGTCGGTTGAACATTTATGTTTCCACATAAAAAAGTTGTTTTTATTCAAGGTAAAAGTTGTAGTAGTGGATCAATACTGCTTAAATAATTCAACTGGGTTCATCATCTCCAGACATGGAATAACCTTCCACCATGAGATAAATCTTTGCATCAACCCTTTCAGCTTTGAGTTGAGTTTAGCTTCACCTATATACTGGCCTAAATGGAGACTGACGAATAAAATGTCTGTGGCACAAACTCTCTGTCTTTAAACAGGAATGGGCCAACGTCAGGATGTGCAAGTTTGCTTTTGAACAAGCATAGCACTACGGTTGAGTTTAAGTTAACAAACTGGAGTCATGGGTGTTTGGAATATTTAGCACAGCCCGCAGGTTCAGTGTTTATTGGCCTGACACGTTCACTATGAGAGAGGATGTTAGTACACAGATATCTGCTGACATTTCATCTCCATTGGATGTGTGTTTTCCAGTTAAATTAAGTTGACTTCACTTTAGGCCCTTTACCTGGATCAAATTCCTTGAATAATTTTTTCTCCTGCCAAACATTGATTTTACTTCTGTGGGTGGCATGTTGTTACACATAGCAATTTCCCAGATCTTTAGTGGGCTAAAGTGTTTACTGTTGGATAAAACAAAGGCATGTTTATGGTTTCTGCTGTGTAAAGACTACCGAGAAGCAGGGGGAGAACTGGGATGGCTGTTTGAGGAGACTGGAAGATGTTGTGCAGGTAGGAGCGAGCAGAGCTGCAGGCTGGTATGTAACTGGTGTTTGATGGGATTGGTAAAAGTCACAAGGCTTCTTTATAGCCATTGACAACCAAAATGAATTGCATGCACTTTAAAAATGTTTGCTATTTTTGTCAGAATCAGGACACCCTTCTATCACTGCAACATATTTGATGCACTGGAGACAGATAATATTAAATCCTACTGTTCGGCTGTTTTCTCTTGGGAAATTACTCAGATTTTACCAATGACTTTGCTGATATCAAGTACAGCCTGACACAAAACACTGTGCCCAATTACACAGGCACACAGTAAAAAAACATTTGCTTTGGAGAGATGTACTGTTGACTTAGCAACTCAAATGTCATGACAAGAGGCGATACATGGAAAAAGGAAGAAGCTTGTCATACAACTGAGTTCTTAGAGGCAATGGAGGTGATTCTCCACTGTTTGCGCGAGTGTGTTATTGTTTGAGATATAGGTGTTTTTTAAGAGTTGTGGTATTTGTGGTTGGGGTACATTTGTTTTGTGCCTGTAGTTGCAAGGGGTGATTGCAAATTTGGGGAACAGTGAACCCACTTGGTCTATATTCTGTACATTTATGTGTTTTCTAGAGGATTGTGCAAACTTTAAATAGCAAAAACACGCCCACCAAATGATGCCGCAACAAAAATTGAATTTAGCCAAATACATATGACAGATTTATAGAGAATATGATCTAAGTTGCCATTTCCTTTTCTTACTATCACACCACAAATGCATTGTGCTGTCACAGGCACTCTTTCGCTTCTGCTTTTTTTTAAGAGCAAAACTACCAGCAAAAACTGAAAACTTGGCAAAGTGAAAAACTGAGCGAAAGTTTCCCAAGGTTAAGACTATATAGACTATATTGACTATTATTAATACATTGTGATGTTGGTTAATGATTACATCTGCAGTTCTGTCTTCACCTATCAGTCCATATAAGATAACTTTGGGTGCACACTATTAAGGTGTAAATTTGCAGAATTTAAATTGAAATCCCATTGATCTTTTCTTCACCTCTCCATCAAACTAAGTAGACCAAGGATTCATCGGCAAGAATGTTTAGGAATAATGCATCTTAATTTAGCCAGGTGAAATAGGAACAGCTCTGAATCCTGATCCCGACTCTCTTGAAACTTCAGAAGCCTGATGAAGCATGAAGGTGAGAGAGAGCAGTGAAACAGTGCTTATTGGAAATCTGGCAGTCTCCATGTTGAATGGAACCACCATCATGGGACATGATCCAGATCTTGTGCAGGAGATTGAGATGTTGGGGTCACGTGTTCTCTGTTGTTTGGAGTCAATTTCTTCCATGTGTAAAACCTAGCAGAGCTATCAGGTACTGAGCTGCCTTCAGTGGTTGTGATGGAAACTGCTGAGAAAGCCTGAGAATAGTGACTTGTAGAGGGTCAGCTGTGAACATGGTTTGTTGTGATTGGACAAAGGAAGGGGCCAAAGGATGATGTTGAGTTAAGAGGCTGTGCTGTCAACTGAACACCATCTGGTAATATGTTCGATCAGAGGAAAACACTCATGATCTCATCTTGTAAATATGACCTGAAGTATCTAATGTGGCTGGACTCACTCTTTCTGAAGTTGAGCCAGGATGACCTCAGATTCAAGCCAATGCTCCTTCTATGTTGAGAGGAGACAATTAAATTTTAAAATATTTTGGACAGTATTGAATGCATAATTGTTATGAGCATTATTGTGCATCAATAATTTATTACTTGCTTTAACCTCAGGTAAAAAAAAAACTTGATTTCAGTGTTTTTTGTGTACACAGACTGATAATTGTGAAGGTCCTTGTGCACCCCCTGTTGGCAAACATTGTTTTACTTCAAATGATGTGTTGTATTGTTTACAGTGCCTTTTCATGCAAAATTACATTTTTCAAATATAAACCAAATAGCTAATGATAATGGTTTCTAACTAACATCCAGTGGTTTCTTAAGTCAACTCTGCATCACTACACAACTGATAACTGATGTGTAACTTAAAATAAAAATTGAATGGTCCTCTAAGTCATGATTATTTCCCATTTAATATTAATATGAAGAAACTGCCTTAAACAGTTTGGTTCAGCTAAGTGGTAATGACAGAACAGCTTACTTTGAAGTACATTTAAATTCAATCAAAAGTACATAGCTTTATTTTAATTTGTTGGCACTACATGGGTTGGATATAAGTGGTGCAACCACCTAACTGGATACCTTAAAATACTCCCTAAATTATACTGGATATACTTAAATGTTTTAACCACTACCATTTAAAAAAAAGACAGAACAAACAAAAAAACTACCAACAGATAAACTCAAAAACCTGCTGTGTCATAGTTGTGTCCATAGTGACTATGGATTGTTCTCACAACTGACATTTTTAGTTATCGGAAAAACACCAGGTGTAACTAATGAAAGTGTCTCAGTGAGCCATGCTAAGCTCTGGATCGGACACACTTCAAAAGAATAACCACATAATCAACCATAGCCATAGAGCCATAAAGCAACAGTTTGTCTGCCTGCATTTCCTTCCTCTGCATTCAGTGCTGCCAGTGGTGTTGCCACAGTTTGCAATAATTTGTGACCACTAGATGGTAGTGTTGCTGTAGCAATAATGGTAATGAATCAAACACAAAGAAATTGTCACCATAAATGCACCTCATAGGTCAGGCTTCACATGATTTATCATAATGTTCATGATGACGATAGTTGTCATCAACTAGTTTTTCTGTCTGGGTGACCAGTATAAATGTCCTTATGAAACTTTTGTGGTGACTCAGTCTGGTAATTAATACATTTATTTAATAATGATGATGATTTAATTTTGTCTGATGCAGGCTTCTCATCAGTTCGTTGATTTTGTTTAAAATGCTTTTGTAAACAGGCTTTTATTCTATTGGTAAATTAGACATGACTTTTGAACATCTCATTTCACTGTGTTCCTAAAGTTAACAAGGTAAAGGACTTGTTGAGATTAAAAGCTCTTTTGAAAGAGGCCATGTTGAGGAGGGCAGTATAAAAACACTGTTACATCAGTCAAAACAAACATAAACAGACTAAATAAAGTGTCACACCACAAAAAACATAAACTTTGTGATATCCAGTTGAAATGCAATAAAAAGAATATACAAAATCACAATCCATATGAAATACAATCAATAGGACTGAGATACAGCAGCTATAAGAAAGCTGTGATCAAAAAGCCAAAACGTTTTTTTCATATAAATTTGTAGCTGATATGTGGGTACGGTTCAGGTCACAGATTTGAATAACAGCTGGTGCAATTGACAGAAAGACAGACTGCCAAATATTACTATTATTACTATTATTTTAAGCTGTCCTTCTGATTCTTGCTGCAGTTTAGTATTACAACACTGCACCTTCAAAACAAAATCTTGTGAGCAAAGTGGAAATGCGTGGCTGTTGTGGAATAAATGTCAAAGGCATGCATGATTGCTAAAGGACTTATCAAAGGGAGAGAGAGAAAGAGGGAGAGAGAGAGGGGTTGGTTGCCCTTAAGTTAGTATTAAACCCTCTGGGGGTATTCAATGAAACATCTGCCAAGGGTGGTGACCTTTTTGACCCCCCTCCCCCCACCACCACTACCGCTATGTTCCTCCTACCCGTATTTCAAAACGAGGGTTCTCATCAGTTCAATCACACATGCGGCATAAATAAGGAATGATATTTGTAAAAGCTTTATTGGACAACCCTGCAGAGCCACCCCCCACTAACAGTCTTCTGTTTTTTTTCTTGCGTGTGCGCGCGCAAGAGCAGCTGTCATTGGGTAGAAGCGGGTACCCGCGCGCTGCATATAGCGAGACTATCCTGTTTGAAGATTACGCTGCAGCTCCTGGCCATCTTGTATCAGACAGGATGAGACGCTAAAAACAGCGAGTATAGGAGGCTCCCCTCTTTGTTTTTTTTTTTACAGGCGAACACCTCAAAAGGCTAAAATCACTTCTATTGCTGTGTTTGCTGAAAACACCTCATACGAGTTGTGGATTATTCCTGAGGACATCATACTGAAACCATGAGCTGGGGGTCAGAGCTATGGGTGAGTCTCGGTGCACTTGTATGGCTTGCACGCGCTCGTGTGGTCCTAACGGTTTTCGGTTAAAATAAACGCGACTGCTGCCTGTGACAAGACGCAGTGGGTCCATGTTTGACGGTGAAATGCCGTATTGGTGTGCGCTGCTTTGCGGTTGTTCACCCTACATGACGTTAGCCAACTAATTTGTAGCGCTAATCACTGAGAGCTGGCGTATTTCTCTCTATTTTTGCTGTGACTTGTGTTGCGTTTCGTTACAATATCAGCGTAACACGATGTGTGGTAGCTAGTTGGCACGTAGGCTAACGTTTATACGCATAAATCTGAGCTTATTAGCTAACCGTACCATCCATTTTGGTTTACATACAAGCATTTCAAACCACGCTTGCTCACACACCCCCTCATAGTACAAACACATTGGTGCTAAGATGTTCAGACTTTATGTTCATGTTGAGTGACACGTTTTTTGGTAGTGGTTTCGCAAACGTGTATCAAGCATGTAAGTAACGTGCATTTCGTAGTCTGTGTTTTCACGTCCAGCAAAGGAAGTACATGAGGTTAGGTTTTCCTAAATTTGGTTGAAGCTGTGAAGCACTGCTGTTACGTTAACAGTTAACAGTTTAATAACTAAAAAGCATGCCAATTTAGCTTCAGATATGTTTATAATAAAGATTATTCAAAAGTCTTGTATATTTTTTTCAATTCTGTCTACCACCTTTGAAATGTAGCACCCCAATAAACTATTTGTGTCCACAAACGGAAATGTCTGATAGCTTAGTCTTAGATTTGAACCACAAATTGCATTTTCTTTACCAGAGCAGATAGTTTTATCCTCCAACATTGTCACAAAGTCAAACATTATTCATGTTTGAATATGACTAATATTTGGTTGGGTTCATCACTTCATGTGAGCAACTGAAAAGTTGAGGCCCTAGTGACCTTACTAGAGTAAATTCCTGTGTAGTGATGTCATTTTTCATCCCACTAAAATTCACTTTTAAGGAGAGAATATGATACATGCAGCTCTCATCAAGCCAGCCACTGTATTAGTGATATTTCCTGATTCTCTGACTTATAGATACTTTTAGGGCAATGCATTATATAAACTACAACACAGGAATGATGAAGATTACAGGATTCTGTCAAACCATTTTTATGACTTGATAATAAGCAGTTGTGGCAAGAGGAATTTCTCTTGTCAGGGTTTTGTTTTTGTGGCTTGTGATGTTATTTTGTTGTGGAAGTGATCCACTGGAAGATCAGTCATTTTGCTGTGCTGACAGACTACCTGGCAGCGGCACTGGCTTATTGTTTCAGGATTTGTTGCACATTTAGTGTTAGTGGTGGTATGTTTTCATTGTATGTGTGCTCGTGCGTCAGTTAAACATGCATGTGTGTATGCTTACAAATCACTACATGGAGTTACCATTTGACCCTGCAAGATAGGTCACCTTTTTTTGACTTAAACTCAGGTTGCACCTTTAGTACTATAAGTATCCAACAACAACTCTCTTTTGAGCTGCAGGCTCAAATGTGCTGGTGACAATTCTGGAAGGATGTGGCACTTTAATTCTCTGATAAAACTGCAGTTTTAAAAAAGTACATATTATGTGTTGGATTTTTTCCCCCCTTCACTAAAAAGCAAGGGGGTCTGGAGATAGTTAAATCAGGGATGTGTTTTTCTTTCTAAGAAAAAAAAGGAGGGGGAGGCACTTCCCTAAATTCTCCAGTAATTTACCTGGTCCATAGTTCACAGAGAAAACTACCAGTACTCCACATTCTTTGCATTTTCCCACTGATATCAGTGTATTTTTACTTTACCACTGCAATGCTTGACCGAAAAACAGCACTGCTCAGGTAGTCATGCAAAGCGAACACAGCCTGAAGGTATTCTGCAGGCTTTCATATGTACTTAAAAAGTCTGGAAAACATTTGAAAGTTTTTCAAACAGACACTGAACTTTTGCAGAGAATAATGTATTACATCCAGATGCTCGCTTTTTCCCAAGCAAGCTGAATGGAATCCAGACATTTGTTCCTTTAATCTTAGTCCCTGCAACAGGGAAGCAGACAGAATATAGAAATGCCCTGCAGGTGCCTGTTGCCACTGGAGAACGTACACAGCTTTTTTTCTTGTTGTCCCAAACCAGATCAAGCAGCAAAAACCTAGAGTAACACCAGCACTGTTGCTGTGGCAGCACCCACAACTTTATGCAGAGCAAGTGCACGATGTTGTGGGTAAGGTTTTACACATCTTATTTTGTCCATCTGACAGCCCAAAACCCAAAGATCAGTAAAATTCAACCTAATACCGTCTATTCTAGACACCTGCAATTGAATTATTTTTAGGGTCAAGATCCAGTGTTTCGGCCATTCGATTAGTTTTTAAACACTCTTTTAAAAATTAGATTGTATAACATGACAGGTGAAAGATGAGGCACCACATATTTTAACATGCTCATCTTGTTGTTCCCCATTGTGAACAGGAAAGTAAGTGACATTCAGGAAGTGAAGTCAGAGTAAAGCAGGGTTTCTCAACCCCTCACGAACAAAACAGTTTTGGTAAAGTAATGCAAGTGCTGTAGTGACAGAATGATTTTGATTCAGTTATTTACTTGATTTAAAATTTGGAGTGCTGGGGAGTGTATAGCTGGAATGTCAGATTGATTTTAAAAGTCTGCTTGAGTGAAGAACCACGGGTTAATTGATAGACTCCAAAATGCTGAATGCCTTTGGTGCAACATCATAGCACTGATTATAGTCTTCACCATCCACATAAAGACAGACCTCAGGTATGTTTATTGGCATGTTTATTGTCAAAAAAACATCATTTATTGTCATGCAAACCTCACTAGATTATTTTGTAGTCAACCAAAATGTACTGTAAGTATGGCAAAGTAGTCCAGTAGTTAAGAATTGCCAGTTGTTTTCTTTTTGTGCCCACAGAGAAAGAATTAAATGGATAAGTATGTATCAAAGTGCCTGCACAGTAAGGACCCCAAACCCCTTCCAAAAGAGGCATTATATACAAACGCAACCAAGGAAGAAGGAAGTCAGCTGCGGTGAAACATGTGACTGTTTCTCAGGGGAACAGCAGTCAGAAAAAAAGACAGATTAACAACTATTTTATAACTCACTATAGAAGCACTCCACTCTAAATAACCACTCTAGAGTAGGTAAGCTGTGCTTGTTCAAAGAAAAGGAGACCACAACATTTCTGAAGTATATCCTCTTTGGACTTAAGTGTTAAAACTGGACCTTGAAGCTGCAGAGGTGTCACTCTTATGTTTTCAAGGAAGATCAAACATATTGGTGTTTAAACAGCATACACACAACATTTGCAGGCTAAATATCAGGCATGCATAGTTGCTCAAAAGTTTAAAGTTGAATCTTCTCCTTTGGCTTTACATTAAACTGACTACTACGTGTTTTCACTATGACCCACCTTAGATGTTTCACTTCTCTCGTGGTTTATCTGGGAACGGGATGTAAGCTCTTTTTTTCCAGCTGCACGTAGGAGTTAACATAATTGTCATAGAGTACAGGATGTATACATTTCTATACCCGTTGAGCCACTAATTGATAAGGCAGCATGGACAAGGCTGAAACTCTACTCAAAGAGCAGCAGCTTAAGGTGAGTCACACTGTACTGGGATCTTGAGCATCTAGTTTAGAATAGCTAGCAAACTGGCATAAGCGTAGTCCAAGATGGAACCATGCTTTAAATGGTAAATGGCCTGGGCTTATATAGCGCTTTTCTAGTTGTTTGACCACTCAAAGTGCTTTACACTACAAGTCAGCATTCACCCATTCACACCAAACGAAACTAAGGAAACAAAAGAAGTCTAACCCATTCACGCACCAATAATGCAGCAGCAGGAGCAACTGGGGGTTAAGTGTCTTGCCCAAGGACACTTCGGCATGCAGCCCAGAGGAGCCAGGGATCGAACCACTGATCCTCTGATGGGTGGATGACCTGTTTTACCATTTATATTGTTCAAATGGTGCGTTACTTTGTTTATTCTTTGTCAGTTAAGGTGTGAATATCTGTAGTCATCATGTTGCCCATGGGGACCGCTTTGAAAATGAATGGTCTAGTTTTTCAGGATTTTTAATTATATGCACGTGTCTATCTGTTCGCTATCGACCCCAGTGTAATTGAGAAGGGAACGTGGTATTGTCTGGAGAGGCCTTTTAAATGCCACTTGTTTTCTCTCATGTCATGTTAAGTGGTGCTCCAGACTTTGCCAGAGGGGCACAGACAGAAAAGTTCAAGCAAAGCCTCATAGTCCTGTTTTTGCGGATTTCAGTCATGCATTCACAGTAGTGAGATATCAGAACTGATCTCCGTGTAGTGTTATTTCTAGTTAGAAATAGCCAACTGTTAGAGTGATTTTCTCATTTGCTGCCATTGTATCTCATCTTGGCTCACACTCCCCAGAGTCCACCCTCATCTCCTGCTGTTCACTTGACATTTGGGCCACTTCCAGGATTGAAACTTGAGCTAGTTTGTTTCCTTCTGTCAGTGTCCTGGAGTTGGGTGGGGGTCAGAGACTGAAACCTTTGGCAGACTATGACTGACATCCCTGCAACCCCCCATTAAACCTTACACTTATTGCCATCCAGCTGCTGACTCAGTGATACCTCCCAAAGCCCATTTTCTCTTCACCTCTTTCTTTGAACCTCTATGACAGTAAATAGAGATGAATGGATCCACATCTGATCTGTAGGCCCCAGACTGCTCCCCGGGGAATGAGTTGCAGAAAGAAACGAGGGTTGGGGGAGTATTCAGACTCAGTAGGTTCACATTGACATTCATAAGAAATGTCGATGAATTACAATAAATAAAGATTTTTTTTGTCTGATCTTTGCTTCTAAACTAACTCTGCTTTTCAGTTTGGCTAGAAATAAATCTGGGTGAATTCATTTCATTTTTTTGTCTTGGTCACAAGTATTGTCCTTCTACTTCCTCAGATCTGAACAGGAAGCTGTTTTGCCGTCTTGTCCATGAAAAGGTGACACAATCCTTCCCACCACAGACTGTTGCAGCCTCTAATCTTAAGTCATGGCCTCTTCTGTTATTTGTAAAGTCAACCTCTAATCACTGCTGTGACAGTGGAAATTATACCACTGTTGGGTCTCAGTCAAGCGAGCGCCGACATATTGTCACCTGACCCCCATAGCCTTGCATGTTCTCCTAATTACAGCTGTATTGTACTACGTACTGCAAGTAGCATTTGTTCTGTGGCTGTGACAGCATTGAGTTTCCCTCAACAGAGTAATGAAGAGACAATAGCACAGAGATTGCCTCTACTCATTGACTGCTGTTCTACGACTATCCAAGGTGAAGGATGTCAAACAAAGGGCTACAAGCATGAAACAGTATGAAAAACTGTAACTCATTTAATTACACAACTTGTGAAAATTGTCTGAATTCAGAAGAAATTGTAACTTAGGACTCTGGTTCCCATGTATAGCAAGTGGCATTTAGAAATGTTATTTGGTTAGATACAACCTCATATCATTCTGTAAAAAAAACAACCTATAAATAGGAAGCATTCTTTTTCTAAAGGAAATGACAAAACATTTTGTCAGACTGAATGCAAATAAAATTTTCAATTTTTTTGTATGTGTAGATTTAACCTTTTGGATTCTGAGTTTATTAGCTCCCAAGAGCAAGTAGATATGACAGCACAGATGTTTGCTAGAACTAGCTAGCACACACATCAACTGTATGTGTGTGTCTAAGTGCTAAAGATGCTTCTGTAAATTTTATTGGCTCTGTTATCTCAGTTCTCCATCTGGCCTCTTTTGTGATCCTGTAGTAAGAGGATGTTTCTCAGGCCAAGTAACAGTGGGTTTCTGCTTGTGTGACAGTAGTGGTCTGTTATTTTTTCTTTCCTCAAATGTTCATTTTTAAGGGATACCAGATGTGGTCAGTGCACATGGCCGGTACCATGTGAACCTTTTTAGCAGTTAACTTTATGGCTGCTTAATGTGAAATGATTCAAGGCCATAATGAACATTGGCTTGTGCAGCCATGCCGTTACCACACATTTGTCTCCCACTGCTTGAAAATATTCAAACTGCTGGAGATCCAGCTTTCACTCCAGCCCACTCTTGCCTTTCCTAACATTTCCTCATTTGCTTTGTTTTTCTTTTCTTCTCCTTGCTTTCATCATACTGACTCACTCACTGGCTTTCCCCTCCCCTGTGATTGCCAGTGTGATGATACTTTAAAATAAAGCTTGTTTACAATGTTTTTTTAGTGTTTCTCAGCTGGAAGTGCAAGAATTAACCTCACATTTTTGTGTATCAAAACCTTTGTGCTTTAGCTAGAATATTGTGCTAAATTTAGAAGTTAATTATGTTTGGTAGTATTTGGGACTTTATGTGTGTGCATTAAGCCAGTCAAAGAGTAAGCACGTCTTTGATTGTATTAGTAAATAGTTTGGGCAATAAATTGCATTGGAAATTATATCCATCCCTTCCTCTAGTGAGGTCTGGCTTCATCCAGTAATAAAGACAGTCTTCACTGTTTTAGTAAGGCTCTGTGTCCCCTAGAGTGGGTATTACCACCACAGTTTACTTGACATTAGCAAGAAGAAAGGACTGGATGCAACTGTCATGCATACAAAAGCCCTCTCAGTCTTTTCAAGATGAGTAAAAGAAGTGCCAACCTTACTCATATCCTGAGATGAGAAATCAGGGTGGAGTAAAAATGCTGCCAAGCTGTTCAGAGGACTTGAAACACTGTTGATGATGCCAACCAACAGAACCACAAAGAGATTGATACAGTGAAAGTACTCATGTATTCCAAGCCCTGTGAGACATGTCCACCCCTCAAAAAAGGCATTTTAAATATTATAGCATCAGCGTAAAACCTTTTGTTGTTTGAGAGAGAGAATAAAGCCTGTGGGCTGTTCAGCAGGTTAAAGTGTTGACTTTTCTTCCAGAGGAGCAAAAGCAGCTGAGGAACTCAAACGGCAAACTGTGTGTGGTGTAAGAGAAGGAGATGTTGTATGGGATCAGACATAATATCTTCCATGACTAGAGCCTCTCAGGCATTTGGAAATGTTTTTTCATATACAACAAAATTATTTCATATTATATAAATAGCTATTCAATACATTTTAGTAAGGGAGTTGCTTGCCTGCATGACCGTTATCATGTCTTATGACACCTTTCTGAACTAGATAGGTGAAAATATTTACCCAGTAAAACAAATGTTTTGAGACTTCAAGAAAAGATAAAATACATGTTTACCATATGGTCATATGTAGTGACATGGTGGCGATTTCCCCCTCATCTGAGGCTTCATTAGTAACCTGTAGCTGTAGTCACTAAAGAACCAGTGCAAGAAGAGAAGACTTACTACATGACACTGACAGAAAAAGGCAGCGTGTCACACAGATCTATTTATGAACTGAAGTTGCAAGCTAGACAGTTGGTTAGAAGTGTAAAACACATAAAACAAGTATGTTTAATCTAGTCTTTAATTTACTACCATCATGTTTGCCAGCACACTTAATTACATGCTAGCGCTGTATGTTTGTATTTTTTCCCTTGATCGTTAAGTTCCAGCTACAGTATGATTAAATTCAAAGACTGACACCTATTGGCAAGAAAGTATAGTAATCATAGAAGTACTACTTTGACCCTCGGCTGGAAAACATGCAGTTATTATGTTTAAATCATGGCTGTTCTTTAGTGGGAAAAGGTCTAAGTGAGACGTGTCATAGCAGCACATAACTTCAGTGCCTGGGCAAGAGATTCACCTGAACCATGTATAGCATCTATACCATCGGTGGACAGCTGAGCGGGGGTGTCATTTACAGTAACACTGACGTGTTAACTCAACACTTCTTGACACGTTTCATGCCACGCGTTACGTTTACTTACTGGACAATGAGAACATGGTGTAACCTGACCAATGCTGGATTTTTGACATTGATACTGGTATTGCTATTTGAACAAAAATGACAACGATATATTTAGCATAAACCCATAACATAAACAACTATCTGGATATGAATCCATATGTTTATTTTAGGAACTGTGACTAAGATACAGCAGGATCTTTTACAGTTACTGTATCCTGGCATTTGTGTCCTGCAATTTCTTTTTTTACTGATCAGCCAACATAAGTCAATATGATATATCTGCAATATGCTAATATCAAGAGTTTGATCTCTAGCAGCTGAAAGTGAGACATTTTGTTACATTGTAGGCCAATTTTACACACCTCATACCAGCCAGTGACATAATACTGATGGATGAATTTCTCCATTCATACCCCAGTTGCTTCAGCTGTTAATATTCATATAATGTTAACAAAGATACAGGCTAAGAGATGGCCTATCTCAGGCAAATCTTAACTACTATCCACTGGTCAAGACAAATTCAGCTGACGCCAACAGCTTTCTATGTTGTAGCAGTTTGGTCTATAAATTTCATTGCTGTTCTCTCATATTTGATATGTTCTATAGTAAAAAGTTTTCTTTAATTCCAGAGAATCTGTTATATAAGAGTTAAAGACCTTTTATCCCCTAAAAAGGACAAAAACAGCTCAACAAGAACAATAGCTAATGTGTCTTTGCAGGCCTAGCAGGATTAATCCACAGAAAGGCAGCGTTCTATTGGGCGGTTAAGGTAGTTACAAGGGAGGTGTAGTAATCAGATTAACAACGTCATTTAATCAAGTTCTGGGCTGTTTCTGTTGTTCCCTCTCATTATATGTTTTGTTCTGCCTGGAATTGGTGGGATTTGGTTGATAAATGTGTTCTTGGATCAGGCATTACCAGGATATACAGTATGATGTGTTTGGAGGCAATCTTTGCATTACTTAATGCAGGATCTTAACACTGCTGAGCTCGAGAAAGGCTTGTTCTTCTATCGCATTTTGCTCCTCTGGCATGGATTAACTTCGTCTGTAGCTCTATTTTTCTGCTTTGTAGTCCCATGAAAACAGTGACCATGTTGCGTAGAAGAAGTGAGTTTTTTGTTTTCCTGGACAGTGTTCGCTCTGTGAAATCAGAAAAAGAAGAGCAAAAGGAAGAACAAAAAGAACAGCAACACCTGAGCCCTTATGAAGAGTATCTGCAGGTGCTACTGCAGATGAAGATGACAAGTGCTGTAAGTGAACAGAATGATTCTTGAATAGCTGTTCTTTCTTAGAGTTAGTGAGTGTATACAGCACCATAATACAATATGACAAAGAACTCTTCTTTGTAAAACTATGAACTCATTAGACCCAGCTTATTGAACTTTGACAGGATGCATTAAAAGCATTATTTGAAAGTTTACATGAATGAGTTTACCACCCTTCCAGTTACTATGACTCACAAATGAGCGGCAGCAATTTCCTGTTACTTAACCCGATGCAATAAGGGTTGGTACTTCTTATTGAGTGAGCTGACTACTCATGGACATGAATAGTCAACATGGACTGGAAGTAACATGGACTGAGTTAAAGCGATTAAATGGCAGCTGGGGTTGTGAGCAGGCAGGCACCGAGAAGAAATGTTTTATGAGGACGAGAGCATGATACACATGTGCACACGCCAAGACACGTTCCTAAAGTTTAGACCAGCAGAGGTGTTGTTTCTATATATATCTACATGGCATGCAAACAGCAGCTCTTACACATAAGGTCACCCATCGTGCCAGACAGCTGTTCATATTTTGCAGAAAGTTTGCGTGTGCGAGTCTGTACACTTAACAAACACGTGTTTGTTTTGCTCTTTCATTGCAGTGTTTTGCTTAGATATTACCAAACACTAGGGAATAAATGATGGACCCTTAATAGTGATAGCATCTTTGCAAATGTGATCAGTGACTGGTCTGTAATTAGCTAAATTACATGCATATTATTATAAATGCATATTGCATTATTAGCCACTGGTTTAAATTGTATGATAATTTGACGTTAAATCAACATTTAGTGTGGGTGGGCAAGGGTCTGACAAAGCCTGCCCAACCTTTAATAACCCAGAGACAAATAGCTGAGGACAGCTATTCAGTGGTCAAGCACGTGATCATCAGTCTTTGTTTATGTGTGTGCACGAGTGTGTTTGTGAGGCTACTGTCCAGTTTTCCTGCAACTCTTCTCTAACACAGGGGTTACACTGGGCTATGGAGGCATTGTTCCGCCCCTCCTTCCTTATACAAAGCCCGGTGTGTGTTCGAGAGAGGGTTTGGCATCTCCCCCCAAATATTTGTTCTTGTTGCTGGACGCCCACTGTTGAGAGACAGTGAAGCGCTGCATTGACCAACTCATGGACAACAGTAGATATCAGTTGCTCAGCTTTACTGAGCTTGCTGCTTCTGTGAGTTATCTCTCAAGTGTGTCTTGTCTGCTGTGGTCAGTAAAAAGCAGTATATGTGGATTTGGATAATTATTGAAAGAACATCTCTAGAGGACCAGACATTTTCTGCCTGCTTTATTAAACAGGCAGAGATGTTTTTGTTGGAACAAGTGGGCTATTTGTTTATTATTTGAACTGGCATGGCCCTCACAGCCTAATGAAGCATTTTGGATGAATGGAGTGTCTTCCATTCTCATTCGCACTATAATTTGGTTTGTTAGTCAATGAGGCTCCTGAAATAACTCATAATAGGCAAGAGCATACAAAGGGCACTGAATCCAACTTATCTCCCTTTTATTACACAGATGGGCATGATGCAAAAAGTCCTTTTATCACAGTTTCTGACAGTGGGCTTTGTAGGGTTTAAATCAGTCTTAGATGTTTTCGCTGCAACACTATACCCACCAATCTGAACAACTGTTCTTGCTTTTCTCAACTATTAATAATAACAAAAGCAGCAATGAGCCTCTTGTTCCATTGTCCTCCTTCTAGCCAAACATCTGCCCCCTCAGCTTCTGTGAATGCTCCCCACCTCTGTCTTTACATCTGCTTTTCTTTGCCTTAGCAGGCTTCCTGTCAGGGGCAGGAATTCATATAGAAACCAGTGACACAAAGAAGTACAGTTTTTGAAGGATAAAGATAAATTTTTTGTCTTTGCTGGACTTAATTCATACAACTGCGTCCAATTTCGTTGATGGAGTACACTGGAATTGTCTGGATTTTGACTTAAATACTTGGGGTAGCAGTCATAGTAATCTGATTAATGGTCTCATGAAAGGACAGCCACAAATGTGATTACTATCAATTATTTATTTGGGGTCAGTTCATTTCAGGTGATGCAAAAGCTAATCGGGAACACTGTGCACTCACAGATCCTCCATAGTAACATCCATCTTGAAATCTGTAGATCTGTTGAGCCACCAATTAAATTAATGAGAAATCTGTTTGTTGAGACTTTTTAGCCCATAGATTTACCAGTTGGATAACCTAAAATATGAACTATTAGGTTTAAAACCATGTCAAGCTTAATTTGGTTTTTAAAAGTTTTTTGCTTTGTTGCTGTAATTTTGGTGACTCGTGGATTTTTTGAAATTGTAAACACGGTGCAGGGATTACATGTCAGTTTATTTTTTTTTGCTGATTCATGTGTTTATAACTTTCTTTGTCAGCAATTTCCTAATGTCTATTCATTCTCATCATCAACCAATGATACAACTCCCTTTGTTGTCCTCTCTTGTATTTGAATTTTGCTGTGATTATCCAAGCAGCAAACTGTCCACTGCAGAAGTTGTAAGGCTGTAATAAAACAAGAACTGTCCCCAGGAGCGTTTGTTCAGAGGTTTGAAAAACACTTCAGTCCTGTCATGACCAGCCTTGTTGTAAAGTGTTTCTGCTCACTTTGCTGCTCATTTTCTATGTCTGTGGCTCCCTAACTCTGGGTCTGTCTACTCTTGAACTTCCTCTCTTTATCTTCCCAAAAACAGGGGTGACCACGTCAGATGGTTCTAATTTAATGGTATCTGCTCTCCTGCATCATGAACTGACTTGCTGCTGAGGTTGACAGGTGCATAATTATGTAAAACCATCTGTATTTGGGACATTTGTGGTCAGGTCGCTGAGCAGTTCTTCCACATGCTCCATTTATTCCACACTTTGTGTCTTGGAAACCAACAGGAGATGAAAAATGACAGCAATGGCAGTGCCATTAGAGCTGCTTGATAGAGCTGCCAGAGATGTGTTTTTGTCATCAAGCTGATTGTGTAATCCTTTTGCTCAAAGGAGATCATTCTCTCACGATAACCCCTGCTAATACTGACCTCTCAAAATTAGGAGTGTTAATACTCAATGCTGCCTTTTTTTGAAGAAATGAGAAGAGAAAGAGGCCACAACAGAATATCCCTGCTTTTATTGCGGTACTCTGGTTTGGTGTGAAGCCTCACAGTATTTTCCTACAATGACAAACTTGGGTGTATTTCATACACAATAAGCTTCGAATAGAAAGGAAAGGAAATTTTGAATATTTCATTGTCTTTAAACACAACTGTTAAAATTAAAAAAGAATGTTTTAATCCAATCATATAACGATTTCAGCATTAGGTATACTGTAGAGGGGAGCAAGAAACATCTGTGTTGTAGGGATGCAGGTCATTGGGTTCTCAGTATGGATGAGATAAAGAAACCTGATCTGGACTGGTAGCTAAATAATGTGCATTAGTTCAGATTAACTGGCAGTCTAATACATTAAACTGCACCATAATCTCCATCACCAGTTGGGAAGGGTTGGAGGTCAGGAGGGCTGAGCCTTAAACAAGCATGTGTTTGTTTTCTTACTGCACATGGGCAGCCTACATATATATATAGTAATGTGTCTCCGTTGTTCTCTATTTGAACCTGTCTGCCATTTCCTGGACACTAAAATAATATTTAGCTGAGCAGTTCTATTTATTTTCTTTCATGTACTACCACAATAGTATATGCATCACAGTAAGCGGGATTGTGTCCTAAAATAACAAGCAGAGTGCGGCAGGTTCGTCTCCTGAAGGGATCCCCCTCTTATTCCCTCTGCAAGAAACAAGGTCAGGTGTCAGAGGCTGCAGATGACAGAGTGGAAGTAAGTCTGCAATTGGAGCAGGAGTTATTAGCACTTCAGGGCCAGTGGAAGTGTTTTTAAAACAAAAACTCCTCTGCAGGTTTGAATATGAGTATTCAGTGACGCTGTTAAATTAGCATGTAGTGCACTCATGGTTGGAAAGTTGGTTAATTTAACACACCTTACCTACTACTATACCTACCATACTTCATAGTCAAGATCACAGTGAAAAATACAGCTAAAATGTTAAGGAAATGCATCTAAGTGGGTGAATTCTTTAATATGCATGTGATTTATTTGTACTGTCTGTTTTAATAAAGTTATATTTACAAAGAGTTACAGATACTGAAAAAATAAAATCCCCAAAAGATTATTCAAACTGTCATTTGGTCAAACAGAGCCAACAACAGTTATTTGTTCAGTAATTTTATTCTGAGTGTCAGACAAAGTTTACAGATTGTTTAGTTTTGCTCAACAAATTGCTCAAAACGTAAGGTTATTTAGTTTTTTAGGCATTCATGCTTAAAAATAACTAAAACGTACTATTGTATTAAATAATCAAATAGTTGGACACTTTTCTGTTTACTGACTAAACCTACCTTATTTCAGTCACTTATCTGCTTTTCTTTGCTTACAGATTCAGGTCATTTGATCTGTTTTCTATGGGCAATGCCAAATTATTGACAAACTGTATAAAATGTATATGGGTTGATATTGTGTTGTATTTATTTTGTAGAATGAGAGGAGGTTGGTGTAATGGTGCATGGAGACTACAAGACTGTGTGCTGACACACTTTCACATAATGTGTTGTCTTTGATATTTGCCTCACTCCAATTCATAATTTATTAATCCACCCTGTTTTGTAGCTGCTTTATTGATGACTTTTCCATTTACTCCAGCAACTGCCTCTTCTGCTCCATCTATTAGCTAAGATTCATGAGGTCAGAGTGACTCATCATATTGCAGATATTAAACTTTCTGTGCTTTTTATTCAATTTAAAAGATGGTAAAGAGGCAGGTTTATGAGGTCCCAGCCATGTAGGATAGTCCACCCCCCCAAATGTAATCTTCCCTCCCTTGTAATCCCGCCTCTTCTGTCATGTCTGCTCCTTTCAAGCCCCCCCCCCTCTGTTTTTCCGCTCTCTCACTGTCCTCCTCTCCCATCCCACCTTACGCCTGATGGAGCATTAAGCCTGAATGTTGTATGCAGCCGTGGCCTCAGATTCAAAGTGTGTGAGAGTGAACCAGTGCTCTATCGGTTCCTGCCCTGCTCTCTGGGATTCTTGCTTCCTCCAGAAAATCGGGAATTACTTGCAACAACTGTGCTTTTTCTTTGCTATTGTGTGGGAGTGGGTCAGCAGGCATTGTTCCCAACCCAGGCACACTCTCAATTGCTCCCCTTCCGATACCTGGGAAGCGGTCTTGTGGATGCCTTCCCTAACCTAATCTCAGCCTTTTGTTGAGCTGCTTTGGAAGGGGGGTGGGGGGCAAGTTGGATGGACATTCTCTGGATTTGGATATTTTAAAAGGACACACATTCGACACAGAGACACACTGGATAAAATGGTGCCCCTGCAAAAAAGGGTAATCTGAGTTGTATGTGTGGAGGAGTGTGTGTCGGAGAGAGGAGGGTTTTATGTGCATGATGTGGCCACAGTGACATTTGCTGATTTTTGTCTGCTTTCTTTTAAGAATGTTTGGTTCCTGTGAGTTATAGTGAATAAAATGTTGTTTGGTTAACTTAATTGGCACATTGGTCTGAGAGTGAGGAAGCTTGTTGTAGAAACAAGTAAAGGAGGAGGTATTTGTGTGAAGGCAGAGAAACTTGGAGAAAGCAAAGACAAGTGACAAGGCTGAAGGTTTTAGTGTTTGTTTCAGTAAAAATATCAAATTGCTGGTATTGGTTGGTATTTTGTGGTTCTTCCTTTGAGTGAGTTTTTGAAGAGTGATTGCTCATTGAAACTGACTATCAATGCAGCATGGAAAGTCCCTCTCACTCAAAGTACTCTGCATTGTTTTCCTTGAGTGCTTCAATTGGGAGTAGGTGATTTTCTGAATGCTCATTCGAAGGTGTTTGAAGGAGATTTTATCATTCTCATTAGAACACAATGCTACCTCAGTGATACTACAGTAGCATATTGCTTGAATTTCAACATGCTCAATTTCTAATACGTCAGCCACACTTTCAGATACCTCACAGTGCTGCAAGGCTTTGTAGGCCATAGTATAATTCTCGAACTTTGCATCACCACAACCGCTTCCTGTGATATGAAAGTACTTTCAGTGCAGAGATGCTTCAAGCATCCTTTTGGTACACTGCACAGTTTGCTCAGAGGATCACACAACCCTCTTTGAGCTGAGACTTCACATGTTTTTTGTGTTGGTCTAGAGGAATTGCAGTCTGGACTCAGGAAGACTCCAGACATGGTAGAGGAGATGATGGGGGACTGTTGGAGCCACACCAAGGTTGTCTTTTTGGTTGATTCTTAAAATTACACTCACACTTTTGTAAGAGAATTGTTGAGAAGTAGCCACGTGATCGTCAGCAGATATTTGCTGTAACGTGTGAGTGAGTGTGTGTTCCCAGATGAAATGCTCCTTTTTTTTTCTTGACTGATGAGTTTCAAGACGTGATCTCAGCCAAATCGCGGCTCAGTTTTTCCTCACAAGTCAGGAACAAATCATGAATAATGTGTTCAGCCCTAACAGCTGTATTTGGTTATCAGTAGTGTAGACTTTTGGTGCCTGTATTTTACCATGAGCTGCAATTAACCTCTGTGATAAACCTGACTCTAAGATGATACTGGCTTAAGATGATTGGGCAGGCATGACACTCTTGAAGGTGTTTAATGTATGACTTTGAAGCCTTGGGAATGGGCCAGATGCCTTTGTCTGATGAGTGCCCGAGGATACAACAACACATTGACAGACATATACTGTATATAAGCCCGATTGTCTTGGTTGAGGGGAAACAGATGCACAATATTAACACAGACAAATTAGGCGTGAGTAGTGCTCATTTATTATTTTATGATTTCTAATCTATCTATCTATTTTCTAATCTATGTAATCTGTTGCTCAAATAATAAAACAGATTGCTATATATATATATAATACAATGTCCCCATTGAGTTGATTTAGTCTGTAGTTGTGTTTGTTGTAGACATGATAGATTGCTACATCCCTTGTATGAATGAATGATTTAATCAGGATGTCCTCTTCCTTTCTGCAGGATCAGTTTGACAACTTGGAGAAGCATACGCAGTGGGGGATCGAATATGTGGAGAAGTACGCCAAATTTGTCAAGGAGAGGTCAGAGATTGAAACCAGCTATGCAAAACAAATTAGGTAAGTACTCAAACTGACTTGTAATCCACATTCATGACTGCAGGGCTGTTAACTGGGGTGACTGTTTTCCATCCAGGTGGTTTACATAAAGAGAGCCCCCTATATGGCAAGATTTGACCTACTGAAATGTCCTTGAAACTGGATCTTTACCAGCTCATTATGTAGCTGACCGTGACCTCTGACCTCCCTCTGGAGGAGGAAACTGAGAAGAGATTTCCCAGCAGTACACTAGCAATTTACAATTAATTATCAAAAATCATCATATTTTTCAAAGAGGCATTATTGTTTCTCCTCAGGGAGGCATACTTGTAGTGTGGAGCTACATAAGCAGACCTGAAGAGGATGACTGTTCCCCCACCATGTTTCTTTTTCACCTATAAAGAATGTCTCTCTGCTCTCATTCACACCCACATGCATGCTGTGTGTTGTTGTTGCTAGCGTGTGCTTCAGGCAAGAGGAAGTCAGGTCATGGGGGGATGGGGTGGAGCTTGTGTTTCCATAGAGACTCGTAGGTATCAGCATTATCAACCCCATGTCTGACCCAGATTTTTTTACCCCTTCCAACCACAAGTGTCAGCCCCGCCCCCTTTAATTCTCCCCACACATAAACTCCGCAGTCACTGATTTTTAAAGGCAGTGATGGGAGCATGAGCAGTCCTGCACTGAGAGGCTGCATCTCCCAAAGCCCCCCGCATCCCAGCACAGTAGGAGATACTCCCCCAAATCCACAATCCTCATCTTTAAAGAGGCCTGACAATATGGCTAATGCTCCAAGTATTGACGCCCAACCCCCCATTTTATAGTGACTAGCCAATACCAATCCAGTAGTCACCCCCCAGTAACAGACCCTCTGCAGACCATCCCACTCCCCTTTTTGAGAATTAAGTCAGCATGAGATAATAGGACTAGTGGTCTGTGTTTACATGCATGCTTTAATCACACAGTATATCCCTGCCCGATTAGCTTTTCTTACATAAAGACAGATGCAAATACATACAGAAATATATATTTTTATATATTATAATTATAATGTTTGTGGATTGTTGTAATACCTCTGATCTGTTCTTTTTTCTTTTTTCTTTTTCATTTTTTGAGCATTTTGTGAAACATCTTAATTAAAAGAAGCAATGTCAAAATTTAGTGTTCAAGTGCACTCAAACCTCATGCATCGTAGCGTTTCAATGTGTATTTGTTTGTGTACTACTTTTTCCTGCATTGTTTTAAAGACAAATCATTTATACAAAGCATTTATTTTATCCCCCCAAAACATTTGTACACATGTATACTTGCATTTGAACACATACAGATACCCGATATTTCAATAAGTCTGCATCTTCCTGTGTATATGACAAAAGAACGTGGCGGTAGTCTCATCTTGCTGTGGCAGGTTGGCCTTTCATTGAAGTTGAGCCTCCACAGATGGTGCGGATGTTTCAGTCACTGTGCTTATATACACGGCCCGCTGTCAGTCTGGGCCTGTTATGTTGTAGACACAAGCACACACACTTGAATGCTCAGTAGCACACTTAGCACACTCAGAAAAAGGCTAAAATGAGGAAATTAGGATGTACAGACAGCTTGAGTCATAGGGTTTTCCTGTGCTCTCAACACACTGTGCTTCTTTGTTGAGGTGCTACTTAGCCATACCTCAGGACTAATTATCCTTTGTAATCAACTTAGCTCATGAAATCAGGTTTAATCTAACAGGCACGCTCAAACCAAAAGAAACGCAGAGCTGTTTGATTCAATAAAGAAATTGAATTGGCCCCTCTGATCTAGTCCCCTTCTGTCATTGTTGTCAGAGAAGATTCTTCCTTCTGTTATTACCTTCCCTTACAGAGGTGAGATGTCCTTTATAAAAGGAATCATATACATCCATATAACTGCAACACTTAACTGCTAAGGTAATCTTAATGCTGCCTTAGTTAGATATGAAGATTTTCTGCTTTTCTTTGTTTTAATGTGGAAGTAAATCACATTTTTAAGGGGTTTTGGGCTTTTGAATGGGCAAAACAAGTCATTATTTATATTTGTTCTTTCCCTGCTGTGATAAGTCAAGGCGCTGCTGTGTAAGTGAGGCTTGGCATCAGTTATCATAAAATTACACTACTATATGAACTAGCCTACATTCCTCAACAACTTTATGCCGTCTATGGCTATTACATTACTTTGTACCACTTCTGTCAACATACCAACTACACACTGCACTAATCCACGTATAATCCTCTTCCCCTGCGCTGGTGTAAACATGCACAATACTTCAGTCTAGTCATTGCAGGGCAATGCATTAATGCATCCTTGTCCTCCTCCCCTAAATTCCAGTCTGGCATAATCCATAACACAGTGGGAATAAAGAGACTTGGTGTGGGTGGAAAAAATGCCTGTCTTTTCTGTGGTTACAGTATCAAACAGTATGTAGCACTTGTTCACCAATGTGTTATCACCTTCCACCCAGACACACACACAAACATGCAACAGTGCTTTAATCCTCCTAATTAAGTGCTAGGTGCTACCCCTCATTTTGGCAAGTTTGTTAAATATATTATTGAGATGAGCGGGCAAATACAATCTGACATATGACGTCTGGCTGCGAGTGAATGAATGAGTTAGCCGGAGCCAGGCCTATAACTAGAGATGAGGTGAGAAGGACAGGGAGAGAGATAGACAGATAAATCTGCCTAGCAACAGTGAAAACACCACCAGGGAGGACAGGCGTGGGGGATGTTGGCAGAGTGAGCTGGATGGAGAGCAGACACATATTACATGTAGTTTCGTTCTTTCTTTTTTTTCCCCCAGGTGCATTATTTGTTTCAGCAGGAATTTTGCTTGGGTTTTTACAACACGTCAGTGAGTAAATTCTCAATAAGGAAAGCGAAAACAACCAATAGTTTTAAAGCAATTGACTGAAAGTGGCTGACAGTAATTTTAATTTTGAAATGCAAAGTAGACAAGTAATAATGTGTTGAATGATTTATTGTTGATTATTACAAATTATCAGGATTTGTCTCCACATTGATTTCTAAAAAGCAGACTCTCTTGTAAGTCATTAATACAACTGAAATAGAAAATTAAAGTGTGAATCTCTATTAGCTGTAGTTTAAGTTCTTGGTGATGATGTAAATGTCTTGTCTTGTTTGTCTCAGCCTGTTTTTTGTGTACTTTAACCACTTGGCTGTTTTGAACGTGACAACAGTGCTCTTAAATTAGTCAAAGGATCCTGAAGGCATAAGTACACACAATGTGCACCCACATCCATCAGAACATAGTATGTGTTATTATGCTCTGTTGACAGAGTCACCATCAAACAGAGCATCAGCACAGTTGGGTGGTGAGTTTGTCACCCTGTCATGGTGAAACAAACATGGCACAATGTACCGTAGCCTGTCAAACAACACGACAGTTGCTAGGTTGAGAGAAGGGCATTGTAAGACTGTCATAACCATAATGATACCCATTCACCACAGCAAGCAACATCTTTCATCCTCACACAGCTCTGTGTTGTATACATCTCATTTTTGCCTCTCCTCCTCACGCAGCACTTATCTCGTGCCACTAACATGCAGCCAGAGTCAAAACAAGGGCAATGGCTGCATAAGAAAAGCATGTTTGTTTCTGGTGACTGGTTCTGCATGCATACTCCTGGGGGGCAATGATTTATGACCTGAAGAATTGACAGGGGACATACTAGTAGGAGCAGAAAGCACTCAGCTGAATTGAATGGTGTACTAGATGATCCTTTGGCAGGTCCAGGAGGGCAGTGTCTGGGAGATATAATGGGAATGGTGCTCTACCCATCTGCAGACTGTGCTCGAAGGAAAGATACTGTGAAAATTGTCTGACAAGCCTGAACTCTTTGTTCTCACAGGAATTTATCAAAGAAGTATCAACCCAAGAAGAACTCTCGAGAAGAGGAAGAAAGCAAGTAAGTAAAAGGATCTGGCGCACAAAATGGATAATTTTAACATTTAAAAAAGAAAAAAAACACATTTTAATTGACATACACAGATTCCATTAAATGGCAAATTGGTGTTTTAACACGTTTAAGTCGGTTGGTATTGATCTTCTCACCTCGCTTTTTGCCAGAAAATGAATAATTTCCTAAAATGTCCAACTATTTCCTCAACATCACGTTTTGAACCACTAATTTGTTCTAAACCACATCGACACCTCTTCTATTGCTGTGACTTTCAAACAAAATGACTGTTGGCAACTGCATCGTCTTTTACTCACTTCCTGTGTCTTAACAGGTACTCCTTCTGTCGAGCCTTCCTGGCAACACTTAATGAGTTAAACGACTATGCTGGTCAGCATGAGGTTATAGCGGAAAACCTGACTTCTCAAATCATCATTGAGCTTTCGCGTTACCTGCAGGAGCTTAAAGCTGAGAGAAAATCGGTAAGAAATCTTTTTATATTCACACCGTGCTCTTTTGCTCTCCGGTGTTTTATTTCTTGTTTTTTTTTATCTTGATTGTCCACATCATTCTTTCATTCTCCCCATGCCAGTGCTTTAGAGCAAACATTTCCCTTGACAATAGGTCATGGATTTTGTAATGGAACAGAAACACTGGGTTGCAAGAAATTAAGTAGCCTTTTTTTCTTCTACTCTATTCTGCATGAGCTGATGTCATCACTGAGTAAATATAGATACACCCAAAGGCTCACCAGAAGTGCAGAACGTGACTGACTGAGTCCTTTTTATGGAACAAAGTCATCGTCTCTCTATCATTACAGGCCTGTTTCTCTCTTTTAAACCAACTTACAAAAGATTGGTGCACCACACGCTTTTCCTAAATGTAGGAGTCACTTTCTTCCTCACCATTATAAAGTGATTTGGAGGAGCGGTGGACCTGCAGCGCATGATTCATAAGTAACAGTGAGGTGCCCATTAAGTCTAAAGAGTTGGTGGAGGAGCAGAGAACAAGCTACCCAGCTGGAAAAAAAGTACTTTCTGAAAAAAATCTGTCACGGACTCCTGTGTCACTGAAGTCCAGCTGAGGGAACTGGAATGGAAAACCAAAACCAGAGGGCTGCTCAAAGGCACAGTGACCTTTTTTTTTTGCAGTGTATTTTCAAATGCACTGCTGGTGACAATCCATGTTGCTGTGCACACTTCCCTAGCTAAATACAGTAAGCCTTGAGTTACGTTATGAGTGATCAGTTTTTATTTTCAGCTTGGTTTTAGCTGCAGCAAACACACAGAGAGGGGGGGGGGTTTCCAGATTCCACTTGTGAAGTGGAATCATCCTCTCCCTCCAGGCCTTTTTTGCTCTTTTGGCATTGGTTTGGCTTGGCATAGCATCTCAGTCTCTAGTGTCTAGATGGAGGGTCCATAGCTGGATCCTTATTACCCAGAGACTGCAGGATGTCACTCTGACATGCCTTTTCTTCTGCATTTCTCTGCATGTTTCCTTCTCTTTTCCTCTCTTTTATTTATCAGTATCTGTTTCTCTGCCCTCTGTCCTTCTCATTATCTCCTCCTTCACAACCCAAGGACCCCATACTTTTCTGTCTCAGTTTCCTCAGCATTTTCTTGTTTTTTCGCACTAACATTGTGAATGGTACATCATGTGACTCTGTCGCTCTTGACTAAACAACAGTGTTTCTTCAGTTAGCCAGTGCTGGGGGATTCCCTTCATAGCATGACCCCATAACTAACAATATCTTTACAGAACAGAGGATCAGTTCATCTAGCGCCATTGAACAAATAGTTTCTCGGTCGTATCCTGAACAGTGTCCTTGTAGGGTAATTGAAGCCTTTATTTATTTATCTATTTTTTTCAGTTTTGAATCAAAGACCAACTCAAACTCTCATAGATGCTGGATACTTTGAGATGTTCAAGTGTTAAAAAGACTACTAAGGATAACAGCAACCACAAGCACACATTTTAATTTTATTTTTTATGGAGCCTTTACGGTTTCATTCTAAGTCTGAAGAAAAATTAGATTATACTCAAAGTGTTTGTAAAGCAGCTGTACCTCAGGGCTTCCCCAGCTCCTTGTCATTTTTTTCTCTGGTTTCATCTACATGAATTTTTAAGCAGTCCTCACTGCTTTATATGTTGGAGATTTTTGATTTGTGTTTGTCAGACAAAGCTGTGTGGGCAGACCCAGACAGTGGGATTAGAGCAGGGTCATGGCCTGCCCCTCCTGGGTTTATAGCTTATTGGACAGGTAAAATCCAAACTACAAAACCAGAAGGAGAGAAAAAAATACCTCATTAGTTTCTCACGTGGGGTTGTTTTGAACTCTCCCCACCTCCCTTTGCTGTTTCCCCTAGTGAACCTCTTGCTAAGCTCAGCTTGGGGTGGCACAAGAGGTGAGGCCAGGAATGCTGTCTGAAAGGGTTTTTTTGAGAAGTGATATACTTGTTTTCACAAAAGTGGAACCTAGTTTATAGGTCAGGCTAGTCGATTTAATGTGTTATGCAAACACATTTCATTCAGTAGAGTGACATTTAAAGGCACAGGAGGAAAGATGAAAATCTATCATGACCTCAACATGATATCTTTGCTTATTTATGGCCTTAGAGTATAATGGGCAGTGATGAAGAATAGGCAGGGTTAATATGGGATGAAGAGCCTAAGTCTCACTGGACTGTGATTGTGCTGAGGAATCATAATAAAGTGTTCGGTCAGCATAGTGCTGTCCTTAGCGGGCCTCTGATCACAGGGCTTAGATATCCTCTCTAATGAGGTCTGATAAAGACCCTTAAACACTCCGACCTCCAGAGACCCATTCTCTGTAACACTTACATGTCGCTAAAGTATATTTACTGTACCTATCGACTTGTGTTACTGAAGTAGTCCACTTCAGGGTTAGCTCAGTACATGCTCTTCTGTACCCACTTGCACCCACAGCGCAGCACATAATGATATATTCTGGTTGTGGGGGGAAGTTTTATCAGTCTCATACTGGTGCGATTTGACATTTTCAACCAGGTAGCAAGCATACATCTTATTCAGCTGGCAAGACCCAGGAAATGAGCATTTAGGAAAAAACGTCAGCTGAAAACCATAATGCACTATAAAACATCTTTAGGTGGGTTTGGCAGAGGACACTGCCCTCATTTATCTCCCAGAGCAGAGAAGAGCGAGGCGGCCACAGTGTAACAGTGTAAGAACAACGTGTCTCTGTGGAGTGGCCTCACATGCCTTCTTGTGTTGAGTGGAAAGACAAATAGGAAGCAGAGAGAGAGAGAGAATTGATCGTTGGATCTTCCCATCATCGCGGCATGCACATCTCACTCCAGAATGCAGTATCACGCTGTTTGAAACGCCGCCTAATGGTTTAAACATGAGGAGAAAAGTCTCTGCGGAGCTTTCATGAGGTTTATTCATCTCTTTAGTCTCTACATCTTATATGACTTGTGGCTATTTCCAGGACCTAATGATTATATGAGTGTTGACAACTGTACTGTACAGGACTGCAGGTGCACATTCCTATGAACCAAGTCACGTCAATGAATGACTAACAGATCAGCCTGTGTGTGCGCACAGATGTACATGTGCACCTCTTCACACTAGTATACTGAAAAACACAGTTTTTGTTCCTCTCTGATCTGTCAGACAGCAAAAGGATGTCGCTTGCTTTTTTTTTCCCTTTTTTCACCTCGCATCTTTGTTTTGCTTAAAACTCATAACACAGTTTCTGAGTGTATATGTGGAGGGACAGCTTATGTGTCACACAGGATGTCTGTCATTCTCAGCCATGTCACAGCATGTCTGACACTGACACTGGAAAACAGGGTTACATATGGCAGACAGTAGCTGCTGTAATTCATGCATGAGACACCAAAATACACGTGTTTAAGTAGCATTGTTTGTGTGTGTGCATGAGAAGAAATATTCTGTTTACTGGAACTGTGTTGATTGAAATACAACCATAGTTGTCTATAACCTACATCTATAATTACAACATTTACATCCTTTTATTCTTTGAAGCCTCAGTTTCAGGTCTTATGGTACCTGGTCCCTCCAGATCTGGTGGTTTGTGTTGTACCAGCAGTTGCATAAGAGGATGAGGATGAGGAATTGAGTCGTAGCACAGAGAACAGTCTAGCTTCACATCATCAAGTGTATTAAATGTGCTCTCTCTGTTCTAAAAAAGCTTGAAAGGATAATGATCATATTTTCCAGTCCCACTTTTATTACAGCTAATATATTGATGTAGTTAAAGCTTGGAGTCTTGGTCAAGAATTTCTTAGCCTGTCAGGTCCAGTCTTTTTTCCACTCGCTCACTTTCAAATGCCTGGGTAACTGAGAGTGGCAGCTTCAGGTCATCAACCTGTTGAAGTACCCCAGATGTCCCTGACAGTGCCAGCAAGCACATGCTGTAACTGAGAAGGACGTGTGGGAGAAAGATGGGGAGTCTTGCCTCTTCAGGCCAAGTGTATCTCTGCAGGATTTAACCACAAAGATGCTACAGAACATCTACCCTAATAGCCTCAGCATTTAAACCTGCATCCCAGATGAATGTTTGTTGCGGACGATGATGCAGTGCTTTTTATCGAGTTTGAAAATGAATGTGCAGATGTGTCATAGTTCGGTAAGGCAAACACGATTGCGATCAGTAAATGTTCATCCTCCAGCAGCGTCCTGTGAATCTGGTGGAGCTGTTTAGGAGAGAGTGTCAGTGTGGTTTCTTTATCTTCATAGTGATTGAAGATTTGTTGATGCGGGCAGCATGAGATGCTGGATATTTTTCAGCTCCGTCGTTATGGAGACAAATATTTGGTTGAAAGTATTCTCCTCTGTAACAATGATGTCACACGGTCTGGTGCTGTGTGTTGTGAAAACGCTTTATGGTATCTTCACTGTATCTGATTATCATTGAGTTAGACGTATCTTCATCACTGAAAATAGAGAGCTCTTATGAAACAGTAATTTGAAGGACAGGGTCAACAGCAGTTGAAAAAACAAAATGCTTGATGATTCGTTGGTTTGTCAGAACTTCCACAATGTCCCATTACTTCCTCTGAAACATTGGAGCACTTCCTGATTTTACTCAGCTTCCCTCGAAACTTTGGGAAATGAGAAGTGTGACTACCTGTGGTAAACTAGGCCTCATTCCAACTAACCGCACTCGTGTTATGACGTCCAGCATTATTCAGGTGAAACCTTTAGGCCTTCTTCATCAGTCTTAATTTCACATGACTTGCTTGTGTGTTCGAGTTAGCACACAGAATACTGAGGACTTTTTGTGCCGTCCAAAGCACCAAAATGCAAGAGAAGTACAAGCAACAGCTTTCTGTTCTTTATAATGGCCTGTGTCCGTTATTGAATGGCAGCATCGATATTCAGCTCAGCTTCTGACTCTAGTTTCCGCCGTCCTCGTAACCAGGGGATACCTCATTAATAGTCAAATCCCAGTGACATTTTCATTTTGATTTCTTAGTTCTGGATTGTTTAGCAGATTAACATGGCCATGGACAATGTGAGAATTATTTCTATGGTTTGTAAGTAATCACAAAGTACTTTCAGAGAAATAAAGTTTTAAAATTGTTGCTGTGTGTTTCCAGGGGATCTGGCTATGATCCATACAGAGAGCTGTTGAGGGATGTGCTCTGCCTTCCGGCCAAGTGCTTTGCCCACCCCCAGAGACAGGCCAAGCGAGGCCTTTTGCAAAAACACACAGCGTATGTACTGTGTGAGTTCAGACAAGCAGCTGCCACCTAGCCTTGTCTAATATGCCATAATTGGCAGTGGCAAAATCCTCTGTGACCAGTCTGTCTTCCCTTAGATTACAATATCTCATCTAGTAGTTTTAAGTGTCATGTTCCATATTTTTCTATCCTAGAACATTTTCTTTCCAAAAACATGTGTGTTCTTTATTTAATAAAAGTCTTTAAAAGTCCACCTGAGTTGTTCAGATATCATGTGTTTCAGGATGGACTCCACAACAGAACCAGGTTTTCCACCGTTTGAGCCGTGATGCTCAATAACACTCCATTCATGCATTGTTTGAGATCATTATATTAGAGATGAAGTTAAAGTTGTTTCAGGTAGCATTTTTTTTTTTTTTTTTTTTTAACCAAATTTCCTTTTATTTCACTTATGTTTTTACTGTACTCGTGAGGCCTGAATAGAAAGCACAGATTGTTTTTTTTTTAACAGCACAAAACTTGCCCCTGGCACCATGACATGTGACTTTGCAGCTTCATAAATTCAGCCTCACTTAGTCCACTCTTTATGTTTTTTTATGTTATGTGCAGCCAGCTTTATTTAATTGTAATCTCTACTCAGTATAAGCCTTCATTCAGTTCCTTTTCAGTGTTGGCGCTGAATGAATTTTGAAATTGCAGCACTGTTTGTGCTCCCGTGTTGAACTCAGCTATGATCTGGTTTAATCAAATCGACTCGTGGCCATTTGCTTGAGCTTGCGCAAATCTCTGAGAGTTAAGCCTGTGCTCGTATTTTTTAATGTTACACACACACACTTATGTATATAATATAGATGATAGGATCTATTTGAATTTGCCCTGCTTTCTCAGTTCACATTAATACTTTTACAGTGTGAGTAATATTGATAGTGTTTAGTGGTTAGTATGGACTCTCATTCCAGCTGCTTCTAATTTATTATCCCTACTATGTCAAGGTCAAGTTCACCTAGTTTTATATCCCTTAAGCTCGTGAATAATATGATAATATTTCTAATGATTTTCCCCCTTCCCCTTCTCTTCTGACAGCACTTCCATGATGGGCGTAAGGCGCAGCAGCACATCGAGAGCTTGTGGAAACAGCTGGAATCAGTAAGTGACCCCATTAATGTGCAGTGCCATAATTGTTCACTGGTACCAGTTGCCATTGCTTGCAGCTGATACAGTGGCTTGAGAGAGACAAACCTATAACATACTAACCTCATGTTATAACCAATTATCTCACGACTTGCTTCTGCAGTTCACTCTGTCACTTAAGCTCCTCTGCAACTTAATTTCTAGTTTAATTATTTATTATTATAGTATTTTGTTATTATTTATTAAAATCTAAGCAGGTTGCATTTTGAATCAACATTATTAGCTGGATATACAGGGATGAATGTCCAGTTTTGAGAAACACTAAAAACTAATGACTAGTTTTCACATTATATTTAGCATTATCATCAGTATGTAATAAAGTATGTAAAACTGTGCAGAGATTGTCTATTCACTCTTATTGCTTAAAGCCTTGCAATCAGTCATCAGCATAAACACCACATGATACCAAAGCACATGGTGCAGTGGCCTTGAGTAGGAGCATTGTGACTATAGAAACTATAGAATCATCAAAAACTGAGGGAGCACTTACAGAAGGTGCATTTCTAAATGTAAAAGAAAACATCAGCAGAGCCCTGAGGGACCTCCTGTTATGTCTTCACCAGAAACCTCAAACACTGTGTCATTTCTATGGCCTGAAATGGCAACAGGGTGGTGGTTGGGAGTATGGAAACAATACAAAGGACAGCCTCTTACACTGGGATGGAATTAGATAAATATTTTTATTATGGTTCTGCATAATTTAACCTCTCCTTGAGTGGCAGGCTGATAATATGAAGAATGTTAAAAATCTGAAGGATCTGATAAGAAAAGGTGAGACTAAAAATACCAAAGAAAGTGTCATGTGAACATCAGTATTTAGTCATCAAGAGCAGACCAAACGTTCAAAATCCTTTCAGAATATATTACTAGTCCCAAGCTCTATTAAACATAGAAAAGATCCAGATCCAGGAGTGTTTCTGTTTTAGTGAAGTAGTTAAAGAGAGATTGTACAGAATACCACTTCTTATCTCTGCCTGGCCCCTTTGACGGGGGGAGAGAAAGAGTGTGAGAGAGATGCATAACTGCCTTGTCCTCCTCAACTTCTCTGTGTGTTCAATGATCCCATTGTGTGTGAGGCAGATAGGCATAGTTCAGAGTGCACACTGGCCCAACAAACACTGATTGTCCTGTTAGAGAGGTCGAAAGAGGGTTGGATGAATGGTTGTTTTTCTGTACACAAATGGCCACTATGAACATTTGTTTAATCTGCCGGCTGCAGACTTTGACAGACCCCACTGCTGTGTCAGTGACAAACTGACCTCTGTCACACACAATGCTGTCCCTGAAATCAATATGACGTCCATGTACATTTTATGACGTTCATTACTAAGCTTATTTAAAGGTCAAGTTATATATTTCCTGCTACAATTAATGGCAGGAAATTACTGATGCAGTGTCTGATCATACCAAATTTGTTTTTCTCTCTTTTTTCAGTGTAAAAGAAAGTTCGAGAGGGACTGCAAAGAGGCAGACAGAGCACAGCAATACTTTGAGAAGATGGATGCTGACATTAACGTGACTAAGGCTGATGTGGAAAAGGTATGTGTCATCTCAGTACTGTGCAGCAGGGACCAATCACGCCAGCTTGTCCCATACCCTCCATGCTTAACCCAATTTGCCTGGCCTTTCTCACCCTACCAGCTACCCTTCATTGCGTTTCTCTAGCCATTTTTATTTACAGTTTTTCCCTCTCCATGCCCCCCCGCCAACCCTGACTCCTCATTCCACTGAGCCCGAAAGACAACAAAGATTGAGTGACCAGTGTGTTTGCTGCTAGCAACTGTGTGTGTAAAAGCTGGCATTGTCTCAGCAGCACAGTGATCTGCTGCTACACAAAGCTGATAGCAGCACCGAGTCCTCATTATCACTGTAGGGCAGCCACCAAACACACTGAATGCGCCTTAGCAACAGAGAGGACTGTGTGTCCATGGTGGTACTTGTGCATGTTTTATGTGTGTTTGGATTAAACATATCAGTATGATTTTCTTTTTCATAGTGAAGCCTCTATAAATATATATTTTGTTCTATCTGTGATTATACATCCCCTATAACAAATCAACACATTCAGCGTTCATCTGATTCTCAGGACTTGTAGACCAGAGCCCCCCGGGCCTGTAGCTAATGTCATTTCCTGTTGTCATAACCAATTAAATGAGCCTTCAAAATCGCAGCCTTTAACCCACACAGCTCCCACGCCCGCAAGGCATCATGGGTCAGCAGCGCGTGCTCCTGCTGCTTCATCAGCTGTTGGAGCAGAGCTCAGGCTCAGAGTTGACACAGTTCAGACCCGATTATTATGCAAATATAGGCTGGAATAAAGACCCTTTCTGCATTCTGGACGTACAGCCAAAGAGCTACAATAGGCTTAGGCTAACACTGAACTGGAAAGACCCAGCACAGCTCAAGAAACTAGTCTTTAAACAAGAGTGGCGTTGTGTCTGATTACAGTTATTTCATTTATTGAAGCATGAAAGGCTCTTACATTACACAGAAACCAGTGCTGTATTTTTTTTTTTTTTGCTCTCATTTAGTTATTACTACTGTTTGTGTTACATGATTATGTAAATAGTTCTTTAGCATGCTGGATTCTATACAATTGAGATGGTTTTCCTTGTGTTAACGCCCAAAATATGTATATTTACATTTCTTCAGACTAGTTTGTATTGACTTCTAGTTTCAGTACATGCCGCTGAAAGAAAGTACTAAATTAAACTTTGCATTATTCCTTTTACCATGTCCGAATGATGTTGCTTTTTCTTCCTTTCTTATTTCTTGACCTTGTCCGCTGCATCATAGCTTAAAACTCATTTTGGGGAAGAGGAAGAAGTTTCTGTCACCAAACAGACAAAGCCAGGCTGGTGGGGAGTGACGGTTGTATTAAAATACCCCATGCATTTTCAGTATGTTGTGTCAGAGAACCACCATACCATTGTGCATAATTTTGGTTATTTCTGACAAATGCCTCAGAGCATCTCAGCAGAGGTCTCAGCTGGTGGATTCTGAGATGAAACTGCTGACATAAGCTTGTGTTGTGAACTTAATGCTTGCCCGCTGCCGAAGTTTGAGGTCAAGCTGTCGGTGAGTTAATGCAGACACGACAACTTGTTGTTCTGCTGTTGACTGCAATGTGTGTGGTATACTGGCACACAACAGTTCTAGCAAGCAGAGGCTGCTTCCTTGTTACCAGGCTGCGCAGCGTTCAGCAACAGCAGACATCGTTGAAAACATTTTGATTGCACCTCATATCATGAAAGTGATGAAAGTCATAATGGCTACATTTATAAAGACAAGTCTCAGGTCTCAGTTATGTTTTGCTAGAAACGCAACTTTTACAAGCATAAAGCTGACAAAACGTAAGTAAAGTTAAAAGCCTTTTTTATGCATCATGGTGAGAAGTAATGTAAACAATATATGAATGTAACTCTGAATGTAACTGAAATAAATTAAACTATCTATATGGTCCTTCGATTTAGAAAAAATTTCTGAATACTGCTTTAAAACTCATAAACTTATCTCTGAGTCAAACATTACCATCTACATTTATAGTCATAATCAATATGTATGCTTTTTCAGTATGTTTCCCTGCTTGCCACTGTATATCACTGCAAAAAATATTAGCTTTCTCATTTGCTCTTCGTTCTTGTGTGGGTTTTTTTGACCAACCGCAGCTCGCTTTTTCACCTACTCACATCTCCATTATTCATTTATGTACTGAATCCCCTGAGATCAGTCTCTGCAGTAGATGATTGGATCTTGCTCCCGCACATGTTAAAATTCCTCCTCACGTGCTTTTCTCTAACAGGTCTCAGTGTATATGTTTTCCCATATTGTGATATCTGTGGCATCTATTCTATCAGCTATGATTTTGTAAGTTGAGTCTAGAGGAAGTGTGTGATTGTGGATGCATACAAAAAGAGAAATAAAGTGTCATCTAATATAGCGATTTGGTCATGAAACTTGAGACGTGTATTCCCCTCATTTTTTAAGGACCTCTGAGTATTAATCACTGGGTGGTATGTGTTGTCAGAACCTCAGTCTTGTGTGTGTTTCGTTTTAAGTCGTAATTCAATTCAGTCTGAGCTGGAACGAATAAATGCACGTTAGGGAGAACATTAAACAGAGATGTCAGACTTGCTTGTAGGTGTAGTTTTGTGTGCTCGGCTTGTGGACATTAGCAGCTTGCAGTTGAAATTATGAATGAAGAAATGTACTTTTTTTCTGTTGCTTGTCAGCAACAATAAAAGAAGAATCTGACAAAGATAGATTTTGTCAGGTTTCAGGAGTTTTTGTCTGTGATGTGATGTCTCTATATAATGCTAAAAATCTGCTGTTTGCTGAGCTGAGGTTATTGTGGTTTTCTCTGCAGCTGGAGAAAACCTCTAACTGTTCCCTCTCCTCTTCTGCCAAACAAATCCCTCAATTTGGGGTTTGGATTCACAGCCCAGATATCCACAAAGCCTGTTACACTTCTTTGAGGGTCCCTCTGCCTTGACACACACTAACAGAAAGAATTAGAAATATAACCCTCTGTCCTCCTCTCCACTTCTGCTCTGCCTCTACTAACTGCATAAGACAGCAGTTTACAATTCCAGTATTTTAGTGGTGATTGTGTTTGTTTACTGTGATACCAACTTCCCTCTTTTGGGTGATGACACACGTGGTGGTCAAGGATGTGTATCTATGGCAACTTCTTGTTTAGCTGGAAACAGCTAACAATCCTTTTTTTGTTTGTATGTGTGTGTATGTTTGTATATCTATTTAATGCCATACCTTGAAGCGAAGTTCCCACAAGGTAGGTCTAGTGGACAGAGAGCCTGTTATGTCTGTGGGAACGCACACTGTCTCGACTTGTGTCTCGATAAACACACATACATACACACACACACACACACATGCGCGCTCTCTCCTGTAGAGTCTGACACATCAGCCTCAAGCAGGTTCCTGTTAACACACCCTGTCCTGTCTGACTGTGATCTGCTCCCAGTATAGTGGCTTGTCTCGCTGTCCTCTGCCGAACACTTTCTCACCCTAAGGTCTATATCCGTGATGTAAGAAGAATTAAATGCTGAATGTTGCTTAAAGCTACAGATTTCATGCCAGTTTTCATTCCGATGTTCTTTTTGCTCCTTGTAGTCATATTTATAGATTGGTGGATGGTTGGATGTATTGATTGAAGTGTGAGTCAGAAAAAAGCAGGTAATTTCCAGAAAATGACAACAGGATGTGATGTGGCTGCAGGCACAGCCGCTTGTTATGAGGTTTCGTTATCTGCCAGGTTACCATGGCGATGATGTGCACCCTCATCATTTCCCAACACGTTCAGCACACTTTGCATGCACCTACACCAGCTTAGTGGAGACCCACAAGTGCATGCTCACAGGCCTGCACATTTTAAACAGCTGGTCTTTCACATGTGCTTTTTAGCTTTTCACATTCCTTTTGTTGTAGGCTGTGACTGTCATTTTCCACCAAAGTATTAACTGTCATCCCTTCTGTGCTGGATATAATGTACCTTTGTGTCTGATGAGTGTCTCCGCTCTGATGTCGTCCCTTTTCTTCTAGTCTGTTATCTATTACTTGCCCATATGTGTGCGCGTGTGCGAGACTAAACTTTTGGATCGGTGTGGGTGAAAATTGTATGAGGTCCTTTCCCTCAGGACTAGGACAGATCAGGGTTATGTTCCCTCTGCTGCCCTGCTCAGCAGCTAGATGGCTGCAGTGTTTTTCTGTGTGTCTGCTTTCAGTAATGCAAAATACAATCAGGAGTTCAGAAGGTGACCCACTGTTATAAGTGGCCCTATGAAAACTCTTTATGTGTGGACAGGCCTTAGATCTGATGGAAAGAGGAAACAGATATGAGTATTTACCTACACACACACACGCACACACACTCTCCACATGCTGTCTAGCTGAGATAATCTCATCTCCATCTGCTTGCCTTGGATCTGTAATAGGCTGCTCCTGCTGCGTTTCTGACTGCCTGCCTTAACTCCCTGAGCCTGAACTAGCTTAAAATAATCAACATTATCAACTGCAGAGATAGGCCAGACTGGGCTGGCAATCAAAATCCAAATCCCCCGCCATTCTTCAGCCGGTGCAGGCTGTTGTTCTTTGTATATGTTTGTCCTGGCCTACATACGGTACAGACAAATGCCGATGGCTGTTGCTGCTGTCCGACTTGGATTTGCACCTGTGACCATGCGTCCACGAGTTCTATGTTTATGTGTGTAAATGTGCATGCACTAACACTTGAATGCACAACTATGTCAACTCATATAGGTTTTTACGCTCTGGCTATGTGTGTGCGTGTAACCCTTATGTCTGCATTAATCAGAGGACACTGTGGTTTAGTGAGGAGAGCGTGTCTCTGATGTGCATGTTTGTGTTTTCTTTTCTTCAGGCACGACAGCAAGCTCAGATGAGGCACCAGATGGCTGCTGACAGTAAGAGCGATTACTCCTCCTACCTGCAAAAGTTCAACCAGGAGCAGAATGAACATTACTTTACAGTTATCCCCAACATATTCCAGGTAAATATAACAGCATATGGCCTGTGTCCAGTCACAATTGCACATAAAAGGTTGTTAAACAAATCTACCATTGACCATTGTTTTGCATACATCAGATTTATTTAAGTCATCAGGTTTGCATCCACACAGAAGTATTTTTATGTACTGCAATTTGTCTTTCAAAACTCAAAATGTGCTAACTAATCATGAGTTAGTTTGTTTGCAGCCCACCACCTCTACCCTACTTTGGGTCAACTGCTAAAAAATAAATTCTCAGTATATGAGAAACACTTAGAGTAACAAGCCATCATTAAGAAGAGTGCCCAAGTTAAGTTTTCCTTACAAATGAATGATCTTAATGTTTTCACTTTTCACTCTGGTACTGTTTTTTAAGAGTAGATTCAAACATCTAAAGAGATGTAAAGTGCATGAGACATCTCCTGGATTGTATATTGGTTTGATATTAAGTTTTTGATGCTCAATATTAAAACAACAGCCTTCAGACAGTTTGCAAACTCACAGTGTATCATTTTCAAATGCCCTCTTAGCCCTCTCAAATGTTATACTATAACACAAGCTGGTGCTGGTGTTTACCAATGAATTTAACTCCACCTTTGCATAGAAACTTCAAGACATGGAGGAGAAAAGAATTGAGAGAATAGGAGTGTGCATGAAGACATTTGCAGACGTGGACCGCCAAGTGTTGCCCATTGTGGGGAAATGTTTGGACGGCATGACGAAAGCAGCAGAGTCCATCGAACCCAAGGCTGTGAGTATTTAGGATAAGATATATACTTGCACACACTGCCACATGGGACATATTACTCACATTTTACTCAGCCAGGGTATCAGTCACAACCCACGCACTACTGGTTAAGATTTCATTTAAGTAAAGAGTGTGCCAATGGTTGTTACTCTTGGAGGGGGGGGTTGCTTGAATATAAAAACAACCCACCTGTGACCAACAAAGTGCTTTGGGAGGACAGAGTTGTCTGAACAAAACAATTCAATGTAAGAAAATCAATGAGATATGAGCACACGCTCTGTTTGCCACATGAGCAATTCCTGGGGCTTTGTGTCGCCTAAAAATACGCGCCATAATTCCCCTCAACAGTAAATGACAAATAAGTTCCATATGAACACATAAATGATTTCCCCTTGAGTCCAGTGAGCTCATAGCTGCAACAGCCAGAAGTTTAGCCCTAGATGATGCTGGAAAACCGAGGTTTGTTTGAGAGAATCTATTTGAGATTTAATGTATTTCTCAGTGTGTCTGTGTCTGCCCTCTGAGGATTCTTGATGCACACACTGTCTTTAGAGTGGTGCTAGTTTGGTATTTTGGTCAATATACTTATTCTCTCTCTGGCAGAGAGTTAATTTCAGAAGATACATTCCACATTTGCATCAAAACTCTAAATGTGAAGCTACTGTGAACAATTAGCATAGCTTAGAGAGTGCAAACAGCAAAACAGATAGCCCTCTGGTTACAGCTCATTCTACCAGTTCCTTTAAAGCTGTAGTCCATATTTTCTCATTTGTTAAAGCCTTTCAGAAACAGAAGCATGAAAACCATGGTTGTTTAACTGTAATGTACCGGACTGTTCCTTGAGCAGGATCAGTTGCCAGACAAACATTGGCAACTATTAGTGGTCCCAGATGAGAAAATAACCCTGAGTGAAACCAGGAATTGTGGTTTTTATGCTTTGGTTTTTTTACAGATACAAGATATAATTTGTTTGGTGAGACTAGGTGTTTCTTCCTGGTTCCAGTCTTTGTGCTTTAAGCTGCGACCGCTGGCTGCAACCTTATATATGAGAGTGGTTTAAAGCTTCTCATGTAACTCGCCAGGTTATTTCCCCAAAATATGAAATGTTTTTTTGTCTGTACCTTTTCTGTAAATAGGAGGAAGTTGAATCACATTGCTTCCTATAGACCCTCTGTTGAATAGAGCTCCTGAGAGCCTCTGTACTTTAAGTTCACACACTTTCACAGAGTTGATATGCAGTCAGGCTTAGGTTTCGTTCCATGTATTGTTATTATTTATTATTTGGATATTGACATGGGAGGCAGCATTCGCCTACTTGAAAGAGAAAATGAGCTGTATGATATATGAAGATGTCTCACATTGGCTGCTTGCCGTATGACAAAAAGCAAGACTATCCCCAGGGATTGCATAGTAAGTGTGTGTGTGTGTGTGTGTGTGTGTGTGTGTGTGTGTGTGTGTGTGTGTGTGTGTGTGTGTGTGTGTGTGTCTGTGTGTCTGTGTGTATGACTAGCTGCATGCATGGCCCAGCTCCAGGGAGATGACTCCAGTCTGTGGCTGTCTCCTGCAGTAAACAACAGCAGGGAATAACATATCACATGCTCCTTCGCTCTCTCTGTCTCTCTTCCTTTCATAGTCCTCTCTAATGTATATAGTGCAGCAGATCTTTGACTCCTGATCCTAACTTCAACCAGACCCTGCACCCTTATCAGTTAAGATAGGCCAGTGCACACTACACTTGATTAATGTGCTTCTTCCTGTGTCTGATGAGCCTGGCTCTGTCCCTGACCTCAGTGTTTTTGTCGTAACTCCTGCCTGACAGATTTAGGTCTTTTCCTCTTTCTTCTGTGGCCCAAAAACTCAATAACGACAGTCGCTCTCATCCCCTCATTCAATTCATGACGCACTCATGAACTGTTATCAGTCCAAAGCTACAATAAACAAGAGAGTCACCGGGCCTCTATTGTGTTGCATCTTATCTTCAGATGTATTGATTAGCTGGACAATCTAAACAAACAGAGAATCCCCATTCAGTCGTCATTCAAAGTGATGATTAAATGGCAGGTTTAGTTCTTTGGTTCTAGTTTTGATATTTATTGTAAATGTGAATAAAAATGTATCAATAAAGCTGTCACTAATTGCTGCTACTGCTCTCCAACCACTAGGATTCAAAGCAGGTTGTGGAATCCTTTAAGTCCGGGTTCGAGCCCCCGGGAGATGTGGAGTTTGAGGACTATGGCCAGGCCATGAAAAGGACAGCATCTGAGACCAGCCTGTCCAACTCCAGAGAGGCCAAGGAGAAAACCGCTGGCAAGAGCAAGGGCAAACTGTGGCCTTTCATTAAGAACAAGAACAAGGTAACACATGAATGCACACTCAACACAGAGTCACATTTACACTCGAGTGTACAGCCTCGCTGGCTTTAGAGCACTTTGTTTTACAAGATTTTTCTCACGCGGAGGTCACCTTGCACCGCGGGGAGATTTTTTGGGTTGGGCTTGAGGGATATTATAGACTGTATCATGTCATGCTGGTTCTGTGTTGTACAGTTGCTGTAAGAAATATATGTGTTCAGTGTCACATTTGTAGTATCTGGTTATATATTTCATTTAATTTCATTTTGTGTAGATTCTTTGACTTCTGTTACCTTCTTTTTAAGCTCGAGAAAAATTTGTTGCTGGTTCATGTTACTGTTGCAATTTTTGTTGTTGTTATTCGCCACCCGTTCCCCCCTCTTTGGCAATCACCCTCACCGATTTTGGAGCCTTCCCTCTGTAACACACACTAATGCATTTCTACCTTCATCTTGTGGACGGACTCAACTGGCAGATAATAACTTGATCTGGAGTAACAGTCTTCCTTCACCGCGTTTTCCATTGAGTGGTGATCAAGCTTGAGTAGCCTCCTTCAGTTTCCTGCTTCTGAACAGCAGAACTGATCTCTGACTGTCCTATGGGCTGGTGGCACTGCTGGTATTGAATTAGACAAGAGCATGAGTGAGTAATTGGGTGTGTGTGTGTGTGTGTGTGTGTGTTGGACAGAGAAAGGCTGGAGGCAAGAGTATGCAATGCTAGATGAGAAACCCCAGCGTACTGACTGTATGTATAGAAAACAGTGGTTGAAACCATTGTACCACTGTGTGTAAACTCCAAAAACTAAGGTGCACCAATGCAGAAAAGGATGTTTCTAGTATCTTTGCTTGATGTATTCAGGATTTATTTATAGTGAGTGACTGGGAGCCCAGACAGCCATACAGAGAGGTATTTCTGCTGTACATTCACACACATGCATGCAAGCATAACACAAGCACATACCAAAAAAACACATGATACTCATTTTACAGTAGAAAAGCAGACCCAGGGTTTTAGTGATATCTGTTTTAGAAAAGGGTTTCTGAATCACTTGCCCATGCATGCGCATTGTGTGGTGGCTTAGAACTCATCACTGCTTCACTCTCTTAACTCCTCAACTACTGGTTGATGAATTATGCAGTCTGATGTCTGAGGACAGCACTAAGCAATTAGATTTCTCCGATGATGACCTCAAATTCAGCTGCTGCTATCCGTGGGGATGTGGTGAATTTCTCGTCCTAGCTGGCATGTGACGAGGTCGGGAAAGAAAGAGGAAAATAAAAAAAGGGAAAAGGATTCCCAAAATGGAAGCCTGCATGCGCTTTGACTGAGACTCTTTGCTGTTTGCTTTGTTGCAGCCGCTTGCTATAACATGTTTTAAGCTTCCTACTCACTCTGGTTGTTTTCTTCTTTTTAACTGTTTTTTTATGTTTTATATGTTTGATTTTGTTTACCACAACATAACAACTGATACACTAGGTTTTGATGTTTCTTCAGTTGTCTTTATGTTCTGTTTGGGTTTTATGTTGTATGTTTCTTTTTTAATATTCGTAGGAGCCTTATTTATTTCGTTTTGTGTTCCCTCCTCCTTTCCTCCTTTGTCTTTTTTTGTTGGATTCTTGGCCCCTTCTTCTTCTTCCATGGTTTTCCTCCTTCTCCTCCTCTCCGTCACGGCTCCCTCTCTTACTGGTAGCTTATGTCCCTGTTAACATCCCCCCACCAGCCCCCACCTGCCCCCCCAGCCTCATCCCCGCCCTCACCCTCTGCTGTTCCCAACGACCCCCAGTCTCCCAAGCAGCACAAGGAGCCCCTCTCCCACCGCCTCAACGACTTCATGACCTCCAAACCCAAAATGCATTGCCTCCGGAGCCTGAGGCGAGGGGTAAGTGTGTGTGTCCAGCAAGCTTTGTGCATGTGTGTGCGTTTGTCTGTACACCTGTATCCAAGCTATGTACCTGCTACACTGTATGGGTGAAGGAATACAAAGCTAGAGTCTTTGTATGTGTTTCAAAGGTCACAATGCCTACATGGTATCAACACGTAGCAGGTTATTGAACATCACCTCTTTCACTTGTAACTGAATGCATGTACATATAGGCACTGTGACCTCAGTCAGAAAACATCCCCTAATAGCTTTAATTTTCACATTTAGCTGTTCAGAACTGCCTTCAAACCTGGTACTGTTACTATCGATATGAGCTGGACAACAGGCCTCTGACCTTCACTCATACAGTGCTCAGCCTTTTTGCTTCTTTAGCATGCTTATGTAGCGCATAACTATGAATCCATGGTACTTGTCTGACTCACCAGCAGTCTCCTCATCTTGTCCTTTCATTCTCCATATTAACTCTCACACTGACAGTCCATCTCACCCACGTTTCCCCCCCTTTTGACAGAAATTAGCAAGACGCCTGAGCAGTCTTGGCAGCAGCATGAAGACTGCAGTTACTCCCTGCGCACTTCTCCGCAGTCTGTAATGGAGGAGGATTGTTTTTTGTCTTTCGCACGTGATAAAAGGAGAACACAAAGAGGAGGGCTAAGCCTCACAATATGAACAAAGTAATGGGTTGTGGTTATGGCAGCATGCTGACTGAGTCACCTCATGTGGAGGGAGAAGGCCAGAGAATAATTTTAGAAGGCTTCCTGGAGGGCAGCTTTATCAGCACCAGTCCAGGGTCCTGGCAGGTGTCATCACCAGTTCACATTTGAAAGTCTAGTATGTGTGTTGTAATGGAGTGGCTGGGGCAGGGCAGGTCACCGCGCACCTTCCTGTAGTGCATTTCCATCCTCCAGTTCTCCCTGACCTCAGGAATGGGTGGTAACTCACGTGTTCCTTCCGGACTCCACAAATATAGCTTTTGTTTACGCTTGTATTTTGAAAGGGCAGCAGGCGCTCACAGCAAAAACATTTGTATGAATTGGTGCTAACATGACATCTGAAAAGGCAAAAGAACAATACGGTGCAACAGTACAGTTTGTGAGCATATTGTAGAGGAAACGTTTGAAGGTCGGCAGAAAAAAGGAAGCGTGTATTTTTTCTGGCTCCACACAGATTGAGCAGGAAGTACAGGTTTCTGAAAACGGAAGTGCTGAAACAGCTCTTGAAATGAGCGATAGAAAAAAAATGTTAAATCAGATGAATTGTGCTCCATTATACACAGATTAAAAAGATTTGACTCTGACCTTTCTGTAGCATTTTAAAGCCCAGGATCAAGGTGGTGTGAGGTTTTTGAGTCTAGTTGGAAACTAATAGTCGAGTAGAAAGCTCAACAGAGATTTAGTGATGTCATTTAAACTATACCAATCAGACCTTAAACTGTACTCCTCTCCATATCTCATGACTTTACATTAAATTAAATCCTACACCTTGTAGTATGTATGTATGTCTCATGACAGTTTGTTTTTTCATGTATATAGATGTTTCAAGTTCATCTTTAGAGCACAATTTCCTTCTGTCTGGAATATATTGACCTTACGTTACAGGTAACTAAAGGAAACAGAAGGCCCTTGTTTAATCCAGTAAAATAACAACAAGTCTTTTAGGGACACCAGGCCCAGTGCCTCACTGACACAGACAGTTTGGACTAATGCCTCTGAACAGCTGCTGGTCAGGGCAGTTCCTCAGCTCTTTCACAAACATGCCTAAATCCATCTGGTCGAACCCAGCTATCCAGAAACACTTGGTCACCAGTGCTACAGTATTATTTTGACAAAGTGAAGCTTGTTTTTTAAGGGTTTTAACGGGGTTTCTGCAGGTCTTCACTTCAGAAAATGTAGTTGTGTGTGGTCTTTTCTCTTGTCAGCTGTATGACGTTTTTGTATTCTGTCTGTCAGGCGACATTACATGTTTAAAAGTGAGATTAGTGCAACATTGGATTGTCGGTGTAGGAGGCTGTTCAATCCTTTTTTCCTGGCGTTTCAGTCAGAACCATCAGACCTGAGACTTAAGTCGTTTTTGCGAAGATCTGAAATGATCTTAAAATACTTAATTGTGTTTAATTAGTTAATCAATCCATCCATTTTATGCCACTTATCCATGCAAAATATAAAGTAATTCTTGGCCATATATCTTCACACAGATTTTCTATTATATTACTGTCATTATGATGGTAAAACAGATATTTAATTACAATCTGTTTGGCTTATGAAATATAGAAACTTTACTTCTTAACTTATCTTAATTCTACAGCAACCCTGTTTAAAGATTTAACAGAGCAAAAACCAGGATATGAAAGAAAAAGCTAACCTACTTAAAGTGTGTGGGATTTAGCAGCATCTTGTGGTGAGTTTTATCACTGCAGCCAGCTGAACACCCGTCTACTCGCTGTATCCCATCCAAGCATGTAGGAGAAACTATTGTGGCAGCGTATAACACAAAAGGCTCTCTCTCTAGAGCCAGTGTTTGGTTTGTCTGTTCTGGGCTACTGTAGAAAGATGGCTTGCAACATGGCAGACTTCCTGGAAGCAGGTTACTCCCTATGTCCTACTTATTCAAGAGGAACAAAAACACAACAAATTATTTTCCGGTAATTTTATTGACAGTCATGACAACATAGATATGAGTATTAGATTTAGTTTCTGCCAAAATATTCCCTGTAATCATAGAAACCGAACCATTAAACCGGGAAAGTACGATTTCATTTCTACCCCACCTCCTGCATGGAGAGCACAGTATCACATTAGGGATTAGAATAGTTGTGCCAGTGGAGGTGGGGTGTTGTGTCTCACTGCACAGTGGAGGGATGTCTACCACTGCAGGAGAGCCTTTTGTGTGGTGCATATTAGATGTCTAATCCATCCGCAGTTAACAGTGTATGTGTGTGTGTTTTGTAAAAGTTGAAAAAGAGAAAGCGTATATGTCTTGAGAGTCAAATTAAGGCCGTTTACAGTATAAGAGCTTTAAGACGTTCGTGCCTTTTTTCCCTTGAGTTCTCATTGACAAAGCTGTTCTCTCTAACAACCACCACAGCAGCAATCCCCGCGCTCGCTCATTTGTCACAAAGAGCTTATGAAGAGGACTCTGGGCCGACCCACATATGCTTTCGAAGCAAGGCAATATGTTGTAAGTGTGTGTGTGTTGGGCGTGAATGCCAGCAGGTTTGTGTGTGTGTGTGTGTGTGTGTGTGCGCGCGCGCGTGTTTGTGAGCATGAGCGGGTACCTGACATGACTGAATACTGAATGTGTGGTGGGTGTATGTGATAAGGAGAAGCCATGTACAGCACATGCATTAGCCTCATTGATGATAATTTGTTGTGTGACACACTCCGTCTCGAGTAGGAGGCTGTTTGTCACAGTTAACGAGGCAAAGTGTCCTCACAGAGGAGGCTAGTGTCTGTGTCGGGCTCCATATTGATCACATGGCTCTGACACGTGTAGAGTCGGGACGAATGATCGGAGAAGGTGATGACTTCATCCCCCATCAGTGACATCACATGCTGCAGCTTGAGGTTTCTTGTTGCTTGCAGCTGATTCAGGGCTTCCCCACTGAGCATCTACTAGGGGTCAATTCACAAAGTGTCACAAGCACCCGGGGCTGCGGGGGATTATGGGTATGAGGGTGCTTTTCATCTCGCCCCAGTGATCACCCAATCCTCACTAATTAAATTTCATGATGTAATACTAGACAAGGTGCTGGTTACACTTTGAGTGTGGGTTCAGCCTAAGGTACCCAGAATTCACCCCTCCAGGGCTTTCTTTGTGCTGGCGTGCTATACTGCAGCAGTGTTATCTGTCTGTGAGGGCCATGATATACCTGTATATCTATGTCTGTCTGGGTGGTTGAAAAGAGTTCAAGCCATATTTATCAAATTTCTAAGCTGCACTTAAGAAATAAACACATTATCATGCAACTTTATCCTACATAAAGCAATGTGCAGCTCTGCCCCAGTCTACCTCAGTGTTTGTAAACCTGTTAAATGCAAAAAGGTAAGGTCAATAGTAATATGATGCAGCTCACAGCTGCACTACAGTTAGCCATTTTAGCAGCCTTAACCTTACAAGCTGTAAGAGGTACGATGAATGTCTTTTAAAGAGTAAAACTGAAGCATCTTCATTTCTATCTGCTACTTAAGTCCAAAATGTTACTTGTACTGGCCAAACTTTTAAATTAGAAAGTCAGAATTTTACTTTGAATACTGTGGCACATTATAATGCAATCTGAACTACCAGAAACAGAAAGGAGGCTGAAAGTAGAGTGTAACATAGAGTTTATGAAGCAGTTTTATTCTTTATGCTTCTAAAGAAAATATCCTCAGTCTCTTAGTGTAACACTGTAAATTATATCACTTTTGTGCTCTCTAAGTGAAGCTTCATGTATCAAAAATGTCAGAAAAATATGTCGTTAGGGAGTTGAAACAAAGGATCACAAGACATCATAGTGAAGACGGTAACAGGCCATTTCAGGTGGATTACACTCGATTACTGGACTGAAGTGAGTAGAGCTCCTCAGTGCACCAGCCTGTGAGCCTCTAACAGGATTACAAGTCATCTTCTCCAGCTCTAATGACCAATAGTTTGTTAACCTGCTTTCTACTCTGTTCCTTTTATTCCAAACATAATCTTTTCCTCTCCCATATCACTCAGCTATTGCTCTAAATAAGCTGTTAAAACACTTTTACAACCGTTTCTTTTGTTCTTTATACTCTACTTTTAGTTTGTTACTTGTTGTTTGTTTTCTTCCTTTAATCAGACATATGTCTCATGAGGTATAAAAACACCTGGATGTGTGTAGATATATCTCTGTAAGTGGGTGTTGATAGTTTGGTTTTGAGAGCGTCTCTCTCTAGCTTGTCCGTGTATGGTACCTGCCTCAATGTCTGCATATGGAGCTGCAAATGTTACATGCTTCTGGCGCCCTCTGCTGTTTTTTGTGTGTCACTGTAAGGGCAGCCGAGAGGGATCAAGAAGTAAAGGGTACATCCGTCCCTTTCGCAGTCATCTCTCCCTCTACTTCTTTCTCTACATTTATTTTCATCTGTCCTCCTTAATTTTTTTTCTCATTCTTTACACCATGCTTGTGCAATAGGTTGGCCTTTTTGCCAACTTATTTCTCATTTTTCATTAATCCATAATCTTAGAAATGTTAAACTTCACCACAGTAGAAAAGAGTGGGGGTGGTGTTGTAGCTGAAACTCTTGCTGAAAACGCTTTTTTATGACACAGCCAGCACATAAATCTAAATACTTCAGCAGTTAAGTGGTATACCCTCTTTTCCTTAAATGGTGAAGTTTGGCAACTTGAAGCGATAGCAACCAACATTTGTAAACAGTTTTTGTTTAAGGGAAAATGAAGCAAATATTCTTCTGATGTTGACTTTTGTCTGTTGTCTCTTTCTCTCTCTTGCTCCTCGCCATTTCTCTCTCCTCTCCCCCCATGAAGCTTTCTCTCAAGCTGGTAAGCATGACCGTATAACCGCACGTCCATAGCGGCATGACCATAGCACGCATGTCACGTCCTCCCAGTAACACATTGTTATTAACGTCCTGTGCGCCGTTATGTTTTTGTTGTGTTCTCTTTTTTTGGATTGTTTGTTTTGGAATTTAAGTTTAAATTTTAATTTTTGCCGTGACACAACGATGGACCTCAGACTCATGTCGTTGTCTCATTTGTATGTGATTTTGTTGTTTGTGTGTTCATGTCGTCGTTGTATTCTCGTCATGTCTCTCCCAAAAACTGTGTCTGTGGTCTCTGGTGCAGATCACACTCAATTCCCACGTCCGGAATCTCATTGAGGTGATCAGATTTACTCTATGTTAAGTATGTCGTCTTAGTCTGTCTGGTAGTCCTTCTTGTCTCGACAAATCGTATGTCTTTGTAACAAATACTAATCGGATCTTAGGTAGCAGTTGCTCACTCACGTTCTCACACTGCATGCCGGTTTTATTATTTTATAAAATGATGTTCTGTAAAACTAACATACTGTATATGAATATAAACTTTACATTGATACTTTCCTCTGAATAAGACACACTGTTTCATATTTTGGGATGTAAACTTCACGATTTTCTTGCTGAGATTTGAATGAGAAGATTGATAGCACTTATACCTCTGCACTATATATGCCGCTACAGGTGACAGATGTTTAGCTTAGCTCAGCTTAGCTTTATTAAAATCATTTCAACCATGAAACCAAGTCCCACATTTCAGTGCATTGACATTTATTATGCAAAAATGACAAAGTGAAAAAGTCATTACACCTTCGGAGAGAGGCAGGCTAGTAGTTGAGCCAGGCTAGTAGTTTTTATGCTAAGCTAATCTGATTCCCACCTATCATAATGTGTTAGTGCACGGACGTGAGAGTGTCTCTCTGCAAGAAAGCGAGTAAGCATAAGTCCAATAATGTTGCCATTAAATTAAGGGAATTTGCAATATATTCTGTTAATTTATACCATATAGAATAATCAATTTGCTAATTCTTATCCATCCTAAATTTATCATACCTTGCTGTAGTTATAGTTTGGTTTTACCTCTTAACCTAGATTAAAGTGTTTTCATTGGAGTCCATAGAGAATGTAAACATTAATATATTGCTTCTGTACTGAAATGTATCAATCAGAAAGAAGCATGCTTGTGCATGATGATTGACAAATCTTTGTTATGTTGCATGCCTGGTAAGTGTTGCATGCTGATACAGGGAGAAGGGGTAAGGTTGCCATGGAAACCTCGTTGCTGTGTTTGACCTGGCTCATGTGCAGTGAATCCTGACCTCAAGTCTGTAGCTCCTGCAGTTATAGCCTGTGGTGCTGCTGTGACCCAACTCAATGAGATCCAATCAGGCCTTCACCTGTTCAGTCCATGCACATTTTTCTTAATTGACAGGATTTTTCTTACATTAAAAAACTCAATGACAGGCTCTATGGATCCCCAAAGAGTTCATTAATAAGTTATAGATGTATTTATGGGATGATGAACATGATCAACATTAAACCTGCTAAACATCATGGTGTTCATTGTGTTATCACTTTGAACGTGTTAGTGTACTAATATTGGTATTTAGCTGTAGACGTTTAATGATGGCGTTGGAGTCACCAATCACATGCCTCAAACTCCCCAGCAGCCACAGAGCCACACAGATATCAAATCACTGTTGAAGTGAATTCAAAGGTCTGAATTAACCAACTTGAAAAGGCAGTTTTTAGATCACAATATATAACAAAAATGATTAACAACCAAAATATGTTAAGCTACGATGACAATGTCTTCATTTTCTTTTATATATTTTACATTATTCATTCATTTCTTAATTATATATTTGGCTGCAATGGTGGTCCAGTGGTTAGCGATGTCTCCTCAGGTACTCGAGTTTCTTCCCACAGTCCAGAGACATACAGGCGAGTACGATGAAAGGGTATATGTCTTTATTTGACTATCCAGGATGAACCCCGACTCGTAACCAGAGTCAGCTGGGATTGTGTCCAGCCCCCCTGCAATAGATAGCAGATAGAAGGACAATTATTTAATTTTGAACTCTTTAGGGCTCCATACGGACCAGCTAGCAAGCTCAAGAATGCTGATACATCACGTCCATAGAAAGTTTAAGAGACTGCCGAGAACTATGACTCATCGGTCTGGTGTTATGGACTGGAAACCTTCTCATCAGGAAATATGACCCGTGACTAGCCAAAAAAGCCTCTCACTCACACAGCCTCCATTTTAAAAACACACAGTCCTGTTAGAAGACAGTCAGACAGCTTCAGACCCATTAGCCAACTTACACTGAAATACTATATGACCAGTAATAGGATGTAGCAAATACTTTATTACATTTCCGATGGATTCAGAGATAGCTCTAGATTAGGTGCGGCAACTGAATAGATGAAGGCCTCGAGTCTATACACAGACAAACAACCCAACTCACAGTGAGTGTGTTAGAGAGCAGCTGCAGTATCTCCTTAAGGTGAATTACGTGGTTTGCACATAACAAGAACTCCATTTGTGGAGCCATTATCCATTTGTCCCTGAGCCTTGGTTGACAGTGTTTACAGCAAAGGGAGATACTGCACCTTACTAGTCCTTGTTAAAACAGCAACACAACATTTAGTGAGTTTTGAAACTTAGATTTCTTCAACTTATGGCATTTTTTTCTATCTCTTTCCTGGTTTTTTCCCCTATTTTTTTCCTCTTTTCTCCCCTTTTGCTCTCTCAGGGCTCCGGACCAGAGGACTTCAGCCACCTGCCACCAGAGCAGAGGAGGAAGAAGCTGCAAGGCAAGCTGGATGAACTGAATAAGGACATTCAAAAAGAAATGGACCAGAGGTGTTTTACTTTGATTTACAATGCCATGCATCTCAAAGTATATTAAATAAAATGCTCAACATACTGACTTTAGTTATTTGCTCTCCCAGGGACGCTCTAACAAAGATGAAAGATGTTTACGTGAAGAACCCTCAGATGGGAGACCCGGCCAGCGTAGACCCCCGACTATCAGAAATAGCCCAGAACATCGAGAAGCTCCAGTTTGAAGTTCAGAAATTTGAGGTTAGTTTCGGTGCCAGCCTGAGCTCTCACCTCTGTGCGATGAGTGTTAGTGTTGGCAAAGCCATTGTGTTTGGTTTATATAAGAAAGTAAATAATGAGGAGTTCAAACACACGTCTCCAGCTGGGGCAGTTCCAAAGAAGTCTGCCGCTCGTCCATATTAGGAGAAGATGTGATGCAGCTGGCGGTGCTCGACGCATGTTCCAGTTTTATGCAGGGAGAGAGGAGTCCCAGAACACTGGCCCAGTTTAACCCTGTTAATAAATGGCAAACACACTAGAGTGTGAGGCTGAGGTGTTCCACCTGTGAAGGTCATCTGAATTCCACGATGCTGGAAATCAATTTCAGGTCATCAGGTAGGAAAAAAGATGTATGTCAGCCAACATGCTTCATGCTTGTGTGTGTTTCAGGGCTGGTTAGCAGAGGTGGAGGAAAGGATGCCATCCAAGAGTGATACACACCGAAGAAGTGGAATCTATGAGACCCAGAACAACACAACAGTGAGCAACAACTGTGCACAGGACAGAGAGAGGTATGGTATACTCTGACGAATGACCTATCCACGGACCCAAAGGTTACTCCTCGCTTAATTTTTTGTCGGAAGAAAACTATATATGTTTTCATGGTATATTTACTGTGTGTGTGTTGGCCCTTGAGCAGCCCGGATGGCAGCTACACAGAGGAACAGAACTCAGAGACTCAGGTCAAAGCCAACGTCAACCCCAACCCCAACCCCACTTCCACAACGCCAGAGTTCGACGACGAGTTTGACGATGAGGAGGTCCTGCCTACCATCGGCACCTGCAAAGCCTTGTACCCATTTGAAGGTAACTGTCACCACAAATAATGCAAACAACAAGTTAAATGATTTCATATATATGTTCATTTTGGTAAAGTCCTACCATTGCTGTAAAGGAGTAGAACAGCAACTTAACATCTGTGGATGTAGGCAGGAGGAGTTTGATTACTCTGTATGAGGAGGAGTTAGGAGTGCAAACTTTCTGAGGAAAGGTGAGGAGGAGGAGGAGGAGGATATAACATATAGTCATTTCTCAGATACACTATTTTCAATTTGTCAAAGGCTGGTTCTGGCTCAGATCCGTGACTATTAAGGTTTGAAACAAGAGATTCCTTCCCATCTATGACAAGACAACAAATCTAAATGAACAATATCAGATGTTAAACGTATTAATAATGACCCCAACTAAGGTTTTACATTTTACTATATATACATTTTAACTGCACTGTTTATTAGACAAAGATTAGATTACATGGCACATAACTGATTTAAGTAGGTCAGCATTATTTAGCTTTTAGTCATGGAAAATCATTCCTCTTAATTGTGATAGTGAGGATGGCAATGATACATATAGTACAGTAATTCTGCAGGTTTTTCTTTTTTGTGACAGCTTTCCCTTTAACTTTGATTATCACATAGAGAGGTGCATTGACTACAAAGGCCCAAGCAGAAAATCCACAGATGAACCAAAAGAAAGCCAACAATTGGAAAGAAAACTCAATGACTATAATGCAAAGAAGCAGAGAAATAACAATGATTTAATCATGAATTAATTTAAGGGAAGCATATTTTTATTCCTACTATAGAGATCACTAGTCTAGTATTGTATTTAGAGACCTTAAGAAGTAAAGGCGTTGAGAATTTTAGGCTCTTGGAGGGATTTTTAGAGGCTGATGAGATAAAAATATCAATTATTTTACAAGAAAAAAGGCAAAAATTTTAAAAAAGAAAAACTCTCACATTTACAGACCTTTTAATATATGATAGGGTTATAACCATGCAGTCTAATTCACTATTTATAATATGCGCAAATGCTAAAATCTAATTTTGCTTTGAAACTGAGGTACTCAGTCTATTATTTACTGCTGGACCTATTAATAATCCAGGTTTTTCATTTTTGGATGGATTTAAAGAAAACATGTCATGCCACAGTAAGACTGAGTGTGAGCATGTGATGTGGACCGCAGACCAATTTTGCAGGCCGCTTCACTGATAGCCAAACCAATGTGGTATTATACTTTTATCCTACCAGCTGGTCTTGCTTCCTCTGCTACTGTCATATAAATTACAAATTAAGCTTTTATCTACAAAGTTATTCTGGGGTAGTTCCTTTAAGTGTACAGAGTGGACATTTCTCATTTCTATTTTTATTCTATTTTCCCTCATCCGACAGGTCACAATGAGGGCACTATCGCTGTGGCGGAGGGCGAGCTGTTGTATGTCATAGAAGAAGACAAAGGCGACGGCTGGACACGAGTGCGCAGGAATGAGGACGAGGAGGGATACGTCCCTACATCCTACATTGAGGTCTTTTTGGAAACAAATGCCAAAGGTGCTATGACATACATTTAACTCAAAGTGTTTGTTTTTATGTTACTGGGAGTCAGTAAGTTTCCATTCACTGATATTTGAGTGGGGCGAGCTATGGAGATTAAAGGTTGTTACTGGTCACTCAGATAAGAGATCAAACACTTTACACACACAAACACAGACACACACACACACACACACTGTCTTCCTGTCTTTCCCAGAGGGAAGGGCCAATCAGATTTTTCCATTGTGCCTCATGACTTTTAAGACATTTGTGGCAAATAGTGTGAGTGTGTGTTACGGTCCGCTGTTCTTGAGCTCTGAAGGAAATGACCACAAATGAGAAGCTGAGCCAGGCAGATGCTGTGTACAACAACTGAGTGAAAAGAAACTTCCTCACCTCTCATTCCCTGCAGTGCCACCTAGTGGTCTCACAAAATAAAACATGACACAGCGAGGGCCTTGTGGTTTCCTACCATGTCATTATATGAGCAGAAAACCCCCCCCACTGCTGCCGTGTTGTAGCTTATCACTTCAACAATCTTCAATGCAACCACATCTGCAGATGTGAAACGAAGTTTGTTGAAGACTTTGTGGCTGCGTGCACTGAGTCATAAATATTTTTAAAAAGCTACGTTTGTGCTGTTTGTGGTCAGAAATTATAAACGCGTAGAAGTTTTGACCGAACATGAGAGCGTAGCGTACATCAGACGTGGCTGTGTTTCAGCTGCGTTTGGAGGCTGTCCTGTCCGAATTCATTGATGATCATTCAATTTTAAAAACAAATGAATTAAATTGGACTTTTATTGAATTGTTTTTATTTATCCAGCACAGGATTAGACACTGAAACACAGAACTTGGAAAAAAAATCAAAAAGTCAAACACAAAGATTGGAGAATGGAAAACAGGTCTCACAGGGCCCTACTCAAAGCTGAACATGACAGGACAAATCACCCACTGACACAGTGATCACATGTACATTTCAAACATACAATACTTGATCATTTCTTGTTTGTTTTTATAAATATTTTTGTTAAGATTTTAAAATGTCAGATTACTGTATTCCACACAAATTCACATGCTTTTAATCAAGAGTCAGTATGGTATTGAATCAGTAAACTGAATGTACGCACCATCTAAAGTGACTATGAGCATCAAGTGAAAGTCGAATCGTTATTGTGTTCTGTTCACTTGTTGTACCTAAAATGAAAGCATGCTCCTCGTGCAATCATGCAAATGTAATTTAAATCTGCTGTAAAATATGAATACGTATTAAAAGCTATTTTTATAGGCTAAACAAAAAAAAAGAAAATAAAAATTGCCCCTCAAATGTTGCATGCTGTAGATTCATCACAGTGCTGTTACAACATGAAAACGTTGTGAACGAAATGAATCTCCCCAGCTATGGGGTCATTTTCTAAGATTATTGATCACATTAGTAACTAATAGCTCCCTTACAGTGTGTTTTCCTTTCATTTTTTGATCCACCTTTTGATAATGATAGTGTTGGGCTGTTCTGGTCCTTTTTTCCAGGCCAGTGGTAAAGGAATAAAGGACTGAGAATTAGCTGTGCTAAGCTATATGGTGAGACTGGGCTGAGATACGGAGCTGGACGTGACTTTAAAGCTTTGTGGTTTCTTGCATGGGTCTCTGAGCTGCACCTCTGTGACCAGTGCATTTTTCTTTTTCTGTAAGAGCATGGTGTGTACGGCCTCCTGCTCCATTTCACTTCACTGCTACAACAAGACATTTCTGCTCTACTTTACAAGATTGGCATTTACTCCGAAATCATCTCTTTCATAACTCATTACCAAGGCCTGTGTTTAACTCCATTTCACACTTCTCAATCAGCTTTGATGGCTCGTTACTGGCACAGCACGGGGTTCTTGTGTGCAGGATGCCGTTTTTTACATCAGCACTATAAATACACATTTCACGCCTCCTGTAGTTGTTGTTGGAGAGCGTTTGAAATGTGGCGCATGAGGCAGCTTTTTGTGAGATTTGTGGTTCTTGTGATGACATGATGTCAGCATGTTGGGACACAGTGGAGTGGCTGCATTCTGACGTGCATTCAAGCCGGATGAAAAGTGAAGTGGAATAAGCTGAGAGGTTCTTAGTTAAAAAGGTACATCTTTGGGTGAATGGAGGTCTTTCACACATACAGTACTTGCAGACGACATTCATGCCTCCGTGTTGTCTGTCAATTTAGAGTAGTTTCACATAAGCAATGAATTCTCTCCTCCTTATCTCCATATCTGAGTATTTGGGTGGCTGTCTGTTCCTTTAAAGCTCTCTAACTTTCCTTTCTGTCATTTTTTTTTTGTTTGTTTGTATTTCCCTTTTTGAATTGCAGATTCCTAAAAGTGTGAGGCTGGCTGAGGAATGGCAGGGCAAGCAGCTTCGGAGAAAACCACCACGTTCCTCACGCGCTCACAGAGTCAGAGAGAGAGAAAGTAAAAGATGACCTGAATCTATAAAAGAAAGAGAGAGAGAGAGAGAGAGAGAGAGATGGCCGATTCGTAACGCATCTCAATTTTACAAACCATTACACACACAGAAGAACAGCTTATCAGCAGTGTTGCACTTCCTCTGCAGAACTCTGCGATGTGAAGCGGCGATAAGAGAAGTCCATCTAAATTTTAGTGCTCATAACCTTTTCCATTCTTAACACCCATACAGCAGTCACAACCACAGTAAACAATTTGCTTTTTGTTTTTTAAGCTTTGCTTTTTAATGTAACTAACTTCGCTTGCAACGCGTGCGGTCATGAACACGGCTGTTGGCTTTCTCGCTCTGAACGCCCCCTTCGCCCCCACTTCCCCTTTTGCCCCCGTTGCACACACACACACACACACACACACACTCACACACACAGTGTGGTCAGAGACAGGACGGAGACCAGCATGGGAGCCTATGGACAAAAGGCAGCCAGCTGTCAAACACCTTCATCCAGCAGTGTGAATGTGTGTGCGAGTCATCAACTCCTCACTCACTCTGACCAACAAGCGAATCATCCTGAGCTCCTCTGCCTACATGTGAGGCGTTCAGACCCTCATGTTCACCCCTCTCACACTTTAAAATCAGCTCCATATTTGCAGGTTTTCACCCACCTGGCAATGGAGGGAGTCAAGGTGCTGCTGATCTTATTGTAATGTTAAGTGCTTGTGTTTTATGTCGTGTGCTTGTTGGACCTGAATGCTTGTATGGGTGTCGTGTTTAGAGGGTGTCATGTTGTAATGTCCAGTTCTCTCCGCACCACCATCACCCTCAGGACTCCCTAAACACTTGGTATTTCACATGGATTTGAGTGGTTGTCTAGCAGTGACCTGTGCTCTGAGTGCACGTTCATGAGTTCAGTGGAGCGTTAGATACGTAATTTGCACTATCCATTCACGCTAACATTAGAACATAACATGTAAAGCAAGATACTAGGTGAATTTGAACTTGCATGGTATGAAATACTTTTATTTATGCATTTATGCAAACTAGGCTGAATAATACATGCATACAATATCAGTTTACTTGATGCATGTCAAGTATGAATAGCATCTATTATAGCAAGACACTGCAAGACATTGATATGAGAATAGATACTAATTCAGTGCATCTAAATCAGTCAGTATATTTACACTTTTAAGTGTATCTTTGTAAATTGAGGGTCACGAGAATTTAGGTTAAAAGGTTAAATCTCAGGGTTAAAGCAAAGATTTGAACCATGGCAACAAGATTTCTACAGAGTTTTAGGGAGTCTTGATCACCACACATCCAACTGGAGGGAAAAGAGAAGGATGATGAGTCTTTCACCATCACTCATTTTGAAGTTTCTTGATTTCTTGTCTTGTCACTGGTGTCTGTTCTCTCTCTGACCACTTCCCCCCTCACCTCCACGGCCCCTCCCTCCTCAGGCGGCTCAGGCTCTCCCTTGGCTGCTTTGAGCCCCCTCCTTTTGCAACAGCTCGCGGTGGGGAGCCCTCAGCGTTGTGGTGTGCTGCATGCTTGCCCTGTCTTCCTCCTCGACACCCCTTCCTCCTTGGTGGAGGAGGTGGTGGTTGGTATTCAGTCAGCTTACGCCTCCCCTTCCTTGCCTCCAGCCTTTCTGTTCAGTTAACCCTCATTGCCTGGTCATACTGTTTGAATTAACCTGAATGCTACTGTTTGGGTTCAGTGCCTGTGGTTCATTTATCTTTTTTTTAAATATCTATTTTCTCCTGTTGGTTCAGAACGCATGATTTCCTGTTTTTAACAGCGAGTGAGCGATCTCCTCCCAGTGTTCCCCAATATAATCTCAGAGCTGTCAGTAAAGGACGATAGGGACTTGAAATGTTGTTTTCTGAATGATCTTATGCATAGGTAGGCCATGGATGTCTCGTGCATTTGTTTTACTGTAAGTACACAGTACAGTGTGTGTGTAAACATGTTAGTATTGTATGTTTTGATCAGAGTGTCTAACGCAAGTTGTTGTTAGTTTACAGTGAATCACCATCAGGCAACAGTTTACCCAAAAATAAGACCTATGAAGATATGATTTACACTTTTTTTTTTTAGGGATGATCCACTTTAACTGTCTACTGTATATGAAAATATACTGTGATCCATATTTTCCTGTGAGTTTCTTACTGAAGGCGCCTTCATGGTCAGATGGTTCCTTTAGTTGGCCTCTGCAACGCTGCTGGCTTAGTGCTAGCCGGTGACCTGTGTTGCATGGCGTACCCTTCTTTCCCCCGTTTCCTCTCTTCCTCAACTGTCTTATAAAAAGGCAAAAAAAACAAAACACCCCCCAAAAATAAGATTAAATGTGACCCAGAGTCACCCAAAGTGGGCCTTAACAGGGTTTCAGAGAGAAAGAATGATGCTGATGGTAGCCAGTGAAAGGATGAACATGTTTGGGGGCAAATTTGAGCGTTTTTCTAATCATTAATCTGTCAGATGAGAGAAATGATGTCCACTGATCCCCCTCCCCCGTTCAACGGCACATAATGTATGTGATTTTAACATTTTTGTTTTATATTTGATGATGTTGAGATTCAACTTTTTTCTTTTTTCTTTTAAAGCTGGAAATTTTATGTTGTAGCTTATTCTGCCTGAGTGGGAGTAAAATCCCTTAACAGCAAATATGAGTAACAGTTACATTGTTTTGGATGAAGCCATTCATTAAATATTCATTATGAACACTCGTTAAGTAGAGGACTGATGAACAGGTGGACCATTTGGACTCCTGATGGAAGCAAAGATCAAATCCCTGCTGAACCAAGCTTAAAAGTACCGCTTGTGCTTTTCAACACCCATCGCTCGCATCACTCAATATGCCAGGATATCAAACAAGCCGCTTTTGTTTATTTGTTTCTGATGATGAATGATGACATGACAAGATCAATCTGATGAGGCACAGATCACCGCTTTGAGGGCAGCAGTAGCTTTACAGCGGCCTCCTGCCTGCCACATCTCCACAACAAGACCGCCACAAACCTTTCAGTCAACGCCCCAGAATAACTTGCCTGTACAGTGGGAATGGCACGTTGGAATTAGAGAGAATATATATGAATATATAAATAAAGTTTAAAAAGGAAAAACATCTATTTTAACTATTGAGAGTCTTACCATTACTTTATCTGCTTTGCAAAGTAAGACTTCTTTTCCTTTGTGAGGTCTACCAAATGGTGTGTTTTGCACTTTTTTGTTTGTGTTCCATTTGGTAGCCCATGCTTGTGTTTTGGAGCACTGAATACTTTGTATTGTGTTTACTGTGCCAATTAAATATGCCTGGAAATATAATGGTGTGTTGTTCGTGTCCTTGTTTTTCCTTCTCATGGGAGTTCCATTGCAGTTCAGAGCTGCAGAAGCTTCAGCACGAGCAATTTATTAATTCTGTGTTCATGAGATCACACTATAGCTGTTTGTAAACGATCGTAATGATGATAAACTGATTTAATTATATGAAGATTAGTATTAACACAAATAGCCCAAATATCCTAATTCTTCCTGTTTCTGTTAGCATGTGTTGCAACTAGAAATTATTTTCATTACCTCACAGACAAAAGACATCATTGGTTTAGTCTTTAAAATGTAATTGTAAGCATTGAGAGCAGGTGATGTCTTCAAATGAGTGATTTTGTTCAAAATAAAACAGAAAAGGCAAAAATGTTAACACTTAAGAAGAGATTTTTTCATTTATTCATTTATAACTAGTAATTAATTTAAAACTTTTATTTTCTCTTGAATTGACATTATTTCAGCTCCTACTTAGCAAGAAAATAGGTTTATGGCATTGATGATAAATGATATAAAAGCACGCACATCTATATTTACTTTGCTCTAAAGTCAGTATAACTAAACAAACATACCTGTTTCCTGTTGCACTTCACAGATTTTAAATGCACAGCGGTGTGCAGCTGTAGCTCAGTCAGCAGCAGCTCACTTCCTGCAAATTTGGATGCAGGTTCCACTTTTGTCCATCAGATGGTAGTCATGTTCCACCAAATGTCTTGAACGATTGCTGTAACTTTAACTTTAAAAGCACATCCAGGGGTGCTTTTCTTTTCTGTTGTTACATCGCACTGTTCCACTGACAAAGCCTTTTCAGTGTCTGATATGTAAAAACCACCACAGAGACTGTTGAATTAAAACTGCACCTCAAATATCACTTGTGTTAGGTGTCTTTCTACTTTTATTTAACTCTTTCCCTTTCTTGTCTTGTCAGTATAGGTTTCCTCCACGGTGTCCTTCTCATACACACTGCCATTGCCCTCACTAACCGCCTCACTGTCGTCAGATTGCATTTGATCATTGCATGCGCTGATCCGGTCCACAAGACGGATCTTGATTTTCCAATTGATTGTGGTCCACAGAGCTGCAGCTGTGATCACTCCCAGTTGCCCCACAGAAATATGCAGGCACATGCTGTGCAGCAGATGCAGCGCCCACCTCCTCCAACACGCTTTCAAACAGCCTAATTGGCCTTTGCTCACTGGGACCCAACAAGCTGCAAAATGGCCAAAGAAAATGAGCTGCTTTTGTGAACCCTGTGGGGTAAGCCTGTTTCCCCCTCTGACATGTTTCAGTGCTATTTTTTACATTGGTTTATTTGGCAAAGACTCATTATTTTGCATTATTTTGTGGGGGTGACTACTGAATGGCAAATTTCCCCAGTTTGCGGTATTTAACTTTATTTATGAGGACATTTGCAGATGTGTGCATTAAGTCTGAAGGCATTAAGGTGCTAAAATAGACACCAAAGGGATGAACCAAGACAAGCAGAGAGCAGTAAGTGGGTTAGGAAACGACAAAACATTCAGCTGTACAAGCTAAATTTAAGCTGGCTGACAGTCAACACCTCTGGGTCCCACACCTTGAGCAGTCCAGGTCGTCCTGCAGCGACAAACTCCTTCACTAAAAGAGGACAAGGCTTCACTTTGAGGATTGATTAAACCTGCCTCAGACCGATCTTCCATCTGTCTTTAGGCCCAAATAAGTCAGAGAACAATCTCTGCAGACTCATAAGTGGCATTCAGACACCAATGAATCACCTCCCACTCCCACCTCTTTTGATGGTCTTTTAAGTATTATCAGATCTGTAGAGACACGTCCAGCATGTTCATGTTTTTAATTAGAAATGATTTGCAACTCAAGACATGTATAAACCAGACTTAAGATCTTTATACTTCTAAGGCTGAGGCTCCACATTCATAAAGTCTGGACACAGTGCTGTTGTTTTATTGAGGTGCGGGTCTTTTTAGTGTGTGCAACAGGCTGCTCATGACACAGTAGCCAGCTCTTGTTATTTTCCCACCTCTGCTGGGAGGGCAATATTGAGGTATATTCAGGTAATGTGAACACGCAGGTTAAAAAGTCTGTTGCTCTGTGGAGTCTGAAAAACCTGCAGACAAGCGAGAGGAAGGACGCTGAAGTCCATCTGAGACAACACATCAGTTGCCAGTGGAGTGGAGCTTGACAGCACCGACAGTCATCGCTTGATACAAGATCCATCTTTTCTGAGATGAGAACAAATATTGGAGACGCTGTTTGACACTTGGGATAGGAGTCTGTCTCTCAGTCAATCTGGATCCTTTGGTTAAGATTGAAACATTCAACGTCTTTTGTATGGATACGATTTTACACAGACATTCATATGTGCATTGGTGGACATTCATGGTTCCCAAATGATGTATCCTGATTACTTTTTTAATCTAGTGTCACCATGAAATTCACAGTTGGATGGAATCATGAAGCGGCCATACAGTGCAGTTGAACTGCAATAACTTTGATCTCCTGACTTGTCTCCAGGACTCACAGCGGCTTTAAATATAACTTCTTTTTGATTTTTGATAGATATTGATAGATAGACAGATATTCGCATGCTAACGTGCTTAACTAGCGTAGGAACATAGCCATCTGCTAAATGATGAGTCGGGGACTTGCTTATTTTCCTGTGTCAGATGATTTTGGTTTGTGATTTTTAGAAACTAAAGGCCTTTAATTGATAATACATGTAATATATTGATTTATATGTTTTTTTGAGGGGGTACTAAATCTTGTAGCCTTGTAGCCCTAACATGGGACATCTGCGGGAGATGTGTACTGACAGTACATCACGACTTGAAATCGAGTCCGACTCAAATCAGGAATTTGATGACTTCAGACCGAGTTGCACAAATCCAAGCAGGGTTCTTCACTTGGATTCAAGCCTGATGACATGAAAGATTTAAGGCTCTTCTTAAGCCCAAAGGATTTTGGCTGAACCAGCAACAACAGTTTCTTATATGACAAAATAGAAGAAATCAATCTTTCTGTCTAATCAGAGATAATAAATCTTGATAACAATATAATAAGAAAACACTGTATGCTTCTGTTTCATTGTTCAGTCAATCCATAAAACTTGAGGCCTAAATTTGGCGGCCTGTTTTCAGGTTGTAATAGTTTTTCTGGCTGGTCAGCACCGTGTGTTTTACCTGCTGGTTTCAGTCTGTTCCATTACGGCTCTGTATCCTGTCTGGCCTGGTGTGAGACCAGGCGGCCTGATGGGGAAAGCACACCTCTGGAGATCGGCCCAGTCTGCCCCGTCATTAAGGGCCGGTGGGGGCTGGCGTCTGCCTGTGAAATGCATCAAGGCCGTCACCTCATGCCCTGTATGTGTGTGTGTGTTTTTCTAATAGCAGTAAGGTCCATATACATCCTTTTTTTGTGTTTTTTGTTCCTGGACTGAAGTTAGTTTTGCAGCGGGCCTGAATTTTTGAACTCTCTTAAAGGTGTTTTGACGGGTATCTGCATTTTATAACACACGTGAGTTCAACTTGCAGCTGTCACTACACGATTAATATAATTCTATATTATTCATGTCCTTTAAGCAGCGACACCCAGGAGACCCTGAGGGCCTCCTGGACCTCCGTTACACCATAGATACATCACAGGTGTGCAGAATGAGGTTATTATTCTCAGTCTTTGTGATGGCGACTTCAAATGAAGCCTGGAATGAGTAAACATCGCTCAACACTAAACAGCACTCAGCTGCTGGCCCGCTGCAGCGTCACCGTCCTCGCTCGAAGATCTGCAACTTTGGCGAATATTTTCAAAGCCAAAATATGTTGAATCTGTCCCCAAATTGTTAGAACTGTGGGAAAAGACAATACAAGCCACCGGTCGACAAACACACACAGTCACTTCAGACTCATGTGAAGCCTCAAGTCACGGTCACAGATAGGTATGCAATTAATAGGCCATTCACAATGACATTTCCAAAAGTTGAAGGCACAGATATTTTGCCAGTCTAACAAAGACGGTCTCTGAAAAACCAGGAAAAATGTGAAAAAAGGAGGTCAGAGGGAAGCTGGTTCTTCCATCTGGAATAGATATGCTGTCAGCAGGCCAGGTCCTGAGCTGAACTGAGATAATACTTGGACCGAGGCTTCAGTTTTCTATAATATTCTGCACATTACGCTCCCATGTGACAACTCAGCACTGTACAATCTACTCACAACAGCAACGTGACCCTGTTGGGCTGCCATCTGGCAGCGAGACCTCCATATTGTCGACAAATATTAAAAAGAAGGATAAAAAAAAAGCTACAGGTTGGTTTGAACTCTTGATTCGCGGCACGTATCCATTTCTTAACCTCCTCTGAGCTGACCAGAAATGCGTACTATATGTTTACACTGAGCCTGGGGGAGTGTCAGCAGATACTTTTCACTTTCGCAGCAAGCCTGGCTGGTGCGAGCCACTCATCTCTGCTCTTTAATTAGCTGCTGCTAATTAGAGACAAGGGCGTACAACCATGGGTCAGAGACCATAAAACACCTCACAATCCACCAGAAAAAACTCCCTTTCCCTACGTGCTTTCTCCCTGCTCACTTTCATCTTTCACTCTCCCTTTTTTTCCCTGTTCTCTCCAGGCATCAGCAAAATCATGATGGATCCCATTTATTCTTTGGAGCAATCGTGGAAAATATGCTGCCACTGAGTGGGAAAAACTCTCGCAGAGTGGCAAACTCAGCACTGCTGCCTTTGCGTTCGGATTCACAGCATTTCTCTGAATGATCTGAATGCACTCTATTACCAGAAGCTTGTTCTTTGTGTGCAATTGAAAGGATCAAACCAAATGAGACCAAGACGCCCACATGCCATTACAGTTCTGCTTTTGATGGATTTCAGAAATGTTTATTTTCTGGGGTCAGCAACCAGATGATCTTCATATTTCCATTTGCAGCTCACTGGATGTTTCAAGCCCTCTTTGTGTGTGGTTGTTGGAAACGTGTATTTAGGAGTGTGACTGTGAGAAACAAGAAAGAAGAAGAAAGAAGTCTGGTAGTCACCTTTTAACCCCCCTCCCCATCACCACCACCAATCGTAAAAAAAAAAAAAAAAAAAAGAAGACTGACCAACAATGAAATTCCTCAGCCGACCTCTTCACCTTGAGTTGTAATTCGGTTTCAACAGCGGCTCCGAGCCACACGGTCGGATTGCAGTGTGACATTTTTACCAGAGGGACACTTCATATGGCGTTCTCACAGTGTCATCATCCTCTTTTAGATCGCACAATAAATCACTCACAAACACACACACACACACACACATACACACCGCGATGGAAAGTGACATTTGGAAACAAACCTAAGAGTGTATTCACAGTGAATACCACGGCGCATGAGTGTGAGGAATGCCTTCACCACAGGACAAAGCAATGTCTGTTGCATCCACCCGCTCTTTGTCATCTTTGGACAATTTCATGAGGCCTCTTTCTACCCGGTGTGACTTCTGCTGAGGCGAACGTCCAGACCATTTGACCACCTCTGATTCCAAAGCAGCTGTACCACAGAGGGCTCATCTCATGACCAGAGATGGTCCAACTGCGGTGAACCCTGGGTAATTAAGAGCATAAAAGCCAAGAACATGGGCAAAGATGAGGTTTGTGTACAAGAGTCTTTGCTTTTCCTCCATGAAAGACTTCATATAAACCACAAACTGGAACAAAATCTTTGACTGATACATACTTGAAAAATGCATGAGGCTCTGACATCTAATTGACATTTTCAGCATCTGTTGACTTCAGGTTTTCCACTAATACTCTGCCTGCTTCCCATGAAAATAAGCCTGTTGGGTGGACAGTGTCCTATATTCAGGAGTCCTGTGGGAAATTATATTGGTGTAACAAAATACAGAAGAAGTCAACGTGACCAAATAGGTGCTTTTAGAGATGACTCAGGGTTGCTGTTATGAATCATACACTGAGGCTGGGTGCTGGTCCAGCTTCCGATGGAGAAGAAGCCTCCGTCTACTACTGAGAGATGGCCTCCACCCTGGATGACCCCAAAAAAAACACGATTTAATTAAGAGGCCCTGTCACCAATGAAATCCCAGGGCGCCTGTAGGACGGCAGATCTCATTTCTTCTGCGGTTAATTCACGGGATGGCTCTTACCGCGGGGTTTGTCTCGTTTCTGAACTGATTACCAATCACAGAACGGATTCCCTGGGCTCCGCTAATGAAAACCTGGCCGAAAGCAAATCAGTACATGCATTTAAATGAGGGATTACTTCTTTTTTATTACTCTCTGTCCTTTGAGACTCAAAGACAGGAAAGGTTGGATGTATGATTTAAAATATGTCTAAACATAATCCTTATATCCAACACCCTTTGGCTCTTCCACATTTTCCTTAGAACTTCCAGCAGGCCTTGCAAACGCCCACAACACTGGTGACTGTTTATCTTGAATTTGAATCATGAAGTTGAAAAAAAAAATTATGGAAACACTTTATAATACAGCCCACAATATTAGATAGTATAATCTTATTATACAAATCAGGTAACAATAACAACTGATAAATGTTCTGAATTGTGGAAAAAATAAATTAAAATGCAGACTTGCAGAATTATCGAGCGTTACCAATGCAGGTGGAGGTGCAGTCAAAATCTTCTGATAGTGTTCCAGGTGTTTCTGGCATGATAATGAGCATGTAGCAAGAGCAAGCGAGAACTCAGTCAGGTCATGGTTAGTATACCATGTTATGCAATGCCATTTGTTATCGGTACCAGTGTTACAAGTGTTTCTGACCACATGTAGGTGCGCATTTGCGATACTGCTTGTGTGTTGTTACCATGGACCTCAAATCTGAGCAGCAGGCAATCCCACAGAAACTGATCATAATCAGTGTCAAAGCCATGATTCATGTCTAACATCATCACCAATGATGAGGGCGAAGTGTATGGCTACGATTCAGAGACCAAACAGCAGTGTTTGCTGTAAAAGAACCTGCAGTCTTCAGGATGGAAGATGGCGTTTCTCCAATATTTGCTTGATTGTGCACTGTGAATTTGTCAGTTCTGAGTCATCTGAGGTAGGTATTCAGCGCAAATGACTTGAACTGCGTGATGGCATTTGAGTCTCCATTATTGCAATGCACCAACTCACAGCACATTTAAATGATTTCTTGGCTGCACCAACACAATCCTATTTGCTGGAATTGGTTCTGTCGACTTCTTCTGCTGCTCCAAGATGAAATTCAAGCAGGAGAATCGCTGTTTTCACAAACTGGAGGAAGAAATGCTGATTAGACCCATCACCGCCAGATTATTCTCCCTGTAAATCACAGGATGCAGAGTTTTTAAATCTGGTGTTGAATGCCACGTTCCTGTAATGGTAGTGATGCGTTTTACATCAACCAGCAATGACTGGTTTGCCACAACCTGGGGGGCCGGGGAGCACTTAGCGAGCAGGCTACATTCAGACTGCAGCTTTTATATAAAAATGAATGAGAACAGCTTCTCAAATTAAAAAATAATAAAGTCAAATGAGTAAAATTATTTCAATATAATACTAATTTGTCTATTCCAATATGGTTTTAAGTCTTGTATTTTGAGCCCATAAATGATTTTTTATTTTGTTCTCTTCCCTCTGTATGCAGATGACACACACATTTACACAGCAGCAAAACCTGAAGATAAGACAGCTGAGCCGCAGCCCTTTTTGTTTTGATTTCAAAACTTAAATGATGATTTCCTCACTCATGCAGGTGAGCCTTTGCAGGCCTGATGCATATTTCTCCTTTGACAGTCACACAGAGGCAAAATCCAAAACAAGCACTTTTTTCCATCTGGGAAGCGTCTGCAGGATTACATGTTTCCTCTTCTTTAGTGACCTAAAAAAAGCTGATTCATGTTTTTTTGTTTCTTCCAGATTCGCCCAGTGCAATGCATCTGGCTGAGCAGTCTTCTGTGTCAGAAATGTCAGATCTAGTCAGGGTTTAGCAGAATTGTGAGATTACTCAACAGCGCAGGAAACATGAACGCATTTCTCTCCTGTTTCTCTAAGAACTGTTTCATCAGCAGGTTACAAAAAACATCCACACTGTTTTTCACTTGCAGTGTCACCAAATCTGGATCATCCCAGTCTTTCTGTCTCCTACAGATTGTTTTGGTGTCTGGTTGTACTAAAATATGGAAAGTGTACCACACCCAAACACAAGGGAGGTATGTGTTTGTTGTAGGATAAGGTAAAAGGCAAGTTGACCATGAGAAGAGGTAACTTAAGTTAAAATGTGATGAATTCATGAACGTTCAGCCCCCCTTTTTTAATTTTTCACTGAAGTTCAACATAGTGATGCTGACCCAGGCAAAACAAAAACATCTCTTTTACTTTTTTCATGGGAGTTTAAAGGCACCCTCTAGCCTTTTCTTGTCAACACAGTGAGTTATATTTACATCCACTGCTTCTCATTAAGACACATTGTTTGTGTTCTTGAGGTCTAACGGACATGTTGAATGCATTTCGCTCCTCATAAAATGTTTGCAAAGCTGTTTTTTTGTGGATATTTTTAGATTTTTTTTGGAAAAGTTTTGTTTACATCCATGTTTATTAGCTAGCAGTCTGCTTCTTCTTTGCCTTTTGCTGTTTTCCTTTTCAGGTTAGCGACGCTAACTATCAGTCAGTGGCATAGTGTAAAACCATCTGTGGGAATGTGTATCGTGTTTGCTATGGACTTATGCATACAGTTAAATGAGACCTGCTCCACGGGATACAAGCAAAATAATCCACCAGGTAGCTTGAAGTCAACCAAAAAATCTAATTTAATTCCATCTGAAGAACTGTGTCGCTGTATTCTATGTTTTTTATAAACATTACAGGGACAAACATGCTTTTTTCATGTGAAATTAAAAATAGAGAGGCACGGTATTATCTCATGTTACCCTCCAGGTTATTAAAAATATTAAAAACCACCCAAGAGCATCCTGGATGATGTGAAAACACAGAGGAGGCTACAAAAAGTCTAACAGTAAAAACTAGTCCCAGCATACAGTGGAGTGTAACTTTCATGAATGCTGTCATTGTTGTACCCTAATTACAATATGTGGTGAATGTGATTCAACCTGAAATCCAACAACACTGTAGCTGAAAAGAGTGCAATGTGAGTAAAAGGCTTTTTAGAGGAGCGCAACAAAAATATTCCATTGGGTCTGGGGCCTATTGGAAAAAGTTAATATGTGAACTATTGATATTGGCCCATGTCTTGAAACTGTCAGAGCAAAATGGCCTGCTTCTTATTTTACAAATGTTTTTTTTCTTCCTTCTAAAAATACAGACAAGTGTTATTAAACGGAGCACGATGGGCTACTTGAGAATGTCTGGAGCGATTTCAAATGGCCTTGTGATAATCTATCACTTATATGAAGCTTGCTGTGATTATGCTTTGCTTAAAGGAAGCTTGGTTAAACGGCCCCAGTGGTTCTCTAGCTCATGGTTGATGCATTTACCTCAGTATAGTCGTGAGTTTCTGAACCTGAAGGTTTGAACTTCAAAGGCAGATTGCGGTTGGTGCTTGAATTCACTATTCACCATCACAGGAAACTAAAGCCGGGTGTGAGATTCTCCCTTTTTTCCCATCTCTTAAACTCTGGACAACACAGCAGCCATCATGTCAGGGGGATTCAGAGATTACATCTTAAATAAATTGAATACCAAAACATAATTTGATTATGAGAATAACAGAGCACCCAAAGGTGCCACACAGATCAGGACAGATTAGCCTTAGCTGGGAGATCTGTCACGCTGCCTTTGTAGTGAAACCACCCAGCAGAGCAAAAACAGAGAAGGGATTTGGATTAAGACGGAATAAAGCCAAGATTCGGTCTTATTTTTAATCACAACAGAGAATCAAAAGCAATTGTCTGCGGGCTAGTTGGATCATTTGCTTTTGAGTTTTGTGTCCTCATAAGATCTTTTTATAGAAAATGAAGAGTGCCTCGGTCACAGTCCGGGATTGTGTTGCATGTGGGTGGGCGAGGGACCTAAGCTTTATGACTAAAGTGAAGTAATCTGATTAAAGTCAGCGATTAGCTGTTAAATTGATCTACTCAGCTCTTTTAAACACATTGGGCTAATGCAGAAAGGAGTCATGTGCCGCTGCTGCATTGAACTGTAAACAGTGTAGGCAGAGGCTGACACAAGATCACATTTTCCTCACACATTAAAGATAGCGATGCTGTCATTAAGACCAAAGGCAGAAGTGCAGGTGTAACTAATGACATTAATGACTACTTTTTTCTCTCAGGTGTCCCATACCAGAGAGACGTCATGCACAATACCAGAGCTGTGGAACAGCTTTCGCACATAAATGAACTACAGGCATTGTTACTGGTATTAGTTACATCTGGTCTATTCATTTATTTACCCCCATGCATGTCTAGAGTTTGCACTATGTGCTAATTGTCACAGTTTTCTCTTCTTGCCAGTGACACAGGAGACAAAAAATTAAATTCTGAGGAAATTACACAATATGTGCACCGACAGATGAAAATCAAACTGTGGATTTAGAAAAGCCGCAGATAATTAAACTTCACAAAGAGAAAGCAACGTGTTTTTCCACAGATTTAATAGTTATTTTATTTGTTTTCAGAGGTGTTCTGGAGCTGCCTCAATACCACAATTTGTTTTTAATGTTTTGCAGCTGCGAGGAACTCCTCCACATCCATGTGCATTGCAATGTGGGACACACACATAAACCAACAGTAACTGAGTTTTTGGCCACTTGGGGGCTGCAAACACAACACCGATTTATTAGTATTCAAGTTCTTATGGAAAATCATATAATGTTATGAAACAGCTGTCTAATTACACTTTCAGAAGATAGGGAATGACAATAATATTTATATAAAGTTATGTTTGTGTCTTTTGTGTATGTTTATTTGCTCTGTTTTGGTCTCCACCAGGGAACTATTCAGTTATAACATACATATAAAACATAACAGTCAGTTTTGAGAGCTTTTCTAAAAGATTTTTTCTGGAAGAGAACATGACAAAACACATGTCATGATAATGCATTTTTGCTTTTTGCATGTCAACTTTAAACATGAATGTTCCACATCATGTGATTTATGTCCTTCATTTAACCTAAAATGTGACCTTGTGTCAGACCAGACTGATTACTTTTGTTGCCTAAACTTTACAAAATTTCGACAATTTCACAACTTTAACAAAGTTTTGTAATTGGTAGCTAATCTGCAAACTTTCAAATGTACATCCAATCGTTATGTAAACAAAAGGACACTGATTTAATTTGCCAGTAGTAGTCTTGTAGTTCAATAAAACCAAAACAACAAGCTGAAAGACACAAAATGGCTCTCTAAAGCAAGACCTTTCATATTTCATGTCTCCTTTGTTAATATAAAAGCTTTAAGTAATGCAACTGTAAAAATTAAGCTTTGGCATATTTAGTGTGTACACTGGCAGTTAGTATCCTTTATTTTATTTTACATGATCAGAACCTGCTTGGATTTAGTATATTGAGTCTAACTGGACACAGAAATTGTCAATGTATCATGCAAGAGTTAAGAAGTTAATTTATTGGCTAGTTTTAAACATGTACATGGAGTTATTGTCATGGACGAGTTGCTCAATTTGACAGCACATTGTCTTTATTTCATTGAATAACAACTTTTATTTCTGCTAATAAGTGTATTTGCTCTGTTTTCTGGACTCTTTGTGGGAATATGACAAGGTAGGTGCATTTCTTTCTTCCAGCTTGTGTCTGAGACCCAAGTTCCGGTCCAGCTGGGATGTATAACCGGGTTAGGGACAGCTCATGTTATCCCTTACTAGTCATCCCCCTTTTCACGATCCCCTGGAGGTCTCAGACAGGCCTCACCCTGAGGACCAGAGTTTACATGGCCTTTTTTTTTTCTCTTGTAATTTATTTACGCTGCAGTCGTCTAGCAACCACCACAACACTCACCGACTCCTCCTCCTCTTATTCTTTCTCTCTGTCATTGGTAGTTAACCTCCTTTTGAACAAAGCCACATCTGCTGAAGCCGGATGTACACATGTTTTAGGATGTTCAGGTACCATTGGTAGTCCAGGGTTGTGATATGCCCAAAAATACACATGTAGACTGAGACTTTCCCAGTGACTGTAGGGTCAGATGGTGGATAACCCTTGGTGGGAGTTTAGTGACAAACAGGCTATGACTCAGAAAAACCTGCCCACTGGACTAATCGGGGGGAGATAGTTCTGCTTTAAGCAGTGTAAACTCACAACGTTGTCTGGGAACTTATCAATACTTCACTCTTCCGTCTCGTGCTCCCTCGTCTGCGGATGAATGTTTTCTGGGGAAAAAAAGAGAAAGATCAGAGTCCAATGCCTCCGGTCTGCCATGACATCATCCCCGCACACATCTGGAACCGCTAGAGTGAATGTGTGCGTGTGTGTGTGTGTGTGGAGGGGGAGCTGTAGAGAAATATGGGGGCTGGTGACACATCAGCAGTATGGAGAAAAAGTGGGAAGAGAGAGAGAAAGGACAGGAGAAAAGGCTGTTTATCTGAGAAGCAGAGACAAAGATGAAATGAATAACAAACACATTATTTTCTGCAAGAGCACTAATTAATCAGAAACCACGACCTATGCACAGTAACTTGAAGCCAAACATTGGTTCATGGTTTCACTGAATTGACAAAAAAAGCACATGATGTTCCTCCTCAAGAAAATACTTTGGGGAGTTTTAAATTTTTAATTTATTTCCAAGCTGATGCAGTGATTTTAAGATTTACACTCAAGTTGCAAGTTGCCTGTGACTGAAGATTTATTGGTCTATCTCATATTTTTGTTGCTGTTTGTTGAAGCTCGATCATTTCGCTTGTTGTCTGTTCACATGTTTTTGTGCTTCTGGAAATTCTGTGATTGGGGATCGAGAGGAGATTTGGCGCTGTCATGATTTAGTTTCTCATTCTGGCCAGCAGGGGGGGACACTTTACTGACTGTGTATTCTAGTACGTGATATGAAATCATGGAAGTGACTGTCTGTCAAATCATGAGAATGGGACCCTTTTATGAAAGTTATGAAACTATAACTATAAAAGAAGAGAAAGATGATGTTCATTAGACTTCTCGATTCATCCCACTCTCGTGCTCTATTTAATGAGAGTACATTTATTGGATCATGCATGTCTGTCAGACAAAGGAAAATAAAAAAGTGCAAAGTACAGTATAGGCACAGTCAAACAATATCTTAACTTCCACAACACGTTCCTTCAAAAGCTGTAGGGATGTGAAATGTGAAAAAAAAGGAAATGCAAGGACGAGGAGAGGGGGAAGTCAATGGTTGGAGGGATGTGGAGAAAGCTGTTTGCCAGATGTTTGTTCCAATACTGCAACATGCTCTGGCAAACAAAACCTGAGCCTAGCCTCTCATTTAGTATTTTACGATCAACTTCCAATCTCCCTTGATGCAAATCACTCAAATGATCTTGCGTCCCATCAAAACCACCCATTATATCTTGTTCTTCAACCTGCCATTGTCTGGTTTCACGCTCCATTTTGATAACTGACATTGAAAGGAGAAGATAGAGTTTAGAGTTAGGAGGAAAGAGTGAAAGTTAAGTGGATGTGAGAGAGGGGGAGTCCAGATATATGACGCAAGAGAACATGAAATTGAAGTTCAGACAAAGAGAGGAGAAAGAGAAAGGAGGGAGGGAGGGGGAGCATGTTGGATGTACAGTAGTCTCCAGAGCCCCACGTGTACTGTAAGTTCAGGAGATGGTGGTGGTGCTTTGTTTCTAAAAATCGAGTGTAGCGTGACCCACTAATCCAGCCACAGGAGCCTGTAATGTTGTTGTCTCCAGCAGGGCCTGTGGAGCACAGCGGACCGCAGCAGAGTGGTGTTCTCCAGAACCCTGATCCTGAACTCTGCTGAGTTGGGATGCATTACCACCAGAGCCACAGACATTGCCATGCCACATAACCAGTCTATCTGTCTGTCATTCTCTCCTCCTCCTCCTCCTCCTCCTCCTCCCTTATTTCTCCTCCTTCTTCCTGTCTTGTTTGGGAGCCCATTGCATGAGATCACGCCTTAACTGACCATCATGACAAACTTGTCTACGATGCTTCTGTGAAACAGCAGAGGTGAACTGCACGTTTTCTTCCATGGCCATCATCATTTGCTCCACTTGGTCATGAGTCTCTCCTTTGAGGGGAGTAAAGGAAAGAGGCTGAGGTAGTTTAAGGGAGGGAGGGAGGGGCAGGAGGGGTGTTATGTGGTGAACTTCCACCCCCAGCCAACAGTCAGAACAAGGCCTCCACCCCCATGGGGCTATCCTCCCTCCAGACTGGAAAAGTGGAAAAAGGTCTGACTCACAGGGTGATAAATTCCTTTCCTATGTAGAAGGATTCCCCAAGGAAACCATTACCAGCATTACTTACCACATGTTGCCAGAATTGATGAGTTAAAATAAGTACAAGTCCGACTTTAAAGCTCCAACTACACAATCTGCAAACTTCAGTGAATAATGTCTTCTACACAGGTTTTGAGCTCAAGTCTACTTTGTAGTTTTAGTGCCCAAAGAACATAGTTTGATTTGGCATTTAAAACATGTGGAATCCTGCATTTTTTTCTGTATCTCCTGTTTGAGATTTTGAGACTGTCTCATATTTTCCATGTTGTTGGATTTTATTCCTGTTGATTTATTACTCTTCAGTCTGTGTTGTAGGCTTTAAAACACTTGTGTCAGAGCTTGGCTTCTGCAGAGGCTTTACACAGTTGTGTCATGCTACACTTGGGCAAGGTTCTGCATGTTGCTTGGCTTGAGCTCTCGCCTGCAGACGTGCAAGTTGTTGATGATAACTAACTGGCAGTGATAGCTTCACTCTGCATTATTTATTCGCAGCAAATAAGGTTATTTGTATTTGTCCATCTTGTTGAGTGATTAAACAAATAATATCTCGAACATGGCAGTGCTCTGTCCATCCAAAAAGAAACATGTCCAATGGCGAGCGAGTTATACACACAGCTGTGAGTTTATAAATCATCTCTGAGAATATCAGCAAAGGCCATGGAACAAAATAATTCCCAGCTGCAGTCTTAAGTCAGCCCTGCCTTCATCTATTCTCAAAACATCATGGTAATGAAGAGCAACAAGCTGTTTTCAATCAAACAACACAATCCACACTTTGCCTCCGCCTTTCTGCTATTTTCCACTCCTCCATTCATATGGTGGGATTGTGAGTTGTAAAAACTGCATTTTCTTGTTGATGGAAGGAGAAAATGTGCAGAGATTGTCTGGCGTTGAAGGCTGAGTAATACCCAGACTCAGTACCAGGAGAGGAGGGTCTGCTAAGACTCATGAGATGATGCAATCAGGTTTGGCAAAAGAGACTCCAGGTGAGGAGGTCCATCATGTCTCTTTGGACCAGTAACAGAGGAGGATTTCTGAAACTGGACTTTTTATACTCTTTGTCTATGGTACTTCAAAAACCCTGTAGAGAAAAGGTATCTTTTGATCATCATTAATAAATAAAAAAACATATACAAACATATACATTAAATTGGGGGACAGACACAGAACATAGTAAAAAGTTAAAAGCAAGCTAGTCGGTTTACTGACCCAGACTCATCTCAAAATATTTGCTTTTTTTAAGCAGGTTTGATTAAACTTTCCTCTTAAATGATTTACTTTGTAGAATTAAAACAACTGTTGTCCCAAAGAAGCAACAATTTCTTGTGCTTACATGTCAAACCTTCTTGATGTTTTTGACAAATGAGGAATTTGAATCTCCCTAAAATCTATGTATTTGACTAAATATATTCAGTTTTTGATAAGAGACAAACACATCTCAGTAGTGTCAGTGTATGTGTAGATTTGGGTGTCATCAGCATAGAAGTAAAATTTGAATCATACCTTCGAGGCATGTAAGCTTGCAGGAGGTGATTGATGGAAAGTATGAGAACAAAAAGTAAGAAGTAAAGCCCCTTTCAATGTGTGTAACCGTGATAATTGTGGTGAACATCTCATGTCTAAATAAGCACCAGAGTCACTTTAAACTGAAGAACAGCAATTTTACTAGGACAAGCAAACGTTGCAAAAAAGGAGTGACAGATTAAATCTTTATGTTCTGTGTCATAAGATTCATATTTAAAAAAAACATTACTATAATTATATATACATGTTTATATACAATCCTTATCAGCTGTGTAGATTTGGGTGTCAGTGGCAGAGCAGTCAATGTAGACAGCAGTACAGAGTGGGCAAAAGGAATATACGGTAAGCACTCACATTGCTCCCTTAGGCATTCTGTGTGATAGACCTGGTAATCCTAAAGTTTCCTGAGGTGAATGTTTTGTGAAATACCTGATTCAGTCACACAAAGGGGACTCAAAAGTGGAGGAGTAGGACAGGGATTTATTCATTTACCATTGTTAAAAGTCCCATATCATGTGATGGAAAGACCCGTAGCCAGATTGCAACAGTTCAAAAAGACCATTGGAGGAGAGAACATTAGCTAATTGCATCTTCTTTCCAGAACTTTAAAAATGAAAGGAAAGTATTGGAACCTTGATTGTAAAGGATATCAGCTTCGTCATCTCGAACTATGGTTTAATCAGTATCCCTTTACATGGAAGCCAGGACGTAATGGGTTTTTCTAACAGATCATTTCATTCAGTTTGGCAGACAGCATGTGAATTAATCTCAGGAGTTCATCAATAAACCCCTACTTCTTTTACTTGCTGTCAACTGTGCATTTTTACTGGTGATTACAGACTTTTCATTCATCAAATGGACAGTATGCATGTTGTTTGCAGTAGGAAGCTGAGCGTATTGTTTTACTGCCATTTGTTGTTCTGCATTTGGATTCATATTCCTCAACCATCTCTATTTTGTGCCCTCTTTGTCATAGAAATACAGATGGCAGCAATTATCAATCAACAAATGTGTGGAGGGAACAAAATCCTGTAGGCAGCCAAAGTTTTATAAATTACCCATCTCCTGTGTTTCAGCGACTTTTGTTTTTCTTTTCTATACCCACTCCCCCGCAAATCTGTGGGAGCTCTCAGCTTGGAGACATCTGAACCGATGTTTTGGGCCTTTCAAGGACCACTTTTGTTAAGGCTTTTCTGTTGGATTTGATTTCTTTTGAAAATAAACAAAAGCCTGGTATACCTACTCTTAAAGGAGAACTACTGTTTTAGCTTTTCTCATCGTCCTACAATCACAGTTCACTTGTGTAACTTTAAACAGTTTGGGTCGGCAGTTAGATGCATGTCATTCAACACTTGTGTGTTATTATGGCAAACAATGATATGTGTGTTTGTTTGAGTGGGTTTATGTCTGGGCGTAGATTATAAAGGCTTAAAAGCAGGAGAGACTGTGGAGGGAAGCAGCTTTCTTGTGACTGAGTTAAAAGGCAGAGAAAGTAACTCAGCGCTTTCTCATTACCTGCTGATTTCAGTAAATGCTTGTCATTTAACCCCCCCTGCGTACTTTAAGGCGCATACCCCTGACCCTTTGCCATCCAGGATCTCAGGCGAAAACAAATGAGCTCACCCTTTTCCCTCTTCCACACTTCTCTCAAATTTAGGCTGTGTGTGTAAAAAGAGGTTTAAGTCACCTCAGTCATGAACTACACTACACCTTAATTAGCCTTTAATGGACAAAAAGGCACCATCTCTAGCTCCACCCCCTGTGGACATCCATGCTCCACAGTGTTTCCACCCCTCCTTAAAGTCAGCTAAACCCACTGCATTGTTGGCTCAGGTCATCTTCTTCTTAACTGAGGTGTGTGTCAGTGATTGTTCTTTGGAAACCTCCCTGGGGATGAGAAGCTCTTCCAGGTTGATGTATCAATTTTCTGAAATGTTGTATCGTGGCCTCAGTGCGTTGCCACATTGCAGACTCTTGACCAACTCCCCCCTGTCCAAAAACTTAATCTAAACCATTTCATGAAAATGTAGAATGGACCGCAGAACAAGAGGCTGTGCTTTTTCCACTCTCCCACAGCATTTAAGGTCTGGATTTCCTATGATTGCTTCAATGCGGCAGCTGTTGGATCGCCTCTCATCGGGATTAGTCAGTGTCTGTGCTTGTGTCCATAATGGTGATTACTGGGGGTGATGGACTGGCTAAAACCCACAATGAGGGAAATGTCTACCTAAGTATGCCTATGACTCACCTCTGCAGCACACACTGTACAGTATGTCTCTGTTTGCCATCTCATTATGGCTCCAATTTGGCAGTTTCTCCAGTTGAGTGTGTGTTTAAGGGAATGACAAGGAGATATCCCACTTCTAATAAAGTAAACAAACTGTCTGCGCAGACTCTACAGATGTTAACAACAGAGACGGTCAACACTCTCCAGATCCTGTCTCAATGACTGCTCAGCTGTGAGAGGATTTGTACACTCATCTGCGAGCACGTGTTGCCATTTGTGTGTGTTGCATAAAAAGTGACATGTTTTATAAATGCCCGCATTTATTGCAATCTAATGAGTATTTGCCATCTTCTCCTCCATCCTCAGTCTTTCCATTCAGACCACATCTATCTCTCCCACCCCTCCTCTTTCCTCTTTATCCCGTGTCTTGTGTTTTAGCTGGCAGACATAAATCAAGTGTCTGGAATGGAAACAGTCACGTTACTGGTGTGCCACATATGTTTATATTTAAAACCTTTTCCTCTTTTTTTTAACTCTTTTGCAGAGAGAGCACCTGAAAAACGCAGGAGGGGGAAACCACTGGAAAGTGTGATTCAACCGAAAATGTCTACCCACCCCCCCTTAACCCCACCACCACATCTGAGGCTCCCACTCCAGTGTATTAACCAGTGGAGAGAGAGAGAGAGAGAGAGAAAGAAGAGGAGGTATGGTTCTGCTTGACCCACGAGGCCGACAGAGGTGGAAAGAATGTGCTGTCCAGCCGGTGAGCACGTTAACACAGAGGGGGGAAAAAACTTCCTACAAGCTTTCCCACCATCCCAAACCCCCTCCCTCCACCCAACATTTACACATGGAGGGAAGGAGGAACGGAGAGTGGAGGAGGAGTGAAGCATATGGGGGGGGGATTGGGATGGGGGAATGAAAACGCAAACTGCAGAGAGATGGAAAAGGTATTGAATGGCAAAAAAAAAAATCCGAAGGGGAGGAAGAAAGTGGGTGGCCAGAAAAAGAAAGAAAGAATGTAAAAGATGCATTTTAACCTTGAATATTAGCTAGAAGAGACATGAAATGTTGGAACACTTTGGGTTCTGACTGTACAATGCTCTGATATGGAAGAAGGTGGATGTAGTGGCCAAGTAGCCTGACTCAGCTTTTTGCACACACAAGCAAAACTTTAAATTAATAGTTAATAGACATTTAATGAAATATTCACTTTCTCTTACTGGAGATGATGACAAGATTAATACTGCTTTCATATCTTTCTACCAGGAAAATGTTAGCTTTGGTTAGCATTAGACAGTTAGCTTCAAAGTGTAAAAAGAAAAGTTGTGCTTTCAGATGGTGGTATGACAAATGGCAGCAAGATGGTGTGCTTTGGACTGACTCAAAAGAAACAGTGTCTCAGTTGATGTGGGTCACAAATGTGTTTTTAATAGTTTGTGGCCAAAAATGGAGTTTTATTGAAAAGAGAAATAAAAAAGTGAATGCACAGGCAACATTTGATAACAGATTAAGTTCATTAGTTGACATGTGATAAAATGACCAGTGTCACCATACTTACCTTCTAAAGGACCACACCAGCTGGTTTGCAAAAATGCAAAATTTGTAAGCATTGATCTAAAAATCACGATTATACAACTCAAGCAAAGAGTATGCCTAAGGATTTGAACACTGAAGCTCCTGCATGCATGCCAGTACAGATGCCTCAAATAGCAGAAAATACATTTATATATATATATAAAAAACAAAAATGTTTTTTTAAAATAGCAGTTCTGCACACAAATCACATTTAGTTTCATGCATTCATGCATACAAAATCTGCACCACAAAAACAACACATGCACCTACAAAATATTCTCTATGATTTAAGACAAAAAAGTGATTTTGCAAAGTGCAAACTGAAAAATGGGAAAGGCTGGAGGAAGCCTCTGCATGGAGAACTTTGAGGTCTTCTTGGAGATGGAAAAACGTATGCCTGCCAATATTTTAAAGGATCACTGAGGCTTTAAAGGGTCAGTAACGGGGACACTGTTCCTGGAAAGACACACTGAATTTTTTAAAATGCAATTTTTTTGTGCTTTGAGCAGCACAAACGTTACTTGCTTGACTGGGTACAAGTGACAAATAATGTTTTTTTATCATTTGGGTGCACAGTCTGTTTAAAAAAGAGACAGATGCAAAAAGAGCAGAGAAAAGTTGACCCAAAAACAGAGAAACAAACAATCAGAATGCTGAAATGTTGAAAGCCGTGAAGTTTCCTGTTGTTTCAGTAAACAGCAGGCCCACCCAGCCAGCCTTAGGTGTGTCCTGTGTGTGTGTGTGTGCGTGTGTGTGCTTGTGTGCATGCGTGTGTGTGTCTGTGCCTGCAGTTACACACATGTGTAGGTGTCAGGCCTCTTCTGGGGGTCTCTGGCCCTGTTAGAAGCAGTTTATGGGGAACAGACCCACACCTGTCTGCTGTTTTCAGCAGCCACCAATGGTCAGCCTTCATCTCCCAGAGAGGAGACCCTCTCAAGTTCCACATGGAGCCAACTTCCTACTGGGGGGCCAAATCTTCGTCATGATTTGGGATGACCTCCCAGGAGGGGTGACATCCAGCGTATCAGCTGAGACTCCCTCTGGAAACACGGTGTAAATCAGAGGCAGAGAGGAGGACGCCAAGGGAGAGAACCAGGGAGGGGTCAGAGGGGCCCAGCTTGCCCAGGATATGGCTCCCTCTGCCTGGGATGACTCAACTGCAAAGCATCTCTTTCGAGGCAAAACATCCACGTCAGCACTCTCCCACAAGCCCACTGCGTCTTTTAATTACAGTCTGGACTGACTCCTCTTATCTGCCAATGCAATCTGTATCTAGGAATTTAATTCGTAATATTTGTGTGTTCGTAATATTTGTGGAAGAAGTGTACTGTTCTGTGAACGTGACTTTTTCTTGCCTGTGAGTGTGTGTAAGAGCATTAATCTGAGTTGGCATGATGGAGATTATGCATGAGCATTCCTGCAAGTGTTGATAGCTGAGGGGAGAGGGTTCTGATGTCTTTAACAGACTGTGGATTCTGTAAACAGGGCCTTTCAGCCCCCTGACCTGCTGAGCCCTGCACCCCACTCCCAGCTTCCTGTCCTCCTGTGGATCCTTGATCATTGATACCCCCCTTTCTTATAATCCATTTGTTTTTCGTTCCCATATGCATTTTTCTATCACCAGCTTTCCAAAATACATGAATACATACATTTAAGTACATTTTGTATTGTGAATACGGCCAGTTTTCTGAAAATGCTGATATATGAAAATCAAGCTCTCTGTCACTGTTATCCTTCTGTGTGATCTCTCATATCCTCAATCACACAGAACAGGATTTATCATTATCACGTTGTCTTGCAGTCAGACCAGTGAAGAACGTCATATTGCTTCACTTCAGCCACTCTGGTGATTTTAGAGATATTCAGACCAAAAATGACCCCATGTTTAATAAATGCAATTGCTGTGGATGTACTGCTTGACCAGTAAGACGTGAAATAGTATCCAGTCCAGTCAGTCCAGTCCAGTCGGAGTGACAGATCCATGAGTTTAACAGCTGCACACTGGTGAAAGACTTTTTAAATTTTCTGGTACTTCATTATACCTAGCAACATAAACCCTAAACTGCACTTCCCCCAGATTATCCTGTGGATTACATGTAGCGATCTGTACCATTAGTCTTAATTAACATGCAATCACAACACTCCATCAAACTTCAGCACTGTTTATGAAGCCATTTGACAAGAAAAGTACAACTATATGTCAAAGAAAATTACTGTATTTTATACAAGTCAGCCAGCTGATGAACCTTATCCTACAGAGACCAAGTGGAGTATTTAACCACGTTTGTCCAAAACCAGATGATGCTAATGAGGGAGGATTTTGTTGTTTGCCAACCAAAAGAGAAGGAGAAGGAAGAAATGCTATTGTTAGAATTTTATTGTGGACAGAAAACTTTAAACAAAACGACTTGAAGCCTTCACTGTGGAGAGAATCATGTTTGATGGGATTTCCTCAATTTATCTTGACTGTGGATGGACAATGAAAACATCCTTTTTTCTTGTCATTTAAAAAATATACACTGTTGCCCATAAAGTTGGAATAATTTTGTTTTCAGACACACTCCTCTTTTAATTCTTATTTATACACATCAGTAATCACGTTTGACCAGGTGCAATGATGAGTTTTGAGAAGATATACACTTTATCATCACATTGTCACAATCATTTCATGAGAAGAGTAAAAAAATATTTTAATCCAACTTTATGGGCAACAGTGTATTTTAAACCTGTGTATTTCATAAGAAAAGACACTAATGATGTTGTATTGTTTTGGCTTTGCAGCTTGCTATAAAAAAGCAGTTGAAGTTGAGGCTGATTAAATGGTGCTAAAGCCTAGGTCCTAGAGCTCGGGAGAACCTCAGAGTGAAAGCAGAAAACATGCCTGAAGCCCACAACACTCAGTACAAATATGGAGGAAATGCAGCCACAAGATGCCTATCAGCCTATGTCAGAGGTCACAAGTGAGGTAAATTGGGAGCAAAACCGCCAACAAGCTTTCAGCATTTGACAAGATTCAAAGTATTTCTCATTCAGCTGTGTTTGATGGATATAACTTCCAGTTGACTCATTTATTTTATTTAAAAGTTGCATGTGACCACTGTGACTGCATTATTCGTGGAAAAGAACCAGCTTGCTGAATCATGGAAGAAACTTTATTGCAGGGTAATCACACCCCCTCAAGAGAGTTTTCCACTAAGTACATGATGGTTTCCCCTGAAAACCTCAGTTTTCAAAAGGTTTAGAACGTGAAGTAATATGTACTTTTGTCAGCACTGTAAAAGTAAGAAAAGAACCATTTGCTGACCACTGCCCTGAGGTGTAATGCAGCAGTGTGTGTTCAGGGACTAGGGAAAGGTGGGGATTACACAGTGAGGCTAATATGAAAACCTGACCCCCGCAGACCTGCTGTGCTCTGCCTTGACATGAGGCTTTGCAGGGGCAGGACGAGATAGAACAGAGACAAGCTCAGGAATCCAAACATCCACCCCAGCTCAGTCAAAGTAGAAGAAAAGGAGACTCTTTTGACCCTTTATAATGACATCCATTCTCTCACGCCTTTTTCAGTGAGGAGACTTTCACATGATTTTTTCTTTAAAGCTGTGGTCAAAACCATCTAAAAAGAAATGTTCCTGGCAAGCCTCGTGTTTCCATAAGTCAAGTTTAATTTTATATCACCTGACACCTTAATTGAGTGTCACCTACCAAAAGCCGTGGCTCAAAACAAAACAGGAAGCATGCTGGCCACATCCATCCACTGCAACCGCGGATTCAGAGCAGTGTTAAAGACGAGCATCCACAGAGAGCATAATTTAGAGTCATGTTCGAGTCCAGAAGCTAAAAGTAATGAAGCCTCAACCTCACACGGGTGCGGTGTTTCCCTGTCATTTGCTAAATTTGAAAACTGTCCTTAAATAGATGGAGGGTGGTTGTTTTTCTGATTAAAGAGGAATAATATCTAAAGTCCCTGGAAACTTCCAACCTCCCACCCCCCCCAAAAAAAGAAAAACATCTTTAGTTGTCATGTTATTTGGAGTTCAAGACTCACTAATCATCACTAATTAGCTTGATCAGAACGGTGTGGGTGTGGTTTCAGATTGATTGATAGTTGCAATATAAAGAACCGACAAACTGTCATCATACTTTGATTTAAATGTTGCTAAACCCTGATTGGTTTAAAGCAGTACATAAATTCCCACGCACCTCAAACCATTGAGACGAGCAGGGACAGTGTAGATAGAAAATTACATGTTCATATAGGACCGATCGCGACTGTAAGAGACTGACAGAGAAAATATGTTTTGCACATCAAAATTGAGTTAAATTGAGTTAAATTGTGTTTTGTTTTGTCTGCTAGAGGATATAGTATATGTGTTTTGTTTTGTCATGCCATAGTGTATATTTTATGTTTCTTTGGTTTCATGGGGTCAAAGTAAAACACAGCAAGTAAAAAGAGACTTCACACTTCTAGCTTTGCTCTCAGACATCAGCAGATGAAGAGTGTCATTAGTGGTATTAGAAGGCTAATAATGAAGTAGCCAATAACATCATCAGAGCAGTGCTTCACCAAAATAAAGAGGGACTGTTTTGATATCAAGATAGATGCACAAAAACATCAAAGAAAAGCATGACTAATATGAAAGGTGGTCTACTGGGACATGTCAGTGTGATGTTACAATGGTGGATGAAACAGTGGGTGGACTGCAGACCTGTGCAAAGACTCTGGTGCAGTTGCATTTCAGTGAACAACTACTGAACTGTAAATGTTCTGCTCCAATCAAATTCATCATTATTATCAAACAGCTCATCAGTCATTCATGAACTTTAGCACATCATGTCCCTTAATTCAACAGGTACCATTTGGGGATAGCTAACACAGATAGTTCATTTCATTCGTACCCAGGAGAATATTCAAAATATGAAAAATTCATTGAATGCCATAAATTCACTCACACGTGCCACTTCAGAAAATATGTGTTTGTGTGAATGTTTATTGCACAAGCCCCAGCAACTTCCTATGGCTTGTAAACTACAGCAAATTTGTTTACCTAGTCTCCTATTCCCCTGCTGGTGCTCAGCCTGCCAGCTGCTGTCAATGAAACACAAATACAAAGATGTTTCTCCAGTGGCTTAAAGGATAAGACGTATTCAAAATATTGAGATTTTTTTTCCTATGTTTAAAAATAAAAGAAAACAATTTTAAAAACACTGACATCATTTTAGACTGGAGAAAGGGAAGGCAAAAAAAGACTTTAAGTAGCACTCTTGTTCTGACCCACAGTCCCACTTCATAAAACAGGGCACAGTTTCCGTGAGGACATCTTGCAACTGGAGTCTACATTCATATAATTTAATATATATTTTCTTCTTTCACATTAGTGATGTGGGAATTTTCTTATTACCACCACAGTTCACTTCATGAAAAGGAAGTCTTAAGAAAATAATGTCATAGTCTTGTAAAATGCTGCTGTTTACATTCCCCCATGAAAGCAGCGGACTGCATGTCTGTTTCTTATCCTAGAGACCAGCGTCATCCTCCCTTCTCTAGTGAACACCCACCCAGTCAAAGTATGCACCCATGAGACAAAACCTGAAAGAAAATGAGCTGCCATTAAGCTGTGTCAAACAAAACTGTGACAGGCACAACTCTAACTGATTGAAGATCACTTGGTCTTTTTAAGAACGTCTGTCCCAATTGCCTGTGCTGATTGTTGTTGATATCTGTTCCCACCATGCTTTTTCCTTAGAGTCACAGTTACACCATGCTCCTCCCCTATTGGTTTAAATCATGCTGACAGTAGGATATTGGATCATGGTCACAGTAAATGACAATTCTGTCGTCCAAGACAGAAATGGAAGCAAAACCAACCTTCAGGATGGGTTGCAGAGCAGGAGGGAGAATAAAAGCAGAGACTTTTACAAAGAGAGGTGAGAGTAGTGGGGAGGAGGGATCTGAAAGAAAGGGGTCATAAAGTAGGGGAAAAGAAAAGAGGGTAGAGTTGAGAGAAGATTTTAAGGGAGGGAAGGAGTGGATGAAGGAGAAAAAAGTGACGGAAAGAGAAAACGTGGGAGCTGTGAGAACGTGAGGCAGACAGAGCAATGAGTGATGCAAAAGGGTGGGATGGAATTTTTTCAAAAGCAAGAGCCAAGGCAAATGCACAGCTGTCAAGGAGTTTTGTTCTCGTCAAAAACATCTTTCGGTCTTTGTGCGACTTGTTTCAACACACAAGGCAACGGTCGAAAATGTAAAGCAGAGAGGAAAAGAGAAAGTGAGTAGAGAGGAGCAAAAGGAAGCAATGATCGTTCGTAAACAGCAAAAAGGAAAAAGACAGAACAGCCCCATAGAAAAAAGAAAAAGGGAACCAAAGGGGAGATCAACAAGTTTGGTTACATATGGAGCAAGCAACAGCTGGGGAGGGCAAAGTGCGGTGAATATTGAGCACCAAATCAGAAGTAAGGGAAACAACACACAGCAGAGAGTAAACTGAAGAAAACAGGAAGAAAAAAAGAAAGGAGGAGACGAATTAATAGTATTTTTTCAGTGCACCATGTATCCCTCACCCTCCCTGTGGACCCAGGGCCTGCGCACATGTCAGCACACCAGTGCGCATATGTTTCTACTATTACATGATAGGCTGTGGAGAGAATATAGGAAAACCGTATCTGTGTGTGCATTGGGAGGGGGCAGGGAGAGAAAGGGGTGGAGTAATACTGACAAGGCTGCCTTTTCCAACAATGAGCTCCACCTTCATCTAGTGTATCTGTACGCCTGAAGTTTTCCAGTCTGCGCCTGAAAGCGCCGCCCTGTCCCACCTCCTCCCTCCCCACTGCTTTTCTCTCTCACTGAACAATGACAGTATAACCTCAGAGTGAGCCAGACACATCAGAAGCATTATCTCCTTTTTCTGTTTTAGATCACGACAGCTGTCTTCCACCTGGTCCAGATCTAAAAAGTTCACTTCAAGGAATGTTTCTCTATTTTGACATTTAACATTTGAGTGTCTGTGTGAGTGAAATGTGGCTTTAGGGGTAGTATCACATGACATTAAGCTTAGGTTTAACCTGCACGAGGTAACCGTTCACACATCACAGCACATGAACAGTGTGGTGCTGAGGTGAGGACAACATGGTGATGTCATGACAGACGGTATGTGGCCTCTGTGTCGCTGTGTGTATGTTAGTCTCATGATGCTGATGTTTGGCAAGAGTGCTGCTCCAGATGGGTTTTGCTATCTTAAGTAAGTATTTAAGGTAAGTATGTTGTGGTAGCAGGAAGGCCCATAAAGGTGCTGCTGTGATGTCATATTATGAAGTCATGTATGACCTCAGGCAGTGGTTAAACAGTTGTCTTACGTGGTCAAAACTCACGCACTACATACACCCTTTGTTACATACCATTTCCTCTCTTTCCCCCCTTGTTACCTGTCAGCTCTCCACACCTTCAAATAAAAGTGATATTAGGTCAAAGTTTTCAGATCATGACCCCCAAAATAACTATGCCAGAGATGAAGGGCCGCTATTATTACAGTCAATAGTCTACAACCACACACATTGTATTTAAGTAACATTAGACATTGCCTGCCTAATGACATTAATACATTGAGCCAAACAGCATACGAATGCCCACTGGAACCTTGGATAGCTGTGGTTTTAGACATTTCATTCACCCAAGTTGGTCTTCTTCCTCACCTTGCAAGGTCCATTTAGCACTTTGCCATACATCAAACTGTTTCTGAAGAACACAAGCAACAGGTTTTGACACAAATGTTATTTCAGTGAACTTCAAAGCATATTTCTCTTTCTTCACTCTGTCAATCACCTGATACTGGATGACGTGGGATGATTTGTTGATGCCAGTATCTGTAGCAGTGGGTGTGATTTAGGTTTCATTGATCATGTGTGACTTTTTTTTCCCGTGCAGTTCAGTATGCCATGCTATATCATGCCTTCAGCAGGGATTGTTGTTTGTTGTGTCTTTGACTTAGCAACTCTTGCTCCTTTCAGCGGAAAAAGGCCACTGATTTGGCAGAAAGAGGGGAGTGCTCGGTTTTCAAGTGTCTAAGCAATTTCACGAGCTTTCAGCTTTAAAGGGCAAGTCCCTCAGTGCACACAACACTTTGGGATGTTGTACATCATTGACAAAACAGCATGTGAATTCATATTGGATGTAGTCCTTGTTACTTTACACTCTCTGGGTGGGCCAACCTTCTCTGCTGGTGGACGTGGCACTCTTGTCCCAAATCGATGTACTTACTTGAACTCAGCAGTTCTTCTGCTACTGGCCTTTCCACCTCTTATCAAGCGATGTTTTATGTGTTTCACTGTCTTGTATATTTAAACTCTGCTGTCTGTCGTCTGTGTTTGTCTTTGTCTTCCAGTGTTTAGTACGTTTTATATATATATATATATATATACATATATATATATATATATATATACATATATATTTGTTAGTTTGTTCTGGCCTGGCCTCTGCTTTCTCCTTGATGCATTTGTTTGCCCGGTCTTCTCACTGCCTGTGTAACAAATCATCTCTCCAAATAAAGGCTTTGATATTTCAAATCCAGTGACTGTTTTTGACTCGTGTTTGATTTTTCTTGCGATTTTCCCAGTGATTACAAGGGGTCCAGTCATTATCACCTCAGGGGTTATGTGCAGGCAAAAATAAACTCCTCAAACTGTGAGCACAAGTTGTAGTAATGACATGATGGCAATTGCTTCACACACAAGCAGAAAAGTCAGTAAAGTAAGTAAACTCATGCAGTTACAACATCAGCCCCGAAATATAGCTTACACCAGACTATGTGAGGTTGTGGCAAATAAAACTCTGAGGTTAATGAATGGAGAATGGTTTTGTATAATAACTTGCAATTTTTACTATTAAAATGAATTCATCAATTAATCATCTCTGGTCACTTTTGGGAAACAAGCTGGCATCACAGCACTGACATGTTCTCTCTTTTTACCTTGATTACCAATTTGAATTTTTAACACAATCAGAAGACAAGCAACATTAGCATTAAATTGGAGTCATGTTTTTGAACACCTGATTAGCACTGTATGCTGTGCGGTGGTGATTAGAGAGTTTTTAACTGAAAATGACACTATACAACTTTCAAATGTTGTACTGTTTTAGCATCTTTTAGCTCAGTGTTTTGGTTTCATGGTTCACAACTGTAACTGTAAACAAAGTAAAGGTATGGTACCTGCTTATCTTATCTTGGTTTATCTTCAAATATCTCATCTTAGCTTATGGTATGTATAGCTTAAATCATTAACAGCAGCTGATCTTTATGCTGAGAGTGTACATCCTTTAAATCCTATAATGTTTGAATACCCCAGAGGCACAGGAGAGGAAATAATTTGTTACATCCACTCGTGGCTGAGGGGCCTGTCAAACACACTGTGTGTGGGACTGAATGTATATGAAAGGGAGAAACAAAAAAGGACAGAGAGCATGTGAGAGACATAGAAATGGATAAATTCCCAACTAATGAGTCACTTTTGAGCATTAGTGTGCAAATGTACATGTTTATGTGAATGCATAAGCAAAAAAAGCATTTGTCTTTATGAATGCACATTTAAAATTTGCGGGCTGTAAACATAGCAGGCATTTCTGTGTGTGTTGGTGTGTGGTATATTTGGGGATGGGTGAGGGAAGTGACGGGCAGACAGTAAAAGGAGAGAAAGGTTATGTGTGTCTCATGTCAACAGACTTTAAATTTAGCTAGTGCCTTGTATATATAGACAGACCATCCTAAATAAATCTGAGCTGACTCTCCTTTCTCCTGTTATCTATCTTTGTCTTTCATCAGATAGTAAGTATGCACAGGTGGCTCTTAGCTCTATCATTCAACTCATACAATATACAAGGCTTTGTGATTGTTACAAGGGATGTCAGTGGTGTAGGCTCTCTTCATGGTGTATCTTCTGTGCTGGCAAAGGTTGGGCTATGTTTTTAGGTTTGATACACAAATAGTGTGAGGAAAATGTTCACATTAAATAGAAAATAATGTAACTAAAATCTACAGCTATGCAAGCAAGTCTCTGAGGTTGTGCTAAGACACTTAGGTGCTCTGGGCTAAACCCTAAAGAGAACATGCTAACAAACAAAAAAGTGTTGACATGATGTTACAAACACTTGTTATGTTTACTATGATCACTAATGCTAATGTTTGCAAATTAGTTGTAAAAATGCGGTGTTGGCCATGGTAACTTTAGATTTGCACAACTGTCCATGATGTTTCTTCATATTTTCAGAAGTTTGCGGTCAGGAAACTCTTTCTGCAGGAAAGCTGCTGTTTATGTCTTGTGTGAAACAAGTTGTTTTGTTGCCTCAGCTGCTACTGAAATCAAAAATGATCATAAAAACAAACTAACTAAGTCTAAAAAAAAAAAGAAAAAAAATCTACTTCCTTTGTGAAACTCTTGTATTTGACAGCTTCTTCACCAGCCCTCAGTGTGTGGAAACGGACTTGCTGGTCGTTTTATTTGGTCTTAATCAATTTCTATTTTTTCCCAATAAAAATTCTAACTGTGGAAAATGACAGCCACTCCTACACAGAGAAAAATTGGCTCTGCACTTGTCATTTGGGTCTAATAACTTCTTCAAATATCTCAAAAAAAAGGCTGAGCAGTAAAAGGCAGTAGAGACAGGTGGATGCAGTCAACAACACCAGAAGAACAAAATAAAGAAGAAGAAAGAAGAAGAAAAAAGAAAAATGACAGCCCTCCACATTATTGTTGCCACTGGTATTCTATGTCACTTGCATTCTGCTTTTGGCTTGTGATGATCGTCTTATTCCTGGACTCTAACACCACTCTTAAAGATTCAAACAATACAGTCTATTTAAAAAAACAGAAAACCCAGGCCCTTGAGCTACAGCAGAGCACCATGAGTATTTTCATCCTGCAGTGATATATTGTTACAGTCAGATTTATGTTTAGAAATCCTTTGACTGAGAACCAGTCAGATGAAAAAAGTCTCAAACGTCAGTGGTTAGGAGGTTGTGATGCCAGACATATGGTTTTCTTTATGAAACTGCTGGACCAGGAGGAAAAGAATAAGCCAGTTGGCCATTGCTTTGCAATTCCTCGCAGCTCTTAATGACACTATCTTGATGCCTTTATTGATTTTCAGCAGTGCTTTTTCTATTTCCTGCTGTGCCCATCTGCCTCAGATAGAGAGTCTGGCTTTGCTTTGGCATTGCTTTTACATAAGTAGAAAAAGCGCTGATAGCTATTTAAGGGTGTTTGTACACCTCTTCAAATCAGCGCCATTGGAGTGGCAGTTGACCCAGCAGTTTGTGTTCCCATCAAAAGAGGACCAAATGATGCCATATCCTGTTGAAGAAATGGGCTGCATTCCTCCACTAGAGGTCCAGATGGTCGCAGAACCAATGCCAGCGTGTGCTGCAGGTTTCTGGCATTCATGGTGACTCATGGTCTTATTAGCACACTTTTTTTTCATTTTGTGGCTCTGTGTCTTTTGATGGCTACCTGCCTGTGTTTAGACAATATGGTGGAGAGACACAGGTCATTGTGTTCAAGCTGAATTCAGTATTGCATCACCATTGTTCATAGAAAAATGCCCAGACACACTTCACTGAAGTTTCATGGGTTATTTGTGGATCAGATGATGCTAGAAGTGCCAATCAGGCGCATTATAATGCATAGCTTTTCTCAGGATTAAGGCAACACATGCATAATCTACCCCCCAAAAAACAAAACACACCTTCTGTACAAACAGAATCGTGAATTTAAATCTATATTTTTTACATATTGCCAATATTAAGAACATCGGAGACAAGAACAAAGAGGAAACCGGGAAACACTCAGTCCATCTTTGCAGATTACTTTTCTAGGGATGGATGAAGCATCACAGGGTATACAGTCCAGATTGCCTATGTGGAAATTTCTTGAAAACATTCATCACCATCCAGCCATATAAATTAATATGTGATGCAGGTGGATGTCTGCAAAGCTATGGTGAGCGCCACAGGAACTCTTCCTGTTCTTTGTACTTTGTTTACCCTCTAAATCTTAGTCTTTATTCGAAAATTATTAACAGACATTTTGAATCCTGGGAGGTCAGCTGCAGTCTTATGTCATATTGTCTAGGGACACAGAACCTGGACAGTAAATTGATAATCAATTAAATGAAATTACATTTTTTTGACTTAACACTAATGATATCTTGAAAATGTAAGAGCAGCATGTCTTTTCAGAAACAATACTGTGGTTACTCATGATAATAAACAGATCATGCTGTGGACACTTTTCACTACCTCTGCTTTCTGCCAAAGAAATAGAAACAGACCTAGAAGCAAACTTCACTTCCCTTGGATTGCAGTAGCAGCTGAAGTTTCAACTGTCTCAAACTAGGGCAGCCTATTCCTACCTCAAATATTAATATCAACCCTGTTACCAGAAAAGAAGCACAATAGGTCGGCAAAATTCATGTTTCTTTTGTTTTCTAGATCTACCACCAATGGTTTAGATACAGTTGGGCGAATAAAAAACTTTGTACCATTAGTAAAAGGTCACAGTAAAGTCCCACTTGCTGATCAGCTATCAAGCAGCCAGATCTCAAAACTTCTGACATGTTCTCTTCCTAACTTCATACTTAAAAAGGAGTGATACTTCTTGCGGGCGTACTTGGCAATGGTTGCACATAATAGAGTAATTTTTGCAGGAAATGATACTTTGACCTTTCAATGTACAACATCTACCACAAAATGATAATTTATGCTGCTCTAATCTGGATATTTGACAAGCTGATGAACATGCTGGTGAAGAAGGTGCCTTGGCTGGGCTGAGCCTGGACCCACTGGAGGTAGTGGTGGGGAAAAGGATGTCAGCAGAACTGCCATGTTAGACTCAGTGACCTCCTCCCTTCATGCCATGCTGTCAATGTAATAAAGCTCATTCGGTTACCAGCTAATTCCACTGAGGTGTGCCAGGGAGCACTTGAGGCAATGATATGTGCCAGAGAAGATGATTTGTCTGTCTGTCTGTCTGTCTATCAGCCATTCTGTTTAATCCCAGTGTTATTTTATTGAATTTCTAATGAGAAACTACCTGATTTTTCTCTTTTCACTGATTCACTCACTTTCACACTACACATTTTATACTTATCTTTGAGTCATCTGCCCTTCATTTTACAACATTTAACATGCTATTGTATATTAATTCCTCCATCTTTTCTCCAAAACCCCCAAGTCTCCAGTGTGCTCTGACATCACATCCAGTCCCTTCAGTCGTGGGACAAAGCGCTGTAAGTCACAGACGCCAAGCTACACCAAAATTGACCGCAGAAGATGTGAAGTCATCGTGTTTAATTCACTTAGCTCATTATTTCTTCCCCATTCTTTCTAAAAGGGCAGAAAGAAAGACACACACTTTGCCTGCCACTGCTTTTTAACGACTTTCTGGGTGTACATTTTTCTCAGTGGGTTGTATAGCTTAATAACTGCCAGCAGCTCCCAGTTGAGGAGACAACCCTCCTTGGTCTCTTCTCTCCCTCCTCCTTCCCACTGGCCTCCCTCCCTTCTTGTAATTTTCTGAAGATTCTGGAAAGTGCTACCTCACCCTTTCTATAAACCCCCTTCAAACAGGGCAATACTTTATGTGTGACTCGCTGAAATGTTTCCATCACTTCCAAAACCGGGTTGTTAAAGACCCTGCTCATTTGTTCAGCTACAGTGTGATACTCCTTTTCTATGCTTTGGTAGAGTCATTACCTCTGTCATGTTTCATTCTGAGAGGAAGTGGCTGACTTTAGAGTTACTGGCCTCAAGGGAGATCAGAGAGAAAATCAATTAGAGCATCCAGGTATGAGTTCTGTCCTGCATCTGATGGAAAGCACAATCTCCCTTTCATACACACACACACACACACACACACACACACACACACACACATCTAACATCTGCTTGGAATGTGGTGGGGGCCAGCACTGCAAAGAGGATGGAAAATGGCGTGAGGGAAGGCAAAGGAAGGAGGAAGGGAGGGGGGGGCACTAAGGGGAAAAGGATCAGTGGAAGGAATATGAATGGAAGGGGAAAAGAAGAGAGAAAGCAGAGAGATGGGCACAGAGACTATAAACCCGGAGATGATGGTCTAAAAACAGAAGATCTGGAGTAAGCCTCATCAGAGCCCTGCACACATGCCCTGAGAGTGCAGCACGCATCACTAGCACACACATCAAAGAGCGCAGCTCAGGCAGGCTAGGAACCGTCTAGACACGCTCTTCCCATCACACCATCCAGTCCCCCTCTGTTCATTTTGGCCTCTCTCCATTTCCCTTAGTTTGCTTTTTCCATCTATGTGTCCCCCTTCGGACTGTGTCACTGCTTTTTTGACAACAGTAACAGTAATTATATTTATGGGCTCTCTTTGTGCTCACACGCCTGAACTGGTGAAGAAACATTTTGCAGCCATGCTAGCTTCCCTGTGATGTTGTCCTCAGACACACCCGTGCTTTCAACTGAATGTTAAAAACTTTAGCAGTGCTTACCTTGTTCAACCTCTTAGCTTGTTAGCATGCTAACATTTTTAGCAGCATGATAATATTTAATAATCAGCTCTTATAACTGAGGCTGATGGAAATGTCACTGGTTTTGCACATATATGGCAGCCAGTCGTTGTGGAGATATTTCACTCAAAACCTCAAATGTCACCTTTATAGTGGCACAAGTGGAAATGCCAGAGGATCATCGTGGCGCGGGATTCATCCTCCGTACCAAATTATGTGCAAACTCTCAGGACTGTGTAAATCCTCAAAGTCATTAGGATTCATCCTCTGGGGACCAATAGAATTGTGCCAATACATCTATTCAATGTAAAAATATTTCAATGTATGTAAAAACTACTTGTTGTGGTTTCATACATACATTAAAAGAGATGAAGTTACCCTGCCAGCTGAGGTATTGGAACCAAAAAAATCTGCTCTGCTGGCCCAACATATTCATAAAAGTCACATCTATGAAACTGTCGACATGACACCTCATGTTTCAAAGAAGCTCAGTTATTACTGTTTGAGTGGTAATCGATTAAACTTAAATGATTAATTATTAAATTATTATCTTCAATTATTTTTTATGTTTGTGGGGTCATTAGAGTGCAACCTGTGGGGACCATAAATGTCCTTGTACAAAATTTCATTTTAATCCATCCAGTAGTTGTTAATTCATTCAAGTCTGGACCAAAGTGGAAGGATTAACCCACCGACATCGCCATCCCCAAAAAAACTGAATTAAAACTGGAAAATAAGGGAGAACAGAGTTTGTTCTCTGGGGGTAATGTACACAGAGTGAATGAGTAGCTCCCAGTGAGTAGTGGGAAAGTCCCCCTTCCCTCCCTCCTTTCATCTCCTCCTCCGCTCTCTCTCCTTCACCAGCGGAACCAGTCCTTGGGGACAAGATCTGAATAGGAGCGCTGGACTGAATCATGCTTAGACATTGAGCAGACAGTAGGCACAGTCTTCCACTGAATACTGGAGTAATGCCTCAGGATGATTTTGTCTTCTGATTTTGTCTGCCCATCAGTATTTCAACATATACAGTTATGTCTTGTTTATGGAGTAAATTGCTTAATTCTGTCTGTTGTAGTCTGGAGCTGTATTAGAGGAAAATCTTTGCAGACATTATTTTTTCATTCAGAGTTTTGTAGGCTGGGCGTGTGTGTGTGTGTGTCATCAGCCACATGAAAAGCCCAGAGCACTGGGAATTCTGACGTACTTTGCCCCCTGGTACCATTCTTTCTTCAGACTGATCATGACCTGTGGCTGTCTGCATTTTTTCAACATCATCTGTGCCCATCTGTGTTTTAACAAAGACGGCAAAGCAGTATTATACCATGTGAGTTTGTGCCCACTGAACATCATCCACCTTTACCAAATGTATCCCCTTATGACCCCCCCAAACCCTCTACATCTCTCTCCTGTGTATTTTTTCCAACACCAGGAGACATCTGGATTTCAACTGCAGACCATTACACGGTAACAGCTCTAGTTTTTATGATCTTATGGCGAAAAGTGGCAAGTAGCAGCCGTAAAATGACAGACATCCAAGTGGTGGCATTACTGTAACAGGCATGTGATGAATGGGGCAAATTGTGCCCTCATGTTCCTTTCATCTGAGCTTTGATAAAAATGTTGATTTTCATGCTACAGCAATAAATTCACAACCAGAAGTTACAACTGTGCTGTGCATCCCCTTTTCCAGACATTGTGTTTATCAAGCCCAATGAGCACTTTGGCATGAGTTGCAGCGTTAAGATTTTCCACAGGAGTGCTGCCAAACCTCAATGAGATGTTTGTGATGAATCGTGTTAGATGGAAAGTGTATTAAACAGGGCTGAGAGGGGAGATTACCAGTAAAATGATGAGCGATGGAACAGTTGTGTGCACATACACATTGTGTATGTGGTTGTGTGTGTGTGTGTGTGTGTGTGTGTGTGTGTGTGCTTACTGCAATTCAGAGAGGAGCAGGGATTCTTGTATAAACATGTGCTATCCCCAGAAATCCATAACTCTTTCTACGTAAAGTCTTGAAGTAAAGCAGGAGGAGGGCGTGATTGGTGGATTTAAATCAAGTCCGTCCCCCTGCCTTTATGAAGGTCGACCTGGCTGTTACTGCTTCTATTTAATTTGCTCATCCAAGTATACAATAAACACAAGGTTTTCTTAACCAGCCAAAAGGATGACTGAGGTGAGAAGGATTCATCCCTTTGGGCTTAAAACACCACAGGGAAATAGTTTGAATGTCTGACACGGGTGCTCCTGGAATTCAAAAAGGCCCATTAACTTCAGCAGTACAAAACCATATTACATAGGTTGGGTCTGTTTTGTAGGATTGTGACTGTGAGAACATCTGCAGGACAGATCTAGGATGGGAATGAGATGAGAGGGAGGCTAGTGTCCATCGGTTCTTGATCTCTGTGACCTTTGTACCTTTGAGAGGATTTATTTCTAAAGTTGAACCTTATGATCAAAAGTCCCACATACTGGACTCAGTTTCATAGACAAGAATTACTCCTGGCAAAGAAGGTCAAGAAAGAGACAAAATGTCTCCAAGTCTCTCTTTTTCTACAAGGGGATTGTTTTGTTTCTGTATGAGTTTGAATCCAAACCCTAAGATTGGCCCTCAGTTAAAGAGGTAACTGATCCAATGGCATCATGACCAGTTAAGAGGGAAAGAAATGACCACAGAAAGCTTGACTCAGCACATCTCACTGTTTCCAGCATTTCCTGAATATCTCACAATGCTCCATGCATAGACGGTCTGACAAAACTGAGTTAAAGGTTAAACTATAAGAGAGGTTTGGAAGAACAGGGCAAATACTGCATTGACGCCTGGCACTAAACTTTAATCTGATCGCATGTTAAAACGAGGTAGCTAAGCATATGGAACCCACAGGGACTGATATTTGTTGGTGGTCAGACTTGTAACCGGATCTCAGCCAGGTGTAAATCCAATTCAAGCATCTGCAGTTACATTGGTGTCAGGCTGTACAAAGGCACAGGACAGCAAATGTAGCTTAATGCTGCAGTGAGAATGCTAACATGTTCACAAAGATAGTGCTAAGATGTTGATTTAGCAAAAGAATCAGAGCGATCAGGAACCACAAAGATTAACCCCATGGTGGCACTAAAGACAAAGTCAGGTGATCAAGACCAAAATATTCAAGTTTACACTACCTTTACCCCTGCAACCCCCTGCTAACAGAGGATTGACAGTGGAGATAATAAGGGGGATGCATTATGCTAACAAGGGGGGTGGCACCCCTTGTCATGGCATCCCCTTTAAACTTTCTGTTAATGACTATCTATCCAATAGATCTCAAGATATTTCAGAGTGGATTACTGTCATTTCAATAGCCACACCACTAGTAAAGCTAAAAAGCTTCAGTGTTCAAAAAAAGTTTCAGTGTGTGGCTGTTGCCTCAAACCTTTTCCCTCCAATTTCGCATTTATGAGGGATTTTAACTGCTTTATGCTTTATTATCTGGGAGGCCATCCGGGAAGAGGATCTCTCAGAACATCCAAAAATCATCAAAGCTATAACAAACCAACAGAAAGTGAGATACGATAAAAAAGATTTGATCCAGATTTTGGGACAACCCTTCCTACCCTCAGTAACATCGCTAATGTTTCAACCCCACCACTTCAGACATGTAATGTGGGCATTTTGCTCTGAACTGGGCCACACCCACCGAGACTCCAGCTGGCTTGTGCTCCATCTCCACTGTTAAACTCCACTTCTATCATGAAGTCTTTGATTAGCATATCCTGCTGGCCCTTAATTATTACAGGCTGTATGTGATGTTTAATTTATGACATCAGCTCTCCAAAGAGTACAAAAAATAACAAGAGTGTGGGACAGAGAACAGCAGGACCAACGTGAGCCAAGAACAGGGGCTGCGTGCCACATGTGAGACCTAGGTAGTGCGTTTGAGTGGTCGGTTGCAAGCTGAGTGTGCAAGTCAGGCCAGGGGCAAGAAACAATCCAAGCTGTTTCTCAGCTGCTGAAAGAGCCACTGGGGTCATTCAATCACACTAAAGTAGAGTGCAAGTGTACTGTCACCCCTAAAGTACAGTTACAAGTTGTCACAAATCCCACAATAACAACTTAATTGTTTATAATTTTCTTTTATTTTGCTTATTGTTTATTTTATGTCAAGTGCATTTAATACCACCAACGCACCTGGGCTAACATGTATGATACAGAGGTGAAATAAGACTTGGAAAATAACTTCTCACATAATACATTACACAGGAGCCAAAGATTATGATCTTCTCTCACAGGCAAAAACCAACTAATCAGGAGAAATCAGCAGATATGAGGAGCATTTTACTGAGAAGTGAAGTCTTAAGGGTTAACGGTTTTATCATCATACAATGAGCATAAGATAAAGGAAATTCTGGCCACCCTCACATAAACTGTTTATTGATCTAATAAGTTCAGCTCATTAATTTCATTTTCTTTTCTTTTCTGGAGATCAGGAAATTTATGGGTAAAATCTGATTTTCACTGATCACATCTGTAGAGCAAACATTCTGTGTTGATTTTACTGTGTTGGGACAAACAAAATCAGCTGCTGATTTGTCTTTTCTGCCCAGTTTCTTCTCCCCTGGATTGAAGATATTTTGTTACTTGTCTTCACAAGACACCTAGCTGTAAACTGTGAACTGTAAAAGGCGTACAGTGTCTTCCTGCAGCAGGAAACTCAACATTTAATGGATGTGCAGCCACATAAAATGATGAGACTTAATTATAGGTGCAGAGACATAAACTTGTATGGGGAAGGTACAGAATTACTGCAGTGCACTGGGACTGGGATTGCTTTTACTTGCTCATGGTTGGTGCATCTATGGTTTTTTTATTTTCTACCTGTCAACTTTTCAACTTTTCATGCAAAAACATTACTTGGGCAACATCTTTTGTTGTTTAAGTGAACCTTAAAGTATAATCGAATGCAAGGGACATATTGTACCTCAAAATGACAAATAAAGTACATCTAATGAAATACGACACCGCTAAGATTGGGAAACAATCCAAAAAGTTGTATTATACTTTGGGAAATAAAAGATTTACATGATTTTTAAAGTCACTATGTGTCTTGTTGTTGTTAAACAAAGCAGTTTAAGCTATGAGGTAACATTTTATACTATGAAAGTTCGTTATAAGTTTAATGTGCTGAAAATTTTAGCCACAGGGGTTTCGCTCTTGACTCGAGGGAGAGTGATCCCTCCAGAGCACAAACATCCAGGCGACGGGACCCCTGCCAATGGGGGATTTGCACTCAATTGATAAGTGGCAGCTGGTGAGTTCATGACAACGTGTCAAGCGCATAGTGTGTATGTCTAAGAGGAGATGTGCCTGTGTTCATTAACGCGTGTGTATGTGTGTGTGTCTCTGTGTGTGTTTGTGTGTATCCATGCTTTTATGGTCTAAACTGATGTATTACTCTCTTGTGAGCAACTGCTGAAGACTTTCACATGTGCACCGGTTTTATACACTCATGATAATATTTATATGAGCTCAGTTCCAGCTGAAGGCCAATGGAAACTCTTTGTGTCCCAAGCACTCATATCATCATGAAAACAAACACCAAAAGAAAGAGGTGCACTGGGTGAGTTTATTTTTGTCTGTGTGGGTGCTTTTAAACTCCTTCAATGGATAAGCAGCCATTAAAACTGTCTGTCTGCATGGGGATGTTTGAAAAACTGTTTCAGTGCAATTTACATTTCTCCTTTTCCTTTATTTAATCACAAAATAAATATTCTGAAATACTTGGGCAACTGTTTAATTATATGGCAACATAAAGAAGAAGCTTTCTATTTTAAGATAATAATCTGGTTTTATTTATTCTTTATTTTAGCGACTATAGCTGATAAAAGCATCTAGGTGTGTTTTGTCTAAAGACTTGATTAACGCTAGGCTGATCCTAACATAACCACACACAAAACACAAAGATTATTTGTTAATACTACTTTGAAAAAGAACGAAAGCAGCGACAAGACACACACTTACCTCATTTCATCTTACAGATATAATTTGGCAGTTTGATGTTGAAATACGCCAGTCCACTGCAGTGTAGCAGGTTTGTCTTAATTCACATGCAAAGTAAGCCTAAAATATAGAGCCTGGAAGAAGGAAATACACAATAAATGCTGCATAATGTTGTGGACAATTAAAAGTTTATTCATGTTTTATTGTGGCTGAAACTGTTTCTGTTCATTTTTGTTTTAGCTCCCAGAAAGTCTTTGACCACAGTGCTACATGTATCATGGTTGAGTCCACGTGACTGTGTAGATTTAACCATGACGTGACAGAAGGGGTGACATGGCACTGTACACCGGCCACATTTTGGGGGGTTTTAAAATGCTGAAAGACTATGATGTTGAATATGTTTTATTCGTTTGGTTTTTTGCTGTGGCCAAGTAGTCGTTTCTCTTTTATACAAAGCTCAAATCACAGCGGATTTGTACTTCCACAGGGTGGAGATCCTGAACCTCTGTGTATTGCCCACACAATGGCTGGTGGCTTGTTCGAGAGGCGGCAGGCCCCATAAAAGATGACCCTGACCCTAAGCTGTTTCTTTTGAATGCAGGAACATTTTCTGCATCCTGCAAGCAGAGAATGACAAAGGCCTGTGAACTAATGATATATTGGGATGTCGTGTTATGTAATGCCTCACAAGTTGCAAGCAGTACTTTGTAATCAACACATTTATAGGGAGCCACTGGAGAAGAGAGATCACAGCAGAGGTTATATGCTCTTTTCTTTCATTACCAGTGTACTGTGTCCTCAAGTGATGCATAAATACATTGAAATAGCTTGGCACCGCTTTAAGTCACTCTCAAACACAGTTGTGAATTTTTGTTTGTTTGCATTATAGAGAATGAGTCATTCAAATGAAAATGATTAGGTCTGATAGAGCTTTAATATACCTTTCTAATAGAAAAACAATTGTGTCTTTGACTTTAGTTCAGTTCTGAGCTCTGGAACAAAATTATGGCAGGTCAAAGACGTAAAAAGACCTTGCACAAGTTGCCAGGCTTTAAACGTTTTGAGTGGAATAGGATGGAAAAAGGTCGAAAGAAATAAGGGTAATAGAAACTGGTTGACATTTTTCAGATTCTCCAGGGTTGACTTTGGCCTTCTCTGACAGAAATATGCTCATTTCCACTGTTAAAATGTAGGCACAAGAATTTAGTTTCATAAACAGCTTAGACTCTCACTGGAGTCAAATTAACAACCATTTATTCTTTGAGGTGACTATCCATATTAATCATTTGTAATAAGCTTTAAAACAAAAACACTTTAAATCATCAATCATCAATCATTGTGCTTTTCCAAAAGATATGCATTTCAAATTTTCTTTACATAAATTTAATACAATTGCACCTGTAATAAACTCCAGTTCAAACCTCAGCACAGACTGGCAACTTGTTTGCGCAGTGTCACTCCTCAGACCTTTGCAATTTGCAATGTGACAAGCCGCCTTCAGCAGTGAGAGAAGAACATAACGAATGGGTCTTGTTAAAACACACGGGTATGAACTGCCTTCCATAATTACAGTCACCACTACAAACAGCCGACAGGGCGGAGCTGGGCTTGCACGGGTGGGGAACGAGACATGGTTAGTTAAATCCTTAGACGACAGGCGACAACTTTGGCGCTTTTTTTTTTTTGCAGCTTTTGTCGCCAGATTTAATATAAGTGAGTGTTAAGTCTCTCCACGAGAGAGGAGACTCCACTTTGAACCCAAATCTGGGCAGAATGTACGAGATACAACAGGTTACATAAGGAAAAAAGCTTTGCCTTTAAAATGATGTATAGCTTCTACCAATATTTGTATTTGGGTAAACCTTTGCGAGATCATTATAATGCGTGTTATTTAGTCAGCCAAGAAATAATGTGCTTCATAGTAGTACATTTATGATGCTAGACAACCCTAAACTAATTAACATCTACATCAAAGTGAGTGTAATGACTCAAAGTGTAATTTGTTTAAGTCTTCCCCTTACCCTTCAGAAGAAAACACGTGTGGGCTCGCTCTTTTTCTCATCATCTTCGTGAATGTGTTGGCAACACTATTACTTCTCTTGTTCATCCTTATGAATTCCATGTGTCAGTGCTCAAGGCTTTATCCGCGTAGCTAAACATAATTCGATTTTTACTTTTACCTCTAAATAAACATTAAACAAAACCTGGTGGTGCCCAACAAAGTAGGAAGTGACCTGACATTTTGGTGTTATGTGTTTGACATAAATCAGAGGAAAAACTGTAACATTAACTGAGGCAAGTTGTATTTTATAGAGAGTTTAGCTTTAGTAATTTGCATTTTACTGTATATCAACTTGTCAGTATAAATATTATGTACGTATTTTATAAAATACAAGTATACAATATATACATTCTGCAAAATATTAAAGATGCAATTTCAAATTCTTATTTTAGTGGTATATTGTAAAAACATGCAGCATGTTTCTATTTCCCACCCTGGTTCAAACTGCGGCACTCCAAAAAACTACAAATCCATCTCTTAGAGGATGAAGAGTCAGTGACATTCCCAGTAAACGGTAAAAGAGAGGTTCACAGGTTCAAAATAAATTTACAACTCCCTTCTTTATTAAGAACATCAGTGTGCCAAAGATATTGTAAAACAATAAAATATTACAAAAAGAAAATATGTAACAGGAACTACCTTAACAATGAGAGATAAATGGCAGACGATAGCATCAGTGAGCTCTCAGAGGCTAACACTTTCTAAGACTGTAAACAGATGTTCTGCATTTCTTGAATAGCACAAGTTGGACCAAGCTCAGCATTGTTAAAACAGGAAGAAGGCTGCAGCCCCGCTGAACTCAAGGACCACAGAGAACACAACAGTTTGCCACATGAGTTATGAACTTAACTCTCTGCAGCTCCTTAACAAAATCACCTTGCAGTCCCTGAACCTTCAAAGGATCAGAGCCACAGTTCCCTGTTAGTACAAATGATATCACCATCTGATCCTGTACCTGTTACACACTCTTTGGCATATTTATATAGGGCATATATTACAAGGCCATACATGCATGGTTGTCTCACTGTGTTTAATTTAGTTAATACCACTGATTGATTCATGCCTGGCATCAATATTCTTGGCATACGTCTTTGTACAAGATAAAATCTGTGCTTGCAAATATTTTCCAATGCAACATGTCCAAAAAGAGATGAGCTGCAAGCGGGAGCATGAGCAGACAGGTGAGACTGACTCATCAAACATACTAGTGGGGATTTTTCTTGGTGATAACAGATTTTTTGTCATCATCCTAAGTGTACTCTTAAGTTTGGGTTTTTTTTAAAACAGTAAAGTCTTTTAATGTTCCACAGTCTCTGTTTAGGGAGGTTTGCCATGATAAAAATCTGGCCAGGGACTGAGTCACACATTGTGGAATGGAAAATAAGGTGTTCTGCCGTGGTCCATCAGGCCAAACAGGCTTTGACAATGCAAAATAACAGCAATCTGCCAGACAAGGTTCTGGGTTTGTTTTCTGTCAAAAGGTTTTACTGATTTCTTCAAGACAACAAACACTCGTCAATAATTTTTTAAAATAAAAAAAAAACAAAAACACAACTTACCTTACAACAGCTTGTTCTGCAAAGACCTAAAGATCTCATAAATAATGCAACATCATAAAATATCTGCAATTCAACCTTGACAAATTGTACATTCGTGTTTAGGTAGCTAAATCAATCAATCATGCTTTGATTGTGATCTGAAAATATAAAACTGGCATCTGACTACCTTTCCTTTTTTTTTTTTCTTAAAGAGACAGTCAGCTCCTGGGTTTCCCCGTCTCTGATGGTGCACTTACCTCTTTTGTATCCAGGATTTGCTTCTGTGCCAGAAAGGCACACAAACAGAGAACAAAACATGCACACTCACACTGAAACTGAATTTCAAATACACACTCCTTTGTGTCGCTCCCAGATTCTTTATCTGCAGCGCAACATCCTACATTGCGTAAAAATCTAATCTGTGTTTGGAACTGCCAGGAGCTACTCAGTGCCAGGATCCACAATTTATCTAGTCTTTTGATGTGTTGTATTTCCTCCGTCTGGCTCCTCAAGAATCTATCATTAAAGTGATACCGCAAAATCAACTCCATTCTGTAATTCATCTCCATCACAACACTGTGGAGTGATGTTTTGTTGTAGGGTCTCTGAAAGATTATTGGGTTTAAATGTGTGTAATTCAAGTTGTACAAAGTTTAGGAGTTCTTGACAAATGAAATGCTTTGGTTTACAAGGAACCTGAGGAGGAAGAGGACATGCAGACGCAAGCTCCTTTGCAGCCTTTACCATAAAGATGTCCTTCTGAAATCCTCCATGTGTTTTAAGATGCTGCCATCATACTGAAATCCTGTATGTTTGTAAGAAGACAAAGTGTATTGAAAGTATTGCAACATTTCAAAGTGTGTGCAGGTAGAAGCAGACTTTTTTTCAAGTTAAAAACTTTAAACAGAAAATAGTTATTACATCAACCAAGTTTAAAGTATTCCAAGAATGTGTCCTGTATGCCTGTGTGTGCCCTTCTATGGTGGCTTTTCCAGACTGGGACTGAATACAAGGTCTGTCCTTAAGTCTTAATATCTATTAGCTGTCTTTTCAGAGTATTGGTTTACTAAACCAGGCTACACCATTAAACTTTTGAAATGTCTTTGCCAGTTAATATTTAATTGGTTGCTAGGGGAATTGTCTGAGATCCTGTGTCTGTCTGTCTATCTATCTATCTATCTATCTATCTATCTATCTATCTATCTATCTATCACTGCTCTTAATTTTGGGACTGTAGCGCCCATTTTTTGAGTTTTTTTTGAGGGATGTAAACAGGAAGTACTACGTTGCTATGGAGTCGGCTAGAAGTGGGTAAAACTTGAGCCCAGTTTGATTAACCAATATTTGTTCATATTTAGGCAACTTCAAAACTTGGCCGAATTAGATATTGGAAGTCGCTGCTTGCATCACAATCACGAATTTACTGGCAGCTGTTCCTGGATTACTTTGACACTGAAGAAAACTTAAAAACGTGATATTTCTTGGGGAAGTTCTGCACTGCAGGTAAAGCGTCTTCTCTCCCTGATTGACAAGTGGACTGACGGGCGTTTATTCGTGATGAAGATGCGGTGACTTCGGAAAGTAAGTCACATTTACTCTATCATGTGAGGTTTGTTCAAATTTGACTGACTTATGACTCTGAATGAATTTGCGGCAATCGGCCATCAGTATTTTTTTTAAAGTGGCTAGCTTAAATCCAAAGGCTGTCACAGCCACTGCTGCTGTTTACTACCACTGAGCACATTGGTAAAACAATAACTAACTTTAAACGATTTTTAAAACACCGTGTACTTGTCCGTGTTTTGTTTACAAACTTTTCAATTATTCTAATTATCAAACAGCACTTTAATGAAGCGTCCACCATATCGTATTGTTGTACTCTTAATTCTAAATAAGTTGTATATTAGCAAGCTAGCATTAGCTTTAGCATTGTCATCTGGGTCAGTTAGCTAACAGTCATGGCAGTTAGGCTCATCTCCATGTACTTGTTTATGAAACTAATCTCTACACAAGACTTGTGTGGTAGAAATTTGTTTTAATTAACCAATGTCTTGTGTTAACTTAGCTAGGCGAAGTCTGGACTTGAGAACAGCTGGTGCAACCTGTTCCTGGTGTGCGTGTTTACAGTGGACTGAGGTATCTGTCAAGCAAGATTTTGGGATTTCTCAGCTGGCTCCATGATGAATCTTATTATCTGTAGGTGTTGCTTTAACAGCAGAGGACAATATAAGAAAAGATGGATTGGAAGTTTTCTCTGGTTTTCATATCTAGGCTTACATCCGGTGAACGTGGATGTGGAAAACAGGACAAAGAAGGGACTGGAGCAATGGCTCTGAACTGAGGAAAAAACTCAAGCACTAAATCACAATTTACTTCTCTCCTTCACACTATATATCCTACCTTTTGTCTCACCGGGACTTATTTTGTGAAGAATTATTCTGCCTGAAAGTCTTCAAATGAAGCATAACCACCAGTGGTCCAGCTTCAGATAAATCACCATGTTTTGGTTAAGAAGACAGTTTAAGGGAGCAAGTGTGCGCCTTGTACTGGGACTAGTTTGAGTGCATTGAAATTAGTGCGGTGTAGGTGTAGAGCCACCCTAAATACAGGGCTCAGGCCATAATTTGAACCATATATCTGACCACGTAACCATTATGTGCCTAAGTGGTCAGTTTAGAAAGACTGATGTGTTCTTGTTGTTGTAAATATCCTCTCCCCTTTTGAGGACATGATTTTCATGTGATACAAATCAGAAGAAAGTAAAAACACATGCTAAGAAGGGGTTACCTGAGGAGAAACTGTTGTGAAAACTGCAGGCAAAAGGTTGATATGCTTAGACATGATAATGCAGCACAAGTAGCTACAGTCTATACATTGATAGCGTCTTAAAGGAGACTCCAGGTGTGCTCTTCTTGCTAAATGTCTCTGTCAGTCAGTGTGTTTGAGTGGTAATTAATGGTGATTTAAATGTGAATGTGGCTATGGATCAGCCATTTGACTACAGGTCTTCTTTAACTTTATATATCTCAGTGCTTTTTAACAATTTCAAAAACCGAACAGCGGGATATTAAAGTTGTAATGTTGCAGAGTGTAACTTAAGAGAGCTCTTAAATGTTAACTTTTCAGCGGCCACTGTCTTTTTTACATTCAAACTCATCTTTCACACACCTCGCAATGTGACGCAGTGGCAGATGTGGCCACAACCACCTTGCTGTTTATTTACCAACCAGCTTTTACTGGGCAGTTAATGGAAGTCTGCCCCCCACTGGAACAGCCATAGGGCAGCTTATAAAACACAGCTGGCATTTTTGGCTTTTCTTGAGACAACAGTGTTGCTAGTCTTTTCTCAAGGAGGGCCTGTCCATGACCGAAGGTAGGACATCTGCCAAAGGGTAATCATCACTTGTGTATTCATCATATCTGTTATTACTAGTGAACAGTTGGGTGTTGGGCGTCAAGTTTGCTCAACTGTCAGCCTATTATGTACCTGGCAAAGTAAATACAAAGTAAATACAGCAGCATCTGAATCTCTTTTTGCTCTCAAACCTTGGTATCACTTCACTGTATGGGGCCAGTGTTCACGGCATAAGTCTGTCTGTTCTGCCTCTACATGCTGTAGTTACAACATTAAGACCTGCTTAACTATTTTTTCAAAGCTAAATATATATTTTGACTCTTAACTGTATTATAGTTTGACCAGAGATCCACAAACTTCTATCATCTGAAGCCCTGTGCTGGTTCTGCTTGGCCCATTAAACCCAGTTGATTTCTGGAATTGGACTGAACACAAACTGATTCAAGAACGTGCAACATGGCCCTATATATTAAGCACAATATGATGCAGGACCCCTTTATAAGATATGGCCAAAGACAAGGTAATGAATTCTGGGACACATTAAAAGTAAAGAATAAATAATAATAAAGAAGCATGAAACAGTATGATAGTATTATTTTGGCCTGTTTAATATTCTTGTTGAAACTGCCCGTGCGGAGTCACCAGTCAATCATTTACTTGTTGGAAGTACCCACAGCAAGAATTTGATATATTTTAAATCAAGTCAAGTCAATTTTATGATAGCCTAAATTCATGAATCACAAGTTTGTTTCGAAAGGCTTTGCTCTTTGTATCATGCCCTCTGTTCTTAGACTCTTTTTTATTAAATGCAACCATGTGAGCACATTATCATACGAAGTTAAAAAAACAGTTGTTAACACAACAAGCTCAGATATACAGGTCCTGTCTCCTTTGATTTTTTGTGCTAGTACATTATTATGTTGTGGTGGAGCAAGTACTATTTAAGTATGTGTACTAATGTGTTTTGAGCATGCTTTGCTGATTCACCATGACTCCCTGATAGTTAGGAGAATCACTACAATACTGTCGTGTATATCAAGAGCAGCCTCTTTGTCCATGATTTGCTCCTGCCGCAGTTTGCTTTTCCCGCTCGGACCTTCTCTCCTTTGGAAATAGCGGACTCCATGTCGGAGCATTCAGAGCGCTGGGATTGTAGGCGTGAAACTTTCCCTCAACTTTTCCTCCCACCCACGGCCCAGTAACAGGGCCGGCTCTAATGTATGGACTCCTCTGATTTGCTCGAGCCTCCTGTCCGCGGAGTGACTGACAGCCTGGGGGAAAGGCTTTTTTTTTTTTTTTTTTTTTTTTTTTTTGCGCGTTGCCCCGTTGGACTTGAAGGGGCTTTACGTGACGACAGAAAAAGGGGGCAACACTTCTGAACGGAGGCGCAGCGCTGCAGGACAGTTCAGAAGAGCAGAGAGGAGAGGAGCTGTGCGGGAGAGACGGGTGTCCATCCGTCAACTAGCTGGAGGAACGCACACTAACAAACCCTTATGGCTGCTTGAGAAATAACGATACACCCCCCCTCCCCCTTTTTCTCTTTCTCTGGGACTTTTGGCTTTTAGTATTGTCCTGACCAGAAGTTGTTGCAAGTCTAATTAGTTGCTCCAGGTTGAAAAGTGAATCCACTTGCCGTGGACGTCTCTGGCGGTCATGGATACCCATATAAGATGGAAAGTTAAACGGAGGATAAGGGACGCCCAAATCACTTTAGCGGTGATTCTGCTTTTTGTCACATCGCAAGCAAGTTCAGGTAAGATGCGTCTGGGAGGTTTGTGTGGATCCAGTTTGGAGCTGCGCTGCACTGAAAACTTTTTCTTTTGATTATAATGGATAGCGCCGTGATGCCCGCCCCTGCTCCTAAACTCATCTTTGTGCCTTTCCTTGGTGCCTGAATGCATTCAACTTGGTGCACTCGAAACTGTGGGACTTGCCAAAGTATTAAAAGACATCAGGTTTTTCAGAGAAAGCGTTTTCATTTTGAGAAAAGCTGATGTGCAACGGGGGCCCCTGGTTCTGGCTGATATGAACATGTAGGAGCTGGTCTGCAGTGAAGGTTTTGCCACCTCAGAATCTGCCAATATCTGAGAAATGTGGCTTGAATATATTATATTACAATCTAGTTGCGTGTATGCATATGATGGTGATGGGGATATACTGTACATTATTTCACTGAAATACAAATAAAATCATTTTTCAGGTGTCCAATTGTTGTGTGCATTTTGCAGACTTGCCACTTTGTACTAGTAATGTTGCTGTGTTGCAGTCCAAAAAAAGTTTTTCATCAGCTTTTTTTTCTCAATTTTTTTTTAACTGATGAGAGGGATGAGCATAATTTTCATATGCGGGAGGGGCTGTTGCTCATCTGAGGATGTAGGGTGGAGCCGCCTGAAGGACTCCAACACCAGGACTTACAGTTTCTGAAGCACAGGGCCCTGTGCTAAGGCTCCAAACCCTTCATATTTCATCAGTAGCATTTTGCAAATTCTCCTAGTCACTAAAAGTTATATAACTCAGAGTCTGAAAATATGAAGATAAAGGTTTTGATTGCCTCTTAAATATCAGCAGTCCATATGTCAGGATGACAGAAGAGGTGATTTTTATCATTGTTGGACACTCTTGTGTGGCGCTGTTCTGTCCCATGGGTGTTCAGAGGTCATGCGGTGCTGTGGCAGTGGGGCTAGGGTCTGGCCTATATGTATTATTAGCACCTTAAGGCTGCCTGGCATGGTTGGTGGTCTGCTATCTGCTCTGAGGCTCTGACAGAGGACTTTGAGGTGAACAGGTGGCTTCTTCTGTATCGACAGTTAGAAAGCGTTCAAGATTGTGCTGATGGTACGCGTTGTTGTGCCTGACTGAGCCAGATGCTCAATCTAAATCTCAGTCTATTGTAGAAAAATTGTAAATGCAGTTGAAGTAAATTTAAAAGGTCACGTGGGCTATATTGTTGAACATAAAGGAATTACTGCAGCCTGTTTACTTTCATGTTGCCTATAAACAGTGGTTGTTAACTGAACACAACTTAGGTCACTGTATAACGGTTGGATCCAGATCTGGGTCATTTTTGATGACAGAGGAGGAGTTTGATTTGAGTTTTGCTGGGCTGTTTGAGAGCATGGGATTGAATCCATTTTGATGCTGCGGGCTGGATTTAATCAGCTTCTAATGCCAACAGAGAGAAACCAGAGGCTTGTAAGTTATCCTCAAGGGTCCTGGTACAATTCCTGAAACGTGACACATGCCGAATAAGGCAGACTTCACTCTAGCCGCATGCCAAGTACATGCATCTTGTTCTCCAATTTTAAGAGTTTTACTTTTGTCCTTTTTTTCCCTTTTTTGCTGATGTATTAAGTCTGGTTTTGGATTTAATTCAGGTTTACATTAACATTTGCGCTGATGCTGGGTCGTGGTAAAATATTGCATTTTTGCATGTACCCATCACAGACAAATGTTAATTACTTAATTCCAGGCAATCAGTCAGTTTTTCAGCAGTAAAAGATCGTCTTGACCCAAACCAGATGACCTATTAGCTTCAAGGGGCACCTGGATGTACATTCACCTGAAAGCTTGTAGAGGCCTGCCCAGACACACCACTGCTTATCTAAGACTTGTTAACATGAACACTGTATGCTTCCTTTAAAAAGGCAGGTGGAAAAGAAGTATTCGTATGGAATTAATTATAAAGTAAAATAAAATTGCTTTATTTCCTTAAACTTCACATTCCAGTCAAAATAAAACAGAAGAGTTTGGCAATTGCAATAAGCCACAACTGGCTGTGAACAGACTTTATAGACTTGATGTTACAGCTTGACATTATATTAATGTTTAACAACAAGTGTAATTACTTTGAGTTTTAGTCAGTAAGCCTGCAATAATATTTTCACCACCTGGAGGCAGCAGAACAAGCTTAGAAAAATACCATTAGAACACTTTGTTAGATAACAGTTTCTCCTTGCATTTAGTCAAAAAGTGAGTATAAGTGAGTTTAATATTCACAATGTTGTTTTTTTGTTTGTTTGACTTTTGCTACCTCCTGGGGAAACATGTTCAGACTTTTAGCTTGCTAAATGTTCTACTCTGTTAACTAGCTTACTTGATGCTTACTTGTCCGTGTGCTTTTTGGTGCTGTGCAGGTAGCGTGCAGTACAGTAGGTTTATCGAGCTCTTTCACTGAAAACAGTTGTCTGTTCCTACTTGAAAAAACTGTAAACGTTAGCAGAAAGATGCTAAATGCTATCTAGAGTTAAGGAGGGTTGGGAGTTTTGTGTGGGTTTGTCATGCAAAGGTTTTCTTTCTTGTTTACTGTAGTCTTTTTTCAATCTAAAAACATTGCTGTAGTTTTAAGGTTGTACCAGTGCACTGAACCTCAAAAAGAAAAAGCCTGGGCTTAGCTTAGCTTGTAAGCCTACTAAACTAAAATTGATCATGGTTGCAGCATCTTCTCAAAGTGTATAAAATGTTTTTTGTTTTTTTTTTGCACACTACCAAGTTGTTTGAAGTCCACAGCAACCTGAGGTCGTAGAGCATCAGTTCACTGAATGTAAGTCAAGCTTTATTAGAGAGACTGAGTGAAGTTATAGTCCACAGTTCTTAAGGGAGGTCATCTTGCCTTGGCATTAACGAGGAAACCTCACTTTAAACCCATGTGAAAAGTGGTAATAACAGAAGGCCTATAAGACATTGAGGTTAAGAATGAGAAGAGGGGTCAGAGTTCAGAGGTGAAGGTCTGACTTTCAGATTGCCTCCGCTGTCAGGTTTACAGTTTCACTGCCTGAAGTAAGGAATTCTTGCTGTTGAAGCGCCACTGCTCCTTGTTTCAGACATTTTTCTCTACTAACTCCTGGAGGTCAAAGAAAAAGAGGATTTAGAAGGGTGTAGAAATGTCTTTTAGGTCAGCATTTAATGGTATTTCAGAATATGATCTTTGCAACAATTTTCTTTTTTTTTTGGGCTGTTAAACTTTCAGATGTCTGACTGAATAAAATCCATTCAGATGTAATATAATGCCTGGGCCCCCTCGCGTGAGACCTCAGTTGTTCCATAGTTTTATCATCAACATACCTCCCGTCGACCGTATCTAGCTTTTCCTTCTAATGGTTTAGTTAGTGTTTTTGCTAAGTAGCTTTTTCTACTTAGTTTCCTCAATCAATTAAGTCTTTTCACTGTGGTTTGTTATCATTTATTAACCAAACATTTTTTTGGATGATCTATGTCAGTAACAAACATTCACACAGGATCAGAGCCTACTCGAATACTTTAGTCATCAAAAATACTGAAATAACATTCTTTGAATACCTTGTGCAAATTAAAACAAGGATGGATTTTGGCCAAAGCCGCTGATGGTAAGAATACTGTAAGAATATTGAAAGGACCAGCAGATATGCTAAGGAGTCAGTAAATAAACTGAATGGAATAAAATGACCCAAGAATTATGTTATATATTAGGTTCTGATATTTGTTTTATCTTTGCGTACAGTTGAGGGGGATAAACAGAAGAAGGCCTCGCTGTTTCACTGAGCGCCTTCACATCTGGAATCGATAAGTTCCATTGTGCTGTCTGCTAAGCCCTCCAAAAAGCCAGAAAAAATGTCTTCCAGATGTTTTCTTCCCATTCGTGGTGGAACAGGGGACCATGAAAAAAAAAATACTGTTGCATTTTTTAAAAGAAAATACACCATTCTGTGCTGGTTTTAGAGAAAATTCCTAATCGAATAACATCTGCAGCCTTATAGCTGAGTTTGTCAAAACAATAGTGGCGTGCCTTCACGTTACAGCCAGGTTTGCACATACACATCCTGGGTCATTAAAAGGTTCTTTTTGTTTAAGCGAGCCAACTTTATGACAGGGTTAAAGGTCAAATACAGCTGGCCTGCAGCTGTTCTTCATTTTCAGTCTCTTTATATCTGGACACCCCCTCTTCTAAAGGAATTTACATGAATAAGTCCATTTTACCTTTTATTAACCGTATATAAAGTTTTTCATGAGGCCAATTAGGAAAGTGCATAGAAGAGATTGAGTCTATGCAGAATTCAGTGAATTGCATAACATCAGATGTGCTTTGTTAGTAAATTTTACAGGACACTAACAGCTGGTTGCCCCGAAGGATGCTGTAGAACTCAGCTGCTTTTCATATTTTGAATATATTATAATTATATATATATATAATTATATATTTAAAGGATGAAGATACAGTTGTATGCATTGTCACAACCAAGACAGCTTGTTCAAGGTGAGAGGCAGACACAGATGTTCCTTTGCGTTATCACCACACTACCTGGCAGCCATGAGGCTTTTAGAGTCCAGAGACGCTGACATCATTCACTCCCATTAGTAATCATCTCTCAGTCAGACATATAACTGCGGTTTTTCAGTGGGTTGTTTTTTTATTCACCTTTAAGTGACAATCCTGAGGTGGTGTCCAACTCAATCAGATAAGTGGCGGTGAGCAGAAATGACTGCTTGTGTGTGCCTATTGCCATGGCGCAGAGGAAGGAATCTGAGTTAGTTGGACTGTGGAGAGAAGCAGTGACCCTGCAACTGCATGTGCCACTTCAGCCTGTAAATGCAGGCTTTGTGGAAAGGACCCTGTAAATCAGCTCTAATGCCTGATAACAACATGGGAGATAAAACAAAATATGCAGGACAAGTCTCTGACCCCGTGTCAGAGTTTAGGAGATCCTTTGTGCGGCACAAATAGTGCATTATTTGCCATATTCTGGACAGTATACTGCCTATTCCTTTCCAGACTAATCAAGGGGCAAATAATTGTTACTGCTTAATGGCGCTCTGTACTAATGACACTGCATGCTTGATTTGAAGCCAGATACAGATGGTTTTTTGTGAAGGTGTTGTGACTAAAGCTAGTTTCAGCTAAATCATATGGACAAAGACGGATCACTTTAGACCAAATTAAAACTTAAAGGGACAATGTGTTCTTTACTCTGTGACAGACAATGTGGAACAAAATGGAGTTAGTGGTGTCTGAAGTGTCAACACGAACACATCAGTGATATAAAAGTTGGATGTGCTACTTTATGATGCAACTCCCACTCCTGCATTTGATTTTTAACAGTATGCTTTGTTGCAGTGTGTACTGCATGGCAGAGAGAAAAGTTACGTCTGGTCCAGGCTCACAAGCTGAGTATTCACTTCAGCTGGGAAACAGTGCTTTTCTCTGTAATGGGGTATTATAATCATTGAGCATGGAAAGCAATGTATGACTCATCCTTTCCAACCCCATTCCCCCTTCCCCGGCCCAAGCTTAGCCACAGCCTGGGCAGTAGAAATACTGAGTGTAAGCATTTCTTTCCTACTAGGGGAAATACAATGGTTTCTGGTCGCTCCAGAAGCTTCTCTGTCGTCAGATGTATTCTATTTTTACTTTATTAGGTGATGAAATTAGTAAGAGCTGGAATTGAAAGGAGGCATTAAAACAAGACAAGTTTCTGCTCATTCAGCAGTCTTTGTAATTAAGCATTGGGCTTAATTAATTTGGTGTTGTTGCAACAAGGGACCAAGCTAGAATTTGACCGCAAAGACTAGTATGTGCTGAAGCAATCTGGAGGAGATCTATCAGGCATGTGTCAAAAGCAGCAATAAGTGTGTGAGAGACATTGTTTTCTAAAATTTTGATTTCTATTGTACAAATTTGAATAAATGTAGTCAAAAATATAGTGCTGCCTGCAAGTTGTAAACATAGCTAATGCCAAGTTGCATTATCAGCAAAATGTTCACTGCAACAATTTCACACAAAGCATGATAAAACTTAGCTATGGTAATGTTAACACATACATATTGAAAAAGTCAACAATGAGTCTGAGGCATGAGACACAATGCGTTTGCTGTATTAGCATGTAACTGAAACCACTATCTTTCCCTAACCTTCGCCAAAATGCTTTTGCTGCACAAAGTTAACCACACACGGGTCTCTGGTGTCACAGTCCTTCACAAAGAACCCCCAAAATGTTCCCAGGAAACATAATCCAGGGAGTAATTACAATTCTTCATGAAATGTAATTGGCCAAACAAAGTTAGTAGTATATAGTTAGTAGTAACTATAGTAATTATGGTTGGTTAGTAGTAATCTTAAGGAGACAGGTTTGGTTGGTTATGTTTCTTTTTTTTCATTTTACAAAAACGTCTGACTTGGGACATGAAGTTGCAAGCTTATTTTTGATTATTCATACTTGATGACTCAGGTACAGTGGTCTTCTGTGAGGCAGGCGGTGTTCCCTCTAACAGTAACTTCTGTTCACCCACATGGTTGTTGTTGCTCAAGTACGACACAGGTTAAAGTGTCAGTAGGGGATGAATTTATGGTTGACTTGGCTTGTCACTGCAACTCAGGCAGATTATCTGGCACTACAGATGGCAAGCTTTCCTTTCCCCAGGCTGTAGTTACAGTGTGTGTGTTATCCCTATCACAAGAACAATGATTGATAACCTAAATGTGCTTTCTGATTTTCCATTTTCCTTTTTTGTCACTCTTTCCACACCTCACCAAAGCCATTACTTTCCCCCCTGCCCACCCTCTCTGTGAATTCCTTTCCTTTTAGATATTGTTGACATGACTGCTTATTTGTCATGAAACGGCTGCTTTTGATATTTGACCTAGATTCACTTCTTTTTTGTCTGATGATTGATGCCCATCTTTAATGAAATATTAGTCCAGATGCATTACTGGCTTTTAATTGGGACTTTTGATGCACTAAGTTGCACATAAAATAACCCTCTAAATCACTTTTTAATGTTGTCATCTCCTCTTGTCTCTGCATATTGGTGTCCATTTTTTGATTATGTGGAGTAGCTAAGAAACATTTCTTTGCAAATGTTCATGGGTCATTGAGTTCACTGATGATGAAACAATGCCACTGTGAGAAAACAGTGCATATTTGAATTGACTCCCATCATTAGCTAAGAGGCACAGTGTCTCTGTTAAGTGTTGGAAAATGTGCCACTTAGGACTGGTGGGCTTTGTAGTTGAGTGGCAGAGCTGGTGCTTAACAAAGAGAAAAACTTAACTATTGTGCAGGATTTCATATTTATTAGATTCAGTTTCATTGTTTTGTGCCAGTGTGTTGGTGCTGGAATAATCTGTGTGGCTGGGTGAGAGGAAATGGCTCTGTAATGTCAGTGCTGCAGGGCCCTCTTTTTATCATAACTTTCTCAGCAGTCACCCATCAAAACCATAGCTGCTGCAGGAGAGGCAGAATGAGGAAAAGGCTACAATTCAGTAAAAGATAAAATAGGCAGAGGGAAATAAAGCTGGTAATGGGGGCTAGAAAACTGAATGAAGCTGGTGCAAAGGGAGACAAACTATAGAGGATGAGAGGGACATCACACATGTGCCTCAAAAGTACCATTCTTGTAGTTTCTCGCTGTAAAATGAGCATTCGGAGGTGCACCGTGGAATCTTGACTCAGTTTTTCCATCTTAGTCTGTGGTGGATGGTAGACAGTGATTTATCTTCAGCGCTGTGAGCTGCAGCATGGAGACAGTGAAGTAAACCATCTGGTATTCCCCCTGCTAAAGCAATAAGAGTCCGGCTAAAGCACTGAGCCTCAGAGTACACAAGAGAACCTCTGGTCAGAAAAACTCTCAGTTCTCTGGATCATCTTTCAGGTCTGTGTGCTGGTGTTTGTGTGTGTGAGACAGGACGTCTGTGACTATGTCTGGAGATTTGGGTTTGTTTTTTTTTGATTCTGTGTTTCAGTCAGATCCATTCGTCATTTCTTGTGTTCTCGCTTCGTTTTACTTAGTCTCTCATATCATTTTTACAGTTAGAAGTGGTGGTTAAAGCTTGCGGTCTCATAATAAAGCTCAGGATGAGTTGATCGTGACGAGTGGAATGAAGGCATTGGGTGTGTAAACAAAAAGACCTCACTCTTCTCAAATCATCCTCTGTCTCTTCCTCCCTGCTGCTGCTCTCAGCTCAGGTCACTGGGTCAGTGTCCTGAAAAGTCTGGGGAGCTGGCTGATAAAAGGAAACAAAACTGATGAACTCATGCTAGTGTAAACACAGTCTGCAGTTGCCTCTGAGGCTTGACTCTTTATATAAAAAGCCCCACTACTTTCAGCTGGCGGGCATTCATACTTTTTCTTTATCAAAAACATAGCAGCTGACAACATGATGGTTGGCTAATGGCTAAAGTTAATGCTAATACTATAGCATTATAGTTGTAACACCTGCTGAATGGCACGTAATGTGGCCTTAAGTGGCGATAGACCAGCCAAAGTAGACATGAACTGCAAAGTCATTACTGTCACTTTTACAGCAATATTTGTCTAAAGCTGAGCTAACGTGAGCTAACATGAGTCACCATAAACCACTGGTCATGCCAGACAAAGTTAGGCTCTTGCAGCAAAACCACTGTGTGTATCAGCTTTATACCATCTCATCTTAATGAATCCTGTTCATGGGGACATCTTTTCTTTGCTTTATTTTTTCACTTAAATGCATATTTTTTCAAATAATTATTAAGACTGACGTTGGTCATGCCAGCTATTCCATTTTACTGCTGCATATTCATATTAGTTTCCATTTTTTAAGCTTAGAATTGTGCCACATGCGCATGCACATGTTGCACACAGATGGTGCAACTTGAACCTTAATTTAAGGATTTATTTAATTTGAACTGCAAAGCTTTCATGTAGAGGAGTAGGGAGTGCCAACAGATTTCTCTGACAGTGGTCTGTGATGGCATTAGTTTACCTGTGTGGTACATGTCTGCAGTGTTTACGTGAGTGTGTGTGTTTCTCTCACAGGATGTCCATGCACTGTGTGTAATGCTTAATGCGTTCACTCTAGCAAGTGTAATGCGTGCAGTATGATTCTCAGGTTTGGTCACATAAAAGACAGAAGCAACAACTTGCGTTCAGTATTGACAGAAGTCTGTCTTCAGGTTTATTGTTACAGATGAATGTATCTGACGTTCACATGTTTAAGTACTCTGCAGAAGTTGAAGAGGGATAAAACATTAAGTTACTGAAGAAAGATCAGAGCTGCATTTTCACACTGCACGTGCCATATTTAGACTTTGTGCCGCGATCCAAGTGGCTTCATTCCTGGTGGAAACATTTCTGCTAGACAGCAGAATGAGCCTTTTTAACTTGCTCAACAGCGGCTTCTGTGGCCACGATTGGCAAATGTGGGATAAAATTAAATACTTAAATGAGTTGTAACAGTAGGAAGTAGTCAGCATGTAGTGAGTGACTTACAAGTGACTTACACTCATGCCAAGCTAAACTTCAACTGCAAAAGTCCCTGGATGTATTGAATTGAGCAAGGGTGTGTTTTTATTGCTTATGAATTCCACTGGTGATCTGTAAGATGAAGAATGTCTTTTTTCCATTTAAAGTTACGTGGTCTCAATCAAGTGATTGAAGTCAGGGCTTTAATTGTAACCTGCTGTATTCACAGTGAGGCTCCATCTTCACAACAGTTGGCTTCAGTTATAGGTTTTATAACAGAATCAGGTGAAATAAAAAAAGACTCTCACACCCTCCCTGTCTGTGATGCGCTCTAGGAGGGGGAAGTCTCTTATTTGGCATTCTTGTTTTCGGCTGTGCTGGTTTCCAAGAGAGGCAGGGTCCTCTTTATGGCTGCTAATTACTCCTTGTCCTCAGCGCCAGGTCAAGCATGTGCCTGGAGAGTCAGGCCTCACTTCAGGAAGGGCTGGAGGAGGAGGATAGGGGGCAGGGAAAGAGGGAAGAATGTTAATCTCCCCCTCCATGAAAAAGTCCTAATTCACTGGTCCGGCACCCCTCCTCCTGTCAAATGAAATGGTGCCGTCTGGAGTCACTAAGTGTTGTTACATGTGAATGTGTGTGTGTGTGTGTGTGTGTGTGTTTGTGTGTGTGTGTGTGTGTGTGTGTGTGTGTGTGAGATAGAGAGAGAGAGAGAGTGCATGTATGTATGTGTTCAGTTGTGGAAATCGAGGATAGATGGATAGGTTAGGGGACTGGGATCCACCACAGTGTTGGCAGCGAGCCGAGTGCAGGATTATGGATCTGGCACTCAAACTACTGTTTAGAGAAAGAGAGTAAAATGGTAGAAGGAAAGTGTATTGAGGTAGGAGGGGAGTATATGTAAAACCACATCTTTTCTCTAAGAAAGCTGGTCGTGCTGTAGTAAGTTTAGCCACAGATTTAAAATAAAAATCATTTGAACCGTATGCTTTTATGAATTCATTATGCTTTACTTTGCTGCAACCTCATCCAGCCCATGTCTGACAAACAAACCCATAAAACGATGAAAACAAAGCCAACCGCTCCCCTTTTAGCACATCCCATCAAAGATGTGGCACTTTGCTTCCTAATTGTACACTACACTTACAAGTTTCTACTGTGCACATGGCTTGGGAGGAGTTAACCGTGGGAGTAGAAGTGGATACTTCACACCCCATCCAGCTAAGAGTTTAGCTATCAGGAAAAAAAGAGTTAACAGAGAAACATTGAACAGGGGTGACTCACAGCAAGAAACAAGTTTAACTTTTGAAGAGTTTGTGGAAGACAAGTTGTCAAAGAAGTGAAGATTAATTTTTCATGTGTGAATCATTTGAGTTTTTAAACCATTTTTACACTTGAGGAACAGCCAGACTTCATAATTTGTAATCCCTTTTTAACTTATGTTATTGTCCTTGTATTTAAATGCATTTACTTGTGGACAGAGGCCCCTGTGGCTGATAGGAGCCTACCAGACATCTGGAATAGTGCCCCACTGTGTTGATGAAAGCAATGTATAGTTCACATGAGAACCAAAAGGAAAATAAACTGTTTTTTTATTTACACATAAAAAAAAACCCTTCCAAAGAGCATTAAAGGATGCACTACAGTGTTGCTTTTTTTGCGTTGTGCTCCTTTGGTTGAAAGCAGCACAGGAGGGACGGTAGATTGGCAGAGAGCAAGTGTACACATGACCGTGTCATAAAAACAGTTTCTGTGTATGTGTGGGGAACCTGCCTCTTGGATGTGAGGGGTTGTGGTTAGAGGGAAACTTATTTTTAGCATCCAGTGCCAGAGGTGTTGGTCTCTCCAGGGATCTGCCATGCTAAGTGGGTAAACATCTCAGCTTAACAAGGTGGGACTGAGACCCATACCTGGGGCTTAGGATGTGGTCAGGACAGCTTCCGCTGGAAGGTCGACTGCCGGTGCAGAAATCCTTGAATGAAGGTGTGTGAGAGTAAATGAAAGATGGACAGAAATAGAGCTAATTGTGTTTGTAGTTTTTAACTGAAAGATATTTGCTGTTTCTTTTTTTTAAGAGCCTCTCATGTTGGCCAGAGATATATTATGCTGTCCTTTCACTGTCCTCCTCTTTTCCTGTAAGCTGCTAATTGGCCCTCTTCACCTGGCTCACCTCCCGGTGACCCCGCAGAAGCTCTGTAGTCACTTTTAGATCCATCAGGGGAACTAAAGGTTGGAGGAACAATCTATTACAACAGATTTCACTGGCGAAAAAAAGAAAATGGAAGATAGAAACGTGAAGGTGAAACATTTTCAGAAAATAGCTGTCTGATTGATGAAAGGAACCTGTGATTAACAGGTATGGAACGGGGGGCATTCTGATGACACATTTACTTCCAAAAACGCTGCTGATCTTCATGGGATTACTTTGTGTCAGTGTGGATTAGCAAAAAGCAACAGCAGGGGTCGTGACACAGTTAGCATCGACTGGATGATCCCTACACACTCCCCCGCTTTTTTTCTCTCCCTGTGGTGCTGAGCTGGTTCTTATTACGATGCCGTTATTGTTATTATGTCAGCCATATTGTTGTGATGCACTGCTAGTGTAGGCTGCTGCTGTTGCTGCCTAGAGGAAGCTCTTTGAATCATTTATTACTACTTGTGTGTTATTGTCATCTCTAAACTAATAAAATGGTGGTGGCTTGTTGTAAACATCTGATAAACTGAGGTAGTTTTACATCGACCACTGCTGGTGTTTATCTATTTGTCTTATAAGCCAGAACTCTAACATCTAGAATAGTGTTGCAGGCAGGGAAATAAGTTTATTCATTGATTATGTGGGGTCAAATAGGAAGTGAGTGTTTGTATCTGTCACAGCCAGAGTCTCTAGCAGCAGGGCATGTGCAAGGTTGTGTCCATATAAGGGAGTGGAGCTATTTGAGTGTGATAGGAAAAGGCTACATGAAGATGAAAAGGGAGGCTGTGGCTGGTTGGTTATATCAGTACATTAATAGATCTTAATATTGTGGTTAAGGCTTAATCTGACATCTAATACTTATCTTTGTGGTGAAGCATAGGACAGGTTATTCCCATGCCTTGAACTGACTCCCGTGCAGCTGCCAGTGACTGATTGATTCATCTCCCAATGGGACAACGTGCTGCTGGATGTTGGCAGGTTAGAAGGAATAACTGTACTGTCGAAGCAAACTGCTGTGGCTTTTACAAGGAACATTTGTGGCTGTCTGAGAAACGTGTAAAAACTCAGAGCTTTGCATTTGGTCAACCGTGGTCCTTGTTAAAAACAGTATTAAATAAAAATGCTTTTTGTGCCTGTTTATGTTTCATTTACTTGTCTTATATTAGCTGCTGAGAAACAGTAGTGTGTTTGACTGAAGTGGATTTTGAGTTTAAGGAAGTCCTAGCAGGATTTCTGCATTGTTAAAATCCTGTATGAGGCTTGTCTGATAGATGCTACATTTATACATGTTATAGACTGCAAGGGTGTAGTAGGGGAAAAAAAAGATTTGGCATTTTTGTCTTATAATCCTCTAAAACATGTGGGAATTATTTTATTTTTCTCATCCAGCACCAGCTTGCTATATTAAAATATAAACAAAAACATTTGGAGACTTGTAAAAGCTTATAAATGTTATTTTTTCCAATAAAGATTCAACATATTCTTTTCATGATTATATGTATTCATTCATTCATTACACAGTTATGTTTTTAAAAAATCAAATCAAATCACTTTTTAGTTGCCATATTTGATGAATGCATTAAACATTTTCAGCACTGAAATGGAGATGCTCTAATTAAGCAGATGTGAAATCATAATGTCTCATATGGGCTTATTAGTTCTGCACCCCTCAAAATCTTTCAAACCCTGACTCCGTGCTGACGCCTTTTCTCAGCTTTCCAGAAGTTTACTTTACTCATTTAGGCCCCTGAACATCTCGGTTGTTATGCCATCAGTGCACATTCATATGAAATAATCATCCCTCAACCATCTCCCACTTGTAGACCAATAAGTGTCAATGATGTAGAATGCAGCTTTTCATTAATAACAGATCAATCAGAGCATCTGTAACAGAACTACATTTCCCATCACTCTGACATATTATTACACTGGTGCAAAGACGAGCTCATTAACTGAACCTCTGTCATCGTGGTGAATGATAGACATCTTCTGGCTTGTGGGTGAGTTTCTGTCTGTCTCTTCATTATGAGTTGATGACAGACAAAGCTGTCTTTTTGTTTAGACCCTTCACCTACTTAGAGGCTCCGTCTTTCGTGGTATGCACTTCCAGGAACACGAATGTTGTTATTTTTTTTGACATGGATAAATGCTTGCCTAGGTGGGTCTTGAAACAGATGGGTGTGGTGCTTGAATTTATATATTTCTCTCGTATGAGCTACTATTAGAGATCTGTGCCCCCTCAAGCGCTGTTACCTTCTGCAGGATTTCCCGTTCACAATGTTTTAAAATACAATTACAGACTTTAGAATTGGATAATAGACTTCCTCCAAGATGGGAAGAGTGGGGGTGGCTGAGGAGAGATGGATTGAGATGAGTAGATGAGGAATTAGGATTAGGAAATCATCACACACCAAATTTATCTTTCCTCCTCAAAATCGTCGTGTGTATATATCTGTGTGTATAAACAGGTATAAACTGTTATAAAGTGTGTTTATATCTATTTCATTGTTGAGTAATCAAATCAAATTGCGCCGTGACTTGTGTCTTTGCTGCAGGTTATTTTGCATTTGTTCTTAAGCTGATGGTATGTTACTTATGGTCTTGAATAATTTCAGTCAATTTCTGTAGTTCTTTGTCTTGTTGGAAAAAAAAAAAGGAAAATGTAAGCAACATGCAATCAGACTCCAGCTCATGAGGAGGAAGTTTTTTTTTTCAGCACCACTGTACAGCTGTGGATGAGCACGTGCAGCCAAAGTGCTCTCAAATGGAGACCTCTGTTTAAGAATGTCAGGTTTTTTTTCTTTTTAATTGATCTGCGCTGCACGTGAGTCATGTGTAATGATATCCAGCTGGAGGTTGTTGCAGGGTAACGCAGAATGTACAAACACCCTCACTCGGCCCATTCCCCTTTTCCACCTTTCCCAGCATCCTTTTCACTCTCAGATGGATGAGGCCATTGAAAGTTTTGTTTTTTTTTTCCCCCCCCTTAACATTGTGTGTGGTCTCTGCAGCCAGACACTAGGACCGCTGTACCTGAGTGTGGGTTGCCTTTGAGTCTCAAGACATTCAACACAAAACTGCATCCTACAGAATACTAGAGTATGGTTGCCTCTTTGTTTTAATTCTTCTACCCCTGTGCCATAAAATCTTTCTCTTGACCTTAGATTAGCTTACTTCCTCGCTTTAGTGTTTACCCTCCTCTAAAACATCCTAACAGCCCCTGTCCTTATGCAAGTATATAGTCCCTATAGACATGACCCAGTGGCCCTTTCTGTCCATATCTTGGCCGCATGCTAATGGGTGTCATTGTGCAGCTTGTTGTGTGTGCATCTGGCTGCAGGAACAGCTGTTTGTCCTGGGTGGTTTTGGCATGCGAGGGTGCGGTCCAGGGTCAAACCCCATGTCACATTGTTCTGACCCAGTGTACTTCTGCGGTGGCCTGGTTACAGCCGGGACGACCGGCCTGAAAGTGTGCTAATTGCATGGTTGTGGCCAAAGGGAGGCAGTGTTAGATTTAGCATTGCAGAGAAATGGATAGAAGGATGGGTTTTGCTGCAGCTGCAACCCATGATCATGGTGATCTATAAATGGGCACATCTCTGTTTAGCGCCTAAATGGATAACAGAAATCTTCTTTGAGCCACAACAGTGAAATCTCCTGCTGAGTAACTAGAGCGTCTGAGTCAGCAAAAGACTGAAAATAGAGAGAATGGTCAAAGGATGGGCCATAATTAAGGCTTATTTGATATGCAGTAATACCGGGCTTTTTAAAAGGTCGTATCTATATATGAATTGTACAAACAGTGTGATATATGGGCTGTAAATATAGCAATGTGTACTATGGAGTTTGGACAAATGTTGAGGCCATGTGAGTGTTATTTCAACCCACTTTGATAAAAGAAAATCTAACATCCATCTTTCTTTTTGTGTCTCTTTATCGTCTCGTGCAGCGGAACCAGCAGACCTCTTGAAGATTTTAGATTTTCACAGTTTACCTGAGGGTGTTACGAAAACAACGGGTTTCTGCTCACATAGAAGGTCATCACAAGGACCTGATGTGGCTTACAGAGTATCCAAAGACGCCCAGCTCAGTGCCCCCACCAAACAGCTGTATCCAGGTGAGTATCCAGTATTTTTTTCCTTCCAAGCATCAAACAAACATTTTTCCACTTTGTACTCCAGGTTGATCACTACAGGTGCTGTTGCTCTCTTCCAAGCTCTTTAACTCACTCATCTTACAAGCTGTCTCTGCAACATGGCTTCGCCATCTGTTCGGCTTTATGACCTTTCACCCCACATCATAGTAAACTGCGATTATAACATTTAAACGTAGCTGGAAAGCAATTTGTATTTGCTCCCACCTGGGCTGTTCCTGTCATTCCCCTCAAGGTAGAAGTTTTATTGGTTCCTTTAACTTGATTATTTATGTCAACTCTATCTTTGGCTTATGAGATTTCACTCAGGGGAGTGCCTGCTGTTTCTTCTAACACTCCCTGTAAATGTGTTTACCCCTTACTAAAACATACACTGCATATCTTCAGTTTTCCTGTAAGCCTTGTACTTGTCTAGCACATCTGGACACTTATGGTAACTGGGTTAGTCCTGTCACTTACTCACACTCATTCAAATGTTAAATAAAATGTAGGGATAAATAAAGATAATGCGTGCTAATTCCCCCCCTTGAAAACACACACCAGATGCATGAGAACTCCAGCCCTGTAATATTTGATGTTGTAGGCGGAGCCGGACGATGGAAAAGCAGTGAAAATAGGGGTGGTAGAGGGGAGGGAAGTCTGGGGTTCCACTTTTGCCTTGTTCTATTGTGCTGACGTGGCTTTGGGTTACTGCTCTATGGTGAGCTGCAGTAGTGCTTTCCTCTCTCTCCTCCCTCTCCGGCAGTCTTTCCTCACTGTCCTCCCTCCTTCTCTCTCTTTATTTTCCCTCAAGCGCCATAATTTTTCCCTCTATCATTTCTCCTAGACTGCTGCTGCCTCTCACTGTTTTCTCCCTTTGTGTTTCATCTAAACTCAGTCTGGTGAGACATGTAAGGCTCCCTTTTGTGTATACTTTTTTTAACGGTACAAAAATTCAAAACCATAATTCTGTGACCCAGACAACCAGTTTCTGAAATTATTGTGATTGGTTTCCCAGCAGCTCAAAGATATAAAAAGCAAAAAAAAAAAAAAAAGTCATGTGGTTTAGATGCAGAAAAGAGGGAGAAATAATAACCCTTCCTGGTAGCAAAGCTCCCACAAAGCTTACATTGGATGACAGCCCCATTCATGGTCCTCTGAGACGTTGCATTGGCCTCAGTAGACCTTTGATCCGTGTCATGGCTCTTCTTTGGGGCTTAAAGGAGAGCCACAGGGCTCCTATGGCCTGCATGCCCTATCATGCTCTCCAATCAAACAAATACTGTTCACTTTGAAGCTGTATGACAGCAGAGCCCATGTGAGTCTCTGTTTAGATACACATGCTATAATTATACACATGCTACTCTGGATCATCCAAAATAACAGTCCACATAAAACAAACCCACTCTGAGGAGTTCATAACAGGCACCACATAGTCTTAAGGTGCAAACAGAATAACTAGCTGTCTGTGGCTCAGAGGACTTAAAATCTAGTAGAAGCGTCTGTGATGTGGTCCCTCTCTCGCCTCGACATTAAGAGAATGTAAAGCTAATTTATTCCAGACGGCAGCTAAATCTGTGAGATCATTTTATCCACTTCTTTTTTTCCCCCCTCTTAACTAAGTTTGCTACTGACTTATGACTTTGGCCCGAAGCCTGGAGGTACAGTTTGCAGCATCATGCCTCCTAAAGGTCAAACACTGTCACATATAGAGAAACAAAAGCAAGTGTTTTGTTATGGCTATAATGTTGGCAATCAAAACCGCAGTAGCTCTGATTGAGAACACGTTGGCCCGTGACCCCATAACCACAGACAGTCTGTGATGATGTGTTGGAAAAGAGCATGTGCAGACATGCAATCATTAGGCAAACATTTGGAAGGGATGATTCATTTGAAACTACTGAGGCACTGAAAACAGAAGCGTCCTTTCTTACCTTTATTATGTGAATGAGAAACGAGGAAACTGGGCAATGAAGCCGTCTGCCCTATTTTATGCTTCACACTTCCCATGTCTCAGAAGTCTGACCTCGTCTAGTAACTTTATTATTCAAATAAATCTATGAGAAAAAGAATCTAGTACACACTCACATCTCCATAAATCTTTAGCTGTTGCTTTGACAGTTTAACAAATTTGTGCAGAACAGTTTCTACTTCAGCCTGTTTAAGCTATTTGCTATGATTGACAACAGCTAGTACTAACATAAACAACAAGGCCCAAATGATGCAGTGGCCCTTACATTGTCTCTCAGGAGGTAAGCTGTCACTTTGCATTCATACTTTTCCCGAAAGCTGTTGTTAAATGGCACAGGCCATTCAGTCAGGGTGCTCTGCTGCTGCAACCTGCAGCTAAATTCAAATGCCTTAAATGTGGAGCTCATTATTTAAATTTATAAGACAACAAATCAAACTACCGTTTCTACAGAATAGCTAAGATCATAAGCAGGAAAAGCAATGGGGTTGCAATGGGGTTGTTTGCTAACATGGCACAGGATTGGCACATTCTCTGCACATTAACCTCCTAAAGCCTTGGGCGATATCAACAGTTGCACTCACTGTGGCACTGTAAGTAATATCATACATGATTTCTTTCACAGTATTATTGAATGTAGAAGAAATCTACCCTTTGTTTCTTTTTATAACAATCAGGACTAAATAGATGCACAACACCAAAACACATAGTAAAATTGATGTATTATTAGAAACAATGGTCGCACTCCTTAAATTGGAGTCATCGAGAAGGTGAGAAGGAGAGGGGAGTCAACTTGCATTCTGCTGAATCTCTGCACATTTGCATTTTAGCTGTGTCATTGTGCACAAAGAATTGCCGGAGCAACAGCATAGCAGGCTGTAAACTTTACAAACTGTGTCCCAAAATGTCTAAAACCACAAAAACCAACTGTGATAGAAGTGGAGATGGGTGACAGAAATGGATGGCAGCGTCGCTACAGTCTGTTGGCACGTGCTCTGCCCTGATGATGACTGTTGGTGAAGGCAGCTAAACCACTTTTGAACCAGACGGCGGTACATCCTCCTCTTCTGCCGTCCACTGTGATTATCTCTTTGGCTGACAGTGCTGTCAGCAGGAGTAGAGACACTTTGTGGTGCTTTGGGATTCTGTAACCAAACTATGAGCTGAATACACACTTTTACTTTCTCTGAGACTCATAGGCTCATATAGGAGTTTAGTGTGGCACTAAACTGGAATAAAAAAGAATAAAGTGTTGAGTTTTCATTTACTGAACAGCCATTTGGATTTGCCCCACACTGATGTTGCTCAGAGTTGAGCACATCCCTGTTATAAATCTGAATTTTTATTAGTTAACAGGTAACGGAAATAAATGATGATAAGTAATTAATTAATTATTTGATACTTATAATTATGAAATCTTACATAACAGTTATTACGTGGGGATGCACGACAGGGAATATATTCAGATGACAAATCATTTTTATAACTGACGCACACACGGATAATAATACCAGTAACTTGCTCTTGATGGCTCTGTTCTATCAATTTAAAAAGAATAAAGTCTACACTTCAGACTGGTTTATTTCCTTCATTTCTCCAGGATATGTAATTCATCCCCTTTGATTGAAACCGTGTTGGCCTCCGGCACTGCGAGGTGATGGCATCACCAATGCAAAAGGTATCAGAGGTGGATCATAGAGAATAAGTTGGTTCCCCAATTGATCTTTTATGCACATAATCCGAGTGATCTCAACAAACAAAAATACACTTCATTATATGAAGCTCCAAGTCTCATTGTTCCTTAACAGCAGAGATTTAGTCACATGATGTTATAAGGACATTGAACTCAACTCACGTGTATCCTGAATGCTACCTCTCCATTAGTCCGTTTTACATTCAGAGACCCTCACATGCCTGCAAGACACACACACATTCATTCTTTTTTTTTTGCTTTGTCCATGTTTCTACTTTTTTTTTTTTTTTAGCACAGCAACAGACAGGTACACTTGTTGTCTCTGCAGCAATGTGCAATCCCACTGGAATGCTGCACGTCTCATAGAAAAGGAGGGATTTGGACATGGCGATGACTGAATGACCAATTACAGGACAGAAGACTTTCTACCCCATTTACCTGCTTGTATGCACACTAACAGATGTGAGGATCAGTTAAAGTCCTGGCATAACTCCTGCTACTCCCTGGCTTTTAAAGGTGTTTCTTAGAGATTCTGTAAGTTTGGTAGATGAAGAAGAATAATTGAGGCGTAGATATCAAATGCCATCATAGTGAAACTGGAGACTCTGCCGTTCTGTTTTCACTTGTAAATCAGACGTCTCCTCACCAAATTTTAATTGTACTAACTTTGTGCTACCAGCAGCGTATTAAGGTATTTTTAGCTGCATGTTTGGTGTTATCCTTATATTTGGTTAACAAAACATTAAAAAAAAAAACTTTAGCTTTGTGCTTGTCATTGTCACTTTTTACTAGCTGTCCAACAGTTGAGGAAGGGTGGGACAAATCCAACAAAATCCAACCATGACATCCTACATTAAGGTCTAAAAGTGCTCAAGTACAACAGCAATAGAGGAGCAATATAATTCTCTAAACATCCATGTCTATACTGGATGACATCAACAGATTGATTCAGCAGTCAGTATTTGTTGATATCACAAAGTATCTGAGGCATTATGGCCTTGCAATGCATGAATTAACCATTAAGTATATTCGGTATCATAGCAAATAAAAGCTGAAAAGAGCTGTGACTAGAACGCTCTGTACGTTTTCAGCTTGGAAAAAGCACTTTGGTGTGCACAGCCCCTGCTGCTGTAATGCACCCACCATCAAATTAAAGGCAGCTTTAATTCGTTATTTAATCCGTAAGGAAATTGTTAGGTTGTGCTTGATTGGCTGCTTGAGATGTCTGGGGTTGACTTTGAGTCTCCCAGACTTTTTTTTAGTCAGACGCTGATGGCGGTGCTGCCGGTGTACACTCCCAGGACGTCTGGCACCACAGACTTTCTTTTCCCACCATGTCCACTTACACACAGACACACTAAATGAGGAATGGGGTATCTCTCATCTGGTGGCCTGAAGTAGTGGTTTGAAAGACACATTCCAGAGAAACCTGAGCTTTTCTGAATGCCCCCCGACACACGCACATTTTACCGCGAGGTCCTGAGGAGAGAGTGAGGAGGAAGGGATGCCAACACAAGAGGGTCCTCATTTAATCTTTATTCTCTATTTTTGTTACTTCCTTTTCAGTGTTATAATGGAGGGTCCCTTAGGGCATCTCAGTCCTTGCAGTGATGGCAGAGAAGACAGGACACTCTGCATAAACATGAGTCTGCAAATGAGAAACCTTGCTGTGTAAAATGCTACTTCAGTTCTATTCGGGGACAGGCTTAATTCTGCCCTCCAAAAAGAGTACCTTGAATTAGGAAAATTTTCATTTTTCATTTCTTTCTTCCCATGTACCCCCTACGTTCTTCTTCTGGTCCCTTTCACCCCTTAGCTGACCCTTGACCTCAACACAAACAGCCTGTCCTGAGCCAGCGCGCTGAGTCATAGTGTCTGTGACAGACATGCCTCATGCAACAGGATGTAGTGACAAAGTTTTCGTCCTCTGGTTTCTTTTCTTCTCTTTCCAACCTTCCTTTTTTGCATCAAAACGCTTTCATTTCACAACACTCTGCCCTCTGAAGTCTTCATGTATCTGTCACCAAACTCATCCGTGCTAGGTTTTTGAAGGATTGTCTGTCTCTCTCTCTCTCTCTCTCTCTCTCTCTCCTGTGGTCTGCCTTACACCATCCTGTTGAAGCAGCTGTCAATTAAAGCAATGTTTCTCATATGATGCCAAGCTGAATTCCTGAGGGAGCACACTGCCAAGGCATGTGCTCTCCGCATGATGTGATGTGATGCCTGGCATTAATGAAGGAATCATAGAAAAGGACAGGAAGAAAAGAAGGCAAACAGACACCCAGATACTGACTGCGTGTAAAAATCCGAAGACTATAGCGGCTGGATGGTTTGGTGCTGGAGCTTCTATACATTTCTCTTTTCTTCTTTTCTTCCTTTTGTGCTATCTCTTCCTAACCACACGTTTCAACACTGCATTCCCTCTGAGGCATCTTTTTCTCCATGACTTCTGGTTGGTTATTTAAACTGTAGTCACTCCACCTCAAGATTTTCCAGCCTGTCTCCTATTATTCTGAAAATGGTAGCAGAGTGAAGGGGCTAGATGGCTGCACGAGGTGCTACAAAACCACTGTGGCCACAATCCCTGCCTCTCTTTTCCATTTGTCTGGAAATCTCTGCTCTGCACGTACTGTACAGCGGGGATCTGCTACTGGATTCCAAGTGGTTTCTTTGCTTATGTTAAAACATAATCCAGGTAGCTGGTTTTTCATAACAATAATGGTTTCAATATAGTCAGATTGCCCCTGTGTTTTTATTCCATACTGAAAGATCAGAAAGTTCTGTTTGCCTCAAGTGTAGTCTGACCTCTACATTCGCAAGCAACAGTCTTCTCAGATGGTTGGAAAGGCCTCCCTCTTTCTGGGGTCCTGAGAACACCCCACTAAGGGAATCTGTCCGGCAGATGTGCCTCACACTTCGGCAAAATGGAGGAAATAGTTCAAGCACAATGGAAGCCTGCAGATGGAGGCAAACACATCTTTTTAATGCCCGTTTCTGCACTTTTCATGTGTTCAAATACCAAATAATGATTGGTATTTCCATTTCCACACTTTAACTCTTTCTCCTGTAAGTTTTTTTTTCTTGTATTTCCTCATTACCAGCCCTCTGCTGGAGCGTCTCGGGGTCTGTTAGATCGATCAGCTGTGGGAGAAGAGAGAAGTGGAGAGGAGGGGTTTGAAGCATAGTTCGACTGAGTCTCCCAGGATCACATGCTTTTGTCATTAAGCCTCTCATCCTGTGCTTTGCTGGAAATGCTCCACTTTGCACTTCTGCTTCAAACTTTTGTTTTTTTCCTTCAACCGGCCTCTAGTTAGCCAGCCATCCCTTTCAGATTAATCCTATCCTGTTACATTCTGGGCACTCCACAAATCGCTGATGTTTCCTTTCGGCCTGTCTACCCGATTCTTCCAATCTAAACTGTCTTTGTCTGTTTTTGTAACATTTCTTTCCATTAGACACAGCAATAATAACTTTTATACTCCCCCCTGACACCAAAGAGCACCGTCTCCTAAAATAATAACAAGATTACAACATTCTGAACTCAAACATAGTATTTCATTCCTCTCACGATGATGAATGGTTACTGCTACTTAACTCTCCAAAACCTTTCTTTCTCTGTCCAACCCACTGTCCATCCTGCCAGGTGATGTGTTCCCGGAGGACTTTTCCATCTTGGCTACAGTGAAGCCTAAGAAGGGCAGCCAGTCCTTCCTGTTGTCTGTGTACAACGAACAGGGCATCCAGCAGCTCGGATTGGAAGTGGGCCGCTCTCCCGTGTTCCTGTACGAGGACCACACAGGCAAACCCAGCCCCGAGGACTACCCCCTCTTCAGAGGGGTCAACCTAGCTGATGGAAAGTAGGTGTTACACCTTGTCTGCTCGATGAACATCCATTCGTCTCTCACCACAATTGTACAGTGCGCTTCTACACATAAGCCCATATCAATTTTAGGTTTTTGGATCAGTCCCACTAATTGAAGTGCAGGAAAATGAAGGCTTTGATGGTGGTTTAGTTTTTAAAGCAGCACCTGGCCCAGGTGACCCTTTTGCAATGTATTTCTTAGCAACAGTTGTCAGTGTACATTCATGATCATCTGCATATAATCCCTTACACTTTATGCGGATCACAGCGTCCTCAAGTGTGGATCTTCTGCTTGGAGGCTCGTGGCTCAGTGAATTCAGTTTGTTTCACTGAAATGGAGTAAAGTTAGAGTCAATTTCACTCCAGCAAACCGAACAGGGTTGAATTTGAATTTGAACAAGAGGCCAAACACAAAAGAGGCTCTTAGCGGTGCGTTAGTGTGTTCAAGTGGGCAGTGTGTAACCCAGTATGTGTGTGAATTAACTTCACCTTGCCTTTCAGGTGGCATCGAGTGGCCATCAGTGTGCACAAGCAGACCATCACCCTCATTCTGGACTGTAAAAAGAAGACCACCCAGAGGCTGCTCCGTAGCCCCCATCCCATCATTGATACCAAGGGAATTGTAGTGTTTGGAACTAGAATACTTGATGAAGAAGTCTTTGAGGTAGGTACTGCACTCTGACTCCTAATCTGTGTCTTTTTAACAGTGTCATTCTATAGTTGATTAAATCATCGCACCATTTAGCACTACTTGTGCGTTGGCTCAGTGTCATTTTTGCCAGATGCACACAACTGTGACCATTTGGTACAGTTGTTACTCTGCATGTATGGTGGGTTGTTTGAGTGATTCATAGGTTTGACAGCTGATGCAGTTTTTCATCACCCATTATATTCTATTTTCAAGGCTGTACTTAACACGTCTGCACACCATCAGTCACCAGGCTATGTTCACTTTGATTTAAAGAAAGGAGATAAAAGCATCATTCTGTGGCTGTGGTGCAAACAATGGTCATCCCCAATCCTCATTCTGTGTGTGTTGCTGCACGGGATGGGGACTGCGGTAGAGGCCACACCCTCTATAGATGTAAGGGTTCAACTTGTGGAGCCCCCAACATCAGATCGTCTAACCTCTGCCACCCAGCCCTACTCATGCACACAACTGCAAATCATATTTAATTTGAGGTGCCATATATTCCACATCTTCCACACGAAAACACAATGTCCATGAAATCTGTTCTGCTTCCAAATGTGCAGCATCTGTTGCTGCTATTTTGGAGTTTTGCCTCATTGTGGCTACTAAGCAGTTTGGACCTACAAGTCAAACTGTTATATTCCTGTTTGTGGTTCCATGTCTGAATTAGCTGCAGCACTTTTGTTTACATAGGTTTTCAACAAGCGGTGACAGGTTTTCATGATTAGAATGAGGGCTGTGCTTCTTCCTTCCTCCTCTTTTTATGTCTCTAAACTCTTTGTGGCTGGAGATGAAAGATTAATGTTAATCTGACTAGTGACAGGAAGCCTTTTGGGGTTTATTATACCCAGAGATACCTGATGTGCATCTCAATATGAAATGCTTTTTGCTTTCACCCACTGTGAATAATTGGTATGGAGATTGCTCTAAAACAGGCATTTGTGTGGATATTAGTGGCTCTTAAACATGACCCCTGTGAGGGACACACACATACACAGACACACACAGTGAGGCACAAGGCACAAGGAATAGTGTTGTCTTTGTCCTGTCAGAGTTGTGCTTGTTTAAAGGGGGATTAGTCTGCGAGGCTGAGGCCCTCAATAATAATTAGTAACAGAGGCTGACTGATGTGACTGATGCTGAGCCAGCTGACCTTTAACCTCACTGCTGCTCAGCAAGAACAGACACAAAGAATGAAATATGACATCACTCCCCTCCGCAATCCCTAAAAGTTGGGTTGCCAAGCCATAGGGGAGATAGATATATGACAGGATATAAAAGTAAAACTTCACTTCTTGCCCTCATTCAAAACTATCAATTATCACAGCCTTGCCAAACCAAAGCCAGATTTCCATATTCCAAGAAAAGTATTATGAACTTTAATGTACATGCAAGTATTTGTTTCCATTAGTGTTGGATGTCGTGTGTGATTAAGGCAGGGGAGTACAAGACTGTTTTACATTACAGTGTTGTAACTTTGTAATGAGGCATAAATACATATGTTTTTGCGATATGTTCCTGTATGTGAGTTCTAATTACGATTTCCCCAAAGCCTAATGGCCTCTAGTAAGTTCCTCCAGTTTCCGACAAGATCACTGCAGTAAAGATTGGAATTCTGCTATAGCTTTATCATTGGCTGTAGCACACTCATCATGAGATTGAGGTGCTACAGGAACAATTTGAAATCTTGCCCGGCTATCAGATCCCCAGCAACAGTCCGCTCGTTACCGTGGGAACAGACAGATATTTTGTGAGAGATGTTAAAAGCCCTCCTGCTGTGTGTCTGCCAGTTGGGAGACAGGACAGGCTCCAGTGCGTGCAGAAAATGGAAAATATGCCACATAGTTTCCAAATTATGCTCAGGCTACGCTCCTTTTCTCCTCTTACTCCCTTCTCCCCTCTGTAGTTTAGTCTGATCCTGTGTTGACTTTTGCCAGAGTCAGTTACCACTAAGAGGTGTTGAGCATGAAAACACACACAAAAAAACGTATTTGATTTCACCAGCGGTCCAATTAATTCAGTTTACCCAAGAGCCTGCAATTTCCAGTCAGTCCCTTTAGAAAAACAGCGTGTAATAGAGGAAATAACAACAAAGAGCAACAGCAATTTCAAACTGTCAATTTGAGGGTGACTTGACAGCAGTGATTTGATTTCTTAGTTAGTCACAGTAGATTTTGATGCATCATAAAGACTGCATAAAGAAGAAAAAAATAAATTCTCTAAAAAAGGAGTTAGTCAGTGTTAAGAAGAATTGAAAAAACATAATCACGTCTCATAATCACGTCTTCGCATTACAGTGAATTGTGTGTTTCTTTCTTTCTTTGGCCTGTCAAGTTCTTAAGAGAAGCTTGGGCATTTCTTTACATACAGTAGGCAGCAGGCAAGTAGTACTTACTGTATGCTGAGGTGGTTTGTGGTTTGGTTTCTGACATGGTTATTGTGGTCGGAGAGAGAACGTGTACCCTCTATAAGTACCATAATGTTTTGGTTTTTTTTTCCTTACTAGCTTGCATAAGACTACTGTAGCGTGTGCCAGTGCAGACTATGATGGTGATTACAGCGGTGATTACATAAGAAGACATATATTTTACTTAGTAATGCTCATCTGTTACAAACAAAATAGTCAGTATTGCTTGATAATGACTGCAATGTACATGTTAAAATCATTTTGCAGAACCAGTCTCTTTAGCAAAGTCCAGCTAATAACCTTTAGTGATGTTGTTTTTTGTCATGACTGCAGGATTATGGATATGGAGAGCGTGTGTGTTTCTGATGCATATTAATCACAGAGGGTACGGCCAGCAAGATGCAGTCCATCTGCAGAATGTGTCCCAAGATTTCTGTGTTCACTCTTGTTTCCCACTGAGTTTGCCAAGAAAAACCAGAGATAATTTAATGCCCATCCCTCGCTTCTAAGTGAAACAAATGGCTGCGGTTGGTTTTGAAGGAGCACAAACAGGACAGAAGGACCACTTGGCCTCACTCAGAGGTTATCCGCAAAGGGACGTAGAGTGAATCAAAGTAGCCGAGGTGGAGCTGTGCAAACACAGCAGTTCTTGTCTGGCCTCCATTGTTGCAGAAGAGCTAAAGCATCCTGATCCAGGTTGAATGTGGGGGTAATGATATGGTGTTGTTTTGGTCACAGAAAACAGCGTAAATTTGGTATATCAGAGAGTTGGAGCAGAGAACGTCAGAGGAAGGTTTTGGTGTTGAAAACAACATGTTCAGGATTGAGAGCGTGCGGAGGAGCAGAGAAGCTGGAGCAGTAGGTTCGGGTAGTGGAGCCAAAACTTTTGGGTCACACTCTGGAAAGAATGAGGAGCTCTCTCCCCGCTGATGTCAGTCTTGGAACGGCAGCCATACCACATGACATCATCCAGAGGTTTCCTTGGTATCCGCTGATAGGCTGTCCTGGGCTGATGGTCTGAGCAGGGGGGTGGGTGGGCGGTTGGATGCTTTTGTGTGGGTGGGCTGTGATAAGTTAGGGAGAATAGGCAACAAGGCGTGATGGGCTTGAGAAGAGGAGGATTGAAATTAAGATGCATTGAAATAAAGGATTAGAGATGGAGTGAGAGGGGGGACTTAGGCAATATGATAAGAGTGGGAGGAGCAGTGCAAAGGCTTGGGAGGCCTTTTATAGGGTCTGGATGAAGCAAGATGTGGGGCTCCCATGGTGCAACCAGAGCCAGGAAAAAGTAGTAAAAACATGCAACACATGAGCTTGATGCTTGTTAAGAGCTTTAGTATTGTGATGGCATGATGAGCTTTACACATCCTGTTTCCTCATCTTTACCTCAGGACAATTCTTCGGTGTTCCTGCCATTTGTGCAGCACCCCGTTCTCAAACTTCACGTTTCACTCATCAACAGTAAAGATGTATTCACCTGTAGTGCTCCTTGATTTACAACGAAGAGGATGTGCTGTGGAGACTTTGAAATCACTTTTTATATTTACAGTTGATTTTCCAAAACCAGAATCCGCTCTAAGCCTTTTTTGGCCCAGTTTCTGGAGTAGTAGTAAAATTGATTGGGCTGATGCTGCCAGACCCTGACTGGGCATCCTGCTCAGTAGCTCTTGTGAAGCTTTTGAATTAGTGGCTCCAAAGTTCAACACTTTAAACAAATATACTTGGTCTCTTTGATTTCAGTTGTAAAAACTTGTCAAAAAAGATGAACAGCTACACCTTGGGTGGTAAATGGAGGGGTAATTGTTTCTCTCATGAAGCCCCATTACAGATGACTTGGAAATTTGATGCCATGCTTGGGTCTTCATAACAGGTCTGATGCAGAAATATGAATTGGGTCTGTTGGCCACAAAAAACTAAATTGTATCTTGGTACACTATATCTGACCAGACAGCTCTAAAGCCCTGTAAGTGATCTTGTAAAAGGAGTTGCTAATTGTTGTAGGGGTGTTGAGATTATATCAACAAAGTTAAAGCCGCAACCACAACATTGTTAGGCACTTACAGCCATGTGGTTGATTTACATAAAGCAAACAACTGGGACGACCTTTGATAGTACAAAACTGAAGTAATTTACCAAGAATCCACCTCAAGAATCATCTTAAACTAAGTTGATTCGATTTCTAGATATACATGATAGATATACTTAAACATTTTGAACAAAAACTGATCATTATAACCTTGATTGTAGTGTTCATTGCAGGAATGTTGTCAAGCAAGCAGTTTTCCCATGAATGAAATCCAGTTCATTTCAGACTGAGCCATTCTGTGAGCCATATGTGTGAACTGCAATCTGTCCCAGCAAACCAGATATATCCAGTTAGATACTTGTTTTAAAGTCATCACTGATTCAGATCGAGATCTTCCTGCTGTCTTTTTTAATGTGTAATAATGTAGCCATAATGGCACTTTGGAATGGCATGTTGTAGCAAGGAGTTGTAGTCAGCGATATACCCTCAAACTACTAAAAAGGACACAATATTAATATTTACCCGCCTTATACAAACGTGTGCATTGACGTTGTTGCGTGTGTCTGCATCATCTTGTGCAAGGAATATGACATGCTTCACTGTCAAAACCCAGTACTTCTATACAGTTCAAGCTGAGGAATGGGAGGTAGACTTCAGTAGCTCCAGGGAAGATGGAGTTTCCACCACGGATAATTAAGAGAACTTCCCTAACTCATGTCAGATGTTTGTCTTTCGCCCACTTTATTCCCTCTGTTATTCCTTTACTGTGTCAGCAAGCACTGAAGTGTGCCCTCAGCACTTTTTTTTAATGTAGATTTCAGCAAATGGCCAAGCCAAACACTCAGAATCTACGTCTGTTAGGTGAGGCGAGCCGCTCTGGTTTCCACCACCCCAAATGAACAGGAAATGGGAATATGGCCGCCTCAGTCCTGGGAGACAGGGAATTAAAATCTTATACAGGAGTGAGTGTATTGGGGCCTGTGAAGCTGAGGGATGAAATGATGGAGGCGCCAAGATGGGATCCTTAAACAGGACAATGGCGAAGAGGTGAGGGAATGGTTAAGGTGCAGTGTGTAGCGGATAAGTGGGGTGGCAGACGGTCCTGTTGCTTTTGGCAGCTGCTCTGAGCTTTGGGATTGAGGTACAGTCTGGAGGGGAAAGTGCATGTGGGTGAAAATGTACTTGATGTCTGGTTAAAGGTTCCATTATGTAAATTTGTTTGGTGAAGGATTCAGGCATATGTATTTACTACTGCACAATGCGTATCTAACTTGTTTGTTTCCATGTGCATTTTTGTGTGTGTGTGTGTGTGTGTGTGTGTGCATGCTGATTTATGGCCTCGGTGCGACGAGCTGACCTCTGCAATGTGTTGTTTGGTTTTCGTGGTCAGGTTGGAGTATGCCCAAGCGCTGGAACTGTCAGTGTGCCGGTGTGGGCTGGCAGTGGGACCTTAGGCCTGGCTCAGAGCTCAGGGGTGACTGTGTAAATACATTGAGAGAGTAGCTCGCCTTAAAACGCAGCCTGAGCTCAGACCTCCCTGAGTCGTATCCTGCTCTGTGGGGCCCTCATACCCATTTTCCTTTGCTGACATGTGACCAGTAAAGTAATGAGAAACTAAACTTGAGTTTTTCCTCTTTATGCTGCTCTCTTGGTGTTGTGTGAGGGATAAAAAGGTAAACAGAGTCATTACCAGGTGTCCCTGGGGATAAGAAGAAATAATGAGCATTGGTTTGTGTTGTTTATTCCACGCTATGCTGCCCTAAGCCAAGAAAGTGCAAATTTCATGGGATGCTGAGCCCAGCCCCCTCTAAACTGATCAGCAGGGGGTCGACTGACATCACCTCAAGACCTTACTCTAATCAAAATAAGCCTTTGTTGGACTCCGTTCACCTCATGCTTGAAGCATGTGTGTGTGTATAAGATTGAGAAAGAGAGGACTAGAGCATGCATGCACACAGCTTATTTTGCTAAGTTTTAGTCGCTTACGTAGCAATAGTTTGCCCCATTCATTAGCTGTCCGCTGTGATGTGATGTTTTTTGAAACTGCACCAATATTACTTCTCATCCCATGCATCATGTAGTTTTATTTCAGAGTAGGAACAGAATGAACTCGGTCCACCCTGCGTGATTGTGGGTCAGGTTCAGGTGGAGACAAATGTTTGGCTTCATACTCATTAGAGCACTCTCCTGCCCCCACCTGGACACAAACAGAACATCCAGCAGGGATGAATGTGTGGGGGCCAAACAGTGTGAAGTTCGAAAATCAAAGCCAGAAAATTGATGTCATATTTTAGTAAATCAAATGCAGAGGAAATAGATGAATCTGAAAGTTTTTATTGATCAGTCTAGATCTAGTTCTAAGTTGCAGGCCTGTAATCAGTCATGGGTTCATTTGCATGTTTTGTGTATGTGTGCATGTGTCTGCAGCAGTTTCTTTAACATGCAGTATGTGAAATGAGCACAGGCGTTGCTCGCAGTCACAAGCAATCAATGCCTCTTCCACCAGAGCTCGACATGCGGAGAGCATTGGCCAGGAGGGGAGTCATATTTCAGCTGAGTCCAGGGAGACGCTGACAGCGGCAGCCCTGTTATTGTCTGAAAATTCTGCCTTAAGCACCACTCTGATCTGCCACATGATGCTCCAAAGTGAAAAATGTCACTGTCCCCTCTCAAATAGGAAAGATGATTGCATGTCTTTTATGGTTCCCCCAGGGTTTTGGGTGTGATTGTATAATTCAAGTTTTTTTTTCTCTTCTCCTTTGGTGTGCTGTGTTTGGGTGTGGGATTGGTGGTACTTGTGTGGATATTAATCATTTTATATATGACAATATTTCAATCTGCTTTTGAGTCACGTATCGGCCACTTTCGATGTGACTTTTGAGGTGCAAGGAATTCGTTACAATTTCCTGTTCTTTTTTTCAGTATTTGGTTAAGCAATCAGGCTCATTGAATTCTGAATCCCTGACTCTGCACATGCAGTAGTTACAATACAGTTTCCTGTCATCAAAATATAGAGAGGTAGCCGCCATATACAGTAATGGAGCAAATATCTCACGCTTTAATGGGCTGCTGGACTGAGTTTACCATCTAGCGCCAGAACACTAAATGAGAAAATTTGGCATTAGCATACAGCTGGAGTACAGTATAGGAATATTTACTGCTTCCCTACATCTGTAAAACAGCAGCTTATATAACGTTTGGCACCAGAATCTGTCGAGCGACGCGTGGTGAAAAGAGCAGCTCTGGCTCAAAGAAAAGGAAATCAGAACCAGCTTTAGTGGTTGTCACGGTGGATCAAGACTTTGACAATAGTGTTACTGTGAAGGTGTACAGGTTTCATGGGAGTGCATGTACTGTATGCTCTTTTATATCAACAGTGAAATTATTCATGTGTAGCTGGAGTACGAAAAGAAAATAAGCAAGCCTCTTATTGGGACGTAGCTTTTGAAATACAGTTTTTCCTGAATCTAATGAAACCTTATACTCCCGTCACTGGTTGTATCTTGAACGAATAAAGAAGTTTAATTTTAACGCTTAAATTCAGATTTTTTTGATTAGTATATATGATTTTTTTTAAATAACATATTACATCCAGTTCATTTATAAGTACCACATAGCCTGTGAGAAAATATGTATGTCTTTGCTAGCTAGCTAAGTTTGTATTACAAACCTGTAGGAAGATTGATAGAAGTTTACCAGGCAGGAGGGGTCTAATGAAGAGACACTCTTAAGTTGCATCATGGGAAAAGTAGGATCCTATGTTTTTAGAGCTTCAACCATACTAAGTACACAGTCCGCTACATCAGTGTTAACTATTTTATTCTTTCACCATTCTCCAAACTAAACCTAAGTGCAATTTTGAAGTTGCTGAACGGCCCGTCTTAGTGAAAAATGTTTGTTTCTAACTTCTTCTCGCCTTTCCATCTGCATTTGGTTTTGTGCTGTGCTCAGTCCCTGGCTTCCCTTTTTATAGTCCAGAACTTTTAACACTGAATAAAACTTCAGACGGCTGGAACTGTTTGTGCTGAATGGTCCAGCGAGGCTGAGCACAGTACAGCTCAGCTCAAGTCCACATTCCCCATCAAGCTTCTTCTCCTTTTTTTGCCTCTCACATGCCTTTGGCTATAGAGTTAATACAATCAAATGCAGCCATCAGCTTTTCCAGCCTCAATAAGATCCTTACAGCAACACACTTTTCTTCCCTAGGCAATCACACACCACTTTCTTCCTCTGTGTACATGTCACACATCATTAAACACATTCTGCCACAATGCTCTCAGTGCTGTTAGGATGTTCTCATTAGTGCTTAGGTGTATGATTAATTATCTCACCTTGGTACAATTAGGATCACACCACTTGTGGTCAGGATCTGCCCTGACGTTCCTTTGGCTGCTCTGGGCAATTGGAGAAAAAGAGTGCTGGGGAAAATAAAGGGAAAGCTGAAGAATGGCATGTGAATAGGAAAGCAGTTGCAATGCTCCAGACAGCAGGGCTGTTTTGTTGTACAGAGGGCTTATTCCTTATTGAATGTGACCTCATTTCAAACACTGAATTCCCATCATCCCCTCTCAGCGCAGCTGTGACACACAGTCTTGCCAGGATAAGGCAGAGACAGACTGTCAAACTGATAGCAAGTCAAGGCTCCTTATGGATCCTGCCTTTAGACAAATAGTGCACTGAGGTAGCCATTTGGAAGTTTCCTGGGAGCTCTGACTGCATAGCCGAGGGAGCTGTGTAATGGCTACTCCAGTTTTTCTGTTGTGAGGAAGTTCTGGGATTTGTATTCCTGCATCCACCATAAGCCCCACTGCTAACATAAGCCAAGGACGGAGCAGGAAACATCATCGTCTTGTGGGGTGTTTTGCAAGGCTTATTAAAGGATCTGAGACAGGGAGTTCTGTGTGGTATGTTCGAGTGTAGCAGCGGGATTGGTGCTCCTCAGTGAACTGTCACTGGTTAGACCGCAAATGCAATCCATTTCTGTTTGTCAGAAATGAGCGCTATCCGTGGAGAATTTAAGCTGGAAAGACATGTTGAGGGATTTCAGATTTTTGGCAATTGGAAGTAATTAGAAACACTTCGTCCTCTTTGGTGGTTTGTTCCCATAGTTGTGTCGCTTCGTGATTCTCATACCCCCCGAAAATACATTTGTTTCAGTGAAGTTGACATTGTGTTTGATTGATGTGGAATGACATCACTGGTTTTGGAAGTGTGATTAGGACATGTTTGGATAGATACAATGCGGCCTGTTGGTGCCATATGCATTCCGTTTAGAAACATGTGGCAAACACACACACATACACAAACACACACCCAGCTCCCGATCTAGCCTGGGGATCCTTCCGAGCCTTTTCCTTTTTTTCCCCACTTGTTCTCTCCGTTTTTTTTCTATCAGTCTCCTCTGTTCTGTCTCTTTTTGTTGAAATTTTCTCCTTCGTTAAATCTCTCACTTCAGCTTCTGTTGCTGCCTCCACACCCCCCCGCCCCATTCATCTCAACTCAGTGTATGCACACACTCCTTTAGTCGAATGTCTCAGGTCAGCTATCAGTAACTGCAGGTCTGCTCATGTTCTCCATGTCACACATGTTAAGTTTATCCATTCATCTTCCCCATTCGGCTCAAAGGCAAAATCACTCATGTCACATTCAGATCTAGGGCAGAGTTTCTGATGTTTGCTGCTTAAAATCGTGTACTGATTTAAGATGCACTTTGTGTGTGTGTATTTGCGGTTGTGAATGTGTGTTTTTGTCATCCTCTGCTGCTACATGAGGTCAGTTGTTCCATGTTCGCTTGTAGCTCTGTTCTGTTAGCTGTAAGCTTTTTTGTCTCACTCTCTGGTGCTTAACTCTGATGTGAAACGACACTCTTGGACCCAGGACAAAGTTCTTCTTCATTTAGTCACTGTTAGATTCCCCTGACTTGACCTAGTTTCAGGACTGCTTGTTCTGCATGTGCTAATGCTGCACGCAGATGTTCTCCCTCGTCTTTATTTGTTTATATTCTTCCATTTTTTTCCCCGTGCAGGTCACAGAGTGTGAGACCGGCGTCTCTGTCGCTGTTGATTGTTTGCTTGTTTATTTACATGTGTGACCTGCGTCTGTGTCCAGCAAGTCTCATGACTTCCTGTTCCTTTTGGTTTCCAGGGAGACATCCAGCAGCTAATGATTGTAGCAGACCATCGTGCTGCCTATGACTACTGTGAGCACTACAGCCCCGATTGTGAAGTTCCAGTGCCTGACCAGCCTCAAAACCAGGACCCCAACACTGATGAATATGTGAGTAATGAGACCTTTCCTCTCTTCATCTTCCCATCATCTAATATTTTCCTTTTAATTTAGTGCTCACAGTGCAGCTTTGTCAACTCAAAGCCCTTTACATTGCTCTTTACTAGAAGACAGAGAACCACCAAGTGTTTTCATGGCTTGACCTTACTCAAGGAAGTTCATTTCCCTTAATCCATAATTGTCTCTAATGCTCAAATCAGATTTCAGTTGGATCCTGTGCTGAAAGGAGCCTCTTGGCTTATTCAAGGGAGGTGAACTCTGCCAGAGGAAAGTGCTGACTGGAAAGAACAGGGTTATCAGGCTATGCAGTTAGCTAATAATGTTCAGGAATGATGCGGTGCCTGCCTAAGCCTGCATCCCTGCACCGTGCTGTGCACCGTGAATACCAACAGAGTGTGTGCATGCTAAATAAAGGTGTGTCAGTGAAGTGTTAAAAGATGGACAGAACCTCTTCCCATTGACCTTTTCCTGGCCCTGGGTGCTGTCAGTATGCCTGCAAAGTAAACCATAATAGTAAACTTGACCCTGGTCTTTTTCTTAAGATTTCATTTAAGAAAACAGTCGAAGAGTAATTTGTCATTCAATCGTAACAAGTTGCAACAGGGAGGTACAGTGTGAGGTTTCCTGTGTGCTTCTGATCGATGGACAGTCTGCCACACATATATCAGCCAGACCCAGCAACAACACAGCAGTGGATCATAGTTAAAATCATGTTTTTAAAAATTGATAGCTTTTCCTTCTCTCTCAGTTACACTCTCTCAGTGTCAGTGTGATGTGTCTCCCCTTTAGAACACAGAGGAGGACAGCTATTATTATGAATACCCTTACTATGAGGATGTGGATGGCAAGCCTTATCAGCCAACAACAGACACTGAGACAACCACAAAAGAAGTCAAGGTAATCTGCCACAGTTTAAATTTAATCTATCAGTTTAAATTTAATCATATTATTTTAAATGCTAACCACCACCAACATTCTCCGTGTCATACAGGTGACAGATGGAGACAGAGTGGTGACCACAGTGGATGAGATCTTGGGGGCTGGTTCTGCTGGCAAAGTGGTGACCTCCATCTCCACCGGCTCCTCCTCTGGCACCAGCCATTCTTCAGCAAGCTCCTCAGGTACTGCGACTGGTGGAGGAGACACCTACGAAGAGGAGACCAGCCCTTATGGCAGCTATGACGGCTATGGTAACTATGAGACCTACTACGACGAGGCCACGGCATCGCCCGACGGGGACACCTCTCGACGTGTCACCATCACCAGCACCGGCATTGGCACTGGGGGTGAGCTAGATCTGGGAGCAGGAGGGAAGATTGAATTGGATGCAGGGACTGGAGGGAAGGTCATCACCAGTGGAGGAGGCACCTCAATCACCATCAGCAGCAATAAGACAACAGTAGGTTGACATTACACACTTAGATCCTCACTTATCTGTTGTTGGTTTGACCTGTAGGTGTAATAGATGTATTGCTGAACTGTCAAAAACATCTTCTGTACTTTGTTACATCCTCTAAGCAGGGCCTACCTGCTCTTATGTGTGTGATACATAAGCAGGGGGCCCTTTGTTGTGTTATAATCCACCATGCCACATGGGGGAAGCAAAGCCAATATGGATGTATTTTTAAAAGCCACCATGAAGGAATTAATAACTTTACAGAAAAAAAGAAGGTACACGCTCAGTAAGTTACAAAAGACAGAAAATAAATCTTCAAATACTAAATAATTATATATAATAATAATATATATATAGGATTATATATAATAATCCTATATATATAATAATCCTTATAATAATCCTTTTAGGTAATTTTTCAAGTTCCATATTCTACCAATATGAAATTATACTCAGTATCTTTGGGCAGTCCAGCAAGACATCAGATTTAGCTTTAGGAATCTGAGTATTTCCAGTGTTTTCTTGCATTTTAAAGATCAAACAGTTTGATCGATTTGTGTATCTATGAAAATAATCCGTAGTTGCAGCCGCAGTGCACTTTATTTTCTGTAAATGCTAGATTTTGTTTTGCTTGGTTTTTGCAGGAAGTTGTCTGTTACCTTTAACTGAAACAAGTAATGCTGCATCACCTTTTGCTTTTACGCCAAATCATTTGATTTGTTAATTCTTATTTTCCTGTCTATCCTGTAACTTATAACTATATCTGTGTTTTTTTTTATAGGTAGAAAGCTCCTATGACTATGGCGATGGATATGATTATGGCGTTGACAGCCATTACACCACAGATGGAGGCGGTAGCAGCAGCATCAGCACAGTTCACATCAGTAGTGGAGGAGGCAGTACTAGCAGTACGGCGCACATTGGTGGTGGTGGAGGTGGTGGCAGCAGCAGTACAGTCCATGTTAGTGGTGGTGGAGGTGGTAGTAGCAGCAGCAGCACTGTGCACGTCAGTGGTGGAGGCAGCAGCAGCAGCTCTACCGTCACCATGGGGGGCGGGTCTGCTGGTGGCGGTTCTGCCACTGTTGGAGGGGGTTCTGTCGCTGTGGGAGGATCTGCCACTGCTGGAGGTGGATCTGCCAGTGCTGGCACCGGAGCAGGGGGCTCCATCGCCACTGGAACCGGCCTAGGAGTGGAGGGCGAGGGTGACTACACAGATCTGGATGGGTTCAAGGAGGAGGACATCACAGACTATGGCGATTTGGACATCTATGGAAACTATGGAGACCTGGATTATGGTGACAAAGAGGGCAAAGTGCTGCCTGCTGAGACCGATCAGTATTATGGACAGGTGAAAAATAATGGAAGGACATATTAGCACAGACATGATCTTGAGGATGAGGAGGTTAGCATGATGAGGGTGATGAAGAGGAGGATGGCTGATTATTTTTGTTTCTGTGTGTTTGGTGTGTAGGTCGACGGTGCTCGCGGAGAGAAGGGACAGAAGGGAGAGCCTGCTGTTATTGAGCCTGTGAGTACCACTATTTAAACAACATACTTGAGCAACAGATGTAGGCTACATGTGCTTGTGTGCACATTGGTGTACGCATGGATGTTTATATTTGCGAGCACATATGACTGATCCACATCTAAACACAAACCACCCTGCACTTCTGAACAAGAGGAAGGCCAAACACACTCATCAAGGCGTACCAGACCTTTCTCATTGTATCCTAGGGTAAGTCCTCGCTCCTGGCTGGTCATCAGGACTACAGCATAAACATTTGGAGAATGGCCATGCAGGGATTGTCAATAATCTTTAAACACAGTGTGGGTAGCGTGTAAACACAGGAGGTGGAGATGGAGCGAGGTAGGGAATACAAAGAGAACAAAAGGGAGTAAGAAAGAATTTTGACAAATGAGGACAATTCCCATTTTACGTTTGCAAAGGTGCATCAGACACAGAGGGACTTTATATCTCTAATACAGCTACAGCTGTTTCACTTCAAACAAATGTCACAGAGCTCCACTAAGTATACATGCCTCTGTGGCTGAGTGTCTTCATGTTTATATGTGAAAGCGGGACCAAGTGTTGTCCACTTCCAAGATGGCCATTTGTGTATGTGTGTGTGCATGTGTGTATACATGTTAGTGAACAAGTTTGATCACCACCCAGTGTGTCTTGTCTGTTGTAAACATGCAAACGCGCACACACACACACACACACACACACACACACACACACACACTCTCCAGTCTTGCCCCTTTCCCATCACACACACATACTGCAGGCGAAACAGAGGCATAACCTGGGGTGTCAAAGATCAATCGGGGTAATTTAATGCTGAAAATGCCCCATGGGTATAGCCTGGGGGTTCATTTAAAAAACAAAAAAAGGCCTGGGTCGCATATTTTAAATGAGCTTGGTTAATGTGTGGGTTTCTGTCCTCGTAACAAAGCAGGAAGCCAAAATGTTACCGCAAGAGCAAACAAACAAAGCAATATCTCTGTAGCCGCAGAGCTGCAACAATGCATCTGCAAGTCAGATTCAGGACTGAAAAGGCTTTCTACTGCTTCTGCCTGTGTTAGAAACACTCTTAGATAAATGCAATTTAAGAAATATCACTGAATAAGTTTCAAACTGCAGGCACATGTAGAAACTGGTTTTATGTGTGCATGAGAGATATAGTCTTCCAGTGTAAACAAATTAATTATCACTTCAGTTTGATTAGCGCTTCACTCAGCCTCTCCAGGTAGGAGAACACCTCGGGGCGGCTTTGACTCTATGTCTCTGCAGTCATTTGCCCACAAGTTCTCCATGGATTAATTGTGAGCAGAGCTGAAACGACAGGCAGGAATGTACATTAATTTAGCAAAGGCTTTGAGATGGAAAGCTGATAGGCAGGTGTGTTTGGGCATGCATGCATGTGCTAAAATTTCTGTTGTAGTGGACATAGAATATGGCGATGAGTGCATCTGAACTCTGTGAGTCTGTTGCATACAGACATGTGTGCATGAATGAGGCCATGAGATAGCTATGAGGATTCTTGTGGTATCTGATCGTTTCTGTGCTTGTGTGTTTCAGGGAATGTTGGTGGAGGGTCCGTCTGGGCCTGAAGGGCCAACTGTAAGTCAATCTGTTTCTGCCTTGTCCTCTATTACTCTCTTCATCATTGGCATTATTCTTTGTAATCTTTGTTGATAAATAAAAGTCAATAACAGTTTAGGTCACCCATTCTTCCAGTCTGTTTATGCTATGTCCTCTGGATAGGAAAATTCAGGGTTTAGTACTTTGCTGTGAAAGTCCCTGGCTGCATGACTCTTCATTGGAAGGGCGTGGCCAAAACTGTTCCCCCCGAAGAGATATGGACTCGCCCAGATGTTGAAGAACTAAATTATTTATCTAGGAAGATTTTTCAGACACAGTTGCTCTTGACACCCTGCAGATGGAGTCCCACAGAGTTCAGCAATTCAAGCGTTGAGCTATAGACAAATAGAGAGCGCCTCACCAAGGATTTACAGCTTGACGAGCTATCCCATATTGCCTCATGCATTCCTTTCCCCCATGTGTGACCACTTTGCAAGATAAAGACGAGAACTTTAGGGGAGCAAATATCACCGTTTCATTGTGTTGCGTGATGTATGTATGATGTGTGTAAAATGAGATCTATGTTTGAAATAGGGTCTCCCTGGACCCCCAGGTGCTTCTGGCCCACCAGGCAGCCCTGGAGATCCTGGTGAGAGGGTGAGTATAAATTGTACATGTCATATATTTTTTTTAAACTCTGAAAACAAAGAAAATCACCACACTTCTGGCTGTGCATGTGTACTCATGTCTGCATTACTTCCCCCCTAAGGGTCCTCCTGGTCGTCCTGGTCTTCCTGGTGCTGATGGTCTGCCAGGACCCCCTGGAACTGTCCTCATGCTGCCTGTAAGTACATTACAGCTGTTAAAAAAAGAGTTAAAAATAGCAAAATAGGAAACAATGTCTGTTTTCATGTTCACCGCTTTTAAAGGGCTAAAACGTTTTCCATGGTTCTCAATATCCTTGTTTAGCCTTGTTTAAAGCCAAGTATGATGTATTTTTTCTGTTTCATCAATAACTCTGACATGTGGTTTACATAGTGTAGTGGGATGAAGGGTGTTTCCTTTGAAACAATTTTAATGGACATGTCCCTTGCAAATATTTTGTAATGCAAATTTGTGCTTTAGCAACCCCTTGTGGTATGTCTCATAAAGGAGAAAGCCCCCCTGTGTTGCTAACTCTCAGTTGTTTTGACACAAGTCAGATCTGCTTGGTACTGGACTTTGTCTGCCTACATTGTTTTAACTTACTCGACATTCTTCAGAATTTGAGCTACCCTAGCACACGTCCTTCCAGGATGCTGTCTCGCGTTAAATGGGAAGCAACGCAATGCTGCCGACTCTCTCTGTAGCTTCAGCTGCCTCCAATGATTCGACTGTGACAGCTACACAAGCAAGGCTAACGACTTCCTATGCTGTCTACCTTTTTTACTTTCTTTCCCCTGTTCTTGGAAGATGTCTGAGACCGCTGCTGTTGGACCTGATTAGTTGTACAGATGTGAAGTTGTGGTTTTTCAGGGGTCCACAGAGCTGTCTGGGCGAGCCATGTGGCAGGCTCTGTCTGGACAGGAACTCAAGTCGTTCTAGTGTATCCACTGGCAGAAAGAATGGCTTGAAATCTGATCCTTGATCTCCAAGCCTAATGAGAAACATGCATTGTTGTTTCACCCTTCTTTCACCAGAGGATCTTTGGTTCAGTGTTGAAACTTGGACATCAACACGACAGAGTTAAATTGCATATTACTTAACAACTGCTTAAATGTTCCACCTACATTCTTCCAATCTGTTGTACCATGAGTTGGTGCTGTGCGGAAAAAACTGATGTAGCTCCCATCATTCCCAGCATTTTTCTCTCTCTCTGTCTTTGCTCGTAAACAATTCGATGCGGCAGAACATTTTGCTCAAGGCTTGATGAATGCAGAGGAATGTCAGTGAAGAAATGAACATTGAAGAGGGGTTGACAAAAAGAACAAAACGACGAAGCGAGAAAGAATCAAAGACAGACCAAAAGGCTCAAAGACTGGCAGGCAGAAAAAACGAAATAGCTGCATATATTTGATTGTGCTTGAGATAGTAAAGAGAAGGGCCAGCATTTAATCAAACTCAGCAGAAATCTAGGCAGACGGAGAGACTGTGTTGGGTGAGCTGCAGTAGATCTGACTCAACCCTGATGTTCTGAATCAACTGTTTGTATTTTGCTTCTTGGTAACAATGTCTCTGTGATGGTGCAATCCTGCACAGTATTTCACTGTGGCATTGCTGTGCATCTGTAAACCGACCGACTGTCAGCCACCTAAAAACTGTTCTGCTCTTACCCAACCCACGATGCCTGGCCTGGCCCAAGCAAACCTGTGTTGCATCACAAGCTTGGATATTCACCTATGGTGCAATGTCGGCTTATCACCACCAGATGCCAGTAGAATTTGAAGTTCACAGCCTGCAGAGGCAGCGTTTGATGGTGCTGGTTTGGCAGCTGGAAGCAGACGTCTACTGTAGTTCAACATCTGTTGCATAGTTTCAAGATGAGGACATGTATTAAAGAAATCTCTGAGATATTTTTGATAATTAATCTAGGTCTTTAAACTTTTCTTTTTACTGGAAGAACTTTTTCAGTTTCAGGACATCTTTTTATGATTTCTGTGGGGTTTTTTTTTCTACTGTGGGCTAGTATCATTTCTCACCAGTTTGTGATTCCCTCCATAGTTCAGATTCAGCGCCGGAGGTGACTCTGGACAGAAGGGACCTGCTGTTTCAGCACAGGAGGCCCAGATGCAAGCCATCATGCAGCAGGCTAGGGTAACAGTTTACACACAGCCATGTCACGCTGCAGATTTGTGCTGCAATATACTTGTTTTTTTCCCCACAAACCTCCGTCTTCTGTTGAAATAACATTTTCTTACTGTTTTACTGATATTTAGATGTTTTTAATCTCTTCTTGACACAGTCACTGCGCATGAAATATTGTATCATGACACGTTAGTTGTATTGTCTCACAATTACCTTCACACACACATCATTGGTAGTATATTTAACTTTTTATTTTTTAATTTCATTGTTACATTATTATTAAGAGTTGCTCATAAGAAACCATACTTTGGAGATAAAGCCACACACAGAACACATGAACAGACATAAATACGCACACAGGATGGATACAACACTCTAACGCAGATAAATCCATCACGCTTTTATCCATTCTGTATTATTTATTTATTTATTCGGGTGGTTGTCTTGCTAATCTGTCCCTCCTTGTGTTCAGCTTGCTATGCGCGGCCCTACAGGTCCAATGGGTTTGACCGGCAGACCCGGCCCTGTGGTAAGTATTTTTAAATCACTTCACGGCTCCGAATCAATAGGAATTTAACGTCAAAAATCTGATGAGCAGTTATTGTTGTGTGCAGCACATAAAATGAATGTACAAACAGTTTGTTGCTGTGGACTTGTATTAGTTCAGTGTCTGTTGAATATTCAATTTCTTTTTCTTTTCAGGGTCCTCCAGGTGTCTCAGGACTGAAGGGAGAGTCTGGAGAGGCAGGTCCTCAGGTATGACATATAAAACTAGGAAATTTAGTTTTTAAAAGTCTATTCCTGAAAAACAGAAACTCAATTTGACCAAACTCCTTCCGAAAGTTTTGAAAACTTTGAAGATATATTGTTGAACAATGGCATTGTTCACTTGCAATTCACTTTTGAGTTTAATATATAAATGTTTTTGTTTCAGGGACCACGTGGACCTATGGGATCCTCTGGGCCATCTGGAAAGCCTGGCAGAAGAGTAAGCAGCTGTGAACTGCAAAGCTTACAGCATATTACTTTCTGATACTCTTATAGAGCTGTTTACTTGCCTTTCGGAGTGCTGAATTAAAAGCCAGGCATATTCTAGTCTTCACCATATATTTGCAGTGATCTGCTGGCAGACGTGTTGTGTAACTGTTGTTATTTTTACAGGGTCGTCCTGGATCTGATGGTGCCAGGGGCATGCCAGGACAGTCTGGACCTAAGGTATCTTGTCTGCCTCATTTCATAATGCAGATTTTTTGATGTACCAAAAAAGTGTGTTTTTGAAGCCTTGCACAAGAGGTATGCAACTATCTGTATCTGCTCTTCAGGGAGACAGAGGGTTCGACGGTCTGGCTGGACTTCCTGGTGAAAAAGGACACAGAGTAAGTTGCTTTGTGGTGCTATGACATGTTCGCGTCTTTGTTTTGATGGATGCACCTGTTAATTGTTAATGTCTGTCTTTAAGGGTGAACCTGGCCCACATGGACCTCCTGGTGCTCCTGGAGAGGATGGAGAGAGGGTAACAGAGAAAAATAATGATATATACCACTTTTTCCCTGTTTTTTCTCCTCTATTTTCTCATTGTTATATCAGCATAAGAGGCCTAATAGAGCTAAAGCTTTTGTCTCATCTGTCTCATCTGTTAACAGTTGCAGAAAGACAGAAATGAACTTCTTCCACCAGCTCACCTTTTTGTCAGCAGCTGAAATTTCACCTCCACTCACTCTCATTCGCTCCCCTTTCTCGCTCAATTTTCTCCTTAATATTTTTGATCTCTGCACACATTTATCTGCTTCTAATCTCCCTCAACCATCCTCATTACACACAGCTGATGCAACCTGATCCCCTCTTCCCCTGCCTTTTCTTGGTGCCTTCCCATTATCTCTCCATCCTTGTAACACACGCACACACGCCCTCGCTTTCCCCTCCATTATCATTCACCGTCTGTTCCACATTCTGACCCGTTCTCTCTCTTTCCCAGGGAGATGATGGAGAGATCGGACCCAGGGGACTTCCTGGCGAACCAGTGAGTGATCACTTTTACCATTCAGCCTTACACCAAGCGATTGTAGGATATAGCTGAGAGCTCAGGGCCTGCACTCATCATGTCTTTGAGTTAACGAACAATCATTCAGTCTTATGATATCATCTTGTAGCATTGTTGATGTATACATTATTTTATATATGTACTCATATATAAATGGTTATTTAGGATCATCTTGCTAGTGTCTGATGAGCATGCCTTTGCTAGTGCTTTGTTTTCATCTTCAAGAGAATCTTTTGGAGGTAAGAAATGCAGGCAGCTCACATCAAGCTTGTTATAATAGCCTCCCACTCTCTCCAGCGGGATATTCCCTGCAGAGGGGCAGAAAGACCAGGAAGAAGAACCCTTGATACTTGCTGTTATAGCTCATTTTGTCCACCAGGGTGTGCTACATTGGTTTGAATTCCCACTACCAGGACAATACGTCTTGTTAGGTAACTGTAGCTGTGAGGCAAAACCACAGAAATTCAAAGCAGTGTTTGATAGGCATAGCTGTGGGGAGTGTGCTGTAAAGGCAAAAAAAGTTGTTTCAGCTTCCCCTTGCAGTCTGACTCTGTTAAACATCTTCAAGGACATTTGAGAAGTCAGGTTGCTTCCCGGAGTATAATTTCGAAACTTGATTTCGCTGAACATGTTTAATTATTCATCAATCCTTTCACAGGTGTGATACCTTTCTCAAGCTCATTTCTGTTCTTGTTTTCTAGGGGCCCCGTGGTTTGCTGGGACCAAGAGGACCTCAGGGACCACCTGGACCCCCTGTGAGTCCCCTCCTCTCACCTTTTCATGTCCATGCTGTTTCAACAGACTTACTGTTTAGAGAGCAGAATCATTTTTTTGCCATCATATAGGCAACCAGAGCAAAAGACACAGCAAACAACACCCGCAGGGAAATACAAAACTCAATATATTTCAGACAGCATACACAAAGAGCAGCATATGTTATTGAGTTTAACTTCAGCACTTCAGACGAATGTCTGCAGAGGAGCAAAGCTTAAACCTAATGCTTGTATTGTTTCAACAGATTTAATTTAACATGGACACTGCGCATCAATCAAGTGGCTTATTTTGAATTGATATCCCTGTGCAGGATGCAGAGGTCCCAGATTCAATAAATCATACTCTCAAATTCATACACTGCCGATGCAAAAAGAACAAGATGCGGTGTGCAAACATTTTTTAAAATTTGTCGGCAGCCAAGAGTCAGACTTAACAGCTAGAAGGTCGCCCAAAATACTAACTGGTATTACAGATTTTCTGTCCCATACTTGAATGACTTATGTGTTCATCTTATCTGCTCTAGGGTGTTACTGGAATGGACGGTCAACCTGGACCCAAGGGAAACATAGTAAGTGCAGCTGGAATTGATGAACTTAGAAAATTCTCCATTTCCCATATAAAACAAAAAAAAGACACACACAACTCTCACAATACAAAGATGCACAATTTTCACCTTTAATCTTTTTTTTTGTCCATGCTGTTGCCTCATGAGTTGTCTCTCTCTTACACACACACACACACACACACACACACACACACACAAAAACACACCAGTACAATCAGAGGATACTTAGCAGATAATGAAGAATAGACCGACTGTGTTTAGATCCATTTTAACAGTCCGCCATGGCCAGTTGTATCATTCCAGGTCAATTTCTTGTAGCGCCTGGCTGTAATGAGAGAATACCTGGCAGGAGCAGCTTGTCTGTTCTCTTGGGAATGTTCCAACTAGGTAGAGATGGAAGATCAACAGCTTTCCCAGATTCTTGGACTGGGGCGACATAATTGATTGCCAGTTATCTGAGAGGGAAGTTGTTTGGTGTTTGTGGTTCAGCGCTTTCTTTCATTAGGAAAAAAGGTGTTAGAAATATGTGCTGTGTATGTGTGTGTTTCTCTGCTTTGAGCCAGCGCAAGACGTTGTGCTATTTGTCTAAAAGTTATGGCCTGTTTATGTATGAGAGGTAATAAGGCAGTGATGCGCCGTCGCATAGCTTCTCATTTATCTGTTCAGAGCAACATTTCACTTTTAATCGACCATATGGAGCAACAAATCCCTCCTACCTTCCAATGAGATGTTTTACTCACAAAATAAAATAAACATTCTTCTGTTTATCATGAGATTTTCTGAAATAATCTTGCTTTTTTTAAGGGACCTCAAGGAGAGCCAGGACCTCCTGGACAGCAAGGCAACCCAGGTGCTCAGGTCAGTGATGCACAGGTTGTCTGGCATTTGATTTCTCTCTCATCCATCAAGAAGAATGCTCTGAGCATTTTGTATTCTCTCCACAGGGACTTCCTGGGCCCCAAGGAGCCATCGGACCTCCAGGAGAGAAGGTAAGATATCACATGATCGCTGAATAATTATAATATACTGTGAACCATGCCATTTCTGCAACTCCACAGGAAGAAAAACTGCCAGCTTGATAAAATGTTAATAAACGCAAAACCCAAAATCTATAAAATTGCAGGAAATTGTCTCATTCATTTGCATGAGCTGAAAGCCAAGTTGCTATCTTATTCAGTTCCAAATGCTTATCACCCTATTATGCAAACGCATCCCCATCCCCAACACAGGACCAAATAGTGCCTAGTAGACAGTACAGATAGATTTTAATCCTGATACATTTTATCCAATTTCAGCTAAATCACATCTGCCAGCTTGCATGGAGGGTATTCAGTTTATTATTGAACAGTTGGAATTTGAGAATGAATAATGCAGGTGTTATGTTTCTCCTGATTATAAATAAAATACTAGGCGACTGTGGCCTTCTGATGCAGAAGAAAGAATATAGAACAAATGAAAGAGCATGTGTTTTAAAATGTTGCTTCAATGAAATAATCAGTGGTCAGGGTTGCTCATTAATCATAAAAACCTACCAGATGATCAGGATGATTTAATAATGAAAGAGGCCCTTATAAGCAGGCAATCTATTGGTTGAACCATTTGGTATGTGATTTTGACCACCCTTAATGAGCTGTAATAAATTTCATGATCCCCTGATACTAATTTGTCCAATATTTTCGTTCCTCAATCAGTCAAATATTTGTAAAATTTCCCATCAGCCTCATCTGTTTTGCCAGTTAGCAAATGTTAGCCTGCAAACACACTAAACAGCTAAACGCAGCTAAACATCGCCATGTTAGCACTGTTGTTGTGAGCATGTTAGCATACTGGCGTTGGCATTTACCTCAATAGACCAATAAAGTGCCTTAGTGGAGCATTAGAGAGCTCCTCTTTTGGTTTTTCCAGACTTTTATGATTTAAATTTGTGATGAACTGACATCTTGTCTTCTTTCTAGGGTCCTACTGGAAAGCCTGGTTTGCCAGGAATGCCGGGAGCTGATGGTCCTCCTGTGAGTTTATACACCAGTTTTTCTTTCCTCCCTCGCTGCCTTTACCCTAATTTATGACTTTTATAACAGGCATATCTGTAAGACACAACATTTTCAAAGCAAAACAAGAATTGTTTAAATAACACATTCAAAACATACTGATATATTTATTTGACTGAAACATATGTGTGATACAACACATTCCCACAGCTGTGTAACAGTGGAAAAAACCTCCCACACAGATAGATGGAGACACAGACGTATACATGCAAACACTGTCTTTCCCTTCTCTGCACAAACAGCCCAGAAGGCAGATGTGAACCAGGTGGCACCTAAGAGCGTCAGAGAGAAGGGAGGCTGTGAAATATGAATGAAATAAAAAAAAAAAAAGATTGCATAAAAAACAAAATAACAAGAGATTTGGTGTAAGAAAGATAGAGTGAACAACGTACAATGTCCCCCAGTCTTTTAATGGCTTTTTGAGTCTCTGGAGTGGAAATAGCTCTCTGCCATTTACACACTCAGTTTTTTCATTCATCCATTTGTTGTATATTCCATCAATGGCAATATTCTCTCTTTCGATGTCAATGCTCCTTCCCTGGCCCTAATTTCAGTCTTCTCTAGTGTTTATTTCCTTCTCCATCCTCTCTCATGTTACTAAAAGACCATCAGAAGCCTTGAAGAGCTCCTTTGTCTCTTGAGAATGCAATCAATTTCCTTCCAATCTTTTTTTTTAAACCAGACATCCTTATTAGATGTGTGTTTTTGTGTCCTCTGTGGTGTGTGTTTGTGCACATCCATGTACAGTGTGTGTGTGTAATGCATTGTGACGTCCCAAAACACCAGTCTAGGCTTTTAGAGCACCGGCGGCAGTGCCTCCATAATACTGTGCATTAAGGATAAAAATCCAAAATGAGATTGAGCTCCAAAGACCCTTATTCCAATTTTCCAGTTTGATACGTCCTCTCATAGTTTTACAACTTAATCCCTCAGTTAAAGGCGGTGTTGTAGTATTTATAGTGGTAATTATCCTGAAATGAGATACAATAATATTTCTCTTAATAATTCACAGGGTCACCCTGGAAAGGAGGGGCCTTCTGGAGAGAAAGGACACATGGTAAGTTTTATTTCTGTCTCCACTTTTCTTCATTTTGGAGCTTGCAATTGTTCTCTTCTGAATTTATTTCTGCCTTTCTATGTTTCTTTCCCCTCCCTTTGTCCTAGTTCAGACACATTTGCATAAAACATTTTGCTTTAATGTCGATAACAGTAGCACTGTGGGTGCATGTGTGTGCTACAAGCTCTCACCAAACATCTTTCTCCCCAGGGCCCTGCTGGTCCTCAAGGACCCATTGGTTATCCTGGGCCCAGAGGCGTGAAGGTGAGATGATTATCAACCACTAATACATTCATTTGTGATATCATCAGCTGCTGGTACCCTGCAATTAACAACTGCTGTGGGCTAATAGTTGCCCATTATCTTATTAAAGTGCCTCTGTAAAAAAATCTGTTATTAATTCCAAGGTCCACCAACTACATGTTATTTTCTAAAAAGCTGTTTTTTAACAAATTAAAAATACTTAGTTTCCTGCTAAATGTACTCCCGTTGAAAGAGGGACTACAAGGAAACAAATCTTAGATGCAAAGGTCATGATAGGAAAGTCACCTTCTCAGACCTGACATCACACAAGGAAATAAGGTTAGACACAGGGCCTGTTATCAGCTCAACGCATGCAGCCCCTCTCTTGTTTGCTGTCATCATTAGCTGCTAAAACCAAGAAGGACAAAATCCCATCAAATAAAAACTTGGCAAGAGGCTGTGATTGATCCAATTGTTAAAGCCTCCACTGAGAGCGTGGATCACACAAGTGGTTTGACCTCTAGCTAACAGTCATGGCTGAAATCTGAAGTCTCTGCTCTCTCTGGGAAGACGAGATGAACGGTCAAGAATAAGTACCTGAGGGATTTGCAAATGCTTTTACAGTTAAACCACTGACAAAACATGTCTAAAAGCATCCATTACGGTCAAAATAAAAGCAGTGAAAAATCAGCTGCATCGTCTGCTGACTTTTCTGACACCGCAGCCTTGTTTTAGAAAGACAGTTATTATAACATAGGTGCTAAATATGCTTCCTGGCCAATTAAACCATTCCTGTTTGTCCAAAATGCACCACGTTTGCCTATAACGTCTGTCTGTTGTTGCATCACAGGGAGCCGATGGCGTACGGGGTCTTAAAGGAAACAAGGGTGAAAAGGTAGGAAAGCTGCTGGCTGAGAAAGTAAAAGAAAGTGTCCGTTTTACTTGTTATTTGGTGGTGGTCTTGCATGTTTCGTGCTTATGATAATCTTGGTGAAATACTGTAAAACTGATCTGAATTTTGCTGCTACACAAGAAAAAAAAGCGATCAAGAGTTTCTATGGCAACAGGGGATCTTACCAAGTCTTCACATCTGTGTGTGTGCGCGCTTATCTTTGAATGTGTGTGTATGAATACCACACAAATGGTTTTAAACATCTGTATCATCCCATTCATTCTCCCTCGTTACATCCTCACCTCTCTGTCTCCTTTGTTCACTTGCCAGGGAGAAGACGGCTTCCCCGGCTTCAAGGGAGATATGGGTATCAAGGGCGACAGGGTAAGTGTGTGTCGATCACATCTTGGGTCCTGGAGAAAGCTTTCATTTTCACACTAAAAATGGTTTTAGAGAACGGAGTTTTGTTAAGGATGACCTTTACCTCAACTAAGTATCACCCACCACTGACATTTTAGCCCCTTATGGCCTCTGTGACTGCTGTGGAATTGTGAGTAATGAGCAAACATAAGGTGTTGTTCCTACTCCAGGCTCGCATGCGTATGTGTTTTTACGTGAGCAGTTTCCAATCCCTTTCTCTGCCCCCCTCTCCTTTTCTGCCACTTTCCACTTTCAGACTGAACCTTGACAACTTTCAAAGGAAAGAGCAAGTTTGACAGTTGTATCCAGGAACAGCTTCGTTCTCTGAACTGCATTAGGGAATTACAAAGTCAAGTAGCAGGAAAACAGTCTTTTACAGTGAGAAACATACTTGGCCCTTGCCCGTACTTCAAACATCAAAACACCCTTAGTCCCTGACCAGGGCTGTCTATAGCCTAGTACAGAAAGGGAAGAGAAATCAATGGCACTTTAAACCCCATCAAACTCGAGAGAGAGACATGGGGCTCCAGCCTGTTTTCCTCTGGAGATGTAGCAGATCCAGATGAAAGTGAGGATTTGAGGAGGCCCTCTGCTCTAGAGGAGACGCACATGGGCCAGAATCTAAATGACTCATTTTTAAGCTCGCCTATGAAAAGTATATGTGTGTCTGTGTGTGTATGTGTGTGCTCAATTTAAAGTGTTCTCTTTGATGAGCTTGCAAGTGTGAGTCAAGTACAGTTTGCTTGATGCCTTTTTATGTGTGCCTGAGTGTGTGTGTGTGTGTGTGTGTGTGTGTGTGTGTGTGTGTGTGTGTGTGTGTGTGTGTGTGTGCGAGCACTTGCCCGTTAGTGCAACTCTGCACAAGCCTTTAACTAGATACCTTTCACACACCACTGGGTCTCCGCAGCAGCGACTGGTTGTCAGAGCGAGTTTGTACTCTGTCATTTAGTGTGTGTCCCACTAGAAGTGGAGCACACGTACAGAGAAGAGCAATAATAGGATCGCTAACTGCTTTGAGGGGCAGGCAACAAGGGAAAATAGCCTTTCTTGATAAATTTAGCCGCTCTATGCTCACAACAGGCGACCTAAATTAACTGGACTTGTTTCCCCCAAAAAGGAAAACATTGTTATTTAGTTGTATGCGAGGCACAAATTAAAATGTGTATAAATTTGAAGATGTTGGAAAGGAATGATCTAAATCTGTACCAGTTTCTTCTTTTTTGTTAATACATTATGACATGACAGTACTTTGTATTTTGAATGATTATCTCGTGTCACCCATGAAGTTGGTGTCAGCAGCATTGAATATTCAGGACTAAATAAGCAGTAATTAAAGGTTCAGCTCAAAAAGAAAAGAAAAAAACTTGTGTTGTTATTATTTATTATAAATGAAATTAAGGCAAATTAGCGTCGTTTAATCTCATCCATCCATCCATCCAGAAATCTCAAATGTGAAACTAGAACTGCCCTAAGTCTGGCATTAAATATTGTTCATGTGTTAATGTAAGATATTATATATGGGATATTTTATAGTGGTTATGATGATGATAATTTGGCCTCATTGATACACAAAGATGTTTGATTGGTGAAAAACTCCACAGGTAGCTGTAAATGGCTATAAATTGTATTAAAGCGTCTGATCGTGTTTCAGAATAGACTTTGATATGTGTGCTTTTTGGGGATTTCAGGGTGAGTCTGGGCCAGCGGGACCAAGAGGCGAAGATGGTCCTGAGGGACCAAAAGGTCGCTCAGGTCTCCCAGGAGATGCTGGTCCTCTTGGCCCAAGTGGCGAGAAGGTAAAATCCTTTAGCCAGTATGGCTTCTACAAAACAGTGATATTCCACAGATACTATGTCCTCTGCCTAAATTTTACTCTGACTGATAAAACTGACTAAAAAAAAAAGTTGTTTTCTTGTGTCATCAGTCATGTTTGATCTGGGATGATAGCGCAGCAGGGCTTAACAAGGAAAATAGTTTTTCCAATCGTTCTCAGGAACCGATTTTTCATTGCTGCTGCTCTTGAACCAGCTGGGAGCACAAAATGGATTGAGTTCTTAATGTTCTTTATTGTTGAACTGAACACTGCGTAAGCTGTTGTTGACAGTACTTTAGCCAATTTTTTTTTTTTTTGTGGTTAAAGCAACTCAATCCTTTTATGGAGGATGCAGCCTCTTAATGGTTTTTCTCTAAAGGCTTAAAAGTGAACAGATGTTGAGTCTTACTGAGACCACGCTTACAAACTCATGCACAGTCCGATTTGACAAGTCATTAGCAAATGTTGGAGTGTAAACTGGAATTGTTTTGTATGGTTATCTCAGTGCATGTGTTAGTATCTCTACAGCTTTGTGTAAAGTGTTGTCCTGATTATGAATTGGCCATATATTTGCATCATGGTGGTACCACTGCATTATAGATGTAGAAGCTGGTGTGTATCTGGATCACACATGAAGTAACAGCTGAGTCATTTACTTAGAGCCAACACAGCAGCCTACGTCTCAAACACTAAGCCAGCTCTGATAAATGCTGGTGTGTTTGACAGGTACTTATTTATATTTTAATGTCGTTTTACAACTGGAAAAGGACTACTGTTCATTCTTTTTACAGTCACAAATGTAGTATAATGTGTGCTGGATGCAGTCTGCTTGTCCTGCCTTTAAGGTTGACAAGATGCTCATTAATTGATCAACATTTATTTATTTTATTTATTTATGAGGATAAGCTGTTGAGTTGCAAAATGGGAACTGTAGGATCCAGCATTTTTTAAGCTTGACCCACACCAGAGACTAGAATTCAGGATTAACTTTCTCATCTGAATGAATTTTGTTGTGTTTATTGTTTCCAACTTTAAGAAAATTGCTAAAATAGCCTTTAAAGTTAATCTAAAACCACGTTTGTCTAATTTACAGGGTAAACTAGGAGTACCTGGATTACCTGGATACCCAGGAAGACAAGGACCAAAGGTAATTACACACATGTGTCATACGTCCACTGATTTTCAGTATAGCGTGACTAAAACCCAGTTGTTAAGGCACAAAATTTATTTGGGAGATGTGCCTCTTCACATGTGTCTCTGTGTGAATTTGAAAGAGTATGAAAGATGCATACATGTGCATGTGAGAGCTGCTTTGCTAAACTTTTGATGGCTCATCGTTGAGCCTCGCCGAGCCAAAGCCGCTGCCTGACAAGTGGACACGCTTGAAGCTTCCTGATCAAAGAGCCAGGGATTTGAATATGCCTTTTGGTGTCAGCCCTCAGCTCCTGATGCGACAACAATAAAACCCTGCTTTTATTTATGGTGCACTTAATCTCCTGTTGCACTTAATACACTAGGGGTATCTCAGGGAATAAACAAGGGATATAATATCGAAGGTTTGTCTCTGAAATGATTAATTGCTCTCTTTCTCACACACAGGGATCTCAGGGTTTCCAAGGTTTCCCTGGCGCCAATGGAGAGAAAGGAACTCGGGTATGTCAGATAGACTTCTTATTATTCTTCTCATTCCTACAAGGGGTTGGATCAATACCGGGGCAGCAGCTGGAGACAGGCTCTTGTCCCCGCTCCAGATTTATCAACCTAAAGGAAGTTGCATGGTTCTAAAATGAAGATTTTTACCAAGGACAGAAAGACAATTGTGCTCCTTCTTCATTTGCACTTACACAACTCATTTCGAAACCACCAAAAAGCATTGTTTATCACTTTGTGGTACCTAAGCAATGTTTCATTTTCTTTGTTTAAGGGATGGGCCATTAGCTTGCCTGCAAGAGTAATGGTTTTTCACCACGAGTGGAGCAAGGCACATAAAGCATTTCATCTTCACAAAACATTTGTTAAGTTTATGAGACCAAGCTCCCCGAGCGAAAGGGATAGTATTGCCATTAACATAGTTTCACAGCACTTGTTTGAAACTTAAAAGCCACACAAAAGATATAATTGTTTTTCTCATTAAATTTGTATGCAGCCACTGTAATTATAATGTTCTTTTAAAATCATTATATTGTGCCTTATTGTTGATGCAAATGTCCCATTCTGAGATGGTAATGAATTTAATGTATGCAGTAATATATATTTATGGTATTTTTGAAACAAGTAACATCTAATTAATTGAAAAAGATGATCTCATAGCTTTTAAAAGGTCCAATTCTGTTGAAATGTGTTTGCAAATGTTTCTGTCTGCTGGCATTAGACTGTTTCTTCACCAGGATGCAGCCTCTTAATGATGCTAGTGCCACTCCTTTGATCATAGTGTGTGTTCTTCGTGTCCACAGGGAACAGCAGGAAAGCCTGGCCCACGCGGACAGAGAGGACCAACGGTTAGTCTTACTCAGCAGACTCCTGCTTATATACAGATGGCAAACTTGGCACCTGAGCGGAAATGGAGGTGCAACCTGAACACGCTTGAGGGGAACCTACTCTGCTTCAACTGTGAAGCGCAACATTTTCAGGTCACATATATATTTTGGGACCTCTTCTCTGTTTTTAATCACTTTGCCTTTCTCTCAAGGGCCCTCGAGGAGAGAGAGGACCAAGAGGACCCACAGGAAAAGCTGGACCAAAGGTGCTTGAAACATTCCACCACCTCTTGTTTGCAATGTATTCTTGTTCAAGTTCACCATTAATTCTTTATTTTGTTTCTTCAGGGTAACTCAGGAAATGACGGCCCACCAGGACCCCCTGGAGAGAGGGTACGTATCGTCGTGCTGTCAAAACATGCATCAGTTTCAAAGAGAGACAATGGATTATTGACCTGAAATTGTTTGTTGTTTGTTTCAGGGTCTGCCAGGGCCTCAGGGACCAACAGGTTTCCCAGGACCAAAGGGCCCTCCTGTAAGTCCAAACTCATACATACATCACACACCTCTCTGCATATGGACCCACCGTGTCTTTTCCTTTGTCTCTCTGATCTTACATTCATAGATTTGTATGTGTTTCTCAGGGACCTCCAGGGAAAGACGGGCTGCCCGGACATCCTGGACAGAGAGGAGAGACTGTGAGTCAACTCGTGTGAATGCTCAGCACTACATCTGTGTTTCACTCAGTCAGTTGTATGACGGTTTTGTTTTTTGTTTTTTTCTTGTGTGATACACAGGGATTCCAAGGCAAGACAGGTCCTCCTGGTCCTCCAGGTGTGGTTGGACCTCAGGTGAGTCACTGTGATGGTCCCAAACATATATTGGCAGCTGACTCCAGGCTTGGTGCAGGTCTACGTGTCCTCAAATATTATTTGTGTTTTTTAGCTTCTAAACTTTTTTAAAAATGATAATAAGGCTGTTTTTGATCATAGATTATATCCCAAATAATAAGCTGTGTATGGCACTGTTTTGTAACGTCATTGAAGGTTACAATACACACCAGTCTGTGTTTCACATCTCTGTATACAGAAGCAATGTCCAGCGAAACTGCCTTTATGAAGATGACATCATGAATTTACTGTACCTAAACAGTTTTCATGTTGCCTGCACAGGAAAAAAAAATCATTTTGTTGCTGACACATTGATTTCATTTCCCCTCCCACCACAGGAGTAAGGGAAATCTGAGCTCACAGACAGATTGTGAGCTGAATAATTAATTTAGATACTCTTAATAACTACATACACATATAAAACATGATGAATTATAAAACACATATACAGTAAGGTAATTGTGTGATTTTCAACAGCTGTCTGTGCAGATACTAATCTCGGCAGACATAAAAGACCATTAGGTATCTCAGGTTACCATGAAGGTGACATTTCAATGAAGCGTAATTTAAAAAAAAAAAAAACCCAAAACACAACTCTTTAATTTCTGTTAAGGGGAACAAAAATGTCGAGTGACCAACCATAAATCAGCCTTTAGCCTTGTCACTTTCACTCTGTTGTGTTGATTTGACTCAGCAGTAGCGAGAACCCTGAGGCCTATCTTTATACAAATGAATTAAACTGAATTATTTTCAATGAACATCACGCTAAAATATGTCGGGCTTCAACAGATCTTCCTGAAAAAAAAGAAAGAAGCCATTTACCAGATAACCGCAAACCTGGTTGACTGCTGTTGAGGTTGCCCAACTTGTATTGACTGTATTTTCTTACGCAAAGACAAAGACGTCCCTTAAGTGCAGAAAAATAACTAATGCATTTTTATTCATCTAAATAAATTTTAAAGTCTATACCTGCAGATTTGCAGTCGTAAAATGGCCAAAACAATCTCAACATTTTGTCTTTCCACCAAAAATAAATGGATTAATCCTCATACCTGTACCTCATGAGCCACGACTTAAGTGTTGTTTATCCTCTTTCATATTAGCAGAGGGCTCTTCATCCATTATGCATAAACATTTAACAGACTTTCCCTCCCAGCCGCTCTGCTAATGCCAGCTGAGAACATTGATGATAACGGAGCTGTATGTGGCCTTAATGACCAGTAAGCCTCCCACACAGCAAATGCTCAGCTTCTCAACGCCATGTTTTGTGATAGATGGAGAAATTGTAACATCTTTTTTGTGTTAAAATGCTGATTTTGCACACAGTGTTCCTCTCAATGTAGTTTCTCTTCCTCACACCTCCTCTGCAACTGGGTTTGATGCTGTAGTATCCATGGCTTTATTATTATTATTATTTTACAATTGTAGGGACCAACAGGTGAGACTGGACCAATGGGAGATCGGGGCCACCCTGGACCCCCAGGCCCACCTGGTGAGCAGGGTCTTCCTGGAGCTGCAGGGAAAGAAGGAGCCAAGGTAAATCCAGAAGCTCTATTAAATATTTTCTGTATTAGCCACCCTGCCAGAGTACCTGTAAAAACACTGCTGTTTGTTTTCCATCCCATCTAGCTTTTGTTTTAATTTTAATCACACAATACAGCAACACTGCATTAACAGGATTAATAGCATTGTCCTTTGACCTGCAGGGTGACCCAGGTCCTGCTGGCCCAGCAGGTAAGGATGGACCTCCTGGACCAAGAGGTTTCCCCGGAGAGAGAGGTCTGCCTGGCCCTGTGGTTAGTATTGCCTTCTGCTCAGCACAATAGCTTCACACAAATTCAATATCTCTCACAGCTTGGTTATTGCATAATAGTCCTGGGCTATTAAATCGCTGCAAGACTGTGGTGAACTTCAAGAATCAGACATGATATCAGATCCCTGAGTGGGCTTTAGAAGAGGAACACTGTGCTCTAGGCTGTTTATTTATTTTATTTAATTTTTATTTTTTTTCATTCTAACTTGACAAAAGTTACGTCCCAGTAGTTATGCAATTCACACAATTTTCTCTCACTGCAGACTTGTTAGGGAGAAATCAGTTGCAGATACACCTATTCCTTTGTCATGTAAAGGATGTTTGCAGCAGTGTTGGTAAATAACTGTTCTCCCCGTCTGCTCTCAGCCTTCACTTTGGGAACTGTAGGAGGTTTTCCATCTCACGCTGTGCCTGTTTGAAGATAGGGAGCCCAGTTTAAGGCAGGAAGTGTTCGTCCACAACAGATGTATTTGTTCTCTGAAGCCTTCATTATTTTATTCTATTCTGCAGGGAGCTCATGGCCTGAAAGGGAATGAGGGTCCTCATGGCCCACCTGGCCCTGCTGTGAGTACAATTTACTGCATCCTTCCATATCCTCAGTTTGTCACTCTCATTCTCTCCCTCTCACCTTCTGTATTCTGTCTCCAACTCTGGGAATTGTCTTCATAACAAAGTTTTCACCCTCAGTTGTTTTAGGCTCTTACATAATATAATGATATGCACAGTTTGCTACTTACATAAGAGAGGTCTGACCTATTTGGTCGGATAGATGTGCCTATTATGATTTTGTTTCTGTGTTAAAACTTTGATGTCTTTGATATTTTCACTTACTCTGATTTGCTGACGTTTGCTGTGCCGCTGTGCTGTAGGGTTCTCCTGGTGAGCGTGGTCCTGCCGGCCCAGCCGGACCTACAGGCCTCCCTGGACGTCCTGGCCCTCAGGGACCTCCGGGCCCTGCTGGAGAGAAAGGAGGACCGGTAAGATTACAGGGACTGCTGCGACATAAAGAATTATAGAAACATTTTCCATGGTTGACAGCATGTTGTTGTGTGTCATGAAAACTAGGGAGAGAAAGGACCTCAAGGCCCAGCTGGAAGAGATGGTGTTCAGGGGCCTGTAGGTCTGCCAGGACCTGGAGGACCTCCTGGACCACCCGGAGAGGACGGAGATAAGGTGAGTTACTTTAAAGGGAAATATAATGAAATTCAGTTGAGCTGAATCGAAGCTTTCAGTTTTTAAGCACTCTGCATGCACACACACACACACGTGTGCACACACACACACACAGATATACAGAACATGCACACATACCACCTCAGAAAGACACTAAACTTTACAGACAAGATCCAAGCCAGATATCCTTTAGTCTCTTTCAGTGTGACCTTAAACGCTCTAAGGGGAATTTGTCTGACAGAGTTTGCATCGATTAACAGATCTTTAAAAGGCAAGCCTGCCTTGTTTCAGCTTTGTACTCCTCTGTACAAACAGACAGAGGAGAGGGAGGAATTTGGTGGCAGTGACAGAATGTGTGAAAGTGACCCTTTAGCATTCAGAGGCAAGAACAACTCCTCATCCCCTCTAAAAACATTTGCAGGAAGATCAGCCATGGAGATATTCAGAGGATAATCTCTTATCCTTTGAAGAATGCCTCAGTTCTTAACTGGCCTACAATGGTCCCCGTGGTGCAGACGGACACAGAGGATATGGAGGGTATTTGCCATGCAGATAAAAAGGATCTCGCAAGCTAATGTTTACACACATTCAGACACTTTCTCATTATAAGTCCCGTCCACGGGGAACGAACAACCCCAAGGCCTTTATTTTAAGAGCCTAATACTGTCTTACAAAGAGCATTGTCTGACTCAAACCCAAAAGTAAAGCCTTTGGCTTTGGCAGTTATTAACATTATTTGTGCAAACACCCACAGCATGTGGAGGCTTTGAAATAATGCTGCAAGGTTCTTCGCTCTGGGAATGCTGGTGCAAACAGGTTGAGATGGGACTAATTTATCTATTCAGTTTTGGCTGCTAGTAGCGCCAGTGACTCATCATGATAAGCCCTTGTCAGATGTGAACTATGTTTGTCACCGTTTGTCAAAGGAGAGATGTAATTGAAATATCCATAGACAAATCTCCTAAAAATGTCTTTTCAAAAGGTGGGATATAGTTGAGTTATTGTGCTTTGATGTGACAGTTTCTGTTCCGGGGAGTGTCTGATAATAATTTAACCTTACTCATCGCAGCATTTTATCTCCCTCTCTCTCATGTGTTTCTTTGAATCGAGCGTTTTGTCTGTCTGTGTTTCAACACTGTGATTGTTTTGCTCTACAGGGAGAGCTTGGAGAGCCAGGCCAGAAAGGAAGCAAGGGTGACAAAGGAGAACATGTATGTTGTTGTTTATTTACAGTTTTCATGAATATATTATTTACTTATTCCTGAGATTGTAATGTTTCTATATTTTAACTGTGCTTTAATGGGGTTTGACGTTTTTGATTGTATGAAATTGTTGATTGTCTTTCTTGTTCTTTCTCATCTGCAGGGTCCACCTGGTCCTACTGGTCCTCAAGGACCTGTTGGAGCACCCGGTCCTGCTGTAAGTGCCTTCTTTGCTCTAGCTTTTCAGATTATTTGGTGCCTTAGCTGTTAGACGAGCAGCACCACTAACCTTTGTAACTCCTGATTGTGAACTCTTCCTTAGGGTGCAGATGGCGAGCCTGGTCCCAGAGGTCAGCAAGGTCTGTTTGGCCAGAAGGGAGATGAAGGATCAAGGGGATTCCCGGGACCTCCAGGCCCAGTTGGTCTGCAGGTGTGGACTGCTATGAAAAAACACAAACCATCAGGTGTTGCCATTAAGAAACAATGTGATTTAATCCTCTGCATACTCCTTTAGGGCTTGCCTGGTCCACCTGGTGAGAAAGGTGAAACTGGAGATGTTGGTCAAATGGTAAGACAAGTTTATTCACAAAATAAATGGCTGTTCAATACATCACATTATAATCAGTTTGCGGGTGAAGCGTCTTTACTCATTAGACCGCATCCTCTCCTCCACATAGGGTCCACCTGGTCCCCCTGGTCCAAGAGGCCCCTCAGGACCTCCAGGAGCTGATGGCCCACAGGGACCTCCTGGTGGTATTGGAAACCCTGGTGCTGTTGGAGAGAAGGTAAACCTCTCTGGTTTGTGTCTGTGCTTTGCCCACTTTTACTACGCGTGTGCCAGTACTGTGTCACTCTGAGGAATGCTGTGGGATTCAGTGGAAGTTGTCTTAAAGCACCTCGGGCTCTGTAATGATGAATGATAGCTTTTTTCTTTGGGCAGGAAATAGTACCTGTGTTTAAATTGCACCCGCACCTACACTTACACCAGCTTTCTTTAAGTGTAAACACAGACATCTAGAAAGTCACATTAACTCCTTTCAGTTGTCTTTTTGTGCCCTTTTTCATTTGATACTAATTGTCTCTGTCCTGCAGGCAACTGATTTAATGCCCAAGTCACTTCAGTAAACTGAAATTGGACACAGGCAGTGACAATTAAAACATACTTTATTATAATTCAACTGCACCACCCCAACCACGCAGATGTCATTGTCTACCAAAACAATTTTGTGCATAATTACACATAGAAATGGTGTCTTAATTGTCTCCTGGAACATTATTATGAGGGACATCACCCACCCATGTAAATACTGTATTTCGACTGCTGTATAATCAATTTAAAGTGGATGGGAGGAGCTGTTGTGATTGGCTATTATGTAAATATTCCTTGAACTGACATTAAATTCATTGTCCCACAGTCTTTTCGTTCCAGATGGCATCTCTGGCCTCTGGCTAGAATTTTAAAAGTGAAAATTATGCAGTTTTGCCAGACAACAAAGGTCCCCGAAATGGCTTAATGTTATTTATCCCAGAGCAGGATGGCACCTGAGAGTCTGCACGGTTTGCATCTTAACCTCCCTATAAGATGAGTGTGATTCAGTCTCTATCTGGTTGACTGGTTCCTCTAACCCTGTAGAAGAGACAGATTCAGTGTGAGAGCAGTTTGATGGAGTGTTCTGTTGCGCAGCCTGTGAATGAAACCCCTTTACAAGTCTTTTGCAGCCATTAATATTTCCCATGTCTATTTATATGATACCCTTTTAAATGGGACATGATCTTTTTTTTTTTTTGTTTTTGCTGCCGCAGAGTGACAGATGCACAGCAAATCCAATGGACAGGCTGCCTTCCCCAACAGTGTTGTTGCTGGGTGGAGAGAGTATGAATAAATACTCAAAGGCAGTGTACTTCAATTCGAAGATGATGAATGCATTATTAAAGGGTGGCTTTCATAAAATCAGCTCCCGCTCTTTTTTGTTGCTGCTGTTTCATTATGAAAGGCCTGCTCTGGCAGCTTTTGCAGTCACAGGCTGACTGTGGCCCGTTGCACCGTCTCATCACTTTCTGTCCGTCGTGATGGTGTGATTTGTTTTATCTAGTTCAGTCAATAGAATCACCTTTTGCTCTTTTATAATCTCCCTGAGGATAGCCTGTCCTTCTCCTGTGCAAACAAACACAGCGCTCCTCTGGCCTAATCGCTCTTTAGCTGATGCGGCATTTTATTAGCCAGGCAAGGGAGCTGGCAAGGAACTGAGCTAAGGGGGGGGTTTTTTCCCCCCGCAAACACATCCCTCATATATCTGTGATGAGCAGCTGTCTTTCATGGTCTCGGTTTCCCAGTGCTCAGCAGATTTCACCAGCAGCCCCGTGGTGAACATGCTCAGGTCAGTGTGAGGATGGAGTCGAGGCCTGTGCGGGACTTGTGAGATGCGGCGTTGCACAAAGACCCGTGTACGCTCCTAATACGGGAGGATCAGTCATGCTTTTAAACAGGCGTGCCAACTGCTTAGAGTGGATTTCTTGACAGCAACAAGAGAGGTTGTGGAACACAGCCAGACACTAATTTGGAGAAGATATTCACAATACAGAGCTTTTGTTCATGCTAGAGTGGATCTGGATATGCTTATCATAACACATCGCCTCGTGGCTTGTCATCGGCTCTGCAGAGCTGCGCTGTCGATTGGCTCCCTGTCTCCTAAACATGACACGGGCTAATATTTTTCCCTTAAACAGGTGAGGAGGACGGTAGGCTTATGTGACAGTGAGTAACGATAGTGCCTGGTCTATAGGTGAGTCAACAGGGCGACTAGCCAATAAGGCAGGGGAGAAGAGGACAAGATATATGTGCTAGGTCCAGGGAGAACAGTGAGGTCAGCGCCCTCCGGTGCTCCAGCCACCCAGTCTGCCTGCACTTGATGGATTGAAATCTCTTGTGTCATCCCTTTCTCTCCACATTTGGGTGACAAGGGCACTGGGACACTGAGAGCTGCTGTAAATGATGGGATTTTGAGAACCACGTTGGATCAACAAATCACCTTCCTGATAATGTGTGTGTCTGTCTCAGCCTCTGCTTACCTCTCTATCTCTCTCCTACTAGGGAGATGCTGGTGAGACAGGAGAGCCTGGTCTTCAGGGAGAAGTTGGCCCACCAGTGAGTCATCTGCTTCTCTCTCTACACCCATAAGAACCAACAAAGAATCATGTGACCATTAAAAATTTCAACACTAAAAAAAGGAATAATAATTGGTCAATAGAGTGTAAATCAATTTATCTACAATGACCATCAGAAGTAATGAGGCTGTTTAATTGTCCACTTGTTTCTAATAACGTCTTTGAATCTGGCTCACTAACTGACTGCATATTTTTCCAGGGTCCAAGAGGAGAGCGAGGAGAAAAGGGAGAGTCTGGTCCGGCTGGTGCAGCTGGACCTCCCGGTCCCAAGGGTCCCCCTGGAGATGACGGTCCCAAAGGCAGCCCTGTACGTTTTTGGATTTTGCTCACAGCACCAATTTGACCTCACATAACAGATGGCCATTGTGACCTTAGGCTAAATATATTTTTATAAAGTAATGTAGCTTTTATTGATTTTCAGGGTCCAAGTGGTTTCCCTGGTGATCCTGGTCCCCCTGGAGAGCCTGGTCCAGCTGTAAGTATGGCATCAGCTCACCTGTGAATGAATTGCACAAACCTTGTTCCTTACAGTTTGTTTTTAATGCAATGCAGCATGATTGAGGCTCTGCTCAATTCTCATGCAGGGGCTAGACGGTCCACCTGGTGACAAGGGAGATGATGGAGAGGCTGGTCAGGCTGTGAGTATTCAGTAGCTCTGCTCTACTGTGTGTATTTTATTTCATCAAAGAACATTTGAATCACCGTTTGATTACTGTTTAATTTTCACGTCATTAAAATTCAATCTAGGGTTCTCCTGGACCCACTGGAGAGTCTGGTCCCTCCGGACCACCAGGAAAGAGAGTGAGTACTTCCTTGAGCTCTCTTGTCCTCATCATTGCACAATGTTATCAATGTCAACAAGCCAAAATGTTTTTCTTTGTATTCTACAGTATTAATCTTCCCTTTTTTAAACAAAATTAGGGCCCACCTGGAGTTGCCGGACCTGAGGGAAGACAAGGAGAGAAGGGAGCCAAGGTAACATAGACTTACTGATCACAGCAAACATGTCAAGTCCTGCAAGGGAGCAAGAATCTAAATGTTTCTGTTCATCCTGTGTTTGTTAAAAAGGGAGAGCCTGGCTTGGAAGGTCCCCAAGGAAAGACAGGTCCTGTTGGTCCTCAAGGATCACCAGGCAAGCCCGGTTCTGAAGGCCTCAGGGGTATTCCTGGCCCAGTTGTAAGTGAAGTGTTCCTCATGTTCACACCAGTTTATTTTATCATAAGATCAGCATTTTGTAGTATTGTTACACATACATGGCCCTCAATAAACTATAAACATAAATATAGAAATATGTTTTCTTATGGGGCTTAAAATCTGTATTTCTTTACAGGGAGAACAAGGTCTACCTGGTCCTCCAGGCCCAGATGGACCTCCCGGACCTATGGTGAGTACAAGTGACTCTGGGTCATTTAACTGAGGCACCTTGCATTGTTTACTCTGCATATTGAACAGTTCTCTCCGATGTGTCCTCCCTCTCACAGGGTCCTCCTGGTCTGCCTGGTTTGAAAGGAGACTCTGGTGTCAAAGGAGAAAAGGTGAGCCGGTCCAGCACCTGACCAATTGAGTGTTTTGCTGCAGAGCACAAGACTAATGGACCTCTTTACCAACAGATTGATTAGATCTGCTGTTCGCCTGCAGCCATCAACTCATTAATGAGTGGATGGTGTGCCGGATGGATATATTATATGTCTAATGTTTATGATGGTGTAGTATTGATAATGTGTGTGTGTGTGTGTGTACTGTTCTCTACCATCAGGGCCATCCGGGTCTCATTGGGCTTATCGGACCCCCAGGTGAACAGGGAGAAAAGGGTGACAGAGGTCTTCCTGGTCCTGCAGGATCATCTGGTCCCAAAGGAGAGAATGTAAGTAAACAGAACTACGCTGGGGTCAAGTTCAGAGAGCAACACATGCTCACACATTCAGTTTTTCATTCAGTCTATACACCAAAAACAGACTATGAGTGTTGTTGAAGAGCAGTGATATTAAAGTCAGTAACATTTACTGTTAATTTTCATTTTTGTGGACAAAAGCTCACCAGCATTAATATCTCTCATGCCAGTCACCACTATTTTATCAAGAATAAGCAGTTATGGATTCACACTCTTCTTTCCACTTAGGGTATTGCTGGTCCCTCAGGTCCAATCGGTCCCCTCGGCCCTCCTGGATTACCTGTAAGCCGTTTCTCATTGTATTAGGTGTACTACAGCATGTGTGTCAATGAATAGTGTGTCATGTCTGAGCCAATGTTGATTACATGGTCATCTTTGTGTCTTTAGGGCCCTCCTGGTCCCAAAGGAGCCAAAGGTTCATCGGTAAGTGTTTTGCTGGACGTTGTTTTTCATCAGGAACAGGAACAAATGTATTAAATTAAATATTTTATTGTTTACGATCAAGCATGGTTTCTATTTGTCCTGTTCAGGGTCAAACTGGACCAAAGGGAGAGACTGGTACACCTGGACCTCCTGGCCCTCCTGTAAGTCAATGCACTGGACTTTTTGAACTGTACTCCATCTTTGTTTTGTAACTTAGCGTGACTCATTCTTTCCTTAGATATGTGCACGTTTACATAATCTCTAACTGGCATTTGTCTCTCCTCCTTTCATCTCTCCATAACAGGGACCTCCCGGCGATGTTATCCACCCACTCCCCATCCACGCTCCCACTAAAGGCAGATCTCGTAGAAATATCGATGCCAGCCAGATGGTGGACGATGCAGCCGTGGATGCCAACTACAAGGACTACGATGATGGAATGGAGGAAATCTTTGGCTCTCTCAACTCCCTCAAGCTGGAGATCGAGCAGATGAAACACCCACTGGGCACACAGGGCAACCCCGCTCGTACCTGCAAGGACCTGCAGCTCTGCCACCCTGATTTCCCTGATGGTTTGTATTCCGCTCCACCTGAAATGAGGCTCTAGGTCTATTATCTAGTCCCTCCTCCGTGCAGTTTTTAATTTCAGCGCTGAAATTGCCGTGATGAAACTGCAGATATAAGCTGCTTGCCATCTAAACAGACCCATGTGAAACACATACTCTGCAAATAGCTCAGGTCAGAGAAACTGTCCTGTTCAGTATACAGTATTGAACTGGTAAATGCTTAGTACAGATTAGTGCTTGGATAACAACTGGAGTGAATTGATTAGTCAGTCAGCAGAATACTAATCAGTTTGGATTGGGGTTTGTTTTTTTTTACATTTTTTTAATTTTTAAGCAATAAGTGCAGAACTGACCCTAGTTACTTCTTGTCTTTTTTAATATGATCATAAATTTAATATCTTTTTTTTAATGTGCAGCACCAATCTACCAATATGATGTAGTTCTTTTGGCCTTTGGAAAATTAATTATCAGTGATTAATCCGTCCTTTGATATAGAAAATACTAACTATGACTATTATTAGTTGCAGCCATCAGTCAACATTACATGTTGTATTTTGACTGATGGCTGCTAAGCCATCTCAGCTGCGGTGACATTTTCAATTGTTTAATTGGACAATATTATTAAGCAGCAGGAATCACCAGCTGTTAATTAAAGCATCTCTAACCAGGTGCATTAATTTAAAGAGAGTGGTTTTGAATTTATAACAGTTATAAATACATTTCATATGGATATATTGTGTATATTGTGTTTCACCAGATAGGAAATTTTTGAGTTTGGTGACTTTAAAAATAAAAAGTATAGGCCTCAAATCTTATACGCCTCCTTATAGTTGCTTTCTCTCTCTCTCCCTCTCCAGGTGAGTACTGGATTGATCCAAACCAGGGCTGCTCTCGGGACTCCTTCAAGGTCTACTGCAACTTCACAGCAGGTGGAGAGAGCTGCATCTTCCCAGATAAGAAGTCTGAAGGGGTAAGTCTGGTCACATGTTTTCACACACACACACACACACACATACACACACACACACACACACAGTGGACAGTCAGGTTGAGGATACAGTAAACAGGGACTTCGCTAGCAAGATGATGTGGTTTCGAAAAAGAGAATGAAACTATTTTCAGCCTCTGGTTTGTGATGTGACTGACAGTAAAGTGAGCTCAATGCTCCAAACAAATACATCTTATTTTCCTCTCGTCTGGGACTAAAAGCCACTCATAACTGTATAAATATCCCAAACGATCTCAAGAAAAGCACCAGTTGCAACAGAAGCTCTACTGCACTTACACATGTACCCACATAATTAGCCTCCATGAGATTACCTGGTGTGTTGGTACCGAGAAGATGTGGGAGATGACTCAACAGGGCTGCATTTCCCCCGAGGCACATGAGTTATTTTACAAACGGGATAAATCTCAGTTTAGTTCTGACAGTTGGTAACTGCAGGGAGATGACACACACCACACACACACACACACAGAGACACACACAGACACACACACACACACACACACACACACACACACACAGAGACACACACAGAGACACACACAGACACACATATTCTCTCTAACTTGTCCATATTGTTTCAGTGCCATTTTTAGGCGGAACGCCATTAAGGACTTTATCACCTGTAAAGCCTTTGGCAGGTGACAGACACATTGAGAGAAATTTCAGTTCATTATGCATGAGCGTGCAGAGGAGAGGAGAGCAGCAGAGTGGTGAAACACTGGGAACACTGTCTTTGACAAGTCGGGGGTTGTGTAAAAGCACAGTGCTACAGCCATTTTAATGATCCCACTCACCAAGCCTCAGAGGAGCAGGAGTTTGCTTAAGCTTAGAATAATGAAGCAGACTTTTTATAGCGTACTGGTGATGGGCCGCTCTCATTTGTGTCGGGGGGTGAAAAGAAAAGCCTGCGCTGTCAGTCTTTGCATAGGGACTGCAAACACTCCCACATGCCGTCTAGATTGGCACAGTTATTATAGGAGCATGTAGTTATACTGTCCACATGCTGTGCACAATCACAGTCACACATGCCAGACGTGAGCATGGATTCTTGAAAAAAAACAAAAAAAAGAGAAAGTCACAGCAAGGATATATTTTTCCTCCTGTGCTCGGCCCACTCCAGTGAAAACAACTGAAGGTCACCTTCAAGGCAGCGTGGGTCTAATGTATGCCATCTCCCGGCGATAAGCGATCTCCAGCTCATCATTCATTAACGCATTAAGCTATTGATGACAGTTCCATATCAAACCCTGCTATCTAATTATGGAGAAATTCATCATTGTCATAGCCCAGACCATTAGAGCTGTGCACTGTTGGCCAATTCACAGCTTTTAATGGCATAACAAAGTCGGTGCACCACGGCTGCACAGCACTAACACTGAACAGCAGGGATAGAGGCCGCGTATAAGAGCTCCTTGCAGGCGATCATTTCTTAATTAATCACTGTGTACTCATGAATTTTTCAGCAGCAATTAGCTTCCAGCTACAGTTTGTACTGTACAAAATGGCATAATGGCTTACTAAGATTTTCTGCCCCGGACCTGGTTGGTCTGGTTGATCTCACTGAACACTGTTGCAGGTCCAGAAGACTCCTCAGAGGACAAACAGAAGAAGAGAGATGGGAGAAAAAAGGCAGAGATGTGTGTCTGTCAGATCAGTTTCTTTTCTTTAACACTGTGTTTTATTCCTCCTCCTCCTCTGCCTCTCTGTCGATCCATGCCCCCAGGCTAGGCTCACATCCTGGGTAAAGGAGAATCCCGGCTCCTGGTTCAGTGAATTCAAACGTGGTAAACTGGTAAGCCAGACTCCCGACTTTCCCAAGTCCTCTTCCCTTCCCTGAATGCCTCTTATATTTTACAGAGCAAAATGGCAAAATGGCCCAAAGACTCACCAGGCACATGGTATAGTCACTACAAGAGAGGTTCCCTGGTAAGTGGCCCTGTCTGTGGTCCCAGAGTCCTGGTTCAGCCTAGACTCTGGGTGCCCGAGGCACTGCATGGTTCTGGTTCTGCTCTACAGAGTATGTATATGCACTGGCACCTTGCTTGTTGGTCGTTACATTACGGGGATGCATGATTCAGCACAGGCTGCACTCACCTTCAGTCCAGCAACATCGGTGATGCTCTAACAAGGAAATGGAGAAGAGGTTTGTGGACCATACAGGCAAGATAATATATCTGTCATCTAACAGAGTTTAACAAATAGAAAACAATTGACTGCTGGTTTGTTTTGTAAATTCTTGACTGTATTTCCACTTGGCCACACTTCTGCTACATTAAGAGAGCATCTCCTAAGAGTGACTGCGTGCTTTGACAGTGCAATGACTCAAGAAGCTGCAGCATATCCAGACAAAGCTGATATAATGGTGTGGACAGAAACACCTGAGAGTGAATACATCACTTTGCACTTTCATACACATATATGGATTTGTTTCAGATCTCAGCAAATTTCCTGCCTCAGCAGGTCGTCCGTCCTTCACAAGGGGGGAAAATAAGTGTCGTTTCCTCTCTGCTGCAGCCATTCGGCTGCACTTATATTCCCAGTGTCTGCCTTAAACACTACTTAGATCTGGCAGAGCAATTCTGAGTCAAACAGGTCAGGCACTCAGTCACCACCCAGGGGCTTCTGGGTACTCAGTCACTGTTGACTTGCGGCTGTGATGATAAAGAGGTAATGTTTCTCTGGCGATGTCGGGCTGGATCCACACGCTGCGCGGTGCAGGCGGGGGTGGTGGGGGTGAAGAGTGGTGGCGTAAATGAGAAAAGCATGGGACTATCCAGCCACTCTGAGGGTGAAAACATCCGTTTTCACTTGGAGCCACAGTGCCGACACTCAGACTTAATGCAGAGCAAAGTCTTCATTGTTAATTTCTTGTGAATTAGGTAATTCAACCCATCATTGGCTCTAAAATGCTGCAGAAATAAAATGAGAGGAAGATCAGCTCTCTCTGTTAACGTCATGTGAGTGTCGGCACACTGGGTTTGTATGTGCATGTTTGCTGAGGTGTGTGTGTGTGTGTGTGTGCAAGCGCTCACGTATATGCAAGAACAAGTCAAGAAAGACTCACAGACGGTTCGCTGCTGTGCTGCATGGCACAGACGCTGCATGCGCTCTACTCTCAGTAAGTCCTGTTTGTCTGAAAGACGAAGCGACCATGTGGATCTAATGGATTCCTGATGGTTGGTATGCAGATAGATGATTACGGACACCAAACTGAACCTGTGACTGGTTCCAAATCAGTCAGGATTACAAGGATTATACTCATCTTAATGGGATATATCTGTGTTTTCTGTAACATGAGCTCAAAAAGCTAAAGTCTAGGATAATTATAGGTTAATTACCAGGCAATTAACATATCATTACTGCAACATATTTCCTACTAGGATAATTACATTTTCATGTACTTGCCATAATTTGCTCATATTGGATATATATTTTACATAATTACATAATCAAGATCCAAATTAGGTATTTAGTTATGCTTATTTTTTGTACTTTGAAGGCAGATTTTTCCACATTAAGCCTTGCACATCAGCACAGCTTCCAGGCATTAGACCTTGGAAATATTCTGCACCCCTCCCCCTCCTCAATATCGTATCATCACTTTATCCATTTAAGAAATGTGGACTTTACATGGCGGCTAATATTTTTCTTAGCGTCAGTGAATCCCCCAAGAAACCACCAAAACCAACAATGACTTTCAAGTATCGTCTGTGTATCCGAAGCCTGATATAGAGCTCCACTGTTGTCCAAATCTATAAAAAAAACACCCATCAGTGAGTCACACAGTTTCACTGGCTGAAATGGAGCTTCATTATGATGAACATGGGCACTGAGTCAATCCCACGCACACAATTCTGGAAACACTCAATCATACACCAAATATGTATTAATCCATGGATTTAAATAGTCCTCACTATGACACTTTTTTTTAACATTTGCTCAAAACTACAGAAGCTGATATAGGAAAAAATGGATATCTGTGACCTGTTTTGAAGGATTAATAACTGCACTTGAAATGAATGGGCCTGTGGCTGAGTGCCATAAACAGGGCAGGTAAGTCAGAAGGTATTTAGAGACAAACTCACACATTGTTGGTTTTGTTTTGTTTTTGTTTTTTTTTCCATGGGATTCATTGAAGATAAGAAAATTGAATATCAGCAGCCTCAGCAGAGGAGGTTCTGTTGGTTTTTCCTGTGCTCTCACAGATAGCACATGAACTCTGTATCCTCGGATGACACCTCCCCTCTCCAACACAGTTTTTAATAAGAAACACGGCAGTAAAGCAGGAAAACATATTACTAGCTGTAAATTAAATCAAAATGACTCCTGGGAGACAAAAACTCTGCACGGCACAGACATGACAGTGTGTTCAGCTAATCTTTTTAGGATCTTCAGGATATTCCTCCTCTACTCATCTGCTCCACTGCTGTCTTCTGCCGGCGTTCCAGTTTTGATGCTTAGCTTTGTCTGTGTTCTTCTTTGTAGCTCTCCTACGTGGATGCAGAGGGCAACCCCATTGGCGTGGTCCAGATGACCTTCTTGCGGTTGCTGAGCGCAGCGGCCAGGCAGAACATGACGTACAACTGCTACCAGTCGGTGGCCTGGCACGACCAGGACCAGGACAACTACGACAAGGCCATCCGCTTCTTGGGCTCCAACGATGAGGAGATGTCTTATGATAACAACCCCTACATCCGCGCCCTGGTCGATGGCTGTGCGGTAAGTCAAAGAGAACTGTGTGTTTGTGTCTGTGTCGACAGTTGGTGAGGTGCCTTTGATAAACACCGTTGGAAAATCATGTTCCTGTTGTCTTTGCTGTGGCTCAGTCAATAAGAGGCTTGCAGAGTGATGTTGTGTGTGATGTTTTTATTTCTGAAGAATATCTCTTCACTCACTAACTCTCCCCCCTGCTGTGTGTGTGTGTGTGTGTGTGTGTGTGTGTGTGTGTGTGTGTGTGTGTGTGTGTTTGTGTGTCTCCTCCTCGACAGTTGAAAAAGGGCTATGAAAAGACAGTACTTGAGATCAACACACCAAAGGTGGAACAGGTGCCATTTGTGGACATCATGTTCAACGACTTTGGAGGTTCCACGCAGAAGTTTGGATTCGAAGTGGGCCCCGTGTGTTTCATCGGCTAAGACTGTTTACTGAGCAAATGGAGAAAAAAAAAAAAGCATATATTTGTTTTCTCAGAAAAAAAAAACAATTGAAAAAGAATAGGACACTTCTATTTGTAAAAACAGTAACTTTTTTTCCATAAAGCAACAAGTATGAGTAAAATGAAATCAAGTTGAGAACACAGTGAAATTCTATAGGAATAGAGGAAAACAGAATAACCTTGAAACCTCAGTGTGCCTTCTCCATCACATGCAAGTTTTGAAACTGGATGTCAGATCCTGCCTCCCACACAACACACTCGCACGCACACGACTCCGGCCCCATGTCATCACACTTGATTTCACTGGTTTTTTTGTTTTTTTTTTACCCGAACATCGAAGGCGATCCTGAGAGATGCTGCCGTTCCCTGACGGTCGCAGTATTTGCCATGGACTCCATGTGATTTGGCTCTTCTCTTTAATTTTCATGTTTTCTCTCATCTCCCTGGCTTTTTTTTCACCCCACTTGTCTTTTGTTGGTTTGTTTGCTCATTCACTACGGGAGCTTTGTTTGTGCATAATTGTCTCCCCATTCTCTTGGAATGGATATTATATATA